>CAWUFW010001982.1:0-665000 GCA_963921515.1 Calotriton arnoldi | reverse complement strand
TCCCCGTCCTGCCGGCCCACCGGCGTTACCTTCGGTTCACGGTAGGCCCCGAGCATTTTCAGTTCACCGTGCTCCCCTTTGGCCTTACCAGTGCCCCTCGGTGTTCACGAAAGTGTTGGCGGTGGTCGCAGCTCATCTGCGCCGGGCAGGGGTTTCAGTCTTCCCCTACCTCGACGACTGGCTGCTGAAGGCGGGCTCGTCCCAGGCAGTCGTCTCCCACCTCCAGACTACGGCCGAACTCCTGCACTCGCTGGGGTTCTCCATCAATGTGCCGAAGTCGCATCTGATTCCTTCTCCACAGCTCCTTTTCATCGGAGCAGTTCTGGACACGACGCAGTTTCGGGCCTATCCTCCCGAACGGCGAGTCCGGGATATTCAGGCTATGATTCCGATCTTTCAGCCTTTATCCTGGGTTTCGGTACGGATGACCCTGAGGCTGCTGGGCCTCATGGCCTCCTGCATCCTGCTGGTCAATCATGCCAGATGGCATATGCGGGCTCTGCAGTGGGACCTGAAGTTCCAGTGGGCGCAGCACCAGGGCAACCTGTCCGATCACGTCCAGATCTCGGAGGGGACTGCAAAACAGTTGCAGTGGTGGCTCTCGAACCGGCAATGGGTCATGGGCAGATCCCTCTCCCTTCCCCAGCCAGAGCACACAGTTGTGACGGACGCGTCCCTTCTGGGATGGGGCGGTCACATGGGAGAGGCGGAGATCAGAGGCCTCTGGTCTCCGGCGGAGTCCCGGCTCCATATCAACATTCTGGAGCTCCGGGCGATCCTACTTGCACTCAAGGCATTCCTTCCCTCTGTCAAAGGGAAGGTAGTGCAGGTGTTCACAGACAACACCACCGCCATGTGGTACTGCAACAAACAAGGCGGGGTGGGGTCGTGGACCCTATGTCAGGAGGCTCTGCGCCTCTGGACATGGCTGGAACATCAGGGCATGTTCCTGATGGTTCAACACCTGGCAGGTTCGCTGAACGCCAGGGCGGTCGAACTCAGCCGCAGGTGCATGATGGATCACGAATGGCGTCTTCACTCGGAAGTGGCGCAAGGACTCTTTCTACAGTGGGGAGAGCCTTGGTTAGATCTATTCGCCACCGAAGAGAACGCGCAATGTCATCAGTTCTGCGCGTTGGAATTTCCAAGGCGGCACTCGCTCGGCGACGCTTTTCGTCACGAGTGGAGTTGCGGTCTGTTGTACGCCTTTCCGCCTATACCACTTCTACCCAGAGTGTTGAAGAAGATTCGGCATGACCGGGCCCAAGTCATTCTTGTGGCTCCGGACTGGGCTCGAAGAGTTTGGTATCCCGAGCTACTCAATATGAGCGTAGATCCCCCGATCCGTCTGCCTCTTCGGGAGGATCTTCTGTCGCAGCAGCAGGGGACGGTCCTCCACCCGAACCTGTCCAGTCTACACCTGCTTGCGTGGAGATTGAGCGGCGGCAGTTGATTCCTTTCGACTTGCCTCCCGAAGTTTGTGATGTGATTCTGGCAGCCAGGCGTCCCTCCACTAAGGTGGTATACGCCTGCAGGTGGAACAAATTTGTGGCATGGTGCACAGCAAACGCTGTGAATCCCCTTTCTGCCCCTCTTTCTGAGGTCCTTCTGTTCCTTCTCTCTCTGGCCCAACAGGGTTCTGCCCTGGGTACCATCAAGGGTTATCTTTGTGCTATCTCGGCCTTCCTCAGGCTCCCTGATCAGCCCTCCCTTTTCAAGTCCCCTGTTGTTAACAGGTTCTTAAAAGGCATTACACACCTCTTCCCTTCTGTTCCGTTTGTGATGCCTCAGTGGGACTTGAACTTGGTTCTTACCTTTTTAATGTGCGCTCCCTTTGAGCCTCTACATAACTGTCCTCTTCGTCTTCTGACTCTAAAGACAGCCTTTCTGGTGGCCATCACCTCCGCTCGGCGGGTGAGTGAGCTCCAGGCTCTATCTTGCAAACCTCCCTTTCTGTCTGTTCATCCAGACAAGGTTGTTCTTCGGACGCGTCCGTCCTTCTTGCCAAAGGTGGTTACTGCTTTCCACATTGGGCAGACCATCACTTTGCCCACTTTCTTTCCGCCTCCGCATCCTTCCAGAGAGGAAGAGAGGCTCCACCGTCTGGACCCAAAACGTGCGCTCTCCTTCTATATTGACCGCACAAAACACTTCCGGGTGGATGACCAGCTCTTTGTTGGCTACGTGGGCGCCAAAAAAGGTCGGGCTGTTCACAAGAGGACCATCTCCCGCTGGGTTACCTTGTGCATCAAGACCTGCTATTCTTTGGCTAAGAAGGAGCCTCCTGTTGGGCTGCGTGCCCATTCCACCAGGGCAACGGCTGCTACCACGGCCTTAGGCCGCGGTGTTCCGCTGCCGGTTATCTGTCAGGCAGCTACGTGGGCCTCGCTGCACACGTTTACAAAGCATTACTGCCTTGACAGTCAGGTCCGGAGGGACGGCTTCTTTGGCCGTTCTGTCCTCCAGGACTTCTTTGTCTGATCTTTGTTCGCAGACCCACCACCGGGGTTGGTATTGCTGGGGTATCTATTCTAAGGTAAGGAATCTGTCACTAACGTGTCTCTTTCAGATGCACAAGTTACTAACTTGTGTAACGATATATCTGTAAGAGACAGTAGTTAGAGACAGATTCCTTACCGCCCCACCCATCCTCCCCGTTCTGCGAACTGATTTCTAGGGTTAAGGACATCCCTTTCAGGGCCCTAGTATTTTTCAGACACCTGTCAGCTTCTTGCATGGCTCTGCGTTCCTGGCGCGGAAAGTCGTGGTACAGAACTGACGTCAGCGCGCAGGGCGGCGCCTAAGTACTGCCCGCGACGTCATCCCGGCGATCACGACGCCGACGACGGACGCGGAGCCGCACGACGCCGCCTACCGACGCGCAAGGGTACTGCTACGCAAAAAACTTTCCGGATCCAGCCTGACGCCTGGGGATATTCTAAGGTAAGGAATCTGTCACTAACTACTGTCTCTTACAGATATATCGTTACACAAGTTAGTAACTTGTGCGTTAGGGCCTTGGTTAAGTCCCTTTAGAATTAAAAAAAAAAAAAGTCACTTTAGCTAGGGTTAGAGGGGTTAGAAGTTTTTTTTAACAATGTCTCAAAACAAGAACCCAGCGGTTAGTGAAAATAACCATAATGCCATAGAGGACTTGGTTGAGGACGCCAACCTCACCCCTTACCTTCACTTGTCTTTCAAGGAAGAAAAGTCCCTATGTAAACTTAAAAACATAGCCATGGGTCCCCATCCCACCAAACAAAAGCTCCAGGAGCTGTTGGCTGGGTATGCTAAGGACCACCCATCTGAAAATGGTGAAGACCAGTCAGCTGGAGAAGGAGGGGAAGGGGATGGCCTGGTAGATCAACCCCCTCCACTTCCTAGGGAGAAAAGGGTCCCAGTACCCCTGACTCCAAGAATCAACCTCTCAGTACCTAGATCCCACACAGGTGGGTCAGGCACTACTGAGGACATTGAGGACAGCCTCAATGAGGAGGGCAGCCTTTTAGCAAGGCTGACCAAAAGACTGGATCTAGAGACCAGGTTGCTGGCTCTAGAGAGACAGCAGAGATTGGCCTAGCACCCATCAATGGTGGCAGCAATTTACTTAATAAGGATAAAGAGCAATCTTATGATTCTAAAATCCCCAAAGGGATTGACCCTAAATATGTAGAGAGTGATATCATCACAAAATTGTTCACAGCCTTTGAGAGGGCTTGTGAAATGAGAAAAGTGAAGAAGTCTCACTGGGGGGCACTCCTTTGGGAACTGTTCTCTGGTAACTGCAGACAGATTCCTGACCCTTACAGGGGCAGATGCTGGGTCTTATGACCTCATGAAGAGAACTCTGATTGTGAGTTTTGGACTCACAACTGAGGAATACAGAATTAGATTCAGGGGGGGCTCACAAAACCCAAAACCAATCCTGTATTGACTTTGTAGACTACTCAGTTAAAACACTAGATGGTTGGTTAACTGGACACAATGTGCATGATTTCAATGGACTTTACAATCTGTTTATGAAAGAACATATTTTAAGTAATTGCACTAACGAAAAGATACATCAGCATTTGGTAGACCTAGGTCTAATTTCTCCCCAAGAATTGGGAAAGACGCCAGACCACTGGGTCAAGACAAGTGTGACAAAAACAACCACCGGGGGTGACCAAAAGAAAGGGGTTACAAAACCTCCCCAGGGGAAAGGTGGTGAGAATCCCCAAGATAAAAAGCCTGAGTCTTCTAAAGGGCCCCAAAAACCTGCACAGGGGGGTGGGTCCCAAAACTCTTCCCAGTCCAATAATGGGTACAGGGGAAAGAACTTTGATCCTTTAAAGACCTGGTGTAACAACTGTAAGAAGTTGGGACACTTAACCGGAGATGCTGCTTGCCCAAACAAGAAGGCCCCTAGTCCTACTACAGCTACTCCTGGGGTAGCAAGTCTCCAGATGGGATCAACAGTGTGCCAAGAGCAAATCGGGTTGCACACTGAAGCAGTTCTAGTTTCAGAAGGGGAAGTTGAGTTTGCCACTGTAGCTGTGTGGCCACCCAACTTAAAAAAGTACTTACAATACCCTTGGATAAATGGAACTAGGATAGAAGCTCTGAGGGATACAGGTGCCAGTGTTACTATGGTGAGAGACACACTGGTTTCCCCTGAGCAATACTTGATTGGGAGAACTTACCCAGTCACCAATGCTGACAGTGTTACCACTAACCATGCAATGGCTATGGTGACATTAGACTGGGGGGGGTTACTGGCCTATAACAGGTAGTGGTCTCTCCAAAGCTACCAGCTGCATCTCTGCTTGCAATGACCTGGAAACCTCAGAAGAGGCTGAGGTTGAACTGAAAACCCATGCAGCAATGCTGGATATCCCTGAATTGGTGTGTAAAAACAAGAGCACAGAGCAAGAGACAGGGTGAAAAAGAAGTGTTGGAGCCTGAAAGTATGGCCCAACCTTCCAAGAGAAAAGGTAAGAAGACTGGGGAACCAGCTTCTGTACAGCAAAAGGATCAGGACCCCTCTCCTCAGGGAGAGGACTTTGGCACCCCAGAGGGGACTGAGCCCATGGAGCTTGACCCTTACCAGGTTGAACTCTTAGGCCCAGGGGGACCCTCTAGGGAAGAGCTGTGCCTTGGACAGCAGGTCTGTCCAACCCTTGAAAGCCTGAGGCAGCAAGCTGCTGCACAGGAAAAGGGAGATGTCAGTGGTACCCACAGAGTTTATTGGGAAGAGGGACTACTGTACACTGAGGCCAGAGACCCCAACCCTGGAGCCACTAGGAGAATGGTAGTGCCTCAGAAGTACAGGGAGTTTCTCCTAACTTTAGCTCATGACATCCCCCTAGCTGGACATCTGGGCCAAACCAAGACTTGGGAAAGGCTAGTTAGCCACTTTTACTGGCCCCAGATGCACCAAAAGGTAAAGGAGTTTGTCAGCTCCTGTGTCACCTGTCAGGCCAGTGGCAAGACAGGTGGCCCCTCAAAGGCCCCCCGATACCACTACCTGTGGTGGGGGTTCCCTTTGAAAGGTTAGGTGTGGACATAGTGGGTCCACTTGAACCTCCCACAGCATCAGGGAACAAATTCATTCTAGTGGTAGTGGATCATGCCACTAGGTACCCTGAAGCAATTCCCCTTAGGACTACTACAGCTCCTGCAGTAGCCAAGGCCCTCATTGGTGTCTTCACCAGGGTAGGGTTTCCTAAGGAGGTGGTTTCAGACAGAGGTTCCAACTTCATGTCTGCTTACCTAAAACACACGTGGAAAGAGTGTGGAGTGCAGTACAAGTTTACTACACCCTATCACCCACAAACCAATGGCCTTGTTGAGAGATTCAACAAGACATTGAAAGGCATGATTATGGGGCTCCCAGAAAAACTTAAAAGGAGATGGGATGTCCTCTTACCATGCCTGCTTTTCGCTTACAGAGAGGTGCCACAGAAGGGAGTAGGGTTTCCCCCCTTTGAACTTCTGTTTGGCCATCCTGTGAGGGGACCACTCTGTCTTGTAAAAGAGGGTTGGGAGAAGCCTCTCCAAGAACCCAAACTAGATATTGTGGACTATGTGCTTGGCCTAAGGTCCGGAATGGCTGAGTACATGGAAAAGGCATCCAAAATTTTGAGGCCAGCCAGGAGCTTCAGAAGCACTGGTATGACCAAAAAAAGCTGCACTGTTTGAATTTCAACCTGGGCAAAAGGTGTGGGTTTTGGAGCCAGTGGCACCAAGGGCACTCAAGGACAGATGGAGTGGCCCTTACCCTATCCTAGAAAAAAAGAGTGAGGTCACCTACTTGGTTGACCTGGGCACAAGCAGGACACCCAAAAGGATTATCCATGTGAACCGCCTGAAGCTCTACCATGACCGGGCTGACATCACCATGCTGATGGTGACTGATGAGGATCAGGAGACAGAGTGAACCTCTCCCTGACCTCCTCTCAAACAGCCCAAAAGATGGGTCAGTGGATGGGGTTGTCTTTTCAGACACCCTCTCTGCCCAACAGCAGACTGATCGCAAGCAAGTCCTGCAGCAGTATGCTAAGCTCTTTTCCTTGACCCCTGGTCAGACAAACTGGTGTACCCATGATGTAGACACTGCTGACAGTTCACCTGTCAAAAACAAAATCTATCGACAGTCTGATCAAGTCAAGGAAAGCATCAGAGCTGAAGTCCGCAAGGTGCTGGAGTTGGGGGTTATTGAACCCTCTGAGAGCCCCTGGGCCAGCCCAGTGGTTCTAGTCCCCAAACCTCATCCACAGGGTGGAAAGAGAGAAATGAGGTTCTGTGTGGACTATAGAGGGCTCAGCTCTGTCACCAAGACAGATGCTCACCCTATCCCAAGAGCAGATGAGTTGATAGAAATTTGGCTGCACCCAATTTGTCCAAGTACCTTTGACTTAACTGCAGGGTACTGGCAAATTGGCATGGCCCCAAGAGCAAAAGAAAAGACAGCATTCTCCACACCTGATGGGCATTATCAGTTTACTGTTATGTCCTTTGGTTTAAAGAATGCCCCTGCCACCTTCCAGAGGTTCGTGAACCAAGTCCTTGCTGGATTGGAGTCCTTTAGTGCAGCTTATCTAGATGATATTGCTGTCTTTAGCTCCACCTGGCAGGATCACCTGATCCACCTTGGGAAGGTTTTAAATGCCCTGCAAACTGCAGGCCTAACTATCAAGGCATCCAAATACCAGATAGGGCAGGGAACTGTGGTGTACTTGGGCCACCTTGTTTGTGGAGGCCAGGTACAACCCTTACAGCCCAATATCCAGGCCATCCTGAACTGGGCAGCTCCAACAACCCAACCCCAAGTCAGGGCATTCCTTGGTTTGACTGGGTACTACAGGAGGTTTGTGAAGGGATATGGGTCCATTGTGACTCCCCTCACAGTACTCGCATCCAAGAAGATGCCCTAAAAGGTAAACTGGACAGTTAGTTGTCAAAAGGCTTTTGACACCCTGAAAGAGGCTATGTGCTCAGCACCAATTCTCAAAGCTCCAGACTATGCCAGGCAGTTCATTATGCAGAATGATGCCTCTGAGCTAGGGATAGGAGCGGTCCTATCCCAGACCAATGATGAAGGCCAAGACCAACATGTTGCTTTTATAAGCAGAAGGCTTCTCCCCAGGGAGCAGCGTTGGAGTGCCATTGAGAGGGAGGACTTTGCTGTGGTTTGGTCCCTGAAGAAGCTGAGACCATACTTGTTTGGTACTCACTTCCTAGTACAAACTGATCACAGACCTCTCAGATGGCTAATGCAAATGAAAGGTGAAAATCCTAAACTGTTGAGGTGGTCCATCTCCCTACAGGGAATGGACTTTGTAGTGGAACACAGACCTGGGACTGCCAATGCCGATGGACTTTCCAGGTTCTTCCACTTAGAAAATGAAGACTCTCTAGGGAAAGGTTAGTCTCATCCTCTTTCGTTTGGGGGGGGGGTGCGCGCGCGCGCGTGTGTGTGTGTGTGTGTGTGTGTGTGTGTGTGACTGCCCTCTTACTGCATGGTTGCCCCCACTTTTTGCTGAATTGCTGATGTGCTTTGACTGAGTGTGCCCTGGGCTCCTGCTAATCAGGTACCCAGGGCCTATGTTCTTTCCCTAAAACTGCGTTGAAGCCTAAACCCAATTGGCATCTCTGGCCACAGGTCAGCCCCTGGTAAATGATACCACTGGTACCCAGGGCACTGTGACCAGAGAAGGGCTGCAGCACTTATTGTGCCATCCTTAGAAGTCCTGTACCCTGACACTCACACACTGCCTTTGCAGGCTGCGTGTCTTGGTGCAGAACAAAGTGAAGAGTTGACATGGCACACATCCCTGTGTGCCATGCCTACAACCCACTGCCCTGGTATAGATCAGTCACCCCTCTAGCTGGGTGCACTATACCAGTGGTGAGGGTACAGGTGCAGGAGCCCTGTACCCCTACAGTGTCTAAGTCCTTTCTTAGACATTGTAAGTGCAGTGCTGCCATTAAGAGTATATGGTGCTGGGAGTTTGTCATTACGAACTCCACAGCACCATAATAGCTACACTGAAAACTGAGAAGTTTGGTATCAAACTTCTCAGCACATTAAACCCACACTGATGCCAGTGTGGGATTTAATGAAAAATGCACACAGAGGGCATCTTAGAGATGCCCCCTGAAAACTAACCTACCACTAGTGTCCAGGCTGAGTGGCTGCTTTCAGCTGCCACCACCAGACATGTTTCTGGACCCCTGGGTCGAGAGCCTGCTGCTCTCTGGGGCCTGAAACAATGCACATGCTGAGACGAGGTGCCAAGCCTCCTCCACCAGGATGGGCAGGGCTCACGAAGAGGAAGCTTCAAAGGCTTGCTGCCTTTGTGAGCTTCCCCAGGCCACTTGCTGCTCTCAGTAACTGGTCCCCACTGGTTCCGACCCCCACTTTGGGCGGGAGAACCAAGTGAGGAAGAGAGGTGTGCCCACCTCTGCCAACTCCACCCCTCAGGTGGGGGAGGCGAGGCGAAGCACAACTCAGTCCACGCCATCTTGAAGATGGGGGGGACTCAGCCAACCAGGGACAGGCTCATGCCCCCCTCCCACTGGAGGGTGGCATAATAGGGGGTGTATCCACCCCAGGGAAGGGACCCATTGTTCCCTGCTTTTTACCTACCTGTAACCCCTGAACCTTGCTTCCTCAGACAAGAACCTGCAACAAGAAAAGAAGGACCGAACAGCCGTGCCGAAGCTAACAAGAGGAAGACGCCCACTGACTTGGCCCCAGCCCTACCGGCCTGTCTCCACCTCGAACCTGCTCCTGCGAAATCTTGGTGTGTCCTGCAGCCAGCAACCTCGAAAACCCCGGAGGACCTGCCTGCCTTCAAGCACAAAGACTTTGTCTCCCGTGAACACCGGATTTGTTCATCTGCAACCTCTGGCTTCGGCCGGACACCGCGAATCCGCCCCACTCTGCACCCGCCGTCCACGGCCTGAGCTTGAGTGGGCAAACACCACGAGGTGGTCACCCCGGCGATCCTGACCCGAGATCCGGCGACTCCTGACCTGCCTCAAGCCTCCAGCCGACGCCTGCAGCCTAAATCCAGAAGGCCCCCCTAACCGCGACCAGGAGCTGGTAAAAAGATTCGACCCCAAAAGGCACCCATGCACCCGGCGCCCCACGGCCTTGTGTGTCCAAACCAACGGTGCCTAACCAACCCCTAACTTCCCAACTTACCTCTCGAAGTGATGGTCGCACCTAGAAGACCGTCGTCCCTGAGCCTGCAGTGCCTTTGCAAACCGGAGGCTCCCCATTGAAACCAACAGGGCGCCCGACGTCGAAACAGCACCCGGCTGCCCTAGTGCCGCTGAGGGTGCACCTTTGGTGCTACTTTGTTTCCCCATTTGCCCTGAGCTAAAGTCCAGGAGCTTTGCTCCCACAACCCAGTGGCCTGGTTGCCAGCAGCTACCAACCGGAGGCCCCCTATCCCCCATTGGATAACATTGGGCCTCAGCACTCTGCACCCGGCCGCCCTAGTATCGCTGAGGGTGTGACGAGAGTGCATCCTTGACCCTGGGGGAAGCCTTGTTCTAACCCGAGAAGCTCAACTCCAAAGACCGATTTACTTACCTGGTAACCGTTAACTTAATTTCTCTCCATAGGAACCTATTGACTGTTTTTCTCTGAAAATTGTTCGAAGTGTGGAGTTGATTTGTATGGAAACCTGAAAAATAACAATTGTGCAAAACTGATTTTACTTACCTTTTTCTCTAGGAAATTTCCCAGTGTGATATCTAGGCATATCACAATGAGTAGAAAAAGTAATCTAAAAAGTAATCTCAAAAGTAACGTAAAAGTAACTTCCCTGTAATTTTCATTGCAAAGTCGATACAAAGTATATGTACAGCATTTCACAGTATTGCATTACCAGTAATTCAAACTGTAACCATTTCAAAGTACATTTACAATTGCATTTCAAACTGTATATTTACTGCAAAGTATTTATCAACTTACCTGTGCCAGGCTTGCTTGGTTCTAGAAAATAAAATAACTACAAGAATATTTTTATACAAAACCAATTGGTCTGAAGTTCAGTCTTTGAGTGTGTGAAATCATTTGCTGACTGAGTGTGTACAACGAATGCTTAACTCTGTCCTCTGATACTGCCTTACTGCTCGACCACACGACCACAAATAGAGAGTGAGGTGCTATCTAACTTTACCTCTGCCTACCTTTGGGGATCCACTGGACTCTGTGCACACTATACCTCACTTTGGTATAGTATATACAGAGCCAGCTTCCTACAGTATGTTGGTACTCTTCCATTGAGTGATTTTTAAGGACACAGAGCGTTTATGGGGGTTGTCAGTTTCTTACCAGGCTTCCAAGCACTATTCTGCCTTTGGAATTTTGAAGGATGCATCCATAGGAATGACTCCCCAGTGTCGCCAGGTGGTGCCGTGGAGCACTAGCCGTGATACCGTCTCTGTATATTACTTCACAGGAGTATATTAGGCACCAACAGCAATATGGTATGCATTTTTTTCTGCACCTCGTCAACTTGTTCCGCAGTTGTCTCTTGGTTTCTCACCAACACATTCCTCTGCTTTAGAAACAAACAATTTCAAATGTCTCTGCAAAGGGCCTCCAGGTTTAAGCATTGCGGACTGTGCTGCAAGAATATGCCCCTTTCGGCCCCCCCTGTAATGAATGTGGTGTGTAGGGTCAGGACATTACACAGCAGCCTGCGACCTTTGCACCTCCATGTACCCGAAGACCATTGGGGAGCAGGAGGCCAAGTTACCACTGGCTAAGGCCCATTGGGCGACTCTTAAGCAGACTCTCTCTCAAAGAAAAATCATGTTCCAGGGAATGTTCTCCTATGAGATGCTCCCAATGTTGGACTTGGCCCTCTGTAAAGGGTCACTCCCAAACCTTTTGCCTTCACCTGCCTGTTTTCTGAACCCGTTTTTGTTGCCATTTAGGACTCTGTGCAGTTTACTACTGCTAATCAGTGCTGAAGTGCTTGTGCTCTTCTTGAAACATGGTAGAATTGACTTGCACCCAACTGGCACATTTAATTTACTTAAGTCCCCAGTAAGTTGGCACTACATGTACCCAGGGCTGGTAAATTAAATGCTACTACTGAGCCTGCAGCACTTATTGTGCCACTCAGTAAGTAGCCTTTTTAAATCTGTCTCGGGCCTGCCATGGCAGCCTGTATGAAGTTTTAAACTGCCATTTCGACCTGGCAAAAGAAGCCTTTTGCACGGCCTAAACCTTCCTTTTGGATACATATGTTACCCCTAGGAAAGGCCCTAAACAGCCCAAAGAGCAGGTGCGTTGTAAGTTTTACATGTCCTACTAGTGAAAAACTCTCCTTTTTTCACTATTGCAAAGCCTACCTTTCCCATTGGTTTAACACTTGGTTATCTAATCACATTTAATAAGTGATAACTTTTGATTAGGAGCAGGTAAGAAAGTCTTGTTTAGTGTCTGAGGAATTGAAATTGAAATTCCTTTTAATGGTAAAGTTGGATTTTAAATCCCAGTTCTGAACATGCCACTGTTAGAAAGTTGGCATTTTCTTGTCCTTACCATTTGGTGGCTGCTGCCTTTTCCTGGGTCACATGACCATGTGTATTTGGGAGTTGGCCCTTTCTGTATTCCTCCCAGACAGTATCACCATAGAGGATTTGGATGTTGGCAGGATGGGGGGAGCGGACCTGTCACCTACCATGCTTGCACTTGAGACGCTGGCTCAGTTCACACACAAAGGCTTCTCCCACTTCAAAGTAGGCACCAGGTATAAACATGGGACCCTCAGACCCACTCTTCAGTACACTCCTGGATCTGTGGATACTACAGAAGAAAAACGCCCTGCTGCCCTGATTTCTGAGAAGGGAGACTGGACCTGCACCCTTTATCGCAGGCTGGAGCTCCAAGGGTCATCTGCCTGACCTCCTATTCTGAGCTGCAGGGACAGAACAAGCTCCAGTGGCCTCTCTGCAAATACCCAGCTGACCTGCTGCAACTGTACCTGCCTGAGCCCTGTTGGCCTCTGCTGGAGAGAGTTCCTGATCCCCAAGAGGTGCCTCCCAGGTCCTAGACCCTTAGTGTTGCATCAGTTGAGATGCTCCGTGGAGAACAGGAGAAATCCTAAAGTTTTGGGCTCTTCGCGACTGTAAATGGGTCCTTTCACGCCAAGATCTTGCCTTTCACCAAAACGAAGCTCCGGTGAGCCTGACTCTTCACGCTAGAGTGACCGCCAGTGATGAATGGCAACGTGAGATCTGCACTTTGCGCTGTAGTACCGACAGCCTGCGGTGACCTCCAATGTGAATCTCCAGTAACCGTTCTCAACTCCCAATGGGATCTTCGCACTACAATGACAACCATCTGCAATGCTCTCCCTGCTCCTTGTGGCCTCCTCCACCGTGAACAAAACTCTTTGCGCTTGACTTTAGAAGGCAGCTTTTTCAGCGGGTCTAACCTAGTCCCTGCATCTGGCCAGTGCTCCATCGCGGTCTGCCTGACTATCACCCAGTCTCGCACAACCAGATAACCACGAGGGCGCTTTGTGCGTTTAGGCACTGTATTTACCTGAAATCTTTAAAACTGCATATCTCTGGTTCTACTGATTGGATCTGGTGTAGAATAATTCATTAAATTGTACTCTGTCTAAATTGATGTGGGATTTTTCTTCAGTTGTATTTTCACTTTGTTTCTGTTGGTGTGCTGCATAAATACTTTACACATTGCCTCTAAGTAAAGCCTTACTGCTTGTGCCAAGCTACCAGAGGATCAAGCACAGGTTAATGTAGTGACTGTTTGTGGTTCACCCTGACCAGGATTTTGGTGGTTACCAGAGTAGGGTTTCAACCCTCAAGCAACAATCCAATTTCTCACACCCACACAAAAAATCCAAATTAGTATAGGAACTAAATGCTGGCATCTTTTATGGTTTTATGTGAACCGAAATAAAAATATATTGACTTGAGATGCTGTCATCTTCATGGAATCAGTCCTGGGATCGTTTAGAGTCTCGATGCAGTTCCCAGATGATGTACTATTTCTTGAAGATTAACGAACCACCATATAGCTAGCTCTCTCACTCCCTCCCTCATATGGCTACCTGGTCGAAAGCATGTTCTTGCTGATAACCAGCAGGTGGCTAGACATCCTGCACCAGCACCTGGTCACCCTGATTTTCTCACCAAGCACCCCATGCCAGAGAGCCCTATTGTGCATGCCTCAACCAGTAAAGTGAACCCTAATTAATTTTCAACCAATACTCCAGCAAGATAGTTCAAAAGGATTGATGCCTTTGGCAAACAGGTTTTCTTTTACCAGCTTAGCACTGCAATCTATAAACACAGTCTGTCTGTCTGGTTCGATTCACACTTATCCTTTGGGACATGGGCAGGGAGAAGACCTTAGGGCCTCTTTGACTCTTTGGGCCATATAGTAGATGATGGACAAGACACGGGCAAGTATGCTATTTGTGTCAGTCTGGCAGGGAAATAGGAACCAGTGTTGTCCTTCGCAGACTTGCCGTATATGCCATTGGGGTTCTTCTGCGATGTACAGGCTTCACTAATGTGTGTACCCTTTGAAAGGTCTTGCTTCTTCTTAGAGAAAATTGACTCTCCTTTGTAACGGTTTAAGGATAGCAGAGCTGCACCTCACTCTTTAGGGCTGTTGACCCCTGCCAAACAATTTCTTTACTAGTTTCTGAAGTTTGGGGGATCTACCAGAGTGCTGGCATAAAAACAAAGAATGCTTTCTTTAACCAGTGATGCAGCTGTCAGCCCAGTCCTTTTGAGGCAATTTGTGAGCCAGCAGGGGTACCAGTTTTTCAACTCCTCTTCCACTGCTACATTGGCCAACAAACTAGTTTAGTTTGTCCTCAGTGGTACATGCCCAACCAGTAGGGTGTAGGATTTAACAAGTCATCCCGGGCTAGCCATCTATCACATCCTGCAGATGGATCTTACACATTGTTTCCTCAAAGAGTCTATGCCCGAAGTCTTCTCTCCACCAAATATGCTTCCCACACCGGAATGAATTTCAACAAAATATGTTAATCCTACTATGGTACGCCTGTTACACGCCAAGTGTGCAATAGAGAAGATACCGGACTTTGAGAAAGTCAGGGGTTGTAACTCTCTCTGTATCCTAGTCCCGAAAAAGAACCTGGACCTCAGAGCCCTGAACGGCTTCTTGTGAAAGCTTAATTTCAAAATGGTATTGGCTTCGATCCTATATGCTCTGGACCCGGGAGACTGGATGGTGTCCTTAAACTTTCAGGACACATTTTCATCTATCCATTCTAGAGTCCCACCAGCATTATCTGCAGTTCAAGGTGGGTCAGGAGCATTTTCAGTTGACCTCAGCCTCACTAGCGCCCCTCAAGTGTTCACGAAAGTGATGGAGGTGGCTGCTGCCCATCTTCAGAGGTCTGAAATGACTATATTCCCTAACCTTGATGACTAGCTGCCGACAGCAGACTCAAGCTGTCAGTCAGTCATGGAGCACCTCCATGGCGGAACTTAATATTGTTGGATGTCACCAAAAACGAGCCGAAATCCTTCCTGAGTCTCACACTGGCTTCTCATCATTGGGACGGTCCTGGAACTGGAGTTCAAGGCCCCCCCCTCCCCCACCATTCAACAAGTCCAGAACATTTGGGCTATGATCAATATTTCTGGCTGGATTCCTGATCCATGTGAGGAAGGCTCTTATCATCTTGCTTCTTCCTTGTCTACCACACCAGGTGGCTCATGCGAGCAAAGCACTGACATGTAAATTCCCAGTGGACCCAGCTTCAAAGCTGCCTTTCCTACACCATTCCAGATCTCATGGTATACTGCTCAAGATCTTCAGTGGTGGCTTGTCTAATCACACTTCGTCCTGTGGCCCGACACACTCACGTTTCCACTTAAATCTAACAGGGGACAGTAATGTATTGTTACTGGATTTTTTGGGGGGGTGAAGGGGGGCACCCTAGAGATCAGGCCTCTGGTCTAGGGGTCTGTGAATTTTATGTAATTTGCTTTTGCATGATTAATCCATTTCATGAATAAAGACAAGAAAATACACAAATAACGCAAAATGCAAATCCTTCATTTCGTGATACATTTTAGACTGAAATGCATCCTTGCATCAAATTGTTTTTTTCTTTGGAATGTATTTTTATTTTTTAAACTGAACAAACAGCGCAGTACTATTTTGCATGAGATCTCCACAAAAACATAATTACAAACGGATACATATATTTTTCCGCCTTCACCAGGCCCTCTCTTACCCTCCCCCCCCCCCGGGATTTATGTAAACCAGTATTCCCTTGCATCAATTTTTGACTCAAGGGTGCATTTCACGCTAAAAATATATAATAAAAACAACAGTTGTGGCAAACGGATACTGCTTGGGTTTGGGTTGCTTTTGTAGTTCCTGCATTTCTGCTCTATAATTTTGCCATGAAGGGTGGTGCAATTATGTGATGTGGCTTAAGGGCATAATTTTCACTGATGCCAGTGCTGAATTTATTAATAAATTCACCCAGAGAGCACCTTAGTCAACACACTAGTAGTTTCAGAGGGCACCTATAACTGGTCTCGACCAGTCAACCCCATAGACGGGTTTCTGACATCCTGAGGTGAGAGCCTACCCCCTTGGAGGCCAGGAACGAAGCCTTTCTGGGCGGAGGTGCGCTCACTTCCTCAACGCAGGATGTGCATTCCAGGGCGGGAAGCTTAAAAGGCCCTGCCACCTTTATTATGCGACCCAGGCCTCTCCAGATAGTGAAGATGCCACCCCCCCGTCCTGACCTCACTTTTTGGCGGCAAGACAGGCAGGAAAATTTGTAAGATTAGGTGTGCCCACATTCAGCCAGCACCACCGCTAGGGCGGGCCAGCTGATGTGGTCCGTAGTATTCAGATTCCTCTATCTTGGTGTGGATGGAATTAGTATTCTAGGGTCAGGGTATGTCCACTTCCCACAGGAAGTGGTCATATGGAGGGTGTAGACAGACTAAAGGTAGATAGCCCATTGGCTACTACCTGTCACTCCTCATAACTCACCTAAATTGAGTATTTAGATGGCACCCCTGAACCCAAGAACTCTGATTCACCAGATCAACTGTAGACAATGAAGAGTCACTGGCTGGCGTGAGCTGCTGCCGAACTTTGGTGCAAAACCCTGCCCGTCCCCAGCCCTCTCTCGACATTTGCGACAGTGACTCGTCCTGCGAGCTGGAAAACTACCCAAGTCTTGGGTAGTGTGCCAGCACTTCGAAAATGGCCTACAGTCTTCCTTGGAGTAGAGTAACTACTCCCCTGCAGTCCGCAGGCACCAACAAGGAGAGTCCTGTCACTGCTTAGCAGCTCCCCGGCCCGATCGATGCCGCAGATGACCAGGAGAGGTACTTGTGCTCTGGAGGGTCAGATCTGTTTCCCCACCAAGTGTGAAGACACCAGGGCCAACCCAAGATATGCAGTACCAACCGCCGGGGTACCGGACGCCCTGCACCTAACACCAACAGTGAGAGTCCAGTCCGGACTCTTACTGCAATAGGACCAAGCAGCCGTCGAGGGACGTGAGCATTACTGAGACCCTCTTTGAGATTGGCCCAGCTGCCTTGATTTGGTCCATCCCAGCTGTTTGTCATTGACCGCGAGGTACATTTTGCGCACCAGCTCTGCTGACCAAACCACTCTGCTCCCAATGCCACTCAGCCCAAGTCCAGACGAACTGTCTGTGCCCCCGTGCTCCAAGACCCCTTGCGACATGAGCCCCGTTTGGGAGCCCTCAGACTTGCCCGCAAGTCCCCCTGTAAACCCCCTTATAGGTGGTCCCCCCCTTCTCCGTAGCGCCACCTGTAGGAAGCTGGCTCTGTATATACTATACTAAAGTAAGGTATAGTGTGCACAGTCTAGTGGAACCCCAAAAGTAGGCAGAGGTAAAAGTAGATAGCACCTTACTCTCCATTTGTGGTAGTGTGGGCGAGCAGTAAGGCTTTATCAGAAGGTAGTGTTAAGCATTTGTTGTACACAAGAAATGATGTCACACACTCAAGGACTAAACTCAGACCAATTTGTTTGTATCAAAAATATTATTTAGGTATTTTATTTGTAGAGCCAAGCCTGGTGCAGATAAGTGAAATAAATACTTTGCAGGTTTTATGCAGTGAATTACAGTTGAATGCAAGTTCAAATGCAATGCTTGTTTACAGGTAAGTCAACAGTTCGAAATTACCTTTGTTACTTTACAGATTAGTGTGCATGTTACTTATTGGTTTACTTTTCAAGTTACTTTTGCTAACCAGTGTGATATGCCTCACACTGGGACATCTCCTAGACAAAAGGTAAGTAATATAGTTTTTGTATATTTGCAGTTTTTCAAGTTTTCATATAAACCAACTCCACACTTGGAAGATTTTTCAAAGAAAAGCAGTCAATGCAATCCTATGGGAGGAGATGAAGTTATCGGTTTGCAGGTAAGTACTTGGTTGTGGGAGTTGGGTTTCTGGGGTTAGAACCAGGGTTCCCCCAGGGTCGAGGATGCACTCTCCAAGCACCCTCCGTTGCACTAGGGCAGCCGGGTGCAGAGTGCTGAGGCCCAATGTTATCCAATTGGGGATAGGGGGCCTCCGGTTGGTGGCTGATCACGAGCAGGCCACAAGGTTGTGGGAGCAAAGCTCCTGGTGTTAGGCTCAAGGCAAAGGGGGATCTGAGTTAGCACACAAAGTGCATCCGCAGGGGCGGCTGGGTGCAGTGTGTTGTTTTGGCGTTGGGTGCCCTGTTGATTTCAATGGGGATTCTCGGGTTGCAACAATCACTGCAGGCTCGGAGACGAAGATCTTCTGGAGGTGCCCACCGGTTGCAGAGGTAAGTCGGGATGGCTGGGGATGCTGGGACACCGTCGGTTGGGCCACCCAAGGCCGTGGGACGTCGGGTGCAGGGGTGTCTTTAGGCTCCGGTCGGGGGATCCTCCAGAAGGGGGTTGCAGGCGTTGATTGGAGATTTGAGGCAGGTCAGAGATCACCAGATCTCGGGTCAGGATCGCTGGGGAGACCTCCTCGTGGTGTTGGACCCTCAAACTCTGGCCGGGGGCGTCAGGTGCAGAGTGGTGCAGACGCGTGGATTAGGCCGAAGCCAGAGTCTGTGGGTGAGCAACTCCGGTGCTCACAGGAGACAAAATCTTGGTTTGGGAAGGCAGGGCAGGTCCTCCGGGTTCTCTGGGGCTGCTGGCACACAGGGATTTTGTTGGAGCAGGTTTGAGGTGGGGATAGGCCGGTATGGCTGGGGCCAAGTCAGTGGGCGTCGTCCTCTTCTTAGTTCAGCACAGCTTCTTCTTCTTCTGGACGGTTCTTGCAAGAGGAGGCAAGGTTCAGGGTTGCCCCTAAATACTAATTTTAGGGGTATTACAGGTAGGTACAGGTTGGGACTAATGGGTCTCTTCCTTGGGGTGGATACACCCCCTATTATGCCACCCTCCAGTTGGATGGGAGTATATGCTTCTCTCTGGTTGGCTGGGTCCCCCCATCTGCAAGATGGTGGGGACTGAGAGATGTGCTTCACCTCGCCTCCCCCACCTGAGGGGTGGGGTTGGCAAAGGTGGGCACACCTCCCCTCCTCATTGGTTTTCCCGCCGATTCTCCCTCCCAAAGTGGGGGCCTGAATAGGTGGGGGCCAGTTGCTGGAAGCAGCAAATGGCTGGGGTAGCTTACAAAGGAGGCAAGCCTTTGAAGCTTCCCCTTCGTGGACCTTACCCATCCTGGGGGAGGAGCCTTGGCACCTCGTCCCAGGATGTGCATTGTTTCAGACCCCCGAGAGCAGCAGGTTCTCGACGCAGGGGTCCAGAAACATGTCTGGTGGTGGCAGCTGGTGAGCAGCCACTCAGCCAGGACACTAGAGTTGGGTTGTTTTTCAGGGGGCATCTCTAAGATGCCCTCTGAGTGCATTTTTCATTAAATCCCACACTGGCATCAGTGTGGGTTTAATGTGCTGAGAAGTTTGATACCAAACTTCTCAGTTTTCAGGGTAGCTATTATGGTGCTGTGGAGTTCGTAATGACAAACTCCCAGCACCATATACTCTTAATGCATTACTGCACTTACCAAGTCTAAGAATTAGCTAAGACACTGTAGGGGTACAGGGCTCATGCACCTGCACCCTCACCACTGGTATAGTGCACCCAGCTAGAGGGGTGGCTCACCTATGCTAGGGCAGTGAGTGGTAGGCATGGCACACAGGGATGTGTACCATGTTGACTCTTCACTTTGTTCTGCACTAAAACACGCAGCCTGCAGAGAGAGAGAGAGAGAGAGACTGTCTGTCTGTCTGTCTGTCTCTTGGAGGCCTTCCCTGGCCACAGTACCTATGGTACAATTTACAAGGGACTTGCATGTGGCCAAAGAGTGCCAATTCGGTTTTGTATCCATACAGTTTAGGGAAGGAACATAGGCCCTGGGTACCTGGTTGGCAGGAACTATGGGCCCTCTCAGTAAAAGTACATCAACAGTTTGACAAATGGTGGGGGCAACCATTCAAAAAGAGGGCACTTTCTTACACCACTTACCAGCACCCTGCTCCCGGTAGAACCACGGCGGTTCCAGACAAACTGTTGGTAGTACTTTGAGCCTTGGCCTACTGCTATTCCGATCCCCAAAGGTGAACCCCTCAAACAGACTATACCTACCTTTATGCATCTTTGACTTTTTCTTCCATAGAATTGCATTGTGCGTAAAGGTGCATAACTTTAAACACTTTACTTACCTATACAAATTATTGAGGAAAGTACTTACCTTTGAATAAAGTTCTTGATAGATAGATAGATAGATATTCCCAAAGCGCTGTTTGCTCAAACGGGACACAGACTCCAAAAATAGTGCTGATGACTGTTTTATTTCATGACCGGATGACACGTTTTGCCCACCACACTGGGCTTGCTCACATAACAAGACCGTGTTCAAAGACCATCATTTAAAGTGAAATACCCACCATCACGTGATCGCACAAAGGACTGGTCATGGACAAAAGACTATGACTACAATTGAACATCAAAAAATCTACCTAACAATTCACTTCAATTAATGTTTTTAAATTGGTGTGCATAAATTAACTATTATCATTTCTCCAACATATTGAATGCTTATTCCAAATGATTTTTCCTCAATTAAAATCACATGTTCAGATGACACAAGCAAGATCCGCCCTGTCTAGATAATTAAAGTGCATAATGGAGGTAACAATTAGGTACTAAACACAATGTCTTATACATTGCAACATACTGTAGCAGGAGTACCCCAACTATATCTTAAAACGCTATGACTGCTTGAATGCAGTAATCCTCACTCAACACTGTTCCTGATACAGTACTAATCTCCTCTTGGAATTATTATAAAGTGCACAGTGCAAAACAACGTTCATAGATATAGTACATGTCATCTCATGGATTTATAATAAAGTGCAAAGTGCAGATACATTCTTCATTGATATAGTACTTTTTTCCTCATGATGTTGTAATAAAGTGCATAATGCAGAAATATTCTTGGTCTCAATACCTTCATCTTATTGATTACCTTCTTGTATAAGTAATCGCAGCAAATCTTAACACTATACTGTTTAGACAAAGTGAATATGAAATTCACTTAAAGATGATTTACAGTTGGTCATAGCTGTTGTATTAAAATGACCCTCCGAAGTACTACTAGCAATCAGTGCAAATAATGTAAATGTGCTTTGGTGCGTAAAAAGGTGCTTAAGTGCTAAAATTAAAACCCTTTGAGTTTAAGGGGACGAAGGGGGCAGCAGCATTCTTATATACAATGTTGTGCTGGATGACCAGCTGTGTTCGACCTCCCTGAACTGGAGAAACTTAATGACCCACTTTTTATCTCACTATGTTTGGCGACTCTTTCCTGGAAAATAAATAACTGTTACTTTGGAATAGTTGTGGAATTTCTGTGGAGTGACCACCAAATGGGCTAAGCCCAACTAAGATTGTCAGTGTACGGATTCCAACTTGTCTATCCTCTATCTCATAAATTTTAAATTTAAAAGGAATCAATAGAACAAGGATCTCAAATCTGCTCTATGACCTTTCTTACGTTTAGAGGAAATTGTGGAGTTCCTCCCCATTGTTGAGCCCATTGGGTGTGCGCGTATCTAACTCCAATATGAATCTGGACTCCAACCGTCTCTGTAATTTCTCTCGATTCCCTCCTCTTCTTAACGAGGGCACTGCATCTTGAACATAATACTTCAAGCAGCTCAGATCGTTGTTATGGGCTGCTTTAAAGTGCCTGGCTACTGGGTACGACATATCTGAGTTGACTATTGCCCTGAGATGTTGAAGAACTCGCACATGAACTTGCAATTTGGTGCTCCCCACGTATTGCAAACCGCACGTACACGTTAATACATATACCGCAAATTCTGTACGGCAGTTGTATATCCCCTTAAGTTGATTGATAGTGGGGCCAAATACAGAAGAATATTGGGTCGTGTTGATACCAAACTTGCATGCTCGACACAAGCTACATTTATAGAACCCGTTTTTTGGTGCCAGCCACATAGTTTTGGGCTTCGAGTCCCCACAGGGTATCTCTGGGCTACTTCTAACCAAAGCATTGTGCATGGATTTGGCTTTCCTAAATGTTAACGTGGGTTGTGATTGAAATAATTCTCCCGGAATCATGTCTGTTCTAATTATGGACCAGTTGTTGTTAATTATAGCTCTGATTTTGCCTGTGTTGTTTATTGTACGTGGTTATGAGGCGGATTTCCTGACTAGTCTTACTCGATGTATCTTCAGTGCAGGCCCTCCTTGATGACCTCAAAGACTGGTTGTGTAATAAGTCTTCTTGTGTAACCTCATTGACCTTGTCAAGGGCTGATTGAATAATGTGGTTACTATAGCCCCTGTCTACAAATCTACTAGTGGTTTCACGGACACATTTTTGGTATTCCTGATCAGTACTGCAAATTCTCCGCAGTCTCAAACTCACCGTATGGAATACTTTTAATCAGGTGGTAGGGGATGAAACTGGACGCATGGAGGTTGGAATTACCAGCAGTACTCTTCCTATGTAGGGTTGTTTCTAGTTTGTTGTTAATTATTACCTCAACATGAACATCTAAAAAGTCAATTACTCCAATATCCATTGTTGCATTAAACTGTAAGTTCAGGTCATTGTTATTAATGTTATCAATAAATGCTAGAGCCTGATCTTGAGACCCATTCCACACTAAAACAATGTCGTCTATGAAACGCATCCAGCATGATATGTGTTGGTCCCAGTCCTTCTTATTTCTTACCTTGAGAACCTGCTCCTCCCACCACCCTACGTGCAAGCACGCATAGCTGGGGGAGAAGCAGGCTCCCATTGCAACTCCTCTTATTTGTTGGTAGATATCTTTATTAAATAAAAAGAAATTGTGTGTAAACAGAAATTAATCATTTCAAGGATCATTACCCCATGTTTGTATTTCTCAATGGCTCTGTTTTTTTAAAAGAATTCTACTGCCTTAACACCATCTACATGATTGATGCTAGTGTACAGAGCACTAATATCTAGAGTAATAAGGATCCAATGTTCCGACCAGGGTACATTTCTTATCTAAAAAATCATTAGTATCCATTATATACGAGGGCAATGCTGTGACAAAATCCTGAAGATAAAAGTCCACATATTGGGACATTTTTTCCAACAGTCCTCCTTTGGCATATATTATTGGTCTTCCAGGGACTGGAGAAATTCTCTTGTGTATTTTCGATATGAAATACAGTATTGGCGTGATAGGAAAATCCGTGTTAAATAAAAATTCATCAGTGGAAAGTAGACCTTCTCGTCTCCATCTATTGAGATGCTGTTTGCCAGTTTCCTTTACCACTTTAAGTTGGTTATAGTTGGATTTTTTATAACAGGATACATCATCCAGGTGTTTGTGTGCCTCTATTAGATATTCACTTTTGGGCCACAAAACAATATTGCCCCCTTTGTCGGATTTATTTATGATGACATCGCTTTGTTCCTGTAGTTTCTTCATAAGATCCTGATATTTTTTCTGTTTGAACTTGACTCTGTTCTTTCTTCGTTGATTTGTTAACTGCGATTTTTTTTTTTTAAGTTAGTCTACCACAACATCTTTAAAAATGTCAATGGCATCCCGCGGCATGATGGGGATAAATGATGACGTTGGTTTAAAGGGACTTGATTTTGCCGATGACAAATTGATTCCCGCATTATACAAAAGTTCTTGAGTGCTTTGTACTGGATCGTCATTGTTGCCTTCTGATGCTAATGAATCCAACGTTCTCAAGGCTGGAATGTCTGATACCAATAGAGTCGATTGCTTCTTGTTTCTTGCGTTTCCTGCATTTCCTTTTAGCACTCCTCCTTTGGTTTCATCTTTGTCTGGAATTTGTATAGGTTTCCGAAGTCTGAGGGTCTGTTGGCGGGCCCGTTGTAAAAAATCTAATTCTTCTGCAGGACAGAAAGATCTGGGTACCTATCCTAGGCTAATTTCGTACAATCCTCAGTACAACCTCCATTGTTGTACAAGTGGTCAGCTGGCACTGTACAGTCTCTATGGTTGTAAGTAACATGCTGTTTCTTCAACCCTCAGATGAGACAAGTATGGTGGTGGGTAGTATGAATAGTGAGCATGAGTACACAAGTAATGGGAGTTAGAACTGTTTTGGTCATATGGCAGTATAAGGACTTCCAACTTGATTTTGTTGTTTCCCAGCCCAAGCCAGTTAAACCGTTAATGATCTAAGGAGGTGGAAGAAGTTCTAGGAAATGAGATGGGGATATTTAGGAACATGCGTAATAATTTGGGAAGAATAACCATCTTCATTAGGGTTTTGCAGACTGCAACATGAGGCTCATCTGTTCCTCTGTTTTCAAGACTACTCTGGTGTAGTTTTCACAGATAATTGAGTTGATATTGTGATTAATCCAAATCTCCAAGTATTTGATAGGAGTCTGTTAGAAATGGGGGTCTCTAGTTGGCAATGGCTGGCCACTGTCCAAGTAGGGACCCTTCTTCCTAAGTCAGAGTAAGAGGGCTACCCTCCTTGATACCCTTGCTCAACCCTGTGGTAACGTAGCACGAGCAGGTAGGCTTATCTCAGAGGCAGGGTGTGAAGCATTTATGACCATACACAGTAACACAGTGAGGAACACTACAAAGGGACACCACACAAGTAGGTATAAAAAATAAGTATCTTTATATAAAGGCAGATTTATCACAAGACCAATAACTGTAAAAGCCACAATACTGTCAAAAATAGGATAGCTGTTGAAGGGCTGTCAAAAATAGTTCAAAGGTTGCAAAAATAAGGTTCAAGTTCAAAGCAGTGGTCTCTGCGACCCTTTCTCTCACAAAGTACCTGGGTTTAGTAGCAAAACCAACAAAATGTCGCAAATAAGCTGTAGCGATGATGCTCGGCACGCGAGGCCGGCGATGCGATGAAATCCTTGCCGCAAGGGAGGATGATGCGCCGATCTGCGGGATGCGTGCGGAGACGATGCGACAAACTTCTGGACCGCCGATGCGATGACTTTCTTGCCGCGTGGGAGAAGTCGATGCGGCGATCCTGTTGCGCTGTGCGATCGTGTTGCGATGCGAAGACAAGACGCTCCGCGAGGGAGCGGCGAAATTCGGTGCGATGCGATCAAAGTGGCGGACGCACGGCGCCGCAATGCGATGTCTCGAAGCGATGATTTCTTTAGGGTGTTGCGAGTGCGCGGCGACAGCAGCGCGATGATTTTCCCAGCGCGTCTCGGCTGCAGCGGCTCGCAAAGGGGCGTCAGCGATGGTCTCGTGTTGCGAGCCCTCGGCGGCAGCAGCGCGATGATTTTCCCAGCGCTCTCGACTGCAGCGGCTCGCAAATCGTTAGCGTCGATTTCCAACACTTTCTTCTCTGATGCAAACTAGAGGCCCTGGAACTCCCAGGAGCCTCATCAGCAGATAGCAGTCCTCGCAGGGAGGAAGCAGGAGGTTGGTGGTGGAGTCTGATGTGCCTGAGACTCCAGCAGGAGGCTAGCTCTTTTCCTAGCCCTTGGGTAATTGCTGTAACAGAAATAAAAGTTCTCTCAAAAGTTCCTTTTCCTCTTCTTCAAGGTCCAGTGGTCACTGCTGCAGGCCAGTGCAAGAAACAACACACAAGCACAGGGACAGTCACTTCCTGCAGATTCCTCCAGTGGCACGGACAGAGTTTCCTCTCCAGATCCAAAAGCAATACAAAATGTAGGGGTTTGAGCACAGATATTTATACCCCAAAAGTCTTTGTTCTCAGAAGCTACAAGTCACTGAACCTAGCCAGAACCAGTTCTGCTCAGGCCTGGAGCACTTTGTTTACCAGGCTGCATCCTTCCTTTCAGAAAGAGGGGGTCTGCTATCAGACACACAGTAGGAGGTGGAGCCAGCATTCACCTTGCCAGGCACAGCCCTATTCAGGTCAAGGAGCCACCCCTCCCCATACTCTAAATGCAGATCTCTCTATTCAACCCAGGTCTGACTCAGCCTGCCCTGCCCCTCTAAAACCAGACAGCCAATACACATAACAGCAGAGCACACTGGAAGGTTTAGGCAAGAAAATACCTACTTTCTAAAAGTGGTATTTTCAAACACAGAATATAAAAATAACCTTCACTAAAAGATGTATTTTAATATTCTGAGCTCAGGCATACTAAATTCGTTTTTCTACCATGTTCCTGGGGTCAGTTAGGACTATAGAATGTAATAGTCAAACTGCCCATTCTAGCCTATGAGGAGCAGGTAGGCTTACAGTAGTGAAAAACGAAATGGGGCATAATTCACTACCAGGACATGCTACACACACCAAGGCATGTCCTACCTTACACATACAATGCACCCTACCATAGGGGGGACTTACAAGATGCCAAGGGAAGGTTCAGGGGCTGGGAAGTGGGTGCACTTCACAGCCAAGATGGCAGTTCTGGACTGCACACAGACACTGCAGTGGCAGGTCTGAGACACACTTTACAAGCTGCTTCTGTGGGTGGCACACATCAGTGCTGCAGGCCCACCAGCAGCATTTGGTTTACCAGCCCTGGGCACACATAGGCCACACTACTAGGGACTAACAGGTAAACCAAATAAGCCAATCAGGGATATACCAATTCACACAGACATATTTACACAGGGAGCATTCGCGCTGTGACACTGAATGGCAGTGGCACAGCGCCCAGAGCATCTAACACCAGCAAAACAGAGGAGACAACAGCGAAAAATGGAAGGGAGACCCACGCCAATGGTGCCAGGTCTAACACACGTCCCCTCCAGCTGAAATGTGGGGAGAACTACCCATCCCCTTGGAAGTTCTCATCGCTAAGGCGGAAAAATCTGGACAGACCATCAGCATTGGCGTGTTCTGTACCAGGGCGGTGTTCCACCGTGAAGTCCATACACTGTAGGGAAATGGACCACCTCAACAACTTGGGATTCTCACCCCTCATCTGCATCAACCATCTGAGGGGCCTGTGGTCTGTCTGAACCCGGAAGTGAGTCCCAAACAGGTATGGTCTCAGCTTCTTCAGTGCCCAGACCACAGCAAATGCCTCACGCTCAATTGCACTCCACCTCTGTTCCCGTGGAAGTAACCTCCTACTGATGAAGGCTACAGGTTGGTCTAGTCCCTCCTCATTTATCTGTGACAGAACGGCCCCCACCCCATGCTCTGAAGCGTCTGTCTGGACAACAAATTCCTTAGAAAAATTGGGCGCCTGGAGTACGGGTGCTGTACACATAGCAGTTTTGAGGGCATCAAAGGCTTTCTGACAGGTGTCAGTCCAGTTCACAATCTTTGGCCGCTTCTTGAAGTCAGCTCAGTCAAGGGTGCAACAATGTTGCCATACCCCTTGACAAACCTCCTGTAGTAACCCGTGAGTCCTAAGAAGGCCCTCACCTGGGTCTGGGTCCTTGGGGGCTCCCAAGCCAGGATGGTTTCAATCTTGGGCTGCAGGGGCGCCACCTGGCCGCTCCCCCTGGTGTCCCAAGTACACCACAGAACCCTGCCCAATCTGGCACTTACTGGCCTTGATTGTGAGGCCTGCTCTGCGCAGCGCCATCAACACTTCCCAGAGGTGGCGCAAGTGGTCCTCCCAGGAGGAACTAAACACTGCAATGTCATCCAGGTAGGCGGCACTGAAAGCCTCCAGCCCAACCAACACCTGGTTGACCAATCTCTGAAAGGTGGCAGGGGCATTCTTCATCCCAAAGGGCATCACACGGAACTGGTAGTGCCCATCTGGTGTGGAGAATGCTGACCTCTCCTTTGCCCCATCAGTTAAGGCGATCTGCCAGTACCCAGACGTCAGATCAAACGTGCTGAGGTACCGGGCAGCCCCTAACCGGTCTATGAGCTCATCAGCTCTGGGGATGGGGTGCGCGTCGGTCTTGGTGACCGAATTGAGACCTCGGTAGTCCACACAGAACCTAAGTTCAGGAGTGGCACCAGGCGTCGCAGCTTTTGGTACCAAGACCACGGGGCTGGACCAGGGGCTGCTAGAGGACTCAACCACCCCTAGGGCAAACATTTTGGAGACCTCCTCCTCCTTAATGCAAGCCCTGACCCTGTCAGTCACCCTGTAAGCCTTGTGCTTGACAGGAGGACTGTCCCCGGTATCCACCTCATGGACGCACCAATCGGTGACACCAGATACCAGGGAGAACAAATCAGAAAATTGCCCCAACAGGTGGTGACAATCTCTCTGCTGCTCAGGGGTCAGTGTGGTGGAGAGGATCACACCCTCCACTGACCCATCCTTATCTCCTGCACACAGGAGGTCAGGGGGAGGCTTACTCTCCTCCTCAACCCCATCATCTGTGGCAAGAAGCATGCCCACTTCAGACCTCTCAAAGTGGGGCTTCAGGCGGTTCACATGCAGGACCCGCAAGGGGTTCCTGGGAGACTGAAAGTCCACCAAGTAGGTAACTGGTCTTTTGCGCTCCACCACCTCAAATGGACCGGTCCACTTATCTTGGAGCGCACAAGGCTCCACTGGGGCCAGTACCCAAACCTTCTGACCAGGTTGAAATTCGACCAGAGTGGCATTCTGGTCGTGCCAACGTTTAATTTCTTCCTGGCTGGCTTCCAGATTTGCCTCAGCAAACTTTCTGAAACGCCGAGTCTGGTTCCTGAAGGCCAACATGTAGCTAAATACATCTTGGGGAGGTTTCCTGGGAGATTGCTCCCAGCCTTCCTTGACCAGACTCAGAGGTCCTCTAACCGGGTGGCCATAGAGGAGTTCAAAGGGACTGAACCCTAAGGACTTCTGTGGCACTTCACGGTCGGCAAACAACAGGCATGGCAAGAGGACGTCCCACTTACACCTCAGGGGCTCTTCTAGGCCCATGATCATGCCCTTCAAGGTCCGGTTGAACCTTTCAACCAGACCATTACCTTGGGGGTGGTAAGGAGTGGTGAACTTATAAGTTACCCCACACTCCTTCCACAGAGACTTCATGTACTGGGAGATGAAGTTGGTCCCCCTGTCGGACACCACCTCTCTGGGGAATCCCACATGGGAGAAAATCCCCATCAGTGCACGTCCCACCACGGGGCCGTCACTGTCCTGAGCGGGATGGCTTCAGGGTACCGGGTGGCATGGTCCACCAAGACCAGGATGAACCTGTTGCCCATGGCTGTCTTGGGGTCCAGAGGTCCCACAATGTCAATGCCCACTCGCTCGAATGGAGTACTCACAACTGGAAAGGGCTGGAGTGGGGCCTTGATCTTCCCCCCACTCTTCCCACTTGCCTGGCAAGTCTCACAGGTCCTGCAATGAGTGTCTGAACTCTTGTGCATCTCCGGCCAATAAAAGGGGGCGGCCAGCCTCTCAAAGGTCTTGGTCTGCCCCAGATGTCCTGCCAATGGAATGTCATGAGCCAACCCCAGTAGGAAGGTTCTGAAGCACTCGGGTACCACCAGCACACGGGCTGACCCTGGCTCAGCAACCTTAGGCTCGCTATACAGGAGACTGTTCTCCCAATAAATCAGATGTGAACCAGACATGTCACCTTCTGCCTGGGCTGCAGCCTGTCGCCGCATGCCCTCAAGAGAGGGGCAATCTCTCTGCTGCTCACAAAATTCCTCCCTGGTGGGTCCCCCTTCCTGCTGCCAATGGGTCAGCTCAGGCAGGTCCCCCAGTTTGGTGATCTGCTCCCCGGTAGGCTCCAGGGCATCCCCTTCAGGGTCTGCTCCTTCCTGGGCCGTGGGAACCAAGGGGGCCGGCTTCCCGCGCCCCTGCCCCTTCTCTCTAAGGCAGGGATCTGGGCCATACTCTCAGGCTCCAGATCCTTCTCAACACCCTCCTTGGCTGCCATGGACCGAGTGGTAGCACACGCCCACTCAGGCAGACCCAACATCTCTAAGTGAGCCTTCCTCTCCACCGTAGCCCACGGGGAGTCCTCTAAATCATTGCCCAGCAGACAGTCTACAGGCATGGCGGACCTCACAGCTACCTGAAGAGTTCCTGAGACCCCCCCCCACTCAAAGGGAACCTGAGCCACCTCACATTGGCTCTCTGAGTTGTCTGCGGACACTACTGGGTAGAATGCATTGGGGACAACCTGCTCTTTGGACACCAACCGGGAGCTGACAGCAGTTACACTGGCCCCTGTGTCTTTAGAGCCTCCACCCTATGGCCATTGATGGTCACCCACTGCCTGTATTTTTTAGTGTTAGCAGGCAGTGCAGGCTTGGGGACCATCTCAAAGTCCCCTAATGAGACAAGGGTCAACTCTACGGGATCCCACCCCTCTTGGGCACCCATCTCCTCCTCTCCCAGGGCTAGACTAGCCATCTGGCGGGGTGGTGCACGGGGTGGTGCACTGGCCCCCCTTTGAGGGCACTGGGGATCAAAATATCTGTGGCCCACTTGACCACAGTTGTAACAAGTGGGGGCTCCCTGGGAACAGGCCTACCTGTTGGGGGCCCTGTCCTCCTTTCTTGGGGGCTGGGACACCACTGCTTGGTTCCCTGGGGGATTACTTTGGGGCCCTCGGTGGAACTCCCTCTGTTGACCCTTGTCCCCCCCACTCCTCTGCTGGGGACCCTGCCCACCCTTGGCGAAGTCTCCCACTGGACCCTTGCGAACCCGGGTGCTCACCCAGCGGTCCGCCTCCTCAGCAAGCTTTCTAGGGTTAGTCAGCTTGCAATCAATTAGGTGCTGGCGTAGCTCAGGAAAACAATTACTAGATAAATGCTCCCATGCAATCAAATCATAAAGCTGCGCAAAAGTTTCTACTTTGCTACCTTTTACCCAGCGTTCCATGGCTCTGCAAAAAAAAGAAAAAGCGGAGTGAGGACTGCGCACACCAATGATAAAAGGTTTGTAATTTTGTAGTGTGCTTCTGGGGTATCACCATCTGACAAATGGTGTGATGCAATAACAAATGAAGTAGCGCCACCTGAATAGGGGCGTCCCCCTGAGCACAACGAGAGTCCACGAGTAGTGGGTGAAAATTGAGGAGTCACAAGGTTCAATATATTCAAATCTTTTTTACTTCATTGGTATTGTTCAAATATGATATTAGATCCTCATATCAAAAGAACATTCAATGAAAAATGAATAGTTTCACAATCCCAAATATAAGGCTGATTAAATCGAAGCCCAATGCATTTCGGGCCATGTGGCCCTTCTTCAGGGACAGAGGTTATGCATTAGGAGTAAAGTCAGCGTGTTCGTGAACAAAATCGAAAAAAAAGACACATATTCAACCCACGTGGTACCCTCTAGCTTCTTGCAGATCCTAAACCTCTGCCTATACATCTCAGGGGTCAAACCATAGCGGGTCATCAACGCTTCCTTCATGTGGGCATAAACCATCCTACTTTCTGGGGGCAGGTCCAACAAGGTATCCCTCCCCTCACTCACAAAGCGTCCCCACAACCCCGCTCCCCAATCCTTCTCAGGGACCCGGTGGGACACCATGGCTAATTCATAAGCGGCAAACCATTGCCCAATATCTTCACTTTTGTGGAAATCCATAATAACCTCCTTGGGTATATACACCCTACTCTCAGGGTGCACTACAGGTACGCTGCCACCACAGGGGGAGATCTCTACACTCTTTGCTTTAATCTCCAACTCCCTCAATACTCTCTCATGCTCAAGTTTCATTTTCATAATCTCAATTTCTAACTTTTTGTTCTCTAGGTCCCGGTGACCATCCATTTTAAGCTTAGCCATCTCCATATTATGCCGCCTATCTCTCTCCCTGTCCTCCAGCTCTTCTGGGGACAGACCTTTAGCGGACACACTAGTGCCCGGGCTGGAAAGTGCTTTATCTCCTACTAAGTCTACTACATCGCCCTGCTGCTCTCCTGCATTCTCTCCCCCTCCACAAGCTCTCCCATATCCTTAGGGGCATCCCTGGCTTCTAGCCAGGCCTTCAGCGCCTTGTAATACTCCTCCCTTCTAGTGAGACCTGTGATAGGGACTGTGAATTGCTTGCAAAAATATTTGAGCTGCTTGGCATTGTAGGTTTCTATTTTCTCTCCTTCCCAGGAGAGATCCTCTGAGGCATTGGATCTGGGCTTGCCCATTGTAGCAATAACTGGCAATATCAATAAAGGATAGAAGAAAACTTCTCAAGAAAATGTATGCGGGTGAAAAATCACCGGCAATATCAATCACAATATAGGATCCAAAAACTCTCAGAAAATGTGTGCGGGTGAAAAATCACCGGCAATATCAATCACAATATAGGATCTAAAAAACTCTCAGAAAATGTGTGCGGGTGAAAAATCACCGGCAATATCAATCACAATATAGGATCCAAAAAACTCTCAAAAATGTATGCGGTACGTTATGGTCTGCACTCACTAGTAGTGTACACTATAATTACTGTATGCGATCATAAATGCAAGTCCAGATCCTCACCGCTGACCACCAATGTTAGAAATGGGAGTCTCTAGTTGGCAATGGCTGGCCACTGTCCAAGTAGGGACCCTTCTTCCTAAGTCAGAGTAAGAGGGCTACCCTCCTTGATACCCTTGCTCAACCCTGTGGTAACGTAGCACGAGCAGGTAGGCTTATCTCAGAGGCAGGGTGTGAAGCATTTATGACCATACACAGTAACACAGTGAGGAACCCTACAAAGGGACACCACACAAGTAGGTATAAAAAATAAGTATCTTTATATAAAGGCAGATTTATCACAAGACCAATAACTGTAAAAGCCACAATACTGTCAAAAATAGGATAGCTGTTGAAGGGCTGTCAAAAATAGTTCAAAGGTTGCAAAAATAAGGTTCAAGTTCAAAGCAGTGGTCTCTGCGACCCTTTCTCTCACAAAGTACCTGGGTTTAGTAGCAAAACCAACAAAATGTCGCAAATAAGCTGTAGCGATGATTCTCGGCACGCGAGGCCGGCGATGCGATGAAATCCTTGCCGCAAGGGAGGGTGATGCGCCGATCTGCGGGATGCGTGCGGAGACGATGCGACAAACTTCCTCACGCTGGACCGCCGATGTGATGACTTTCTTGCCGCGTGGGAGAAGTCGATGCGGCGATCCTGTTGTGCTGTGCGATCGTGTTGCGATGCGAAGACAAGACGCTCCGCGAGGGAGCGACGAAATTCGGTGCGATGCGATCAAAGTGGCGGACGCACGGCGTCCGCAATGCGATGTCTCGAAGCGATGATTTCTTTAGGGGTTGCGAGTGCGCGGCAACAGCAGCGCGATGATTTTCCCAGCGCGTCTCGGCTGCAGCGGCTCGCAAAGGGGCGTCAGCGATGGTCTCGTGTTGCGAGCCCTTGGCGGCAGCAGCGCGATGATTTTCCCAGCGCTCTCGACTGCAGCGGCTCGCAAAGATGCGTTTGCGTCGATTTCCAACACTTTGTTCTCTGATGCAAACTAGAGGCCCTGGAACTCCCAGGAGCCTCATCAGCAGATAGCAGTCCTCGCAGGGAGGAAGCAGGAGGTTGGTGGTGGAGTCTGATGTGCCTGAGACTCCAGCAGGAGGCTAGCTCTTTTCCTAGCCCTTGGGTAATTGCTGTAACAGAAATAAAAGTTCTCTCAAAAGTTCCTTTTCCTCTTCTTCAAGGTCCAGTGGTCACTGCTGCAGGCCAGTGCAAGAAACACACAAGCACAGTGACAGTCACTTCCTGCAGATTCCTCCAGTGGCACGGACAGAGTTTCCTCTCCAGATCCAAAAGCAATACAAAATGTAGGGGTTTGAGCACAGATATTTATACCCCAAAAGTCTTTGTTCTCAGAAGCTACAAGTCACTGAACCTAGCCAGAACCAGTTCTGCTCAGGCCTGGAGCACTTTGTTTACCAGGCTGCATCCTTCCTTTCAGAAAGAGGGGGTCTGCTATCAGACACACAGTAGGAGGTGGAGCCAGCATTCACCTTGCCAGGCACAGCCCTATTCAGGTCAAGGAGCCACCCCTCCCCATACTCTAAATGCAGATCTCTCTATTCAACCCAGGTCTGACTCATCCTGCCCTTCTAAAACCAGACAGCCAATACACATAACAGCAGAGCACACTGGAAGGCTTAGGCAAGAAAATACCTACTTTCTAAAAGTGGTATTTTCAAACACAGAATATAAAAATAACCTTCACTAAAAGATGTATTTTAATATTCTGAGCTCAGGCATACTAAATTCGTTTTTCTACCATGTTCCTGGGGTCAGTTAGGACTATAGAATGTAATAGTCAAACTGCCCATTCTAGCCTATGAGGAGCAGGTAGCCTTACAGTAGTGAAAAACGAAATGGGGCATAATTCACTACCAGGACATGCTACACACACCAAGGCATGTCCTACCTTACACATACAATGCACCCTACCATAGGGGGGACTTACAAGATGCCAAGGGAAGGTTCAGGGGCTGGGAAGTGGGTGCACTTCACAGCCAAGATGGCAGTGCTGGACTGCACACAGACACTGCAGTGGCAGGTCTGAGACACACTTTACAAGCTGCTTCTGTGGGTGGCACACATCAGTGCTGCAGGCCCACCAGCAGCATTTGGTTTACCAGCCCTGGGCACACATAGGCCACACTACTAGGGACTAACAGGTAAACCAAATAAGCCAATCAGGGATATACCAATTCACATAGACATATTTACACAGGGAGCATTCGCGCTGTGACACTGAATGGCAGTGGCACAGCGCCCAGAGCATCTAACACCAGCAAAACAGAGGAGACAACAGCGAAAAATGGAAGGGAGACCCACGCCAATGGTGCCAGGTCTAACAGAGTCATTCCTAATTCCAAATCCAGAGCGTGTTCTGTGGTGTGCAGAATCACTGCAAAGGTCTGAGACTTAACGTTCAGTTAATGGACAGGCCCATTAGTTGCTATTATCAGACGAACTGTCCGATAACACGCAAGAGGTTTAATCCCATCTGTCTAAGGAATAAAATATTGTCTACATAGAGTGAAACAAGACGTTGTTCTTATTTCAAGCACAGTCCTCTACTGGGAGGGATATTGTTGGAGCATAGAGGCTAGAAGCCCCAGCACAGTGGCAAAATGGATGGAGATAGGGGTGCAATTTTATCTAGTTCCCTTGTTATTTCGATGGGTACCTACAAGTATAAAGTAGTTTGATGAAACATGAATTTGCTTCCTAGCCCCATTCACGTGAGTGTTGAAAGAAGGAATTAAAGACCTTGACAGCATCTAAAACCAGTGAAGCCACATTGAGTTTCAGATGCAACTGGTGACTGGAGGGGGAGAACACTTTCCACAAGTTGCAGGACGTACACCTGTCCCAGGATAAATGCAGATTGGTCCGGCAGAAATATGCTTGGGAGCAGAAGCAGCTGCCTGTTTGCCAACATCTTGGCAATACTTTTGTGCTGTACATTGCCTTTAGGATAATTTGTGTGTTATGGCTTCAGGTTCAGTTGTCATTGGGGCCTGTTGTACGCTTTTCTGCCTGATTCCACTTTTGTCCAAAGTTCTGCAAAAAAAAAGTGAGAGGATTGTGCTCTTACCCTTTCACTTGGAGGCTGAGGCCCTTCTTACAGTCAAAGACTGGAGGAAGTTGCTGAACGTAGTATTATAACTCCTAAAAGAGAACATTGTCATTTTTGTTATTTCTTCACCCTGCTCTAGGCCTGAAGGTGCTCGGTTTATTCTGATTTTTCTCCTGTTTTCATTTCTTACAGGAGCTATGTGATCCCCAGAGCTATTGTCCGATGCATCATCAGGACTTCCGGGAGGAGATGCTCCAATTTCGCACCAAGAGCAAGTCCTGGGCTGGAGAAAGAAAATTGAGAGATCAGGTTGCTCGTCTCATTAAGATGTGATGCTGGCCTTGTGACTAGCAGAGACCCCTATGCCTGTGCCTGTACCTGATCTGGCCAACAGAGAGGATATCTTGTTAACATTCCAACCTCTGCTTCCTGGTGCAGAGATGATCCCAGAGCAGTCTCCATCAATGGCTCTTCTGTAGGACCATGTGCCCAAACCGTGATCTGTGAGTTTGTTGTGCTCAAACAGATCTCTAGGCGAGTGGTACCTTTGAGCCTCTATCGGGAGAGGCAGTGAGCCTGAAATCTGACACCCATCACTATGAAGCTTTTAATTCCATGTAGCTGCTAATAAAGCCCATGAATTGGATATAAGGGTTGTCACTCAGAACTTGCTCAGGCATTGCTATGAGGCCCATCTTCTTGCTGTGTGTGGGGCAATAGAAATGTGGCAGATGCAAATCCTCATTCAGAACCTGAGATCCTGCCTACGTGGATTTTGATTACTTGCAGGATGACACTAGAGCCATACTGGGCTGTTCTCCCTTACAATGCAGAACTCATTATCCAGTTTCATCTAACACCATTGTATAGTAATGGCGCATCTCATGGACAGTTCTGAAATGCTTTTACCGCCAAATATGATGGGGCCAGTGTTGCATACATATGCATCACTGGCCCCCTGTGTGTGTTGCTGACCCTGTCCTATCTTGGCTGCATGAATTGCTCCTCCGTCACATTTTCCGCCATTGACCTATGCGCTGACTTGGAACATTCTCAGAACATTTTGGTGAAATCGTGTCATTTATGATTGCCTTGAGGCGGTAATGGGAGCAAGTGACTTTTGCACAACTTTTTGAGCTGCTAATTTGCTTTACTTCTGCATCCGTGCAGTGTCCTAGTGTTTAGGATTTGAACTGCAGATCATGTTGAAGGTTCTAAAAAGTGTTGTAACGCCAGAATATAGTGGGAGGCTGCCTCAGTCGAGCCGATCTTAAGGACTGGATGCAACACGATGCTGATGGCCTTTACTTCTAGCTCACACGTGCAGTTGACTTGGTCCTGGTAGTTAGCATGATAATGAGATTGGCACCGTGCAGCAGCATAATGGCTGAAGTCAGAATTTCTTTGAGTCATTTCCTTGAATATGTGATTTGAGACTACCCTTAAGGCATCTTGTATCAATTGGGAATTCCAAAGTTAAACACCAATCCAGTGAAGGATTAGTAGGTAACGTTGAAATCTGTGGACTCCAGCTTTTTTTTTACTTTTTATTTTTAATAGGTCGGTGTTCGGGTGTTTGTTTTGTTATTTTTTTTAAGCTGGGACTTTAGGTTTCTCCTGCAGTTGGTTTCCTTACACTCATTTGCGTGCTTTTCATTTGCCCCAGGTCATTTGTGAAGAGGGGTTGGGGAGGGGGGGAGGGCATGATCATCATTTTGTTCCATAATCAATTTGTACTTGTGACTCTAAAACTATTTGCAAAAGGGCTTGCTTCTGACAGCAGTGTACTGAAGAATTAGATATAGCTCTAGGTAAGCTCCCCTTCAGAACAGTAAAAGCTCAAATTAATCCTGTACCAGCCTGTCATTCAAATATTATCTACTTCCGAGAAAGTATAAATCTCTTCTTATAAGTAGCCAAGTTGGAACCATTGTCTGTACTTTCTGTGGTAACCCTGGTCCTCTGTGGCAACCTTCACATGAATATGGAAGAGTCTGATGGGGCACATCCTACAGACATAAACCCATGTGCCTCCATCACCATCAATTTTTTAATTTTTTTTATCTTTGAGTTTTCAAAAACAAGACAGACCAGTGCACTTACATTTGCTAGTGCTAACAGGTGTCCACATTTCAATAGTTAGCACACGAGCCCAGTTTCAATAGTTCTAGTTTATACCCCATAAAAAAGTTTGGGTGGCTGATGCAAGTCCTCCCTGGATCTTATTCTTCTAGTTAAAAAAAAAAAAAACAACCTCAACGTACCATGGTTTCCCCAAGTCCTGAAGGGAGCGCTCCACGGGGCCTGTCAGTGAGATAGGCACTCCTCATCATGGAGAGGTGTACAGCATGCCTACATAATTGCTGTGTAATGTAGGAGCTTACCCATTGACTCAGGTACTGGGGGACAAAGTGTGGTTATGTCTACCATGCAGCGTTGCTGTCCGGGGGCCTCCCTCAAATATGTCTATAGTGGGCCCCAGATGTCACGCGATCCTGAAGTCAAGGGTAACAGCACGGCATAGATGTTTAATTTATCTTTACAATATGTGAAATCGTCCATCCACTCCTTGAATTTGGGAGCCCCCCCCCCCAATCTGCATGCCACCCTCTGCTTTGCTAAGAGTAACCCCAATTATATGAACATCCTGTGGGGGGCCTCAATTCCCTCTGTGTATCCCAGCAAAGCCATGACCGTGGTGAGGTGAATGTTAATATGATTATCTACCATTCGTGACTGTGCGGCTGACTCCGCCGACCAATAGTCTTGTATCACCGCACAGCCCCATGCAAGATGTAGGAAGCCTGCCCCATCGTGCCCGCATCTGGCACAGCAATCATCAGGTCGCAGCTTGTATCTGTGGAGCCTTGCTGGTGTTTAATAAACGTGATATATGAATTTGAAATGTATGATACGCAGGAGACTGCTAGCTGTTATCATACCTGTTTGGTTACAACAAGAGAGCCATTGCTTATCTGTAAGTGGTGTGTCCAGCTCTGAATCCCAGCCGGCTTGTGAGCTACTCTAGACCTTTGGGCGCTCTGCTTGGGCAGTACCGTAGAGCAAAGAGACCGCATGTGCTGGTCCCGCAGCCTGCAGTAATACATGTAGCGTGTTTAGTGTAGGGGGTTCCTGGGGGAGGCGGCCTTAAAATCGTGCCTAAGCCTAATATATAAAAAAGTCTCCAGCGGCATCGTTGTCTCCTCCGCTTAGAAATGTCTTGAGGTCTTTGAAAACCCCTTCATGATAGAGGTCCCCCCAGGTGGCTATTCCCCTTTTGTGTAACCTGTTACGACAGGATGTCTCATGAGTGACAGGGGTCTAATGATGGTAAGGTAGGGGCAACAACAGGGAGTATAATAAGGGTTTGCTCAGCTTCTTAGCCAACCGTTGCCACGCGTGAGAAGTGCATGCCACTGTGGAGAATGAATTGCCTTTACCAGGGACCCTTGCTCCCAAAAAAGAGGTAGTGGGGATGGGAGCCATATAACCCTTTTCGATCGCCAAGTGGGGCATAAAGGGTGGCGATCAAAACCAATAGGTTGCAAAATGGGCCTCAGTGCACAGATAGTATAACTCCATGTCTGGAGCTTCAAAGCCATCTCTCAAGAAAGGCAGGGTAAGTGTAGTCCAGCGTACTCTGGGCTGTTTGCCACCCCAGGTCAGTCGGGTCAGTTGTGCCTGTAAAGTATGGAAAAAATGGTGTCCAGGGGGTACGGTATATTGAGGCATAAGTATAGTAGCTTCGGCAATACAGCCATTTTGATTAAGGGAATCCGACCCACCAGTGAGATATGGATGCCATGAGCGAGGCAATGGCAGTGCCATAGTTTGCCCTCAACGTTTTCTCGCTATCCCTAGAGACCACAACTCCCAGATATTTTATTTCTCAATCGCACCACATCAGTGGGTAATCAGGTGGGAATCTCAGGGTGTGAGGGAAGATCTGGGATTTGCCCCAGTTGATATTCACTTCCGATACCTCCCCAAAGCAGATAAACTACAGAAGGATAGGATTCAAACTAACTTGTGGGTCCCGAATGTAGAGGGTGATGTCATCGGCGTAGAGTGAAACTAGCAGATGCTGAGTAGAGTATTGCAGCGCATACTCCCTATGATGCTGTTGAAGTTTCGCAGCTAAAGGCTCGACCGCCAACGCAAGTAGGAGGGGTGACAGAGGACACCCCTGCCTGGTGCCCCGTGAGATGGGAACTGGTCAGGGACAGCTACCATTAGTCTGCACTGTTGCAGTGGCTGACCATACAATAGGTCTACTCAGAACAAAAGAGGGGGGGAATCCCATCTGCCGCAACACTGTGAACAAGTAGTCCCACTCCAAAAAATCGAATGCTTTGGTGACCTCTAAAAAGACCGCCACCGCAGCTAATTCTGGGTCAATATCCTGTAAAAACGCAAATTGTCGGAAGTGGCTCGTCCCAGTACGAATCCCTACTGGCCTGGCAGGACCAATCCTTCCATCAACAGGCTCAGCCGATTGGCCAGAACATTTGTTAGTATTTTCACATCGCAGTTGATCAAGGATAAAGGCCTGTAGGCCTCACATTTGGGAGCGGTTTTTCCTGGTTTGAGGAGGAAGGTAATCATAGCCTCCCGCATGGAGAGTGGGAATATTCCCAAAGCATTGGCTTCTGCGTAAACCTTTTCAAGGATGGGGACTAGCATCTCCACAAAGCATTTATAAAAATCCAACGGTAGGCCATCAGGCCCTGGCCCATGTCCAGATCGCAGTTGCATTATGGCCGATCCTATTTCCTCTTCCTCTATATCAGCAGCGAGGAACTCTCTTTGTGCTTCGCTGAGCCAACCCAAAGCTATATCCTCAAGATCAAGGGTCAGAGCAGTCGGTTGGACCCTGCATGTGGCGTAGAGAGTGGAGTAGAAAGTAGAGAAGGCAAGAAAGATATTCGCAGTGTCTCTTAGCTGAGACCTGTCAGCGCTCTCCACATCTATAACATAGTTGGAGAACCTGGGAGTACGCACTGCCTCAGCCAGAGCCATCCCCGGCTGTTCGCCCTCGCCATATTGGCAGGCGCAATGGTATTTAGTGCGAAATTGGCATTATCGCTGCACCGCCAATTGATATTAAGTGACCAAATCTCGGGGCTTGGCTTGTAAATGCCAATTGAGGGTATTGGCAATCTGGTCCTCAGTTACCTTAATATTTGCTTGCAGTCTCCAGAGCGTCCCCCGAATGTCACGCAGAATGCCACCTCCGTTTGCGATGCATATACCCCGTATCGTTACTTTAAAGGCCTCCCAGACCACAGTCCGGTTTGGGACCGAGTCCACGTTTCTGGTAAAGAATTTGCATATTTCCTGTCTTAATTCTTCTCTAAAACATGAATCCAATAGGGCCGGGGGGGGAGGGTGGAGTCTCCACAACTGGTAGGGGGAGACCGATATCGGTGGCCGTAACTGCAACAGTACAGGAGGGTACAGGGTAGTCAATGCGTGACTAGCTAGAGTGTACACTGGAGTGAAAAGTGCCCTCTTTCTGTGCAGGGTGAAGAGTTCGCCAGGCATCTAACAGCTGGTGGTCTATCATGATATCTCCTAAGTGTCTCCCCACCTTGGTATGAGGACCTGGTGTGTTGTGGGAACGGTCCATACATGGGTTCAATACTATATTAAAATCTCCTCCCCATATTAGATGACTATGTCTAGAATGAGTCCCCACAGTCTGTCAAGAAATTGAGCGTCGTCTTTGTTGGGGCCATAGCAATTAACCATAGTGACAGAGTGTGAGGCAAGGTGTCTCGACATCACGCAGTAGCATCCCTGCGGGTCTTGAAGCCAGAGGGGAAGTACGGGATGTTATTTTTGATCAAGATGGCAGTCCCTCTGGCGTAGGTAGAGTATGAGGCAAAGCACCTTTGGGCAGCCCATTTTGTCGCAAAGGTGGCTGGTGCAGCTGGGACGAGATGTTTCCTGCAACATCGCGATCTGCATGTTGTTTCTATCCAGGTACCCAAGAATGTGTCTGCGCTTACGGGGGGGTCACGCAATCCACGCACATTCCAGGTCAGTAGATTGTAACTGGGGCCATCAGGGGTTCCTGGCTAGCCAGGAGTCAGATCTAACAGTGTTTGTAGCTGGGTATGCGCATTCAACATGGGGAGCTCGAAACGGTGCAAGCGTGGCAGAAAGCATCTACATAGCAGGGGACAGCAATAAGGTGCACAAAGAGAACAGATACAACTGGTCCCAACCCTCCCTCCACCCACACCAGCGGCCCAATCCCGCGGGCGAATCCAAGCCTATCCTAATACAGAACAATCGAAAAATGGGGGTCGTTGCCTACCATTTTGCAGGTGTCAGGGAAGTGTGCTAAGAGAAGTGCGCCAAATTTCCAGTAGATCAGGCATAGCAAAGAAAAAAGGGAGAGAGCAATTGCGAGCGGAAAACGGAGGGAAAAGGGAAGGTCAAGAAGGGAGACACAGGAGAGCATGTAGTAAAAGTATAGAGAGTAAAAATTAGAGTCTTTAACCTTATCATCAAACAGGGACTTCCAGCAGGGTGTATCACCAGGGATCCTGGCAGGTCCCCTCGAGTTAACGAGGGTTTCTGGGATAAAGAGTAAGTATTGCTTAGTCTCTGTTCCAAGGTCCCGGTGAGACTCAATCCAAAATGGTGGGTGTGTTTACTTCCAAGAAAGACCAGCTAGGCCCTCTATTCTGTGAAGAGGAGGGCGGCACAGCTATATGTTCAGTATGACTGGGCAGTCTCCGGTTTGAAGCATGGGTATGAGGAGGGGGAGATAATTAGAGAACATGTCACTAAGGGAGTTCCTTCAGCCACATCTCAGCCAAGTTCCGAAAGTGGGGATACAGATCTAGAGTTTTGCGTGGCTTCTTTGGCTGATGAGCGGTGAGTCTCTCGTTTCAGGAAGTCAAGGCCTGCTGTGGGGTATTGAAGCTGTGTTGTTTCCCCTGGTAAGTGATGTGAATTCTCGCTGGGTACAGCATGGCATAGGGGATATTGGCTTGCTGTAACTTTCGCTTCACCTGAAGAAATTTCTTATGGGCTTCCTGTACCACCATCGTGAAGTCAAGGTAAATTGATGTGGAGTTCCCCTCGTAGGTTAGATAGCGCTTTTCTCTGGCTAGTCGTAGGATGGTGTCGCGGTTACGATAGTTTAGAAGCCTGGCAATAATTGGCCTGGGCGTGAAGCCAGGAGGAGGTCTGGCGGTTAGAGAGCAGTGTGCCCTCTCCACCACCAATTGCATTGAGAGGGACGAGGCATCAGCATGCGCTCCATGTACTCCTCCCTCCGCCCAGTATCTGTGGATTCAGGAACGCCAAGGATACAGATGTTGTTCCTGCGCGAACACGCCTCTAAGTCCTCATTTTTAGCATAGATGACTTTTAGGAAGCGCTCCATGTCCTGTATTTGCTTCCCCCTCTGCGAGGACACATCCTCCAGACTAGAAATTTGATGTTCAGTTTTGCTAATGGACCCTTCGTGTTTCTCCAGCCTTTGGGTAATAAAGTCCATGCTCATACTCAGTCCATTTTGGCTTCGATTGATGTAAGGCTTTGGTGCATAGTGAGCAGTAGGGAGCGCACATCGGCGTCCTCTGACAGTGGTTGTGATTGATGCCCCTTAGCCATGTCTGTGTTAGTCTCCAGCTGGGGCAAATGCAGACTTCCGTGGTTCAAAAGGCAGTTTAGCTTGCTTGCCCTCTGTTCTGCCCATATCTGTAATGCAGTCCCGTCAGTGTGGAGCAGAGCAGGTGAAGGCCAGTGTAGGTGGGCAGGGGGAGGAAGTAGAGCACTTGGATGAGGCCCGTCTCACAGGTCACAAATGGTAGCTAGTGATGCGGCTTTCCCCTGTAGTTTAGCCTGGGAGGTTCTGTGCAGATTCAGTGGGGCCTCCTATGACAGGAGTGTGCAGCTGCGGGTAGTGAACACCCCCCTCCATCTGTGTTGCTGTCTCAGCCGCATCAGCTATAAATTTCACTGTCCACTCACCCGTGCAGATGTAGGAGTCAGCCTGCAAGAAAAACCAGAGCTCTGGGCCGTATGTTCGCTAGGCAGGCCCTCGCTTACCCTCTGTGTACGCTCACTCCGGCGTGCCAGCCTCCACAGCCAATTCTTGGGTCGGCTCCCCTGCACAGCCCCAAGCAGCACAGTGTTCCTGCGCCTCCGCGGGACGGCCGTCTGGCATGGATGAGAAAGCCCCGGCCAGTACCTTCAGGCACTCCCTGTGTTTCAGCTCTGTCGCAGCTCAGCCCTGGCCGGATTCCGTTCCTCTTTTCTCCTCATCACACTGCACCCTGTTGTATCTTGTCACAGTTCTCCACACAATGGAAAGGAAGGGGAAATTCAGTCTATGTGCTTCTATAGGAGCTGCTCTGTTCTCCCCATGGAAAGCCCTTTGGTTTTTTAATGCTGCCCTCACACACTTAATGGTGTCATGCTTCATCATAGGGCGCGCATCAACACTCTGCTGCAGACCAACGTACAGAGTGGAGTGAAAAAACGTTTTTCGGAGGTTTGTTCAAATGTTGTAGGGCCAACATTATTTTGCTGCCCCCTCTGGATATAGGGTCCTCACAACACAAAAATTCCAAAACTATCTAATGTCCACCCTGTCTTTATTCCGGACCGCTCCTAATCAAGGTATTCTTCATACGTTGGTATCCAGCATCCCTATCTCTTGTGTGTTTATATATCTTCATGTTTCGGCCTCCTACATGCCCCGTGGGGTCAGTGGGTTTCATCAGGATTGGGATCCCAGAGATGTGCACAATTTGCACGCCCCTACAATAATTACCTTATATCTTCAGGTCTGTGTGGCGGTATGTAATCACACTGTTGCCTACTCACTAGTCATGCGACACTCCTTAGGAACAACCTGAAAGAAAACAATTTATTTTAAAGTCATTTTCTTCAACCAAGAGTAGTTCCCTCATACATCATTTCTCATTTTCGTTAAAAACTCATTTCATTCACAGCATCCTCCTCATGCCCTGACCCACCGTGGTGTGATCTCTTATTTGTGTACATGCGCGTGAATCTTGTGCTTCTTATACTTTGTTCCCTTCTCAAGCATTCGCTCTTACCCGAGTCTCAAACCGGTGTAAAACACAATGTGATACTTTATGATATTCACACAACTTGTGATGTATTCCTCCTATGTTCCATCGCAGGCATTTTTAAACCTCTTGTCTTAAGTTTACTTCGAGATCCCATTCTGAATCCTTTTTTTCTCTTAGGCTTTTGGGTTTAGGTATACGAGACCCAAAGTTGAACTCAGCCATCATGATTAATAAGTGAAAAAGACACTTTCAATGCTACAGCGTATCGCTCTTGTTCTCCGTAGCATAAGCCTACTACAGACTATGCATTCCCTTTCACTCGTAAGGTAAAACTGCCCCTCGTCATTCAAACATCCATATGCTAGGGATCGTGTTCGCTTAGACAACCGTGTCTATTACTCGTGTATTGCACGCTAAGTATCATTCCTTATTCATGTTCCTAAACAAGTTGAGTTTCGTATTCTATCCCCTCCCAGTTTCGTTTCACCGCTGGTAACTCCAGCGCTTCATGCCACTCTCTGTACTCGACATCCCTCTAGCCCACTTACTTTGTCGAGGGAGTGCCGTTGTCTTGTTGCTACTTGCTACCCTCAGCTGTATACTGGTGTCTTCTACGGATGCAATTATATCTACGCTCTTTTCCGTCCCGCCATGTCACATGTGTTCCATTGCTCCATCTGGGCTAGAACGTTACATGCTGCTATCTCTTAGCTTAACCCCGCCACCATCTTGGAATTCTCGTGTCGTACTCTTTGCACAGTGGACTTTTATTACTATGCGTGTTCCCCCTCGGGTACCAACCTCCACGATACTTCCATTTAACTATCGCTCTTCGTATGGGTATCATTTTGGTTGCTGGGAGAGATATTACTGTTTATTGATAATTGGACTGGCCTAGTTGTCTGGCCCTTCCTATTTTCTCATCAGTGTATTTCAGTGCATTACTCCTTCTTTATATGCTGTTGAGCTGATGCCAGGGTATATCATCATTTAACCCTATTCGATTGCTGTTGAGTCTATACACCCACCTTTGTTCTCTCCTTAGGAGTACAGATTTCACTTCTGTCCCTACTTTTGTAATGTTAGGTTTATCTATCACTACCCATTTGAGTTCCTCCACTTTGTTGTTTTTCTAAAAAGTGTGTAGTTAATTTTGTCATTGATTTTTACACCTTACATTGCTCATATGTTCAATGATTCTGATATTTAGTTTTTTAGTCATCATCCCTTTATACAGTAGATTGCAGGGGCATCTGATTACATAAATAACATTTTCTGAATTACGTGTAGTATGATTCGTGAGTCTCCATGGGGTTGTTGGGCCCAAGTCGACTGTCTTGGTCGTACATGTAAGTGGACATGCTTTGCAACATCAACATGCGTTATGACCAGTCACTGGTGGGAGGTGCCACAACCTTTGTGTGCTGTCCTGGTTCACTTGTTGAGGGCTGGTGTGTACCAGAATGTCCTTTATACTTGCACTCTTTTTGAATGCAAAAAGCAGACGATCTATTCTCAGTCCGTTCGAGTTTATCATTCTCCAATTTTTTGTGATAATTCTCTTCACCATATTGTAAGCTGTGCTAAAAGTTGAGACACATTTTATATTATCTACTTTAGGTTTTTCATGTGTTTCCAATAGTGATTCCAGGTTATTATTTCTTGCTCTTTTCCATGCTCTTTTGATTACCCTTCTCGGATAGTTTCGGTCCTGCAGTCGTTTGCTCAGTTGTTCTGCTTCTTCTTCTTCAAACACGTGTCTCTGTACAGTTTCTGCGCAGTCTCAAGAACTGCCTCACTGGCAGATTCTCTCTGAAGGCCCTTGGATGAAAACATTCAAATGACCGTGTGATAGGACAAGTAATGGGGCCACTCAGTTTACTTTGTCACTTCTATTGTTTGTCTGGACAGTACGAATACTCTTAATTAAATGTCTGTGATACACAAAAGACTCCTCTGACTCCTGGACCTGTCATCCAACTCATTCCAGCTTTCCTGTGTCTCTCCAGCACCCTCGGTGGGGGGTGAAACCAGATTAGAAGGCCATTATTGCTCTTCTCTATAACATTCTTCACCAAGGAAACCCCTCCGTGAAAAATAACAGGCCGTAAGTGCTTGTTTTGTTAACACATGGTTTCATACATGCTTTGTGCTGTTGGTCACCACCCGTGTCAGTCAATTATTCCTTTTCATAACGGAAGTGCACCTGACACTAGCTGGTGTCAGTAACTTAATCGAGAGTGTCCCGCACCTACTGAGTGCTGAAAAGGAGCCCCCATAAACCCAGAACCACTCCCAGCACGAACCCAACCCCTAGGATGTGTGCGGGTGTAACACACTTGCCTGAGGCTGGGACCCCCATCTGGGGTCCCGGCGGTCTCGTCCAGTACGTCCTCCCTCAGGTGCTCCATCTCCTGGCCACCGAACTCCGTGACTCCTCGCCCATGTGGATGCAGTCTCTCCGCCTTTCTCCTCACAGCTCGCCCAACCTCTGACCTCGGGTGCCACATCCGTCGTCGCCTCCTCCGTGTCTCTTCAACGCTGTTCTCTGTCCTCCTGACCGTCAACGACCCCGCCTCCTCATTCACTCAATCCCGGGCCGAATATCGGAACACATCTGTGTTACGTAGCAGGAAAACACTAGCACGTGTTTTTCCGGTGCCCCCGGGGTCCTCGCTTCGTTCTGGCATGTCTATTACGCTACAGACAGTAAGTTTTTAACTGTTAATTTACGATGCACCACTGTCTCAAGTTTGCCTCCCTTCAGTATGATGTCCAGGTCTAAGAAAGGGATTATTTTATTCGAGATGGTAGAAGCGAAGTATAGAAAGTGATTTCTGTTGTTCAACCGTACTAAGAAGTCGCCCACTGATTTCCTATCTCCTTCCCTGATAAGAACATAGTCTGTATATCACCGCCACATCTTCAAGTGTCCCTTGTAAGGGTTCATTGGAGACGTACAGGCATGCTAGGCTCGGCGCAAATGTACTCCCCATGGAAGTTCCATGGGATTGCAGGTATATTGTGGTGTTAAATTGAATTGAAAACAGTTCTTGTTAAGTGCCACTTGGGCTAAATTCATGATAAAGGGCATTGGGTTTGCAATTCCCAGTTCTGGTATAGGACATTCTCAGTAATCCTCAACGTTTCCTCTTGGAGGATGTTTGTATATAATAATTCTATATCCAGTCCCACCAAGAGTTGTTTAATAGGGTCAAATACCACATCCTTCAGTAAATTCAGAACATCCCTAGTGTCCTTAAGATAGGACGGCATCTTCTCCACTATAGGTCTAAGGAAGACATCACAGAACCGGGACAGTGTTTCCAGTATTGAACCAATGCCTGACACTATTAGTGGTCCTGGTACCAGTGTTTTGTTCTTATGTACCTTGGGTAGTGTATAGAAATATGGCACTACTGGTTTGCTATTTACCAGGTATGCTGCTTCCTGTAGGGAAATCCAATTATTTTGTACAGCTTCTACTACCATAATCTTGATTAGTTTTTGTATTTCAGGTGTAGGCTCCTTTTCCAAGACCTTGTAATTCCTTCTGTCCCCCAACAGGGGTAGGCATTCTGTTTCATATGCTTCCTTTGTCTGTATGATGATTGCGCCCCCCCCAACCTTATCTGCGGGCTTAATTACTCTCCTGGGATCCTTATTCAATTGCCCTATTGCCTCCCTCTCTACCTTGGTTAGATTCACAAATGTTTTTTTTTCATCCTCTGTGTTTCTTGTTCCACTTGGTGGGCCACTGCTTGTTCAAAGGCTCCCACCTCTGGTGCTAGTTGTAGTAGTCTTTAATTCATGCAGTTCACATCTCAACTTAGTTATCTATCTGATTGGCGGGGACAAATCCTAGTCCTTTATTCAGCCCACTCTTATGGGCTGTTGTATATTTGTAAGGTTGATGATTAGAGTCCCCCCTCTGCTTGTCCATGGGAGGAAGTCCTGAAACATACTCTGGGTGACCTGTTGATTCAGATCTTCCCATTGTACTTGTTGACCTCTCTGTTTCTGCCTTACCCTTCCTCGACCTCTTCCCAAAAAAGGAGTCTGATTGGATGTGTATTGGATTGGCTGCATCTGATGGTACATTGGAGGAGGAGGGGGGGGGGAGGAGGAGGAGGAGGACGAGGAGGGGGGGGGGGTGGGAGGGGGTGTGGGTGGGGTGTGGGTGTGTGTGTGTGTGTGTGTGTGTGATTGATTGATTGATTGATTGATTGAAACATTTGTCTGGTCAAATCCCCTGCTCCTTCCCATCCTTTTGGTATAATATCATAATCGCTGCCATCACTTCCTTTACTGGATGTATCTGTATTTCTTCTCCCTTCTTGGTTCTGTGCGTATTGGGTGATTTTGTGTTTGATGTATTTATCATTTACATAAGGGTAAACCTTCTCTCTTGAACTTCTTTAAATCCTTCTGTAATTTACTGATCTTTGATTGGGCCAAGTAATCCTTGTATTCGCCTATCTCTTTTATAGCTTCCTCCAGCTTTCTTTATTTGAACCTGTGTTTTAAGGGTATTCGCAGAGATTTGTATTTGAATCAGAAGTGTATCAGATATTCTTTTGCCCGTGTTGATGATTAAAATAAGCCAATCCCGCACAGCTTCCAATATGGTGAAGAGAATTATCACAAGAAATTAGAGAATGATGAACTCGAACGGACTGAGAATAGATTGTCCGCTTTTTGCATTCAAAAAGTGTGCAAGTATAAAGGACCTTGTGGTACACACCAGACCTCAACAAGTGAACCAGGACAGCAAACAAAAGTTATGGCACTTCCCACCAGTGACTGGTCATAACGCATGTGGAGGTTGCAAAGCATGTCCTCTTACATGTAGGACTAAGACATTGGTCCTAGGCCTAACAACCCCATGGAAACTCACAAATCATACTACATGTAATTCAGAAAATTTTATTTATGTAATCAGATGCCCCTGTAATCTACTGTATATAGGGATGATGACTGGAAGAGTAAAAATCAGAATCATGGAACATATGAGCAATGTAAGGTGTAAAAATCAATGACAAAATTAACCACACACTTTTTAGAAAAACAACATACAGTGAAAGACCTAAAATGGGTAGTGATAGATAAACCTAACATTACAAAATTAGGGACAGACGTGAAATCTGAACTCCTAAGAAGAGAACTAAGGTGGGTGTATTGACTCAACAGCAATCTAATAGGGTTGAATGATGATATACCCTGGCATCAGCTCAACAGCATATAAAGAAGGGTAGCTGATGACACTAGGCGTAAGGGCCTGAAATACACTGATGAGAAAAAAGGAAGGGCCAGACAACAATGCCGGTCCAATTATCAATAAACAGTAATAACATCTCTCCCAGCAACCAAAATGATACCCATATGAAGAACGATAGTTAAATGGGAATATCGGGGAGGTTGGTACCCGAGGTGGAACACACATAGTAATAAAGGTCCTGTGTGCAAAGAGTACGACACAGGAATTCCAAGATGGTGGCGGGGTTGAGCTAAGAGATAGCAACATGTAATGTTGTAGCCCAGATGGAGCAATGGGACACACGGGTGACGTGGCGGGACAGAAAAGAGCGGAGATATAATGGTGCCCGTAGAAGACAACAGTATACAGCGGAGGGTAGCGAGTGGCAACAAGACAATGGCACTCCCTTGACGAAGTAAGTGGGCTAGAGGGATGTCTAGTACAGGGAGTGGTATGAAGCGCTGGGGTTACTGACGGTGAAACAAACCTGGTAGGTACGGGAGGGTATAGAATACGAAACTCATAAATTGTTTAGAAACAGGAATAAGGAATGATACTTAGCATGTAATACGCGAGTAATAGACATGGGCGTCTAAGCGAGCACGATCACTAGCATATGGATGTATGAATGACGAGGGGGGGGGGCCTTACCTTACGAGTGAAAGGGAATGCATAGTCTGTAGTTGGCTTATGCTACGGAGAACAAGAGCAACACGCTTTAGCATTGAAAGTGTCTTTTTCACTTAATAATAATGATGGCTAAGTTCAACTTTGGGTCTCGTATACCTGAACCCAAACGCCTAAGAGAGAAAAAGAGGATACAGAATGCAGAGAGGCACACAAGGAAGAGTTCAAATGGGCTCTCTAAATAAACTTACCAAGACAAGAGGTTTAAAAATGCCTGCGATGGAATATAGGAGGAATACATCACGGGTTGTGTGAATATCATAAACTATCACATTATGTTTTACACAGAGTGTGACAAGAGGGAGATGTTCCCACCACTACCCCGGTTTTTGAGGAAAAGAGATGAGACTTGGGTAAGAAGAGCGAATGCTTGAGAAGGGAGCATAAAGTATAAGATGCACAAGATTCATGTGCATGTACACTAAGAGATCGCACCACAATGGGTCAGGGCATGGGAAGATGCTGTGAATGAAATGAGTTTTTAACGAAAATGAGAAATGATGTATGAGGGAGCTACTCTTGGTTGAAGAAAATGCCTTTAAAATAAATTGTTTTCTTTCAGGTTGTTCTTGAGGAGTGACGCATGACTAGTGAGTAGGTGACGGTGTGATTACATACCTCCACATAGACCTGAAGATATAAGGTCATTATTGTAGGGGGTGCAAATTGTGCACATATCTCTGGGGTCCCAATCCAGATGAAGGCCACTGACCCCACGGGGCACGTAGGAGGCCAAAACATGTAGATATTTATACACACGAGACAGGGGTCGATGGATACTAATGATCCAAGAATACCCTGATTAGATAGTTTTTAATCCTGCCAGGAGAGGTCTGGAATAAAGACGGGGTGGACATTCCCCTAGGTAATTTTAGAAATTTTGTGTTGTGAGGATCCTATATCCAGAGGTGGCAGCAGAAACACTGTTGGTCAGCCATCATTTGAACAAACCTCCCAAAACCTTTTTCCACTCCACTCTGTACCTTGGTGTGCAGCAGTGTGTTGATGCGTGCCCTATGATGAAGCATGACACTATTAAGTGTGTGAGGGCAATATTAGAAAACTAAAGGGCTTTCCACGGGGAGAACCGAGCATCTCCTATAGAAGAACATAGACTGAGTTTCCCCTTCCTTTCCATTGTGTGGAGAAGTGTTGATATTAGGGAGTACGATTGGAAGGGAAGTACCTCTCACCCCCCCACCCCCACCCCACCGGGGGTGGGGTGGGGAGAGAATGAAAATGGATGGGTGGATGGTATGAGTCACAGACCTGCCTCTCGGTCCTAGATCGACGAGGTGCGATGGCGGTCCCCACCATCCCTGCCGTGATGTCTCTGAGCAGTGCCGCATCCCATTTTGTAGTCTCTGCAAGAAGGATTCTGCACTGAATCTCTTCCTCTATTTCTTCGCAGCAGCCATCATGTAGGGCCTACCGGGTCTCAGTGTCAATGCACGCGTGGCTCCAGCTCATATCTCATCACCAGCAGTGCCAGGGCTCCTCCACCCTCACGACCCGGCAGAATTGTTCTTTAGGCATCTTGTGGGAGCACACTTGCTCTTCAGTAGTCCCATCCAAGGCAGGATTTTGCAGAATTGTTGTCCCGGACGGCAGGAGCCTCACTCGGGTGTGGCCATCTTGTTTGCCGGCTCTCTGGCACCCCTCCACCATCCCAATCAATTGTAGATGACTCCTCTACCACCACCTTTGTGGTCTCCCCGCCCCACCCTTTGGGACCCGGTGAATTCAGTGCTCTCTGCACCTTGTCACCCATCTTTCCACCTCCCCTCCCCCGACACTGGGTGATTCAGCTGGCCAAGAAGGCTCTTCTGTGTTGCTGATGTTTTACTGTTCTCCCAGAAGTCACCTTAACGATCTGGAGCTGTAATGTGTGGGGAAATTCACATCCTCAAACATCAGTTCAGTTTTTACACGAGAGCAGGTCAAATGTGACCCTTCACCAAGTCTTGGTAAACTGATTTATAGGTGTGGCATATAGTTGATTATTTTCCATTTTCATAAAGTGCTACTATGCCATACAGGGAAACTGGGAGATGCATAGCATTCCTTACAGAGCACCATTTTATAAACCATAAAGAACAGTTCAATGAAAACCTCTTCAAATCAGTATTAATGCACGAACCAGTCCTAATAATGAGAGACTGACTACAGTGATATAGAAGGGCTACAACTAAATTTTAGGAGGAGGAAGGGTGAAGGGGGGGTGATGAATGGAGGTAGAAGGGCAAAAGGGGTGAAAGTGAGGACGTAGATTCAAGTGAGAATACTAATTTGGTAAATAAGCGGGAAGAGTTGGACCAGAGAGCTACAGAAGATTCTAGTGCAAAGGCGAGAAAAGCACTGTAAGGTAGCATAACAAAGGTCCGAAGATTGGATGCATGAAACGAGTTTGCACTGGTAGATTTTAAATAGGAGTGTGTGTTTTGAACTTGAGACAATCCTTCAAGTATTTTGTATCAACTGGGTTTCCCAAAGTTTAACACCACTCCAGTGAAGGGTTGGTAAGCAACGTTGAAATCTGTGGGTTCCAGCTTTTTCTGCTTTATTTTTTAACTAGGTTGGTTTTTTGGTGTGGGTTTATTTTTATTTTTTTGCAGCTGGGAGTTTAGGTTTCTCTTGCATGCAGTTTCCTTACACTCATCTGCGTGCTTCTCATTTGCCCCACATCATGGCATTCAAAGAATGCCCTTGGTCCTATTTTTCGGTTGTGCATATGTAGTTTTTTTTATTCCTGCAAGCCCTCTTAAAAATCTTTTATCAGTGGAGGTTTATTATCTGCAGCATTAAAGGAAATTAAATGAATTTATCTGATACAGTCAGTTGTAGATTCCTTATCTTAGAATTTCCTCTAGGCGTCAGTCTGGATCCGGAGACTGTTTCTTCAGCTGTACCCCTGTGCGTCGTTAGGTGGCGTCGGTCGGCTCTGTGCCTGGCGTCGGTGTCATGGGCGCCGGGATGACATTGCGGGACCTACATAGATGCCGCCCATGTGTGCTGATGTCAGTTCTTTCTTTTTCCGCGCCAGCCTAGCGCAGACCTGGAGAGAGCTACCCTTAGCCACTTTTTGGTGACCTTTTGTTTCGACTTTTTGTCAACGTCTTTTTCGAGTCATAGACCCCATGTGCGTTGAGGATGTCCCAGCGAAGGACCAGCTTCAAGCCCTGCGGTTCCTGCCACAGGATAATGTCTGTGACGGATCCGCACCTCGTGTGCCTTTGGTGTCTGGAGCGCGACCACGACCCGAAGTCGTGCTCCGAGTGCTGGGCCATGAACCCAAAGGCTTTGCGGGAGCGGTCCCGAAAGCTACTGGAGGCCCGGTGCTCGGCTCTGCGTCGCTCTCGTTGGAGGGGAAGGTCTCGAACGGTCGCGGAGCACACACTCCTTGCACTCCAAGTCGTCGGGGAGATAATCGGGTAAGTCAGGGAAGCACAAAAAGAATTCGAAGAAGCACAAGCGTTCTTAGACTTATCCCTGTCGGTCGGCTCACGCGACGTGGGATACCAATCAACGTCGCTCGAAGCCTCTGTCTCCAGAGCATACTTCTGGCGGAGTCAGTCGAGGGCCCTGGGACTTCGACGCCGGCGGGTCCGGCCCCAGCTCCAGAGGGTCCCCGTGGATCCGGATAGACGCCGGTCGATCTCACTCGACCTTCCCCAACGTCTATCCTGACGATGATGCTCCCAGCATCGACCGTGCCCCCGGTCGGCGCCAACCCCATCCTTGTCCCGAAATGGACACTGAGCCGGAGCGACGTTGATTCCGACGCCATAAGGGGCTTTCGTCCCTGTGTTTATTCCTGGCATTCCTTTTGGGCCAGAGGTGAGGAAGGACTGGGAGGGCCAGCTGGACACTTTAACTGACCAGCTTGAGGGACTGGAGAATGGACCTGGGTGATGCCAGTGGTCTGGACTCTTCCCCTGACACTGGCCTGCTTTCTCCCCCTACCATGGCAATGGAGGAGGGAGCTTCCTATGCTGTGGTGGTGAGGAGGGCAGCCGAGGTCCTCGGCCTCGAGCTCCCTACAGTGGCAGTCAGGGCTAACCTGACAGAGGTGCTTTAGCCTGCGGCTTCCTCTTTGAACCCCTTTTGCCGTTCATTGAAGCCCTCACGGGCGTCCTTCTGGGCACTTGGTCCAAGCCCAGCACAGGGGCTCCTGTGGATAGGAGGATTGCCCCCCGCCACCGCCCCGCTCCGGGCGACCCAGCGTTCTTGACCAAACACCCCTCTCCTGAGAGCTTGGTAGTCCAAGACTCTTCATCAAAAGGCGCATTCCCTTCTGCTCCCCAGATAGGGAATCCAAGAAGCTGGACCATCTTGGGAAGATGATGTTCTCTTCCTCCAGCTTGGCATTGTGGATAGTGAATACCGCTTGCCTGTTGGGCCGCTACTCCCATACTATCTGGAATACGGTCATGCAGGTGTTGCCTCCGTGCCTGGAGGAGGCCCGGCCCGTTGTCTCTCAAGCAGTGGCAGACGGGAGAGATGCAGCCAAATTCAGCATATGATGTGGACTGGATACCAACGACTCACTGGGTAGAATGATTGCCACGTCGGTAGCTGTTAGATGCTATGCCTGGTTGAGGATTTCTGGCTTCTCAGGGGATGTCCAGCCTTCTTTGATGGAAATGCGCTTTGATGGCACTCGTCTTTTTGGCGACAAGGCAGACTCAGTGCTTGAGAGCGTCAAGGATTCTCGAGCTACAGCCAGGTCCTTGGGCCTCGCGGCTACCTCACGTCCACCTCAGTCTGCCTTTCGTCCCTTTCGTGGCTACGGAAGGGGCGCCCAGCCACGTCCTGCCCAGCCACAGAGTCACTCAAACTGTCCAGCCTCTGCATGGCCACAGACGTGGATCCCAGCGTCCCTGCAGGTCAGGGAGCCAGTGGGCGGGCCGGCTAGTCTACCCTCCTCCACCCCCTCCCCCGCCTCCTAACCTTACTAGTCCGATGTTTCTGGTCCATCAACGATCAGTTGGAGGCAGGATCCACTGACAATCCATCACGTCGGGCGGGTGGGTTCTGCAAATAATCCGAAGGGGCTACTCCCTCCCTCCATGCCACCTTACGATTGCATGACGGAGGATCATTTGGCACTTCTCCACCAGGAAGTATCGGCTCTCTTGGCCAAGGGAGCAATAGAGGGTCCCTGTGCCAGAAGTATGTCGTGGTTATTCCCGCTACTTTCTTGTACCCAAGAAGACAAAGGCATGCGTTCTATCTTAAGCCTCTGAGCCCTCAACTTCTTCCTCCGGAAGGAGAAGTGCAAAATGCTAACCCTAGCCCAAGTTCTGTCTGCACTCGACCCAGGTGACTGGCTGGTGGCGTTGGACTTGCAGGACGCTTATTTTCATATCCCTGTCCTGCCAGCCCACAGACGTTGCCTTCGGTTGACTGTGGGCCACCAACACTTTCAGTTCACCGTGCTCTCCTGTGGCCTTACCAGTGCCCCTCAGGTGTTCACAAAGGTGATGGCGGTGGTCGCAGCTCATCTGTGCAGATCAGGGGTTCCAGTCTTCGCCCTATCTTGATGACTGGTTTTTGAAGGATAGCTTGCCCCAAGCTGTCGTCTCCCACCTCCAGACTACGGCGGGCCTCCTGCATTTGCTGGGGTTCACTATCAACATGCCGAAGTCACACCTGACTCCCTCTCAGATGCTCCCTTTCATTGGGGCGGTTCTGGACACTGCAGTTTCGGGCCTATCCTCCCGAGCAGCGAGTCCGTATATTCAGGCTATGATACTGATGTTTCAGCTTATATGCCGAATTTCTGTGAGAATGACTTTGAGGCTGCTGGGCCTCATGGCCTCCTGCATCCTGCTGGTGGATCATGCCAGATGGCATATGCGGGCTCTGCAGTGGGACCTGAAGTTCCAGTGGGCGCAGCATCAGGGGAATCTTTCCGACTATGTCCAGATCTTGGAGAAAACTGCACACCAACTGCAGTGGTGGCTCATGAACAAAGATTGGGTCAGAGGTAGATCCCTCTCCCTTCCCTCAACCAGATCTAACAGTGGTGACGGATGCGTCACTTCTGGGATGGGGTGGCCACCTGGAAGAGGCGGAGATGAGAGGCGTCTGGTCTCCGGCGGAGTCCGGCCTCCATATCAACCTTTTGGAGCTCCGGGCAATCAGACTGGCACTGAAAGCATTCTTTCCCTTTCTCAGGGGAAAAGTGGTGCAGGTGTTCACCGCCATGTGGTACTGCAACAAACAGGGTGGGGTGGGGTTGTGGACCCTTTGTCAAGAGGCTCTCTGCCTCTGGACATGGCTGGAACATCAGGACATGACCCTGGTGGTTCAACACCTGGTGGGCTCCCTGAACACTAGGGCAGACGAACTCAGCCGTCGGTGCCTAGTCGATCACGAATGGTGTCTCCATCCAGAGGTGGCGCAAGGTCTCTTTCAGTGGTGGGGAGAGCCTTGGTTAGATCTGTTCGCCTCCGAAGAGAACGCGCAATGTCAGCTGTTTTGCGCTTTGGAGTTTCCAAGGCGGCACTCGCTCAGCAACGCTTTTCGTCGCAAGTGGAGCTTCGGCCTCCTGTACGGCTTTCCGCCTGTACAACGTCTGCCCTGAGTGCTCAAGAAGATCAAGTGCGACCTGGCTCAAGCCATTCTTGTAGCTTTGGACTGGGCACGAAGAGTCTTGTACCCCGACCTTCTGAGCATGGCCATCGATCCTGCGATCAGACTGCACCTTTCGGAGGATCTTCTGTCACAGCAGCAGGGGAGGGTTCTTCACCTGAACCTGTCCAGTCTCCACCTCCTTGCTTGGAGATTGAGCGGCGGCAGTTGACAGCTTTCAACCTTCCGCCCAAAGTCTGTGATGATATCTTGGCAGCCAGGCGTCCCTGCACTAAAACGGTATACGCCTGTAAATGGAACAAATTTGCGGCATGGTGCAGAGCAAAGGCTGTTAATCCCCCTCTCTTCTCCTCTTTCAGAGGTTCTCTTTGTGTATATACTTTCTTTGGCCCAGCAGGGTTCTGCTTTGGGCACTCTTAAAGGATATCTTGCAGCCATCTCTGCTTTTCTTCGGCTGCCAGATAAGCCTTCTTTATTCAAATCTCCTATCGTTAACAGATTCTTAAAGGGCCTTACTCATCTGTTCCTTCATCTTCTTTTGTAATGCCCCAATGGGACTTAAATCTGGTTCTCAGCTTTCTTTTGTGTGCTCCCTTTGAGCATTCTCATAACTGTCCCCTCAGGTTGCTGACTCTCAAAACTGCCTTTCTTGTTGCCATCACCTCTGCTCGCAGGGTGAGCGAGCTGCAGGCTTTATCTTCTAAGCCCTCTTTTCTATCTGGATAAAGTGGTGCTTCGGACCAAGCCTTCATTCCTTCCTAAGGTCGTCATACCTTTTCATGTGGGACAATCTATCAATCTGCCCACCTTTTATCCACCCCCGCATCCCTCCAAGGAGGAGGAGTGACTCTACCGTCTGGACCCAAAACGTGCATTGCCTTTTTATCTTGATCTCACAAAATACTTCCAGTTGGATGATCAATTCTTCATTGGCTTTGTGGGTGCCAATAAAGGTCGGGCTGTTAAAAAACAGACCATCTCCTGATGGGTTGTCCTTTGCATCAAAATATGCTATGCTTTGGCGAAAAAGAACCCTCCTGTGGAGTTGTGTGCTCATTCCACCAGAACAACCGTGGCAAACACGTCAGCACATGGAGTTCCAATCCTTAACATCTGTCAGGTAGCAACGTGAGCATCCTTGCACACGTTTACCAGACACTACTGCCTGGACAGCCAAGGCCGGAGGGATGGGTACTTTGTCCGTTCGGTCCTCCAGGACATTCTGGTATGATCTCAGTTCTCAGACCCTCCTCTGGGGATGGTATTGCTGGGGTATCTATTTTAAGGTAGGGAATCTACAACTAACTGTCTCTATCAGTTTAACAAGTTACTTACCTTTGGTAAAGATGTATCTGGTAGAGACATATTCTAGTTGTAGAATTCATACTGCCCCATCCATCCTCCCCGCTCTGTGAACTTCTTTCTAGGGATAGGGACTTCCCTAAAGGGACCTAGTTGTGATGCACCAGTGGTCAGTGTCTTTCATAGCTCTGCGCTTCTGGCGTGGAAAGTCATGTTATGAACTGATGTCAGTGCACATGGGCAGCATCTATGTAGGTCCTGCGACGTCATCCCAGTGCCAACGATGGATGTGGAGCCGACCAACGCCACCTAACGATGCGCAGGGGTACTGCTGAAGAAAACATCTCCGGTTCCAGTCTGACGCCTGGGGCAAATTCTAAAGTAAGGAATCTACAACTAACATATGTCTCTATCAGATACATTGTTACCGAAGGAAAGTATCTTGTTCGTATGGCAGAGGAAGTAGTTAATGCAACCTTTTATTTCGCAGCCTTTCTAGATAGGACTCAGGCATATGTAGAGGAGGACCATTTGGTGCCTTCTGTTTCCAGTACTGGAGCCTCAATCTACATTTTATAGACTGTTGGAGGGCCTGATTTGTTGGAACAGAAATGGGCCATCAAACCAGAATCATTTTTAAAATTGAGTTAAACAACGTTTTATAAAGGGAACAATAGCTTGTCTTGGTCACCAAGGTTGGCAAGTAGTGGGCAAAACACAAGGCTTCTATAAAGAGGTGATGGCATCAGAACATTGAAACAATACATTGCAGAAATGTAATTTAAATATCTGAAAGAGACACGTTAGTGACGGATTCCTTACCTTAGAATATCCCCAGGCGTCAGGCTGGATCCGGAAAGTTTTGCGTAGCAGTACCCCTGCGCGTCGGTAGGCTGCGTCGTGCGGCTCTGCGTCCGTCGTCGGCGTTGTTATCGCCCGGATGACGTCGCGGCCAGTACTTAGCCGCCGCCCATGCGCGCTGGCATCAGTTCTTTCTTTTTCCGCGCCAGTAAGCGCAGATCCGAATTGAGCAGTGCCCCACTCATTTTTTGACTGAGTATTTTTTGTGACTTTTTGTCCAAGTTTTTCGAGTCGTTCGACTCGAAAGGTGTCAGTAGGGATGCCCGGCTTCAAGCCATGCGGAGTCTGTAATCGCATGATGTCGATTATGGATCCGCACCGTGAGTGTCTCTTCTGCCTGGGGCGCGGCCACGACACCCAGTCGTGCCCCGAGTGTCGGTCCCTCGCCCTGAAGGCTTTGCGAGAGCGGTCTCGAAAGCTCCTCGAGGCCCGGCACTCGGCTCCGCGCCGTTCGAGGTCCCGGTCCCGTGAGAGGTCGAGGGGCCGGTCGCGGAGCCGTCGTCATTCGTCGGGGTCGAAGTCTTCGTCCTCAGGTAAGGCGAAGCACAAGAGGTCTAAGAAGCGTCGCTCTAAGACCTCCCCTCGCCGGTCTCACGACCCGGCCGAGGGTCCAGACGGTGCCGCCCCCGCGGCTCCGGGGGTGCCCGCGCAGCCGACGCCGGCCTACCCGCCTACTCCGGGTCCGACGTCGACTCCGGCCGAGATACAGGAGTTCCTGTCGGCCATGGCCCGCCTCTTCGGGCCTAAGGGTTTCCCCGGTGCGCCTACGGGCCCCGCGGGCCCCAGTGGGAGTCCTCCCTCGGCACCACCACCGGCGGCTCCGGCCCCGGTGTCTCCGGCGGCTCCAGCCCCGGCGCCGCAGGACCCCCTCGGATCCAGGCCTGGATCCCGGTCGACGCCGGTTGACCTAATAACACCTCCACCGGTGCCGACCTCACCGGTACCGTTCACGGGGCCGTCCGAGGCCCCGGACGGCGCCGTCCCCAGATTCTCCCCGGCACCGGACACGGAGCCGGATCGACGTCGCTCGACGCCGATGGGACCCTTTTTCCCTCATGTCCCTCCTCCGACTTTTCACCTGTTTTGGAGGACGGGGAGGACTGGGAGGGGTCGGAAGACCCTCTCACAGCTCAGTGTGAGCCTTATCAGGACTGGGCTGAGGAACTAGGGGATGCCAGTGGTCTGGACACCTCTCCGGACCTTGGCATGCTGTCTCCTCCTTCCGTGGCTACGGAGGAGGGAGCAAATTATGCAACGGTGTTGCGTAGGGCGGCTGCGGCCTTGCGCCTCGAGCTCCCTACGGTGGCTGTCGGGACTAACCTCCTGACGGAAGTGCTTCAGCCGGCGGCTACCTCTTCGGAGCCACTGCTGCCGTTCAACGACGCACTTTCGGACGTTTTTTTGGGCACCTGTTCCAGGCCCACCACAGGGGCTCCTGTGGACAGGAACGTAGCCCAACGCCATCGCCCGGCCCCGGGCGACCCTCTGTTCCTCTCCCAACATCCCACCCCCGAGAGCTTGGTTGTCCAAGCCTCTGCCTCCCTATGGCTCCGCTGGATAGGGAATCCAAAAAACTGGACCAATTTGGGAAGAAGGTTTTTTCTTCCTCCAGTGCTGGCTTGCGGTCCGTGAACACCGCTTGCCTTTTGGGCCGTTACTCCCACTCTCTGTGGGATTCGGTGGCGCAAGTGCTGCCCCAGTGTCCTGAGGAGGTCCAGACACTTCTCTCCCGCGCTATTGCAGAAGGGAGAGACGCAGCGAAGTTCACGATCAGATGTGGCCTAGACACCGCTGACTCGCTAGGCAGATCGCTTGCTACGACAGTGGCGCTGCGCCGTCACGCCTGGCTGAGGACCACTGGTTTCTCGGGCGATGTCCAAAACACCCTTATGGACATGCCTTTTGATGGTATCCGCCTTTTTGGCAATAAGGCAGACAGCGCGCTGGAGCGCTTTAAGGACTCGCGGGCTACGGCCAAGTCCTTGGGCCTCTCCGCCTCGCGCCCTCCGCAGCACTCTGCTTTTCGCCCCTTTCGTGGCCACGGAAGAGGCGCCCAGTCACGTCCACTGCCCAGCCACCGGCCCGCGCAGCAGACGCCTTCGCGAGGACGTGGCTCCCGCCGAGGCGGGTCGGGTAACCAGCGAGCGGGTCAGGCCACCACCTCCGCCCCGTCCGCGGCCTCCAAACCCTCCTAGTCCGTCCTTTCCAGTCCACAGCACGCCAGTGGGGGGCAGGGTTCGCCATCACCTTCCCCACTGGTGCACCATCACGTCGGACAGGTGGATTTTGGACATTGTCCGAAGGGGCTACGCCCTCCCCTTCGAGACTACCCCTCCAGCCATGCCACCTCAGCACCACCGCATGTCGGGGGACCATTTGGCACTTCTTCGTCAGGAAGTTGCGGCCCTCTTGGCCAAGGGGGCAATCGAGAGCGTTCCGACCCCAGAAGTAGGGCGTGGTTGTTATTCCCACTACTTTCTGGTGCCCAAAAAGGACAAGGAGGACATGCGTCCTATCTTGGACCTCCGGAACGTCAATCGCTTCCTCCGGAAGGAGAAGTTCAAGATGCTCACCCCAGCTCAGGTCTTGACTGCCCTCGACCCTGGAGACTGGATGGTAGCGTTGGACTTGCAGGACGCATTTTTTCACATCCCCGTCCTGCCGGCCCACCGGCGTTACCTGCGGTTCACGATAGGCCTCAAGCACTTTCAGTTCACCGTGCTTCCCTTTGGCCTTACCAGCGCCCCTCGGGTGTTCACGAAGGTGATGGCGGTGGTCGCAGCTAATCTGCGCCGGTCAGGTGTTCCAGTCTTTCCCTACCTCGACGACTGGCTGCTGAAGGCGGGCTCGTCCCAGGCAGTCGTCTCCCACCTCCAGACTACGGCCGGACTCCTGCACTCGCTGGGCTTCTCCATCAATGTGCCGAAGTCGCACCTGGTTCCTTCTCCACAGCTCCTTTTCATCGGAGCGGTTCTGGACACAACGCAGTTTCGGGCCTATCCTCCCGAACGGCGAGTCCAGGATATTCAGGCTATGATTCCGATCTTTCAGCCTCTATCCTGGGTTTCGGCACGGATGACCCTGAGGCTGCTGGGCCTCATGGCCTCCCTGCATCCTGCTGGTCGATCATGCCAGATGGCATATGCGGGCTCTGCAGTGGGACCTGAAGTTCCAGTGGGCGCAGCATCAGGGGAACCTGTCCGATTACGTCCAGATCTCAGAGGGAACTGCACAACAGTTGCAGTGGTGGCTCTCGAACCGGCAATGGGTCATGGGCAGATCCCTCTCCCTTCCCCAGCCAGAGCACACAGTTGTGACGGATGCGTCCCTTCTGGGATGGGGCGGTCACATGGGAGAGGCGGAGATCAGAGGCCTCTGGTCTCCGGGCGGAGTCCCGGCTCCATATCAACCTTCTGGAGCTCCGGGCGATCCGACTTGCACTAAAGGCATTCCTTCCCTCTGTCAAGGGGAAGGTAGTGCAGGTGTTCACAGACAACACCACCGCCATGTGGTACTGCAACAAACAAGGCTGGGTGGGGTCGTGGACCCTATGTCAGGAGGCTCTGCGTCTCTGGACATGGCTGGAACATCAGGGCATTTTCCTGATGGTTCAACACCTGGCAGGTTCCCTGAACGCCAGGGCGGACGAACTCAGCCGCAGGTGCATGATGGATCACGAATGGCGTCTTCACTCGGAGGTGGCGCAAGGACTCTTTCTACAGTGGGGAGAGCCTTGGTTAGATCTATTCGCCACCGAAGAGAACGCGCAATGTCAGCAATTCTGCGCGTTGGAATTTCCAAGGCGGCACTCGCTCGGCGACGCTTTCGTCGCGAGTGGAGTTGCAGTCTGTTGTACGCCTTTCCGCCTATACCACTTCTACCCAGAGTGTTGAAGAAGATCTCGGCGCGACCGGGCCCAAGTCATTCTTGTGGCTCCGGACTGGGCTCGAAGAGTTTGGTATCCCGAGCTACTCAGTATGAGCATCGATCCCCCGATCCGTCTGCCTCTTCGGGAGGATCTTCTGTCGCAGCAGCAGGGGACGGTCCTCCACCCGAACCTGTCCAGTCTCCACCTCCTTGCATGGAGATTGAGCGGCGGCAGTTGATTCCTTTCGACTTGCCTCCCGAAGTTTGTGATGTGATTCTGGCAGCCAGGCGTCCCTCCACTAAGGTGGTATACGCCTGCAGGTGGAATATGTTTGTGGCATGGTGCACAGCAAAGGCTGTGAATCCCCTTTCTGCCCCTCTTTCTGAGGTTCTTCTGTTCCTTCTTTCTCTGGCCCAACAGGGTTCTGCCCTGGGTACCATCAAGGGCTACCTTTGTGCAATCTCGGCCTTTCTCAGGCTTCCTGATCAGCCCTCCCTTTTCAAGTCCCCTGTTAACAGGTTTCTTAAAGGCATTACACACCTTTTCCCTCCTGTTCCGTTTGTGATGCCTCAGTGGGACTTGAACTTGGTTCTTACCTTTTAATGTGCGCTCCCTTTGAGCCTCTCCATAACTGTCCTCTTCGTCTTCTCACTCTGAAGACAGCCTTTCTGGTGGCTATCACCTCCGCTCGGCGGGTGAGTGAGCTCCAGGCTCTTTCTTGCAAGCCCCCTTTCTGTCTGTTCATCCAGACAAGGTTGTTCTTAGGACGCGTCCGTCCTTCTTGCCAAAGGTGGTTACTGCCTTCCACATTGGGCAGATCATCACTTTGCCCACCTTCTTTCTGCCTCCACATCCTTCCAGAGAGGAAGAGAGGCTCCACCGTCTGGACCCAAAACGTGCGATTTCCTTCTATCTGAACCGCACACAACAGTTCCGGGTGGACGACCAGCTCTTTGTTGGCTACGTGGGCGCCAAAAAAGGTCGGGCGGTACACAAGCAGACCATCTCCCGCTGGGTTGTCTTGTGTATCAAAGCCTGCTATTCTTTGGCTAAGAGTAAGAAGGAGCCCCCTGTTGGGCTACGTGCCCATTCCACCAGGGCGACAGCCGCCACCACGGCTTTGGGACGTGGTGTCCCATTGCAGGACATTTGTCAGGCAGCTACGTGGGCCTCGCTGCACACGTTTACCAAGCATTACTGCCTTGACAGCCAAGTCCGGAGAGACGGCTTCGTTGGCCGTTCTGTTCTCCGAAACTGCCTCGTCTGATCTTTGTTCGCAGACCCACCACCGGGGTTGGTATTGCTGGGGTATCTATTCTAAGGTAAGGAATCTGTCACTAACGTGTCTCTTTCAGATGCACAAGTTACTAACTTGTGTAACGATATATCTGTAAGAGACAGTAGTTAGTGACAGATTCCTTACCGCCCCACCCATCCTCCCCGTTCTGCGAACTGATTTCTAGGGTTAAGGACATCCCTTTCAGGGCCCTAGTATTTTTCAGACACCTATGTCAGCTTCTTGCATGGCTCTGCGTTTCTGGCGCGGAAAGTCGTGTACAGAACTGACGCCAGCGCGCATGGGCGGCGTCTATGCACTGGCCGCGACGTCATCCCGGCGATCACGACGCCGACGGACCGACGCGCAGGGGTACTGCTACGCAAAACTTTTCCGGATCCAGCCTGACGCCTGGGGATATTCTAAGGTAAGGAATCTGTCACTAACTACTGTCTCTTACAGATATATCGTTACACAAGTTAGTAACTTTAATGTGATTTTTAGAAAGGCTTAAAATTCAAAACGGCAAAACAATTGGACAAAACTGAGCACCAAAACTAGAAGCCCATAACCCCATCTAACATGTAAGGTCCTTTACCAGTATCCGAGTTGGCGTACTGGACCTAGAAAATACTCTTAATTTCGCTTCAAGATTGCTTCCTGGTGTCAACATTTCTTTGGACTTGATCTCTGCCAACCTACCCTTTCAAGGACTTGCATAGAGCCACTTGTGGGGGGAGAAAGTAGCACCCCTGTTTTTCAACCCACCAACTACTTGTTAAAAAGGTTCTTTGAGGTTCTAAAAAAGTTAAGATCTCAAATTGCAGCTGGTCCGGATGTATGCTCCCAGAAGTGTTCCTTAGGGGGTGCTAAATGCTTTCTGGTACCTGTAGGAATGGCTTGCTTGAAGGGCTCAAATAGCTTCCAACAAGCAAACCACTGTTTCCCCTACAGCCCTATAGTAGCAGCAATACTTTGAGATTGGGATTACCAGGAACCAGGTCCAGGACTGAGCTGAAGTGTGCTGGCGCTGTGCTTTAGATAGATCCTTGCTTCAGAGCACCATCACCGTCTTTCAGTGCTCCAGCAGTGCATGCTTTCTGTTCATGAGACTTTCTTGTGGAGGTTGAGCATTTTGGATTCTTGTAACCCTTTTGAAATGCCATTAAGTTACAGATATATGCCAACAATTAAGCATGTTATGGGCAATGAGTGGTTGGTCTACATGCATATTTCTACTTTGTCTCAATCAGTGTGGTGCCCTGGCTTGAAATGAGCCAGTGGGAAGTGTTGGTTTCATTCCACATGGTTCCTTCCAGTCTACATTTCTGTACGAGTCCAGCCTTAATGGAGCACTGGACGGCAGTAAGAGTTGAGGGGTCTTTGCAACCCTTACTCTACATAGTATTGAGACACAGTTGTTGGAAGAACACATTCCTTCACAGATGTGACCAACTCTGTTATTGGATACATTTATAACCAGCATTGGCAAAGCCAATAGGTTTTTCCTGTGCGAGGTATTGGCTTTGTCAATGTTTTTTAGTCATGTTGTACAACAGAGCGGCGTGGCTGCTTTGCTGCATGGCAGAAAGTTTATTTTTTTTAAAACACAAAAAGAGCTGTGATGCGGCCAGACTTGGTGAAGGTAAGGCAACAGACACCAAGAGGTATGGATGTTGAGGGCAAATGCAACATGGACAGCAGGAGGGTGGGTTCATAGGCAAGAATGATAGAAGAGGGAGGCTGAGTGGGGACAAAGCCAACACGGGCATTGGGAGTGTGAGGGCAAAGCCAACACGGACAGCAGGAGCGAGGAGGCGAAGCCAACATGGACAGCAGGCAAAGACAACACGGACCTTGAAAGGGCATAGCCAAGACTGACATCATATTGTTGGCAACACGGACAGTGGGCGGAAGGAGGGGCAAAGCCAATATGGGTTGCATGAGAGTGGTGGCAAAACCAACATGGACAGCGGGAGGGAAGGGGCAAAGCCAACGTGAACAATGGAAAGAACATAGAGGGGGAGAAGTATATGAGGGAGCCACCTGAAAAGACGCACTCTGGTAATTTTGCTAAGTAATGAGGTGGGCCCTAAGCCAACTGTATAGAATCAAAAGATCTCAGAAGTGACAATGCATGCCCTGTCTTAGACATGACTTAAAAATCCTCTTTCTGTGAACACGTTTCCTCCGCATACCTGGCTGATCTCAGTTAAGCTTTCATCTGCCCCTCCCAACCGAGATGTCAGCCAAATAGACAATTTGGGCTGTAGAGTTGGTTCAGTGGCGATGACATCAAAGCTGCAAATGCCTTGGCAGCATTGGGCTGCTATGCTCGCAAAATGTGGTACAACTGCTCACCACTGGTTGACCTTATCCTGGAGTATAAAATGGAGGTTGCTAAGCCTATTGTCCATGAGAGAGCAACACCATCAGCAGCCATCATGGATACTGCATTGGACGTTTCCAATGCAGGCTTCCACCAGCTGGCAGGAGCAGCTGTTTTGAGATGGCAGGGCTGTCTGAGATCTACCACTTTCTGTCTGGAAGTCCAAGCAAAGATACTGGATACACCATTTGATGGAAACACTCTGTTTGGAGAAACAGGTAGTTGATGCCCTGCAAATTATTGAAACAGACCTCAATACAGCAAAGGCTGTTGAAGCTTACCTGTTTGCCCCTGCATGGGAGTCCATAACAACCAATTAGTGGGTGTGTCAGATCGTACATTCAGGATGTCCATTGGAGTTTGTTCAGAAACCACTTATCTACCCATTCAACAAGTGACATCTTCACCTGAGCAAGACAGGAACGTGGAAGCCTATTCTAGACCTCGGGGAGCTGAACAAGTTCCTTAAAGTATTTTCAAGTGGTAACACTTCAGGAGGTCCTCCTCATGCTCCAGGAAAACATTTACCTGATGTCCCTGGATCTGAGGATGCTTACTTTCGCGTCCCTATACACCTGTAGCACAGTGTGAGAAGTTGGCCTGGTATATGCTGTTCACTAATTAAAGTGGACACCCTGCACCAGAACAATTCGACTCTTATGGTAGATAGGTTTAAGACAACCTTTATAGAAAGCTATCCTAGTGGTAGCTGTGGAGAGCAGCCTTCAGGCTAAGTCTTGAAGGAATGTAAAGCAGCTTGTTTTACCACACAATCTCTTGAATCACCAAATGAAAAGACACCACACAGGTATATATATCAAATATATATGTATTTATTAATAAACACTCTCTACTAATCTCTTTATGAGATTAGAGGATAGGAACATATGTACAAGTCACATATTATCAGGATAAGTTTAGCACAATTTAATGTTACAATCTTAGTTTGCTAGACCTAGGTCTAGGGCATCTAGAATCGAGGGACCCCCAAGAACCACCCCAGGTAGTTGTAGGAGACCCACAGGGGACGGACGCGGTGACCTGGCACCGATGCGAATCCTGTACGAGTCTATGCACTCAGACGCGATTGAAATATCAATGTTGAAGGTCCCTTGCGTGTTCGAGGCGAACACACCGATCGGTCCTTGTACGAGTCGAAGGACACGGTTACAGATGGAATTGCAAGGGAGTTGGACGCGGTGTGTCTAACACAGACGCCGAACCATGTACGAGCTCGAGTGCGATAGTCGCACTTGGAAAGTTAGAGTTTTAGGACACTTCGAGGGAAGCTACAAGCAAGTCACTTACAGGGTAAGTAGTTCTAGGGCCCACACCCACAGGAGCACCGTAGTGCTGAAGTTACCTCACCCAGGGAAGCCGGGTGCATAGGTGTTTATAGGCTCTCTTAGAAGCTGTGAGAAGAGGTGCTGCTCACTCGCGCCTTCACCGCTGGCTTCTGCTACTGATCCAGCGCTAACAATAAAAATTATTCTCCTATATGCTTCGGTCATCCAGGTACAATTATTCCTCCAACACACAAACTATATCCATATGACGGTGGGGCCCATAACACCGCATATACATTCACTTACTCATTTATTCCCTGGATTACCTCCGTCCTTAACCTAGGAGAAAACGATTCGCTGGAAGGAGACGGGATACCTCTTTTAACATGACATAATGTTTCTCATTTGCTTTAAGGTATTCCGCTCATTGGTCGATGGACCAACTAGTAGGAATCAGTTGATGGTGATTAAGACCAGCTCAATCACAATAAACTCTTTAACATTCTACCTTAATTATTGAGCTAAAGAATCACTGAGTCATTTGTTTAAAGAATAATAAAGTTTATATAAAGTTTTGAAGCAAGAAATAAGTTTTAAGCTTATTATTCAGATCTTTACATTTATCATCATTATAAGAATAAATTGAAATTGCAATGCATACCTATTAGACGGAAAAATAAGGTTCTCACAGCAAGAACTCCAAGAGATCAATCTCTGTGTCCTGGAAAATCTAATAACTCTAAATGAAAAATCTATCAGGAGTAAAAAGGTTCTCCAAAAGCAGCATCTTGTACTCAACTGGAAATAAAAAATAGCAGCAGCAGCATCAGCTCGTCAGCATCAGCAACCGCAACTTCACCCATCTACAGCATCTAACTCTCCAGCATCTCACTCTCCAGCATCTAACCCTCCCACCAAGAGTAGGTCTTCTTATACCCTAATTCTAGCTTACTGAATAAAAATGTTGCATCTTCATGGCGTGATTCTCTCTCATTGGTTCACTCAGGCCCATATACATTTTAATCAAACTTCCTTGTCTTAACCAGTTCCTTGTGGAATGTCCATGCTTGCATCGTTTCCCACAGTTCATGACATTGCTCATCCGTTTCGATCAGTCCAATTTGGATCTTTTTCTGCTACTTTTTAGATTCAACAGTTCCGTCCATTTATTCAGTTTGACTTCTCACGCTTCTTGCTGATCATCTTGGCATACATCTGCTCAGAAAGGTCACAATAGCCTTGACCATACTTCCGTCTTATACTCTCAGCACGAACACGTGGTCCTCCTTTTCCACAGCCTCTCTCCTCTACCACACGGTCTCTTGCTCATGCGTACTCTAGCAAATGGCGGCCATTTTATATCGCTGCTCAACAGGCCTAAGCGCACTATTTTCAAAGATAAACAAAATATTGTTAAAATAAAGAATATAAACACTTTCGTTTCCCTCCCGTCTTTCTACGTACCCCAATTAGGTATTACCTAGCAAAAAGCAACATATAAAGCCGTCCCTTACTTACCATCGCTTTATTTTGCCACCACACGTTTTATTTTCAAAGCACAAATCATGCGTTTATTATTTTATTAGTACGCAAATATTACGTTATGTTAGACACGTCAACAATTATAAGTTGATTAATTTGCACACAAAAATAGCGTGTTACCTTTAACCCTTTACATGTAACATACATTGTTGGTTATTTACTTAAACATGTTTATTAATTATTTTACTAAAATTATTAGGAGGTTAACATTTTTTCATTTACCCTGCTCCATCAACTCCCCCCTTTGGTGATTTTTAATATCACCACAAAACCCAAGTTATACAATTTTCTCAGACAGCATATATCTTTTATCCGTTTGCTTTTGTTAGTTTACACAACTGTATCCCTTTCAACTTGTCTCTTCGTTTTCTTGTACATGTTCTCTTTTATTTCTTCTAACTCTATTTCACCCATTTCTCTCTCTCTCTCTCTCTTTGTTTATCATGTTTTCTTTTTCTATTTTATTCTGTCTTCTGTCTGTCATGCCAAAATTCAACTTGGAAAATATTAACAATATCCCATTGTGCGCAGCGTGTCTCCCATGAAGTCCCTTTTGACCCGGTTGAATGCTTTTTCAGCATCTAGATAAAGACGCACTGACCTGCATTAATCACTTTTCTCTTGTGTGAATTACTTTATTCGTGGAGTTCTGCTTATAAAGGTTCTAGAGCTATGACAGAGTTCTAGATACTGAACAACAGCTGTTCAAGTTGCTTCGGTCCAGATGTGCCCCCTGTACTAAGAATGCATTAGTCTTGGGTCGGCCTGCACTGTGCATTTTTTTCTCTCATTGTAATCCCGGTTTCTCATTCAGTGAGCTTGACCATCTGGACAGTCAACCCGAGGGGCTCTTTTTTTCAACTTTTCTGTTCATCAGAGATGGGATGAACACGGAAGCCCAAATTTATGCCCATCCTGAGTGTGGGTTGGTCTTGCTACCCCTACCCAAGCTTTGTGTGTTTGACTGGGTCTTAGTGGACTTGTTGTCCAGTACAAACACGTTTACCCTATGTGGGCAGAGTGCATACTGGTTCTGGCTGGTTAAATGTCCATCTCAGATCCTTAAATGGGTTTCCTTGCCTTCGTCATGTGTGGGGCCTGTATGAAATATTGTGTGTATGTGGCTGTTGCGCAATAAATGCTGGCTCCTTCCCAGGTTCCTTCTGAAATGGAGCTCTGAGTACAATCCACCAATCACCTTGGACCAAACTGGTTTGACCTCCAGTGGCATCAGAAACGGCCATGGCTAGACTGCCGGAAGAACCACGGTTGGGACAAAGGTCCTCTGCATGGCTTTGGGTAGCTGTGCCGCAATGCCCTTGTCTTTTTCTGGACAGACCTATGGTTTTCCACCAGTGAGCTTGACAATCATGTAAGCACTCTGGAGTTAGGTCTGTTTGGGGTCCCCCCTGGCACAATTCAAAGTATACCTCTTTATGTTGGAGCAGCTTCTGCCCTTTCAACCCACAGGCTATGCGGTGACTGGTGTGAATCTAACCCGGAGCACAAGACCTTTACCTTCGGAGATTAACTCCTGGCTTTCAGTAACAGTACGTTCAGGTTCCCGTAGCCAAGATCCTTTATATCCTTCATGCCTAAGAAGTATGGGTGTAAATGGTTTGTTTTGTACAGAAATACTGCTGAACATTGGGGTCCATTTAGGTTGCATGTTTGTTGTGCACAAAATGGCTTCCTTCTTTGTGTTTGAACTGGCTATGTCCATCTCGGACCATCCATTCTGATTTGCATTATTTGTAACCCCATCCCTGAAACCTGTGTTTCTGGTGTGTGAGGGAGTTTTCAACCTGTTCCCATTTCTCTCAGTGCAGTTTTCGTCTACATTGATGATACTCACTCAACCCCAGTTTCCTCTGTTAAGAGCATCTCTTGGAGGCTTCAGTTCGAGGCCAATACACTGAACACCTTCACCAGTCAGAACTAGTGTGACTGTCAACTCTGTGTGCGAAAGCCTATGCAATCTGGCCGTTAACAAGGAGAGGATGATACTACAGGATTGGAGGTGAGCACTAACCTTTGAATTGAGTAGGCCCTCATGACGTTTGCTACTAATGTGCCTAAATTACACCAGTTGTGTTAAGTTGAAGCAAAATTTGATATTATTCCACGTCCCATAATTATATCGCGTTCATGGCAAAATTCTAGCACAGGAATAATGCAAACTAAGAGAACGCGAACAGCTACTCTCTGTGGCATGTTTTTTAAGGATTGTTTTGTGTGAAATGCATCCTTGTGTCCAAAATGGACACGAGGACGCATTTCAAATCATTTATAGTGCTAAATGCCAGATTTGCATACTAAGTAATTGTAATATTTGCAGAACTTTGCATAATCCTGCATGGACAGATTACATGAATCTGATAGACATCTAGCCGCAGATTCCTTAACTTAGAATATCCCCAGGCGTCAGACTGGATCGGGAGAATCTTCAGCAGTACCTCTGTGCGCCAGGGGGCGGCGTCGCATGGCTCCGTCCTAACGTCGTCCACGGATAGGACGTCAATGGAGCCATATAAGCCCCTCCCGGCGCGCTGACGTCCGTTTCCTTCTTTTCCGCGTCCCAACGCAGGTCCAGGAGTAGCGGTTCCTCTGGCCTGTTTTTGTTTTCCGGCCTTATCGACGCCTTTTAGCGTCCGGGAACAGTGTGCGATGCCTAAGGGCTTCAAGTCGTGTGGAACCTGTACGCGGCAGATGTTGGTGACCGATCCACACGAGATCTGCATGTGGTGCTTGGGAGAGCACCACCACTCCGAGGAGTGCGACGCCTGCTGGCAGCTGAAGCCGAAGTCCCTGCGGGAACGTCGGATGAAGTTGCTGTATGCCCGGATGTCCCATTCGGAGTCCTCACGCCGCCGGTCTCCATCTCGAGCTGGGGCTTCTGTTCGGGACAGGTCACGGAGTCGTTCCCGCGGCGCCGCTTGCCTGACCCAGGTAAGCACAAGAAGTAGTCACGGAGGTCGTCGACCTCCCATAGATGTGACGCTGGGCCATGCTGCTCCCTGTCTTCACCGGACACGGGCCCCCAGGAGTCTACCCCCACCTACCCACCATTTCCTGGTGTTGGGGCGACTAGATCCCAGATGGAAGCCTATTCTCGGGCTTTACAGGCCATCTTTGGGTCACCTCTCCCTGGCACGCCTTCGGGCCCCACAGAGGGGGTAGAGGCTCAGATTGGGAATTCGCCGGCGGGTTCGCCCTCAGAACCGATCGAGTACCCTGATTCCAGTTCCGGTGTCGATGCGACGTCGGGACACGGCCCGGAGGGGCCTCCCAGTCAGACGTCAGGTCCTCCTGTGGAGTCACCGCACAGCCCTGTGGGGCTCCCTGTGCTGGTGCCGGATGTGGCTGCAGCGCGGAGCTCGACTCCGAGTCGACACCATTCCTCACCGCAGTCACCCATCTCGGTGGAGGTCGAGTCAATGCCGCGCGGACGAGTCCTCTTCGGTGGTCGTCGACGCCAGTGCCGTCCCCTGCTGTTCCTCTGGTGGAGGAGGATGAGGCCCCTGAGGGTTCACCACCCCCAGGGTTATTTCGGGGCCCCTCGGAGCAGGTGCCCATGGGGCACTGGCAGGCTTTTGGTCGTCCTCGGGCTGGTGGACGGGTTAGCCTACAACCGTCCCCTACAGATGGCTTATTGTCGTGTCGCCACCTAGAATGGCCACGGAGGCTAGTGCAGAGTTTGCTAGAGCGGTTCGCAAAGCTGAGGATATCTTACAGATGCAGCCTCCCTCAGTCTCAGTGCCTTCTGATCCCTTGTTGGATCTACTTTACCAGGGCGATGTGGAGGTGGAGCCCTTGCTGCCTTTTGGCGGGTCATTATATGACATTCTTCTTGGGTGAGACCCTCATCAGGAGACCCTGTGGGTCGTGCTATTGCACATCGTCATCGTCCAGCTCCAGATGACCCTGTCTGTTTGTCCCTCCATCCTAGGGCTCAAGGGCTGGTAGTCCAGGCAGCCTCTGCCTCACTACCTTCCTCCCCTCCTCCGTTACTTCCTCCCCCTAGGGAGTCTCGCTGGTTGGAGTCGTGTGGCCGCCATGTCTTTGCATCCACCAGCTCAGCACTTCGTTCCTTGAACATGTCGTGCGTGTTTGCACAGGCTACTTATACCCTTTGGGACTCGGTTGAACGTCTCCTTCCATCTCTTCCGGAGGGCCCTCGGGCTGACCTGGATCGGCTGCTTCATGATGGACGGGAACTGGCACAGTTTTCCATTCGGTCGGCCATGGACACCACTGACTCTGTGAGTCGGGCAATGGCCAGGTCAGTTGCTCTGCGCCGCCATGGCTGGCAGCGCGATGGCAGTTATCTTGCAAATGTTCAGGAGCGTCTTTGGGATTTGCCCTTTGATGGGGTCTCCCTTTTTGACAGTCATGCAGACTCAGCGGTCCAATGTCTTATGTCTGGGTTTCCATAAATTTAGTGGTTTTTAGTCCTTGTTGCGAACTTTTATTTTGGTTGCAGTATTGTCACTGTTTTTCTGGTATCCGTCTATGGGTTCGAGACGTTATTGCCCAGACGGTCTGTATGGTTAATCAGCCGTTATTGCCCTTATTTGGTGCAGCTAGCCAGCTGTTTCTGCATTTCTTTTGGAGTTCTCTGCCTACGAGCTAGTCTCAAGAGGTGTCCCTGGCTTTTTACGGGGATAAGACATACCCTATGTGGGGTATTCGTTGGCTATTGTATAGCCGCTCTTCCTTGCTCAGGAAGCGTCGAAGGCTCCCGCAGAGTCTTCTTAGGATGGTTATATTCTGTCCCTCTGGGGGATTGTCCTATAGTTCATACTGTAGGCTCTTCCCTTCGTCGCTCTTCCTACTTTTGTAGGACGTCCTCTCTGGTGAGACCCACATTATTGGCGTGGCTCTCTCCTGGAGCTTATAAGTTGTGGTCTACGGTTGGTCCGTAGCGCTCTTCTACCGCTATGGAGGCAGACTGCTCCAGAGTATTGTTGGGTTTTTGCCACACCTTGCTCACCCCGGCGTTTTTTTCACCTTTTCACTGTGATCTTTTTGCCTACGTTGGCTGTCTTGGACGTAATCAAGTGTCCCTTGTGGGCATGTTGTCCTGTTCCGCTCCGGAGCGGTTTCTTTCCGTGTTCTATGCGGACACGATATGTGAGTACGCACTGGGTATATTCACAGTCACGGGGTGCCTGCGGTATACCTTGCACCACTGTCTTGGCTGCGTTCTATTCTTGTGGTATTGTCTACTCTTCATTCTCTGGTGTTGGGACATGCTTAGGTATCCTTTCGCGGCTCAGACCCTGTCTGGTTTTCGCTTATGGGCAGTAGAGTCTATGCCAGACACCTCACTGCTGCACGTTGCCTTGTGCCTTATTTCCCTATGCACTCCCAGGCAGGGGCTCTAGTCCCTCTGCTCCTTGCCGCGCGGGGGCTCAGGTACTCTTGTTCCTGGCCCCTGCTGATGTTATCAGTGGAAGTATTCTTCTTCAGGATACTCTTGCAATTTCTGCAGTATCTGTATATATCTATATATACATTTTTCTGACTTCTATGTATGTGTATTACTATCTCATTTCATGGTTAGTGTGGTGGTCAATATCTCCGCCTGTCACGCGGGAGACCAGGGCTCCTTCCCCGACGATGCTGATGATGATGCCTTTTAAGTGTCTTGACATGTTGTATCCTGTTCTGTTCACATCGGTGCCGTTGGTACCAATTGTGCGGCCTCCTATATTACGTGGGGCGTGCTCTTCGAGTTTCCCTTGTCTTTCAATAAATATATTTTCATATGTACGTATATGTCTATGTCATGGGATATCCACACAGCGAGAAGACAAGCATACTAGGTTTTCCCTGCTGTGGTATCTGGTTTTTTTTGTCCCAGATCTCTCTCCTCTCTCCCTTTCTCCCTCTTTCTCCTCTCTCTCTCTTCTCCTCTCTCTTCTCCTCTCTCTTCTCCTCTCTCTTCTCCTCTCTCTTCTCCTCTCTCTTCTCCTCTCTCTCTCCTCCCTCTCTCTTCCCCCTCTCTCTCCTCCCTCTCTCTTTCTCACTCTCTCTCTCTCTCCCTCCCGGGAGCGAGCCTTATGTGTGTGCCCGACCTGGCCAGAATCCATTAACCATGTACCTCCGGGTACAGTTGGCCGGTTGACTACCTGGTGGTGCGTCCGTCTCTTTCTGCCGACGCATATATGCTGTTGATGCTACATTTCATTGGGATTTTGCATATGTGTGGTGAAGTTCTCACGGTCCACACTGCTGCTTATGTGTATCCCTGTCATCCACATACATGTATCTCCTGGTAGTCATGGTTCTGTATATTTCTGCATGGTGACATCTGTCCCTCCACTTGTCATTTTTGACATCCACTGTTGTGCGTGCTCCGTTTGTATGCTCTGACTCTGTCATTCTGTTTTGTTCCTTCTGGGACCTTGTCTCTTGCAGATCCATGGGACTTGTGCTCGGTTTAACTTCTTCTTGCAGAAGTTTAAGGACTTTCTACCATTATGCACTGGCCATTCTGGTGATGTGCTTCCCTTTCGTCCCTGTCTGGATGAGAGAGGTATCGTACTGCCCTCTGATGGATTGTGGTGCCTTTGCCTCCCCTTGTTAATGCTCCCTTGCAGAGCTTAATGGGTCTGGTGTCAGCCACGCTGGCGTTGCTGTTTCCACCGTGTTTTGGTCAATGTTAATGACGGATGAGTTCTCTTTGGAACTTGGTGGTTTTCAGTCGCAGACCCTCCTCCAATGGGGTATAGCTTTGGTATCTATTCTAAGTTAAGGAATCTACGGCTAGATGTCTCTATCAGATGAACGAGTTACTTACCTTCGGTAACAATGTATCTGGTAGAGACACAGTCTAGCCGCAGATTCCTTAACGCCCACCCATCCTCCCCGCTCTGCGAGGGCTTTTTCAGGGTGGGTTCCACCCCTTTGCCTCCTTACAGGTGGCCTTTGTCTTCCTGCGGGATGGTATGCTTCACCTACCTCCTGAGTTGAATGTCTCATGTTGTTTTAACTGTTGCTTCTCCACCCATTCTCGTCATTGGGTGGTCGGTTCAATGTCCTTCCACGCTCCTCCACCCTGGTTCTTCCAGTGTGGGGCTTGATCATGTTCTTCTACCCTCCCTTCCACCCTCACTATTTCTTAACCATTACTTGGGGTCTCCTTGACTATGTTGCAGTCAATTACTTTAGGGTCTATTTGACTGTGCTACAGTCAATAGGTCATTTATGGGGTGTATGATTGTACATTCTCTGTTGCTGCAGAAATGTGGTCAATTACCATGAGTCATGTTCCAGTTCTGTTGCCTGTTACGGTTACATTCTGTGATTGCAGACTGCCTATCGTTTGCCATGTCATTCATCTCCAATGCCGTTCTTCCTCATAGGAAGGCATGGCTCTTCGCTTCTGCGACACTGTTTCTAGGGGCGAGTGCTCTGCTCTCCCCTCTTCAGTCCCTTACAGTATCAACTGCTCTTTCATTGATACACATGGTGATGTTTCTCATCATTCTATGATTTCTTGTCATTGTTGTTTCAAAGATTTTTGATCTTTTTTAGCACACTGTTCCCACACTCTCACGATTTTGGTAGTGGCTCCGTGTTGTGGCGCGGAAAAGCTTCACAGTAGAAAACTGACGTCAGCGCGCCTGGAGGGACTTGTATGGCTCCATTGACGTCATATCCATGGATGACGTCAGTACGGAGCCATGCGACGTCGCCCCCCGGCACGCAGAGGTACTGCTGAAGATTCTCCGGATCCAGTCTGACGCCTGGGGATATTCTAAGTTAAGGAATCTGCGGCTAAACTGTGTTTCTAGCAGATACATTGTTACCGAAGGTAAGTAACTCGTTCATTTTGCTCAACCATAGAATTTGCAAACCCTCTGCTTGGCTCTTGCAACCTGCCTTATCTCAGTAAGGGATTAAAGTACTGGAAATCCTTAGCCTGTACTTGGTTTGTTCACCAGCATTGGGAACGAAGACACTAGAACATGGGTAACATTTCTGCTTTATTACATTAGGGACCTGACTTTGGGGAAACCTGTTGTAGCTTCTCACTGCTGTGACCTAGGGAGAGACGAAACGGGGTACACGCCTACTTTCTTGCTGAGGAGTTGGAATTAACACTGATAGAAGATACATGTTGTTTGGCTGGTGTGTTTCTGATTGATACTTCTAACTGCAGATTCCTTAATTTGGATACTCCTTAGATGCCACTCTGGATCTGGAAAACTTTTCTCCTTTGTAGTGCTCCAGCGCACTGCTAGGTGGTGATATGCGATAGAACAATGTCCTCAACTGAAAACTACATAGTTCAAACCATGCGTTGAATGTCTTAAACAGATGTACGTGCCAGACCAGCCTGAGGTATACCTCTGGTGTTTAGACTCTGGGCACAACTCCAAGTCATGCGAGTAATGTGCCCTCATGCACCCAAAGGCAATATAAGACAGTGAAGCTGTATGTTGCCGAATATTGAAAAAAAAAACCACATGTATCCCGCTCTAGGTCAAGGGCACTGAACCATTTTGCTCTCCAGGCCCATCCCACAACTGGTGGTCCTCGCGGTCGAGGTCATCCGCCAACTTCAAGTCCAGGCGGAAACACATGAAGGTGGAGCTGAACTCCTCTTTGGATGGAGATTGACGGAATGGAGTGAAGTCATGAGGGTGTCATGGTGCCACTCGATCTCTCTCCCTGATTGAGGAGCTGATTCCACAGTTTATCCCAATGTGTCGGTCTTGGGTTTTCGAGGCCATAGGTGGCAACGCCGCAGCAGTTCGAGGCCTTTAATGAAGCCATGCTGTGTGTTTTTGGTACTCTTCCGGCTTCCTCTGGCAAACCTTTGGGCTTCAGTGATCCTCCATAGCCTCTAGTCAGGTCACCGCCAATGGGTCCACCCTGTGCATTCTGAGCACCTTAATGCGGTCTCTGGTTCTGCAACAACTCTGGTGCTGGCTTCCTTTAAGGCTCCAAAGCCTGCAAAAGTAACTTCTTTGTCAAAGCCAGTCCCAATGTCGCTGGCGCCGGGGTGGATCCTCTGCCGACTCCGGAGTCTGAACTCGAGCTGGATCCGCCGAGGTCGTGATCTGACTCCACCTCAGCGTGCATAGTCCCCATGCCGTCTGATTCGGACAAAACTCTTCTGCTACTATGGAGCAGTGCTCAGTTGCTCCACCAGCTTTTAAGTTCCAATTCGGACCAGAGTTTACCACACTTTGGAGATGACAATGGAGATGATTTACCCCCTAGTTAGCATGACAGTCTATATATGTATTTATGAGAGGACAGTGGGTTGGATACTCCCCCCTGATAAAGGATTAATTCCCCCCCACCCCTTTGAGTGCCAACGGAAGAGGGCTTTCTCTCTGTTATTGCGGTCCTGAATTTACAATTTCCTTCATGTGAGTTTAAAGCAAACGTGCTGATACTGACGCACCAGTGAACAGACAAGTGGCCAGACGTCACAGACCATCACCTGCCGACCCTAATTTTCTTACACAGCATCTTTAACATGAGAGTTTGATGGTCCAAGTTCCACCAGCAAAGTGAATACTAATGCATTCCCCATGACACGTCCATATGGAGTCGAAAAAGGTTTAGGCATTCAGTAAGCAAATGTTCTTTGGACCAGTCTAGCTTGCAGTTGGTTAGTTGTAATTGTCTATTAGGTTTTTAGACACATGCCCTCTAGAACATGGGCAGCAAGATCTTACTAGCGGTTCTTAAGAGTTTAGAGCTTCTTTGGCTCAAACCATTTAAGATGGTCAGGATAAAATACAATATATATTTCGGGTTGCTGATGATTGCTTGGGGCGAACAGTCGCACTAGTGTGGTGCTTTGTCAACTCCAATGGATGATATCCACAGACATTTCTGAAGTTGTGCAGGCATCCTTCATGGATATGCCTTTTGATGGATCCTGCGAGGAGCGCTTCAAGCTAAGCTGGGTCGCTGAACTCTTTGACCGTTCGACCCCTGCCAGACCGTTTCCCCCATCAGGTTCGATCATCCTGGGGAATACTTCAGATGTTTGGTGTATAGACCGCACTAGGCCCCTCGCCCCGCTGCAGTCACCTCATTCCTTTCGAGGCCAGGAATGGAGGATCAGACAGTGTGCAGGTCACTAGCCCCCCTCCCCTCTGGCATCCGCTTTGAAGGCACGTCAGTTTTCTCTTAGTGGCACAGAAACACTGTGTGGGCAGCAGGATTCGACAATCTCTCCCAGGGTGGCAGCACATCACATCCAACAGATGGGTCCTCTAGATCATCCAGCAGGACTATGTCCTCCAGTTTCTTTCAGACCCTCTACAGCTTCCGTCCACAACAGAGCGGCTCTCAGAGGAGCACCTATCCATTTTATTGCAAGAGGTGCAAGCTCTGCTGTCCAAGGTGCAATTGACAAGGGTGTCAGCCTCAGAGATGGGGAAAAAAGTGGTTACCCCTACTATTTCCTTGTGCCAAAGAAGGATGGTGACATTCATACCATTTTAGATCTTCACCCCTGAATACCTTCCTGCAGAAGGACAAATTCAAAATGTTCTCACTGCCCAAGTTCTTTCTGGCCTTGATTCTGGCGACTAGATAGTTGCCTTGGACCTTACTGGACGGGTACTTTCATTAGCCCGTCCTGCTGTCCCACCTAGGGTTCACGGTTGGCCAGTAACATTTTAATTTTGTTGTGCTTCCTCTTTGCCTTACCAGTGCCCCTCTAGTATGAGTGGTCACTGCTCATCTTCAGGGGTTGGATATACCACTAGCTGTCAAAGGCAGGCTCATCACTGTCTGGTGTAGACCGCCTTCAGGCAACCGTGAACCTCCTGACATCATTGGGGTTCTCTATCAACATCCTGCTCCAGAAGTGATGAGCGGAGTCACATATAAGTACCACCCATGCATGCTGACGTCAATTCCTTTCTTTCCGTGCCTTCAGTTGTGGATCTGGAGCTCTGCTCCTCTTTTGTCTTCACTCTGTGAAGAGATTTTACTTCAAAAAATGTTCCAGTGTGCAAGGAATCATGTCACCCCCTAAGGCTACAGAGTTCAAACCTTGTAGGGACTGTCTCAAACAGATGTCTGTGACAGATCCCAAAGAGGTGTGCCTCTGGTGTTTGGATCCTGCAAGGACTGTGCCCAGATGAATCCAAAAGCCATCTGAGAACATGAAGCTTTGTGTGGAAAAACAGCTCAAGACCCCACACAGGTCCTGCTCCACGTCAAGCTCAAGAGTGCAGGCCCCCTTTTGAAGTCATCCCTTGGCAGATTGTCTTTTTGTACATCCAAGAAAAAACATAAGTAAAAGCAGGACTCAGCCCCCTCCTGCCACTATTGTTCCCCACAGAGTGCGCGAGGGTGTCACCTTGTCTCCAGGTCTTGCTCATGTTCCACCAAGAAGCTGCTTCCATCTTTGGCCCCAATGCACCCCGAGTCCATCGGCAAAATTGCAGCAGGTTGAATATTTTTTTAGAGGCCATGCTACACATCTTCAGCATGCTAACGGCTCCCTCTGATGGGCCTTTGGACCCTAATGATCCGCAGGGGCCTCCAGTCGAGTTACAACTGGTGGGTCATCCTTGGTGCTGTCTGTGCCCCTTGAAGCTGCTTCAGGTTCTGTGTCAGTGCATACTTCGGGCCGTCGCTGAATCTGCACTGGTTGCTTCAGAGGAGGAGACCCAACCTATTGTGGTACAAGAGATGAGCAGAATTAGTCTCAACCGAGGATGCGGCCAGATCCTCATCTGGCACAGCCAAGACTCAATCCCTCAGATTCAGACACTATTTCATTACCACACAGACATTACACCAACTTTTTGGCTCGGTCTCTGACGGAGCCTGTCGTATGTCAACAGCAATGGAGGGGATGGGGAAGTGTTGGCCCCACCTTAAGATGAGTATAATTGGTAGATGGAGCTACAGGATGCTAGAGGGTTGGAAACCTCACCCTTTATGAGGTTGGTTCCCTTGCCCCCTGGACTGGCAATGGCCAAAACCATGTAATTCGCTACTGTTATTAGGAGGCTTTGGATATCCTGGACCTCCACCTCCCCACTATTGAGGCAGAAACGTCTGCCAGCAGAGTTAACCATAATGCCTTTCTGACTACTCCTTCAGACAAAGAGTCCAAAAATATGGGAATAGTTGGCAAAAGAATGTTCTCCTCGACCAGCCTAGCCTTGAGGTCAGTCAATGCCAGCTGCCGCCTTGGAGGTTACAGTCATACAGTTTGGGACATGTTTGGAAATCTTCAGGGAAAGCCAGTAAGATCTCAGACTTCTTTGGCCCAAACAATTCAGGATTGCCGGGATCCGGTTACGTTCCTCATCTACTCTGGCCTAGACAGCAGGGTTGTCTAGGAAGAGCTATTTGGATTAGTGTGGTGCTTCAAAGATCCACAGGCTTTTCCAGGGACATCCAAGTGTCCTTCGTGTACCTGCCCTTTGATAGTTCCCCCTGTTTTGTGAAAATATAGGACTCCTCCCTGGAGTGTTTCAAGGCGAGCCAAGTCACAGCACTCTCTTTGGACCTTTTCCCACTAGTCCGGAAATCCCTTCAAACTTTTCTCCCTTTTTGGGGATACGCAAGGGCCTTGGCGTGTCGGCAGTGTCAATGCCCCCCAGCAGGCCTCCCGGCCCTTTCAAGGTCAGCCCGTGAGTGTAGCAGACAATGAGCAGGCCATCAGGAGCAGCTTACATCCCACTCCTCTGCCCCACCGGGCACAACCTCAAAAACCTTTAATGCTCCATTAGTATCACAGAGCCATCCGGTAGGAGGCAGGGTCTGCCACTTACTTCAGGGGTGGCAGAACATTACATCCAACAGATGGGTTACTTAAATTGGGCAATGGGGCTTCGCCCTGCCATTCCTTTTTAACCCACCGCACATGCCACACACATCAAAGCAGCTTTCAGAGGACCATATGTCTGATTTAGGTCAAATACATTTTTATTGGCATTTGTGTCAGCAAAAACAATTCAACAACACAGTAACCCCAACCTCCAACAAAGAATCCCTCTCCCCTGGGCCATACCACTCTCCAATACTCAATAGAAGGGATACGTAAGAGATGTTTGCATCTCAACAAGGATAGAAGCCCTGGGAGGCGCATGCAAGTAGTAAGAAGCTAAGATGTATCACTGGTAGAGAAACAATTTAAGAATAATAGGTGTCAAGCTGGGAGTCCTCTAAGATTTTCAAAACTCGTAGCCGTTTAGGGCATGTCGGCTCCTTGTATGGCGAGGAAATCCAGCAGTGACAGCCATTGTTTCACGAATTCCTTGTCACTGCCCCCGGCTCCACTTGACAATTTTTCCATGCTCAGGAACCACCATAGTCTTTCAATCCAACGGAGTTCCGTCACTGGTGCCAGTGTGCCCCGGAGCGAGAGAATGCATTGCTTGCCAGCAAGGAGTAAGTGGGAAATCAAACGTCCTTTCCTCCCCCAAAAAGGGCTCTAACTCATCAGCAGGACGTCCCAAAATAGTTACTTCTGGGCTTCTAGCAAGGTCCGACCTTGTGATCTGCATCATAGTAGTGAGGACTGAGTCCCAAAATGGGCCTATTTTCGGGCAGGACCATAACAAGGGTAACAATATACCTTCCTCCCTGCAACCTTGCCAGCAGTGTGGGGGGTGGGGGGGTCCCCCTTCTGTTTTAATTTTTGCTAAGTGAACAGGTGTGTAGTGCCAACGGTATAAAATCTATGCTAGCGTTTCTTTTCCCCCAGTGTGATGTGCAACACTGTGGGTGCGGAGAAGTATTTCGTCCCATTGGTTCCCGTCCAGGGTAATACCTGTCTCTCTTTTCCAGGCTCGTTGGAAGGGGAATTTGTTGGTATGTCCTTTGGTATTTAGCAAAGCATAGATCTTGGACGTGGCATGAGCATCGCCAGAGCAATGGAGTAGATATTTCTCAGATGGGGTCCGATCTTGAGTAGCTTCCTGCTGGATACCCGGGGAGAGGAGCCAATGTCTTAACTGAAAATAACAGAATCGCTTCCACTCCAAAAGGCCATAGTCTTCTTAAGCTGTTCATCTGCCTGATTTAAGCCTGAAAGTGAAATTCACTGGATCAATATAGCTGATGTTTGAATGGCATGATAAGAACCATTGTCTGAGAATACTGTCTTCCATACGACATGTATATGACAAATGTATAAGCTACGATGTGATGCAATGTTCCCAATAAAAACAAGTTTAAATTATTATTTTTTTAAAAGCCTGAAAATGCAGGCTCTTTTGGCCAAAGAAGCCATAGAGGGGGTATTGGCCTGCTTTCGATGCACCCACATGATGCCCTAAATAGGTTCAAGACACTTGCTAAGGGTTTAGGGTCATGTGGTAGGGTTTGCAGACCTTAGGGACTGTGTTGGAAGCTGCAAAATCCAGAGGTGTGCATTAACCTAGCCCTAAAATTAACATGTTCACATTTTAATCACAGAGGGGGTGCTTTTGGGGGCCCCGTGCCCATGAGCCTGGGTGTTAGGCGATGCTCCCTCCCAGTCCCTTATGGCACCTTTAACGGTGTACTTTTTACGTTTTACAAGACTTGAGGAAGTGTGGGTGCTGTAATGGTGGCTGGAGCAATTTTCCTGAAGTTGTTAATAGCCAATCGGAGAACTTCAAATCCACCTTTGGGTTTGTGGGCATAAAATAGCCAATGGAAGAAGAAGCTCCCCTGTCCAAGGAGATCTGAATATTTTTTTTTATGTTGGGTCTGCGGATAGTTTGCAGATCTCAGCAGATTAATGGTCCTGTTTATCTCTAGAATTTACTCCTTCAAGCCTGCCCAAAAAGTGTTTTGATCACTAACTTCTCAAACTACTGTACAGATTTACACAAAACTTATGTTTTTGAGTTAAGTTCTATTTTCATGCCAATAGTAGTATAATTTCATTGAGTGCTTTTTTCTGTCTGAGAAAATCCAATGGAAATTGACATGGGAAAGGCCACTTTTTTTTTTTTAAAACGCTCTTCAGAGTCCATGTTGAAAGAACTTTTTTACTGTAAAGTTTCATGCATATTGTGAGAAGTTGGCCTGGTATATGCTGTTCACTAATTAAAGTGGACACCTTGCACCAGGGCAAATCGACTTCTTATGGTAGATAGGTTTAAGACAACCTTTTAAAGAAAGCTATCCTAGTGGTAGCTGTGGAGAGCAGCCTTCAGGCTAAGTCTTGAAGGAATGTAAAGCAGCTTGTTTTACCATATAATCTCTTGAATCACCAAATGAAAAGACACCACACAGGTATATATATCAAATATATATGTATTTATTTCTAAATAACTCTCTACTAATCTCTTTATGAGATTAGAAGACAAACATATGCACAAATCAACGTTTCACAATAAGTTAAGCACAAAATATGGCTGGGGCCCTAGGGGCGTACCAGACCATATACTAAGTAAGAGACTTAGGGACAACGACTTGCAGGGAGACAAGGCCTAGGGCCTTCAGAAGTGCTGGGGCCTCACGAAACTACCCAAGGCAGGTAAGTAAAGGACCCACGGGGGACGCGTGCAGTGTAGATACACAGGCGCGGATCGCCGATTGACTTCAATGGGGCAAGTCGCGGTTGGAAATAAAGAGTTTTAGGATACTTCTATAGAACCTACAAGCAAGTCACTTACAGGGTAAGTCGTTCTAGGGCCCACACCCCACAGGAGCACCGTAGTGCTGGAGTTACCTCACCCAGGGAAGCCGGGTGCACAGGTGTCCTTGGTGTCGGGTCGCGGCGTCGTTTTCAATGGTGAACAAAGAAGACTTGCTGCTTGCGGGAGCTGAAGAAGTGTCCGGTGGAATCCAAGCCTGGATTCTGAAGAAGGATGACCTGAAAGCAGAGGGGACAGTGTTCAAAGTCACTTGGCAGTGACTCGGGGCAAGGAAGATGGATGCCCACCGTCGTCGAGTGATTCAGGTCGGTTGCGGGTGCCTTGACTCTTCAGCCACGTGGTCCAGGAGGCGTCGACGACGACCAGGAGCTGGATTCGGTGTGTCCCTCGACGTCTGCAGCTGACTGCGGTGTCGGCAACTCGATCGGAGCCAACAAGCCTTGGCAGCCGCAAGTCTCGGGGAGATGAAGAAAAGTCGATGGCGCAGACCAGCAAGGTCTGTGGAACTCACCCAGCGAGGGTAAGTCAGGGCAGGCCTGGAGCAACCAGGGAGCCCTTTGGTTTCTTTAAGAAGTCTTCTGGGGACCCACAAGCCAGCGGGCAAGGGATCGCGAAGACACCTCGGCGGAATCACTCAACAGGGGCCCACGGTCACTCGGGACGGTGTAGGCCTCTGATCTTCGGAGGGATTCCTGCTGGAGGTCGGGACCACACGTGGTCCAAAGCACAGGTTCGTAGAACGTTGTGAAGGGGTTGCACTCGACAATAGTGCACGGTACCCAGGGGTCGCGGTTCCTCGTTACTCGTGGGGTCCACTTGCCTCAGCTTCGCTGGGGACTCACGATGGCCTGGGAGAGGTCAGGAAATCCACTTCCTGGGCTGCAGGGACTTCGGACTCCGGCGGGAGCGGTGTAGTTTGCGACCGTCGTTGTCGTTTTGGTGCCTGCCAAGCAGGGGAGTCACTCCTTGACTCCAAGGGAGATTCTTCTGTCTTCCAAAGGTAGTGGAACGTCGAAGGGCCAGGATTCTTCTGTAGAGCGTCGTCCAGGGGTTATCTGCTTTGCAATGGCAAGGTTCCCCCTCTTATACTAAAAAGAGGGGATGGACTAGCTCTATGACCCCACCTATGGGAGGGTCAAGGGAGGGGTGGCTACACCCACTTCCCTTTGTCCAGTTTCGCGCCAGAGCAGGGGCAGGTAGCCCCTGAGCTGGTTTGAACTGGCATATGCACAGAGGAGCCTTCTGCTCCCCCAGTGCAGGACTTCAAAGCACTCTAAGAGTGCACCCACCCAGCCCCAATACACTAAACCCTGTCTGGGAGGTGGTCACACCTCCCTGTGACAGGATGCCTATTGTTGGGCTTCCTCCACTGTGAGTTTCGGTCATCAGCAGGAGGGCAGCCCAGTGTCTGTGACTGGTGGCATCCATTTTGTGATGCCAGGGCTCTTCAGGATTCTACCGCGTTTCCACAGCAGGTACATGTCTTATCCCTCTAGAAGGGTGGAATGCTACCCCGCCGCCAGGATTGGCGTGGGGGTAGTATTCCAAGATGTTTGACACCAAACACGACATGTTTTGATGCAGCCATTCCAAAGTTAGCATTTTACCGCGAGGATATAATGCACTTAAGAGTATATGGTTTAACCGCATCCACAAACAGCCCCAGAGAATAGACTCTGAGAGCTGCAGGGGGCCCTGCTCAAGCAGAGGCACCCCCTCACATAAAGCCAAGCACCCTGCCCTCAGGATTGATAGAGCCTGCCTTAGGGGTGACTGATAGGTTTATATGTGTGTGCAGGAGAGATATAGGAAACCTATATCTCAGTGAGGGGTGCTAGCACCACCTCACCCAGGCTGCAGTAGCAGGCCTGTGGTGTCAGATTTAGTCTGCTTCCCCAGGGGTGGCATAATACATGCTGCAGCCCCTGGTAGGCCTGTGAAGTACCTATGCCCTTGGTACCTAAGGTACCATATACTAGGGACTCATAAGGCACCACAGTATCCAATCACTAGTGCACCTAGAGTGCACTCCATGTCATTTAGAGAGAGCAGATAGACTGGGGCCCTGAATAGCAGGGTCCCAGTCCAACTAAGTCATAAACCAGCAAAACACCAGGAAAAAAGTGGGGGCAACCATATAGTCAGATTCCACCTTCCTACACATATTCATCAAACGGCACCAAAATGATTAAGAAAACAGAAATTCTATATTTTATATGTATGTGTCTATATACAAACCCCAAAGATTAAACTAACGTTCTAGTTAGGTGAAATTTTCAGTGACGACGTAATGTTTTAAACTGTAAAAACAACACAGAAAATCACAGATTATAGTTATCTCAAGTAGAACTCATGTCTTAAGGTAACTATAACTCGCGCCCCGGCCATACTCCGTTTTCTCATCAATAATTTCATTGAAAATGCTCCAGTGTTGTAATACGTGGGGTAATTAGCATGATTGGCAACTGGGCCTGGCCTGCTGCCACTCGGAGGCAGCCAACCCACCTGAGTTTAACAAAAGTTACGTTTTTACTGAACATTTCACGCAACTATAACGTTACTTTGACCTTTGGTTTTTTCTGTGAATTTCTAAGTTTTTTTTAACGTAAAGTAATATTTTATTACCATATATATATCCAACCCCGGCTGCCCTCTGCCATGCACCGGTTTCTCATCATTAGTTTCATTGCTAATGTTGCAGTGATATTATCAATGATGTCATGAGTGATGTAATATGTGGGGTAATTAGCAGTGCATGGTGAGGGCGCGAGTTATAGTTATCTCAAGTAACTATTACTCATGCCCTAGGGTAACTATAACTGGTGATTTCTTTTTTTTTTAACGTAAAGTAATATTTTATTACCATACATAAAGCCAACCCTCTCGCTGTGCAAGGCTGCTTAAAGAAGCCTATGGGAATTGCATGGGGAAATTTGCTTTTGAACATCCCTTTTTTTCCGGCTCCCAGTTGACTGATTATCCTGAAACTTTCCAGAAGGAGCTAAAGTGAATTTCCTTTTTTTTGGTGGGGGGGGGGATGTTTCATGAAGATTTGCCAAATGGCACCAAAGGCATTAGCAAACCCAAAAAAGGCCTTGTCTATGGAAAAACAATCCTAACTATAACTTCCCAGTGGCGAACGCCACTACTAGAGATAGACAGACTGATAGATATTCTCACACAATCATGATGGTCTGAATAGTTTTATTCTGTAGCCATTCTGTGCCTCCCTTCCAAAAATTATTTCTGGAGACTTTCCTGGTGGACAAGCTTAGCTGATTTTATCTTTGATGGTTCAGCTCTGATCAGTTGCTTTGCCGTATCTGTTTGCCTTTGAGCAAATAAATGGCCACTGTGCCCATGCTGGTTAGATTTATATGCGCTCTAATAAATTGTGCTGTCTCTATCTTTCAGCACCCTTCGCTTCCCAACTCTTTACCTCACTCTTGCAGTTTCTTTCTCATCCCTGCATATTCCCTTAGCCACTGGTTTCCTAGCTTTCTCTTCCGTCTCCTTTTCTCTCTCTCGCTTAAAGTCTGATAATGAAAAATAAGTTATGGTTCCCAAAAGTCATTGCCTGAGCTCACCACCTCTGACCACTGGCACAAATTAAAGGTTGATTGAAGTTCCCAGCTACTTTTTCTGCTGGAGGGTTTAGAATGAGGTGGCTTCTGGTTATTTTTGCTTGTTTGGTCGCCCAAACCATGCCTTATCACCTAGCCCTCACCATTCTATTGCTGAAACAATCTGCCTGATTGCCGATGTCTTGACTCCTGCTGACCACAGTCTCTTAAGAGTGCCTGGATATATTCTTGTAGCCACAAAAAGTTACACTATACACTGGTTTAAAAGCAAAAGACCAATTATTTGACTCGACAATAAAAAAGGTAAATTTGCTTTTACACGGATTGAGATAGTGTAGGAGCAGCACAGTGAAGCATATACTAGCTGTGTGAGCTGGAAGTGTTTTACTACACAGTAGGAATGAGCTATTGAGGTAGTATGATGTTGGATGTGTGCAGTGTGGTGTATAGGCATTAATGGAACAGCCACTATGGTCATGGCTGATGTGTTTAGAGAGGTAACCAACTATCAGAAACAGAATTTATGGATCTTGTCAAAGCAAGCAGGCCATCCTGCTGCAATTCTGACCCTTGTCTACCACAAACCTTCAAGAACATTCTTTTAACTACGTCTGCTGCCACACTAGTCGGAACAATCATCAATAATTCTTTAACTACGGAATCTTTGCAGAAGACTTAAAAAAGACATACACCCAGTATTAAAGAGAACAAACCTGAACCCACATGACTCAAACGACTACAGACCGATTACAAATTGACCTTCCTGGGCAAACTGATAGAAAGAGCAGCATTCACCCAAATGTCCCAATTCATTGAAGATAACTCTATACTTTCTGAGTTTCAAGCAGGATTCTGTCCAGGAAGAGGCACAGAATCTGCCCTCATCGCCATCTAGGATGACTTTATAAACACAGTAGACTGGAATGGGCTAGCTGTACTATCTCTTTTGGCCTTTTCAGTTGCCTTCGAAACACTTTATCATGATACTCTTAACACAAAGACTCCGCAAAACTGGCATGGGGGACTGCTCTTGACTGGATCACATCCTACCTTCAAAACAGAGCAAATGCCATCCATACTACCCCTTTCTTATCCAAACCATCCTTCACAAAAGCAGGGGCCCCGCAAAGCTCTATCATCTCACCCATGCTTTTCAACATCTATGTGAAGTCATTACCGGAAATGATCAATGAATTTCACCTCAAATGCTATAACTATGCAGATGGCAAACAAATATTTATTAAACTGGAAAGCCCCAAAGATGTTGGAAACTCAAACATCTTTAGTTGCCTCAGCTGTTGATCAGAGGATGACATGGAGCCATCTCAAATTGAATGTGTCCAAAAAGGAAATACTCATGTGGTGATTGGAAAAATTATGACCAACTCTGTGCCTAGCCTGACGACCTGGGACCACCTCCTAAAGTATCCAAGGAAGTAAGAAACCTTGGAATTACCATGGACTCCAAGCTATCAATGAATGCCCAAGTAGATTAGTTGGCAAGATCAAGCTTCATAGCTATGAGAACTCTGCAATGTGTCTTCCCCACCAAGGATTTCCACACAAGGTCTAAGCTACTATCTCTCTTGTACTGTCTAAACTTGATTACTCCAGTGGCTCCTACCACGGATCATGTTTATCAACTATGAAAAGACTATAACAAATTCAGAACTCTGCTGCTAGACTACTCCTACATGTAAAGTCACAAGCCCACTTCTCCACTGCCTACATTGGTTACTGGTTGCCAGAAGACCCACCTTCAAGCTGCTTTGTGTCACCTGCAAAGCAATACATGGAACAAGACCACTTTTCATCAGGAATAAAATCACCAACTACATACAACAAAGGAACCTCTGCTCCAGATTGGCACCTCACCTCAAAACCCCGACATACAATAAAAAAGCCATGGGTGGTACATCTTTCTCTGTTCAAGCAGCCAAACTATGGAATTGATTACCAAACATAAGATCCACTGATAACTATTTTCTTTTGTATATGTTTTTATTGGTGTTTTCACAATAAATACAACAGAAGTGGCACAACCGTCATCAATTCAAAGGCTCTAAAGATAATCCTAATACAGGATTAACCACTATGTATCGAACCAGGTATATTATAGGAGGCCAACAGACACGAATGTCTCTAACTCTATGGATCCGAGCATGGTGTTCTCCGCCCTCCTTTCCACAGTCCAGCATTCTAATCATGCCATCCACTCTCATTCGCACACAGGGGAGCAGTGCATCCGGGGAATCTAGAAGCTTGGTGAGCATTGCTGCCCACTCCTGGAGGTCATCCTCAAGTTTATCTCTGCAGGTTTTTTAAGCATGTGGCACTCCTCTGCATTCGCACATTCAGCCATGTCCCTCACCCATTCTGAGATCATAGGTGCCACCGGGGAAATCCATCTGATAGCTATCCTGCACTTGGCCAATACTAGGCACAGCCGGAGGAACTTCCTACTAAGTTTCTTTTTTTTCTTTATTGGAATCTGTCCCAACAAAAAGTGCCCTAGATCCCTGGGAACAGGCCAGCCTGTACTTTCGTTTAGGAACATCAAATTTGCATCCCAATATCCATTCAATTTAGGGCACCCCCAAAACATATGTATGAAGTCTGCATCTTGACAGCAGAGGCAGGAGGAAGGTCTCGTCTGGGAGATTGCATGTATAATACTATGGGTGAGGTAGACCTTGTGTACCACATTATATTGAATCAACTTAAACCTCGCATTAGTAAAAGCTGGTCTTCACCCCCTCATTGATCCCCTCCCACTCTTCGGCAGAAAGAGGCGCCTCTAGCACAGCATGCCACTTGGCATGGATCGGCAAGTCCACCATTGGCATGTCCTCTCGTAGTGCCTTGTAGATGTGGGAAATCGGTTTCTGATCAGCTGCTATGTCCAACATAGTTACCAGAGTCCGGGACGCCTGGGGGGCCTCCGGGAATGAAGGTCCTATTTCACGGGCCGTTGCTGCTATTTTTGCAAACTCTAGGAATTGGCCCGACAGTAATCAGAACTAGTCCATGGCTTCAGTAAAAGAGATAAAGTGATCATTCGGGGTTCAGGTCCTGCAGAGTCACACACGCACCCGCATGCCATCTGTCTATGGTTCATTGACTGCAATAAGTGTTAATATGCGTAATGCCTATTTCTTCATGTCTGGTGCAAAAGGGGCCCTACATAAAATGAGTCGGACCATCTTTTCCCACGTTCTACATACCAGTCGGACCACATATGGCATGGAGGCAGGCACCCCTGTGCCCATCATCAGTAGTTCTGCCAGTCCAAGGTCACTACAAGTCCTCCCGCACAATCTACTCACCCAAGTTTCACAGTCCAACCAATGCAATGCATGTTGCAGTTGGGATACAAAATAATAAAGTTCCAAATTTGGTAATTCAAGACTTTCCCTACTCCAAGAGCATTTGAGTGGCCAGGCCAACCCTTTTCCTCCATGAGCCCATAGGAGTTCCACAATCAACGTATACAATTCCAAAACATATTTTCTAGGAATCTCAGTTAGGGTCCGCTGAAAAATGTAAAGGCATCTGAGCAATATTATCAGGTTAACTAATGCCAGTTTCCCCATCAATGATTCGCAAAGTGTATTCCAGAATTCCACTGTTGGTCCTAACCCATCAAGCACCCTACCAATATTTGCAGCTTCAAACTCCGGTGCGCCATGGGTGAGACTAATCCCTAAGTATCTAACCCTGTCCGTTTCCCATGGCAGGTCCAATCGAGGAAGTTCTTTCTCTGACCTGTAGGAAACTGGGTTTAGTAGTAGTAGTCCCCCCACTTTTTGCCTGGCATTTGATGCAACTTTGACTGAAGTGCACTGGGTTCCCGCTAACCAGGTCCCTAGTGCCAGTGTTCTCTCTCCGAAACAAGTTCACTGATCAATTGATCCCCAATTGACCAGGCATATAGCACCTCTGTAAGTCCCTAGTAAGTGATACCCCTGATACCTAGGGAGGGCCCCTAAGAGCTGCAGCATATATTGTGCCACTCTAAGGGACACAGCACCAAACCCATGCAGGCTGTCACTGCAGGCTGCATGACGAGGTGCTCTAAAAAGTGAAAACACTACATGGCACACACTCTGTGTGCAATGTCACCTAACACTGCATGTAATATTTGTAAGTCACCCCTACAGCAGGCCTTACAGCCCTAAGGCAGGGTGCATTATATTACTAGCGGATATATCTGCATGAGCAGATATGCCCCTGTGTTGGCCAGTTCAGTTACTGACAGTACAAGTGTTGGAAAATGGATTATTAGTAGTGGTAAATATGCATCTACCACTGGCAATAAGGCCGCTAACCCAGTCTAGGGCTCAGAAAAGGTCTCAGAAAATTATTCCCTTGCTCATCCCTTGGTAGCTTGGCTGTGAGCAGGCAGGCTTAACTTCAGAGAGAGGTATGTAAAGCATTTAAAAACACCAATTCAGTAAATAATTAAGACACAACACACAATAAAAATCCAACACCAATTTTTAAAAATAGGAAATATTTTTATCTTTAAAATGACACCAAAATGAAAAATAAATCCAATGTAGGGAACCTGAGATATGAATTTTTAAAGAATAAACACTTTCTAGCTCTTAGTCACCTTATGGAGTTTTTTTTTCACAAAATTGCTCGAAACTTCTGGAACTTCTTCCTGAAGTTCCTCTTGAGGGTCCAAAACACAATCCAAGGGTTTAGTAGCTCCAAGATGGTCCTGGAAAGTTTGGGACCACATTTCCCACAATGCACCTGGCCAAAACCCTTAAAAGTCCACTGGATGCACTAGAGGCAGGGGACTCGTGGTGAGGTTGATGCAGGTGAGCTCTGTTAACCTGCAGTTTGCAGGGAGCCCACTCTTTATTCCTCTTGAAACAAGGTATATCCAAAGGGCTGTAGTTCCAGATAATGCAGCAGGCGCAGTCAGTCAGAATGTAGGCCTGATGGTGCAAATCAGGTTTCCAGCTTGGCTTGCACTCTTTATTTCTCTTGAAGCAAGGTACATCCAAAGGGCTGTAGTTCCAGATAATGCAGCAGACGTAGGCAGTCAGAATGCAGGGCCTGATGGTGCTAATCAAGTTTCCAGCTTGGCAATCCTTCTTCTTCTCTCAGTTTCAAACAGCAGAGCTGAGAGGCTCTGCCCCTCTCAGATACTTATTCAATGCTCTCTAAGGTCAATCAGGAGGGCACACCTGTCCAGTGAGGTGCAGGGCAACACCCCAGAGCATGACCATTTCCTTCAAAGTGTGGCACAATGGTCTCCAGAAAGCACTATTCTTCCAAAATTCAATATGGCTGAAGTCTCAGCAGAGAGGCAAGAGCTAGCTAAACCAACCTCCAGGATGGCTCATCTTCATAGTCTCCCTCCCCCTGGCATCTGCACATTCCTCCCTTAAGCCTGCCATCTGGCTGGCTTCAGAGGGGATGGGTGTAGATGGACCTGGCTTCTTCTGCCTGTCCCCTTCTTCCCTTGAAACTCATGGTTACCACCCCTCCTCCTTGCTCTGGCATTCCTATGTAGCAGAACCCTCTCCTCTCAGATGGCTCCTCACCCCGGGTGGCACTTATCACTTCATCAAATCAGCCTGGCTCATCCACTTAACTCTGACCAATCAGGGCAGACCACTGGAAGGTTGTATTTTGGCTTACAGACAAGAAAGTCTTATAACTTCTTTTCTGTACATTTTAGGATAAATCCCACAACAGCATATTGTTGGATTTATCAATACCATTCTCCCAAGTCCTTGAATTATATTTTTGGTTGTCCCTTGCTGTAGTTATGGTTTCATAAACTATTTTAATGTTAACCTATGTGGCTCGGGATCTACAATGGGGAAAATTAAATGTCTAATTTCTCCAGCACCAGGGCCTATAAAACTACTTTTATAAAGACCCTGTTTATAACTACCTGACCCCCCCACCCCTGGGGCACCTAGGACCCTGCTAATAACTACCTGACCCCCCCACCCCTGGGGCACCGAGGTGAGACATTAGGGGTCCTGAATATACACAAATTATGTAGATCCTCACTCCACAGTGCTCCTGGCAAAAAGTCGATTTTGGGAAGCACTTTACTACAATGAGGGAAGTGAAAGGTGCAATTTCTCTATCCCCAGGGCATATAAAACCACTTTTATAAGGGTCTTCCTTATACGTACCTGACCCCCCCCCCCCACCCCTGGGACACCTAGGGGAGACCCTGGGGGTACGTAATATGCCAAAATATTGTAGTTCATCAATTTTTAAGTGCCCCTAATACCAAAGTCGAGTTTGCGCACAAATTACATTTAAAAGCAGTTCTGCGACATAGGGCTGCTTTTAAAATGACCTCAGGCTCTCATCAGTGCACACATGCAAGTGCAGAAAGGGCTGCTGGCCTCTAAACTGCTATGCCCTATTATATACTAGGCACTTAAATGTAGTTTTAATCTCCCTGCTCTATTATGTACTAGGGCCATATAGGGGAGGTCATGCCAATCATAGGGGTACCCTAACCCATAGTGTACCCTAGTGTGTGTAGTTGTTTTCACTGTATTCTGAGTGTTTTCAGCATAGCACTGGGCCTCGTTAGGCCGAGCCCAGGGACAGTCAGAGTCAGTTGCCACCAGTACCAGTCATCAAAAAATGGGGGTGCCCAAGGCACAGGAAGACTGTGCAATAACAATTGAACATGGAAGCCATTTTAAGGTATGTTCCGGGCACTTGTCAAAACGAGTTTCCCAGCTACATAATGGCTTCACTGAAACCTATGGTGTTGGGTATCAAACCCCTTGTATTAATAAACCCACATTGGTTCCATTGGTTAATTTATTAATACATGCACTCAGAGGGTACCTTAGAGGTACCCGTTGAAAACCTACCAACCTCTAGTGTGTTGGCTGACTGGTCCTATCCAGCCTGCCACCACAGACGTGTTTCTGACCCCTGGAGGTGAGAGCCCTGATCTCTGAGGTTGGAAACAGAGCCTGCTCTGTCAGGAGGTGTTGTTACCTTCTCCGAGTAGGACTAGTAATCTGTATATCAAAGGCCACCACTGCCTGTGATATGCAACCATGGCTTCCTCCACACAGGGGAAACTCCACCCCCTGCCCATGGCCCATTTGGCACCAGGACAGGTGGGAACATTAGCTAGTCAGGAGCAATGTTCCCTCTAATTATTTTCTCTGTGTGCGGTAATAGCATGTTTGTGTGACACATTTCCTGACTGTGTGCGCAATTGACAGATGTAATGAACCACTGTGGAGTGATCATAGGCAGTGTTCTATTATGCCTCACGGAAGTTACAGCAGTACAAGGACACACAAAAGGCAAAAGAACACTTTACTCTGTCAAATAACAATAGTAACACCATTTACTTGCAATTTTGATAAAAGGTGCTGCAGAAGCACACTAGTTTTCAATAACTGGGAGGATGTCTCAGTGAGTTAAATGGTTGCCACTGACATAAATGCTGATCAGCAGTGCTTGAGCCTAGGTAGGCTGATTTAGGGCCCGATTAGAGCTCAGCAGGTGGGTTAGTCCGTCACAAACATGACGGATATCCCGTCTGTCATATTACACGTGCATCTTTACCTATGGTACTTGTAATATCGCGGGCAGGATATCCATCACGTTTGTGATGGAGTAACCTGTCCACCAGACTCTAAATTAGGCCCCTAATCTTTTATGTACAGCTCTAATAAATTGGTTGGAATATGGTATCTAGCACTATGTCACAAGCAAGTTATCATTGGAAAGCTACACTCAAATGGAATAGCATGGTGTGTGAAAGGGTAAGTTCTGAAAGAGAAGTCTTCACTTATTACCGGGCAACTGGAATTATCTGACTGTAGAGGGCCAAATTATGCAGCGGGATGAGTACATTTTGCGGCAAGAAAAGGCAAAATATGCGGCACAATGCGGCACGTTTTTAATAGTATTACTTCATTATTTTGTCAGTTTTAAACTTGGTAGCACTGTCTGGGCGTTGGTTGCACCTCATTAGGTCCATTTTAATATCCAAATATAGCAATAAGCAACACAAAGGTGACCGGTCCAGCTTTGGAAAGAGCCTTCCAGTGTGCTGCAACACGTGTCGCTGCATTTTTAGTAACTGTTGAGCCATTTGAGCTAGAACCAAACATTTCTTTTGTTAAAATCTGAAGATTATGTGGCAGATGATGGATTATGTGGCAAATGCTGCAAATCTATAATTATGCGAAAATCGCAGCAGCTGCACAATCGCATAATTCCAATAGCCCTGCTTATTACTGTGTAAATCTAATCCTATTACTGTGTAAAACTGACCCTACTGATAAGTGAGAGTGGGAAGTTCATGGCATTTGCACCAGGTCATTGTATTTGTTTTCTTTCTCTTTCAAAATCAGAAGAGACTCCCTTCACATTGGCAAATCATGTACCTAGAGAACCTAGCAACAACTCCTAGAAATATATTGTTCAAAGACACCACAAACAGTTATAACATTGGTCTGCAAAAGAGGCTAAGCAGTAGTTGAAAAATGAATAAGGCATGTAGGTGCTAATATAAGGTTCATGCATGTCAATGCATGCATCAAGTACATTTTAGGTCTGGCCCAGGGCCAGCTTCAGCTGCCTCGCAAGCCTTATGTAAAAAAATCATAAATAAAAGTAAATAGTTATCAAATCATGGCAATTGTGAATGTGTAAAAACCCAAAGTTCTCAATTAAGGTGTCCCTTATGGCTGGATACTTTCTCCTCTTTTATTCAATATCTACATGCACCCTCTGGCCTAACTGTTGAAGAAAGGGGTGCAAAATTTTATATGTACACAGAAGACACAGAATTGATCTTTGGGGTTGTTATGAACCAATATAATACTTCTTTCCTAGCGCAGAGTCTTTTGGTATGCTCATGGATGTCACAGAAATGCTTGAAATTAAATCCATTTGAGCTGCCAATTATTTCTGTGTGCACAGGTGCCCTGGATTTGTCTGACCTGGCCTTCAATAATGGACCCCTGTCCTCCTTCTACACAACAATCCATTATTTGGGAACCTATCCTGATGCTAACTTATATTTGGCCCTCATGCTTCCAAGAATCTGCTTTTTCCATTTGAAAACTACATGAAGTACTCTGCCAGTCACACATAATAGATTCCATGTTTCTCTGATCAATGCATATGTTCAGTCTCGCCTCGTATATAGCAATGCGACTCTTATCAGATGGTGACAAATCACTGAAACAATGCGGCTGCCCGTTTGATTTGCAGGGTTCCAAAACACCAAAATATTTCACCTTTCTTAAAACAATTACATAGGCTTCTGGTCCATTAAAGAATTGTTATCAAGTTCATAGTGCATAGAGCAGTTTTCCAACACTTCCCACATTTTATTGCATTTAAATTCTGCTGAGACAGGCACCCCTGAGTTGAAGGTAGAATGATAAGTTTCTCCTCACAATCCCTAGAACTGTCACCTTCGGCAACAGCGCCTTCTCAATTGCAGACAGTAGGAATAATACTTCTCTACCGTTATCCGTTAATTCGAAATCTTCACTTATTACACTTGAAAACATACTTATTTCTTAAATTAATTCTGCTACTGTCACTACGGTTAGGTTATTATAGTACCAAGAAACATTGGTGTACTGGTGCTGTATAAGTAAGCTTTACATAGCATAACATACTTTGACTTTAAGTCATACCTCTTAATCATTTGGTCTGTTCGAGCTCTCATTCATGTTATTTTCACCCATCACAGCATTCAGCAAAGGGCAATGTGTCAGCCCATTGCAACCACTAGCTCTCTTGCAATGGCATCATTTCGCCTGTTCACATGTGCTCATCTACTTCAAAAGAATGGTGTTTCATTGACCGGGCTGGTGCACCAATATATTTTCCTTCACCAATACTTTTTATTTTCCATTCATTATCTTGATTTTTTAAATCCTTGTGTGTTTTAAATAGGTATTCGGGTTGCTGCAATTCAATCCCAATAGTCCCTTTCTTTGTGCAAATAAGAATCATATTTTCCCATTATGTACATAACTAAAAGGGTCTCCGAACCTGTACTATGTACACAAGCTAGAAAATACTGCTACTGTTTAGTTAAAATTATGTGCAAATGATCATTTTTTTAATTTTAAAAATTGCATTGCAATCATATGGTTGCCACGCTTGGGTGGTGTCTCTTTTCTTCTGCTTATTTTTGTAGCACATGCAATTGCATTTGCGTGTAATATATACATATATTTTTAAATTGACTATTGCAGCAGCTCGCCAAGGCCAGAACCAATAGACTTTTGGGTATTCTTGTCTTTTTAAAATAATGTTCTTATTGTTTTCTGAGTCAATCACCATTTCTGCTAGGGGTTTGTGTTAAGACTGTTAATGAAATGGCATAACATTTTAAATCTATAAAATGTAAAATTACCCCATTTAGAAATAGCGCCTGATTTTACCTTGTTCATAAGCCCGATGTTAGAGAGAGCTGAGAGAAACAACAAATGGTACAGGACCCTTGAAAGTTATTTTGTTGAAGACAAAATGTCTTTTTGAGCAATTTGTGTAATTGAAACTGTACAGACCTTACTGTCCGAGACAGAGGGTGATTTGGGCGCTCTTACAGGAAAGTTGAATTTTGCAAAGCAAGGTCAGTACCTGCATCACAAAGGCACGCAATTTAAACATTTGTTTATCTTTGATGAGGCCTGATAAGGGGTGGGAGACGGTCATAAATCGGCAGAGAACTGTTCACGTAATATTGAATGCAGTGTTTGAGCGCCGTAGTTTAGAGGAATTAATGGCCCATTTGAGAGTGATAACTGCTTTGTGTTCAGTTTGACTTAAATGCGCGCTTTCAGGCTCTTTGTGCGCGGCAGAAAGGCAGCATGTGCGCGGGCGCACAAGCGCGCACCTAAGAGGGAACATAGGTCAGGAGGGGTGTTCACCCTCAGGCTAGTAACACCCCTAAGATGGGCTACCTGAAGTGAACATGACTAGGAAAATTCCACCATCTTGGTTTTTGGTGGAATTGGGTCCTCTGGGTCAGGTTTATGCCCACTTCCCACAGGAAGTGGTCATATAGGTAGCCTATTGGCTACTACCTGACACTCCCTGTAATGCCCATAAATACAGTTTTTAGGTGGCACCCCTGATACCAGTACTTCACATTTCAATGGACACAAAGAAGGAGTGGATGAAGAAGACTGCTAACCTGAGAACAGAAGAGCACGACTGAATTGGTGCCAACCCTGCCAGCCAGCCTGCCTCTCATGGAGCAACCGACTCGTCCTGCCTCTGTGCAGACTCCAAGAATCCCGGAGGGCTGCCAGTGCTTCGCCAATCATCAAAATAACTCCCTTGGAGTAGAGGAGCAACTGCAGCCGCGGGCACCAAGGAAGCAAGGTCCAGTTTACCTTCCTGCTGCCTACCGATGCTGCAGCTGCCCAGGAAGAGGTCACCGTGATCCCACAGGTCAGCTCTGTCCTCCCTTCAAGTGTGGGATGCCAGGACTGACCAGAGCCATACAGTACCAATACCTGGGGTATCGGACCCCTTGCAGCAGCCAAGGCTTGTTGTGTCCAGTCCGGGCACCAATGCCAAGGAAAACCAACCTGCACATCAAGGGACTTCAGGGACAGTTAGCCCCACACCGAGCTGTCCTGTTTGCCCCCTCCTGCAGAACCGAAGAAGCACCGACCACTGCCACCCGACATCTCAAAGTGCCTCTGCACCCACGCCCCACAGCACGAGTCTGAGGGAGGTGACGGTGCCCATGGGGTCCTGAGACCCCCAAGAGCAGAGCCCATCCTTAGGTCTGGCCACACTCTTTCTACAGGCCCCCTCCAACCGGGAGTGACTCCGGCACTGAACCAGACGCAAAAAGACACCACTGCACCTGAGCCCCACAGCCTGAGAAGTGGGCTAACAGTATCCCTACATGCCCGAGGATCTCAAGGGTCAAGCCCCCCAGTTGGTTCCCACAGACTGGCCACCCCAGTTCCAGCTTGCAGCCTCTTTCTGACCAGACCATTCTCCATTGAAGTGAATGGGGCAACCAACGCCATAACATACCTCTGCATACGCACGCTCCAGAGCCTCCTGAGGTGACCTGTTGGTGAGGCCTTGGACCTTGCCCCCTACTCACCTTAAGTCCTGGAGAAAGGTCCCATAAGTCTCTTGGAAGTGCCTGAATGCAGTATATGTTTCCCCCTCTAGAATAGCATTACCGCACCAGAAATTGCACTGTCAGCTTTTGAAACGCATAATAATTCTTAACTCGAAAAGTACTTACCTGGACTCTTTCCACAGTGTACCTCATTTGGTCCACAATATAAAGAGCCAGCTTCCTACATGGCCTACCAGTCAGTTCTCCCAGCGGGAACAGTCTGGATTTAGAGCACTTAATGTGTAACCCAGAAACTTCCCCAGACTCGGCGAGTACGGCCAGCATGATGGGGACTCAATGTACAGGCTGGCGCAGATAGATTAAAGCATCATCAGCGTATAGCGATACCATGTTTGGTTTCCCCCCACCTGTATCCCCAACCTCTCAGCACATCGCGCAACTGGCACGCCAAATGCTCCATCGCAAGTGCAAATGGGAGGGGTGACCGGGGGCATCCCTGTCTGGTTCCCCAGTGAAGGGTGAACCGCTGCGACACCATCACCCCTACCCTCACTCTCGCCGATTGTTCGCTATACAGTAATTGCACCCATTTTATGTATTGCTCTCCCATGCCTACCTTTCACAGGAGACTCCACATGAACTCCCAAGACAATGAATAAAACGATTGCTCGATGTCAAGGAGCGCCAGCACATATTGGTTCTCGTTGAGGATAGGGGCATGCATAACCAGCGACCGCCATCTGAAATTGCAGAGGGTGTTCCTACGCGGTATAAAGCCGAATTGGTCCTCATGGACCAACTGCGGCATATACTCCATTAGTCATGTCACCAGCAATTTTCTGAGAATTTTTATGTCGACATTTAGCATCAACAGGGGGTAATAGGATGCCATCTCCAAAACATCCTTTTAGGGTTTAGGCAGCATAACAATAAGTGCCTCCCTCATAGGGGCTGGAAGGAGCCCCTATCCAAATGCCTCGCTATAGACCTCCAGTAGTCAGTCCGCCGTCTGACCAGCCCGGAGTTGATAAAATTATGCCGGCAGTCCATCCCGGCCCGGGGCCTTAGCTGTCCTCAGTGCCTGTATTGCAATAATTATTTCTTATGGGAGCATCCAGACTATCCCTCTCATCTCCCGACAAGGAGGCCATCTGCAGGCCAGCCAGATATGTGTCCATCCCTCCCCCCTGTGGTGTGCCATCTGCTGATGCTGCGTAAACCTCTTTGCAGGTGTGTGGCACAGACTTCAGTTATACCCTGTTGCATGCAGACCATCTGCCATCCTGCGTCCCTGACCCCCACCCTTGGTGGGTTACATGTTTTCCTGCGGAAGAGCGTGGTGAGCAGTCTACTGGCCTTATCACCCTCCATGTGGAGCCGCTGTATGTAATTAGAGCGAACAAGTTTATCTAGATGGTAGCATGTCTCTAGCAACTCGTGCTTACATTCCTTCCATTCCTGCAATCTCTGCAGCTGCTCAATCCTCCAATTCACTGAGTTTCTTTTCCAGGATGTTGAGGGACCTGGATAGTTGTTGTTTCACACCATATGATACTGTTGAACACTCGCCGCAGCACCACCTTCCTGGCATCCCATTTCAAGATGTCGCACTAACCCAATTCTTATCAAAGTAATGATCCAGTACCCTCGCCACCACATCTGCAAATACTGGGTCTGATAGAGCCTCAGCTCGCATCCTCCATAGTCCCTTTGGGGCCTCCTTACTTATTCAAAACGAGACCAGCATAGGCGAATGGTCCGAGATGTAACGTGCTAAATAGGAGATGTCTTTCTCATACTGGGGCAGGGCTCCAGACAATAGTCAATAGTCGAGATGGCTATGTGTTCCTGCTGCAGGTACGAAGCAGGAATAGACCCTGCCTTGTGGGAATCTCGCCCTTCATATGTCCTAGACCCTCCATAACCTTCTTAAAAGCATTTGTCTTTGCAGGCTTGGTATCTATTATAAAGGGGTGTCGGTCCACCCCACCATACAGTATACAGTTAAAATCTCCTGCCAGAAGGATCTCAGGACCCACATAATCTGCAGCTGTCCTCGCCACAGACCCAAAGAATTCTGCATCGTACACATTGGGAGCATACACATTCGCTTACAAATTGACAGTCCCCAATCATGTACCCATCTGAATCCTGTAGCATAGCATAAAAGGTAAGAAAACACGGTAACACGCACACAATAACGTTGCCGTATAAGTTCAGCCGAGGGATCGAATCCCCAGGGGACCCTCCTTCTCTTGGAGTCACTCCATCCCTTGATCCGGTCCATTGCTTTGGTAGTACCCGACTCCCTCTGGGTCTTGAATGACTCACGGGTAGACAGTTCGAGTCCGCCAAAGTTCTATCGGGGCACACCAGGGTTGTCCCACTTTGGACGACACTAGAACCCTGCACAGAATCCACACAGTGCCTCCGGGGGTCTCGTTATTCTGTGATTGACACCGCTCCCACCTCCTCTATGGTTTTACAAAGAATTACGTGGGACCTCTGCTCAACTAATCCAGCCAGTCATTGGCCTCCTAAGGGGAGCTGAAGAAGTACACTTTCCCCTCATATTGTCCATCTTCACCAACATGACCTTACGGGATCCCTTTATTTCCAGCATGAGATCAGCCAATGTGGGGGACCCCGAATCCAACAGGGGTGCCTGCTTCACCTGCTCCCCCCCCATTGCACCCTCTGGGGGCAACAGTTGGGTGTTATTGTCAATCTTATTGACCTGTACAGTTTTTACAGGCTTATCCTTCGCAATTCTGCGGTCCCACAAAGTTAAAATGCGGCAGGTAGTCACTGTCCTAGGCCCGGGCCCGCCGCTAGGCAGAGACTTACCCAAGACCTCTGGGGGCATGGCGTTGACTGCTGATGGGCTCCCCAAATGTGGCAGTTCAGGGCCCACCGCGCTCACCAGGTTCCTTAAGCGAAGGATGTACAAGATGTCGACCTATCTCCACTTCTCACAACCACTAGTCCAGTTCCCTGGGGCTGTTCCTTCACTCCATGTGATGGTATCCTTGTTGCACACTCCGGCGTGTTGCTCGTCCTCCCCACCACAACCTCACAGGCAGCGTATTAATCCAGCAGTGTGTAGCATCCAAGTCAGTTTGCACTGCAACAGGGGCCCAGACAGGCTTACTCACAGACGTTAGTCCCTTTTCAGCAGGAACTGATGGGGAAGGACTTGCTCACCCCCTGCAACCTACAGGGCCATCATACATATGCCCCCCAGTTCTAGGACGTGCAGGGGACCACCATTGCTTCACCGCCCCCAATCTTCAGGGCCCCAACATAAGGGCCGGACCAACGGTGTCACCCCCACAGCCACTCCTGAGTGCAGGATCAGACTGTCAATCAGCCCAACAGGGCCTAAGGCTTCCCGCAGGTGTACGGGGTAGGGCTGGACCCACAATGGCAGCAATGGTCGTGTGGGCTCCTTCAGTGTTTGGGCGTACCTCGCTTTACGGAATCTCTTCATTTAAATGCTCTTAGTCCCGCTTAGCCGGGCTCATCCGGATCGCACTTCAGCCAAAAATCTTTAAGAGGAAATCAATGCCCCCGGTCCTGCCCGCAAGAAACTGCTCCAGTCTCCTTTTGGTGGAGGAGGATTCCCCTGCCCTCCTACCTCTTAACGCCACGGTGTCCGCAGCTCAAGCCCAGCGTAGACCGGGTTGGAGCTCAATGCACCCGCCAGGATCCTCTGTCCTATCGCGAGCCCCCCCGGCCCGCGTCCAGGGCCCCGACCGGGTCAGCAGTCAGGACAGAATATCCCAAGGAGACAATAGGCCCAGGCACCCCCCTCTCAGTAGTCTGCAGCAGCCTCTGGGCCCAGCCCCGTGCACGCTGCCTCAGCTTTCCGATGCGGGTCTCCATTCCCTGGAGCAAATCTCAGCAATAGGGCGCATCGGTGGCCTGGGGGGGGGGAGGGGTACGCCCGCTATTGGGGAGGCCGTTTCAAATGTCCATAAAACAGGATTCAGACAGGATTATGTGGCTGCCGACGGGAGCTCCGTGAGACCTGACTAGGCTGCCATCTTGCCAGCCCACGCCCCCACAGATAACTATCTTAGCTTCAAAAGACTACTCAAGAGTTGGCTCTTTCCTATATGACCACCGTACTCTAAACACAAATGTACATTATATGCCTGTGTATCTAAGCATGTATAATTTGATTAAATGAGAACACAGATGCTGCTAATTTTTTAGCCGATATGGCCTCCCTGGGCCTGGGGAAGATCAATACTGGCCCTACACACTCGGCAGGTCATACCCTGGACATTATATTTACTAATTCATCCTTCATACTTGCTGATCCCCCTTGCCCACTGATGTGGTCAGATCACTCTATGATTCCATTTAGGATTAATAGTTGCCTTAGAAACCAGACTACTATATGTCCCCTGAATGGCCTCCAAAGGCAATGGCATAAAGTCACGTATAACTCTTTTAGCAAAATATATGCTCCTCCTGTTTTCAATGAACACATGTACGGTACTAAGAAACTTAGGGTTTTTAATGACGCCATCAGTGCAGTGATGGACACGTTGGCTCCTATGAAACATCGACATAGCAACTCTCGAAAAAAAAGTGAAGATTGGTATACTGCAGAGTTACGCAGTGAAAAATCCAGATGCAAACACCTGGAAAAAATCTGCCGTAAATCCCATTTGGAAATAGAGAAGCTTAATTTTAAATTGGCCCTCACTGCTTATCATAAGAACTTTAAAAAGGCACATAAAGATCATGTTATACTAAAACTTAACCAGGCAGGAAATTCGACTAAGGATCTTTATAAAATTCTTAACTCCATCAATCCCACAGCTTGCGCCCATCAGATTTCCCCCTCTCAGGGACTATGTGACAGTATAGCTGTGTATTTTGATGATAAAATTAATTTAATTTACAATCAATTCCCTTAAAACTCGTGTCACGCTGAGAATTCTAACTACAGACCCTCAACTCTAAGAGGTTCTGATGAAGGCCTGAAACATTTCAATGCCATCCAGGTCTCTCAGGTGGAAGCCATGCTTAGAATTGCGAAATCTGGATCGCCTCTTGATGTGATGCCGGCACATATATTTGCTTTGCTTGCACCTCTCCTGGCCCCCTCCATTTCTGACATTTTGAACACTTCTTTACGTGAAGGAATTATGCCTCTTGATTGGAAGGCTGCTCAAGTGCTACCAATTAAGAAGAAAGCTCAGTTGCCTGCCGAAGTGCTCTCTAATTATCGCCCCATCTCACTCCTGCCGCTTATGAGTAAAATGGCGGAGGGTTATGTCAACACTCAGTTAATGGGTTACCTCGATTCCCAAGGCATTCTTGATCCTTCCCAGTCTGGGTTTAGACCCAATCACTCCACAGAGACCACCCTCATTGGGGTCACTGACCATATTAAAATGGCTTTGGATAATAACAAAGCAGTGCTGCTGGTCTTGTTGGATCTGACAGCCGCATTTGATACGGTCTCTCATCAGAAATTGATTTTTCAACTGAGAGAGGCCGGTCTGCAGGGACAGGCACATAATTGGCTTGTCAGCTTCTTAGACCAGCGCACCCAGACCATCAATCTGGGTCCCTTCCGATCCCAAACCCTGAAGCTTACCAGGGGGGTGCCCCAGGGCTCTTGTTTGAGTCCTACCTTGTTTAATATCTATGTGGCCCCCCTCGCCAAGATCATCAGGGAGTACGGTTTTACTCCATTTTCCTACGCTGATGATATGCAACTACTCCTGTCCTTTGATAAGGACACAGAGTTAATCGATTAGCTTTTTGCAAAGGGCATGCTAGCCATATCAGCTTGGACGACGGAACACTTTCTCCAGCTGAATGCGGCCACGACCGAAATCCTGCTGTTTGGCTCGGCTCAAGCTTCCTGGTCCCCTAAGTGGTGGCCTGCAGTGTTAGGCCCTGCCCCTTCTCCTACTACAGTGGCAAAAAATCTAGGGGTCCGTTTGGATGTATTGTTATCAATGAAGGATCAAGTCATGACTACTGCAGGGACCTGCTACCATACCCTGAGCCTTTTGCGCAGTGTTCCTGTGGCTGCCTCTTTCTGTACGTAGAACTCTGATTCAGGCTTTGATCATTGGCCGCCTGGATTATTGCAATGCTTTACTGGCATCTGCTAATGAATCTCTTCTCAGCAGATTACAGATTGTACAGAATGTTGCTGCACGCCTGGCTCTCAAAAAGCCGCCTCTCACCTCCCCAGGGCCATTGTTAAAACAACTCCACTGGCTCCTGATGAAGTGAGGTTTGCAAAAATACATCCTCATGAAATTAAGTAACCCCATAATAATGTATTGACTGCATGAACTAACCAACCCTGAATACACACACACACACACGGGGCAAACGCATTTTACCTAATATACTAAACCATGATGGCATGAGCACGTATTAACTGTTTGCGCTTTGAAAATTTGCACTAGTGCATGTTTATGCTATGTTGTACATTGCACATTTTGCATGTTGTGCACGAATAATAGAAAAGCTACTTTAAATTAATAGCTTTCGCTAGGTAATAATTAATACAGGGTATTAGTATGGTGGGAGGTAAACATAATGGGTTTTATTTCATGAATTAACCCCTTCCGTGCTTCCGTCGGCCAACGGCCGTCGCGAGCACTACCTCGCTAGTGCTGCGCACGTCCGTTGGCCGACGCGGCCCCGCCCACTCTTTTAAACTGCCGCACCGCGGCGGAATTCCCGCCGCGGTTAAGTGGTTAATATTCTTTTGTGTTTGTTTACTTTAGTACGAGGTTGGGCCTGCATGAAAATGGCCTCTTGTCCGAGCCAGCATGTGGTTGTCTTGGTCTGTACGAAAGACACATGCGCCGAATGCTCTGCCTGCTTACGAACTGCCGAGTGCACCAGCTGATGTAATCCATGTGAAGGCCATGTTGACCTGTGTCCTATTGTTTACGTGCCAAGATGCAACAGTGACTGTGGGAACTGCCATCGCTACGTGCAATTTGAATGTGAAACGGATGTCATAATACGAGAATGTTGCAAAATGTATAACTATTGATATTAGTAGTATACGATTGTATTTATCCTTAATACTTCCTTTGTTAAAACCGGTATGGGATGGATTTGCGATGAGAACCTGATGAGGAGACCCTAACATGACCCGTGTCAACCAATCACAGGCCGAGTTTCTACTGACACTGCAACATTGTAAGATAGTGAGCTAGGAATTAGGGTATAATTGATATCCCAATTGGCGGTGTGGAAGAACATCGGGAGAGTGATCATCGAGAGAGAGACATCGAGAGAGAGAGAGAGCGGACCAGCACCGAGTCAGAGAGCACCTTAGGTACGAGAACGTTGCGGGAGTGCTTGGGAGGAGACTGCGTCCGAGGAGAACTAGAGCAAAGGTAGATAGGTTGGGAGATTGTCTTGTTGCAAATTTATTGCAAGACTTAGCTGCATCTGTCCTGTTAACTTTGTCCTCTGAGCCTATCTCTGGGGACCCCTTGCCACAACCTCGGCCAAGGAAGTGGTTTTCCTGATTCTTTGGTGGGTATCACCCTCCTTAAATGCTTTAATTTCGCAAGATAATTCTGCAAAGTATTTTTGCTGTACCTTCTTTCCCTTCTTTCTATGCACGCTTTGATGTTGAGGCAAATGATTGATTTTGATTACATTGCTTGATAAATTGTTCTCTTATATGTGGTCTTGTGTGTGCACTGACAATCTGAATTATGAGCATTTAATTTAATGAGATAAAATTATTAACCGGATAACGACTCTGTGGGTATTTAGTTAAAGTGTTAAACTGTTTAGTTAATCATAGTCACCATCAACTCGTCAACTAATGGTCCATCGACCAGAAGAAGACAGTTGAAATTAAGAATAGTTAGGAATATAAATGTGTTATTAATATGAAGTATGGTACTGTACATATACAAAAACTGACAAATTAAACCCCCTTAATCCAGTGCCCGTTGTCAGGGATCATTTATGGGTAATGTGTGATGGGCCCCGTTATTTGGTAAGTGGTTTATGTGTGATGTGTTTTCCTGGTCCCTGGCTCATGAATTAGGGGTTGCGCTGGATCACTCCCTATCCGCCAGAGAATTAAATTCAAGCTTTTTTGCCTCGCTCATAAAGCTCTTTATGGTACGAGCCCTAGCTACCTGGCGGACAAGTTTAAAGTCTATTGTCCGAATCGTCGACTCAGATCGGAAGGTAAAGGGTTGCTAGTGGTCCCCGCTACAGGAAAATACGAACAGGAGGCAAAACTGTCGCCTACCTTGCCCCGAAATACTGGAACACCTTGCCGGAGGACTTGCGCAAATGCCCCGGTCTTTTCCGCTTCAGGAAACTCCTGAAGACTGAATTATTCCGGGACTGATCTGTGTCTGTCTTGCACCCTCTCTATGGTAGCGCGGAGATACCCCTGCGGGGGTGATTCCAGCGCTACAAATCCCTTACATACATACATATGTATTTATTTAGATATGTGCATTTCTTTGTACAAATATATATACCATTTATGGTTTAAAAATATATATTCTTATAGGCCTGCTTAACAAATGCATATATTACTTATGTTTAAAATATACATATATAAATACATATATATTTATGCTTAACACGTATATAGGTCACAACATAGTTTACATGTTATTTGATTAGATGCATGCTTATCGTCTCTATTTTATTTTATCACAATTTGTAAATATAATAATAATTATATCTAGAAGTGCGTCACTATTGAAATATTGGGGAAAATATAAAATAAAAACAAATATAAATAAACCAAAAAAAATTCCCACAGTTTTTCTTTTAATAGAAATACAGAAATAGATTAACTTTATGTACAGCAACAGTTGAAAGTCTGAGTTTCGAACTATTTATCTATACATGCACATGAGACTTTATCTAATACAACTTTATATCTCTTTATTATTTTCCATATACATGTATACCTTTCTATGTAGTTCTGTATCTCTATGTTTTACTTTACACATACTGTAGAAATAAAAAAGGCCTTCAACTCTCTACAATGCACTACTCTACATCTCATCCTGCTCTCAAAATATCCTTTACCCTGACTCATCCCAAACATCCTTGTACTGCTATGATCTCCCAAATTGCAAAACACACAAGATGATGGACGGAATGTTGCACAATGGCAAACATTCACCCCCAGTCACAGATCTGGGTTTAATCCATCGTTATTTTGCTTCACCACGCCACCCCAGTTCAGACATAGCCATATGCAAATCAGTCTTGACCCTGTGCCTCATGGGAACAGTCCAGACCGAACTGCCAAGCCATGTCTTCCCTGGACCGGAATCAAGCATCCTAGGACCGGTTTCGGGCATTCAGCCCTCATCAGCCAGGATAGCCTGACTCCAGTGGCGCAGTGAGCACGGGACCCACGTCTGGGCATACCCTTCCCACTTGGGGCGAATTGCAAAACACACAAGATGATGGACGGAATGTTGCACAATGGCAAACATTCACCCCCAGTCACAGATCTGGGTTTAATCCATCGTTATTTTGCTTCACCCACGCCACCCCAGTTCAGACATGGCCATATGCAAATCAGTCTTGACCCTGTGCCTCATGGGAACAGTCCAGACCGAACTGCCAAGCCATGTCTTCCCTGGACCGGAATCAAGCATCCTAGGACCGGTTTCGGGCATTCAGCCCTCATCAGCCAGGATAGCCTGACTCCAGTGGCGCAGTGAGCACGGGACCCACGTCTGGGCATACCCTTCCCACTTGGGGCGAATTGCAAAACACACAAGATGATGGACGGAATGTTGCACAATGGCAAACATTCACCCCCAGTCACAGATCTGGGTTTAATCCATCGTTATTTTGCTTCACCACGCCACCCCAGTTCAGACATGGCCATATGCAAATCAGTCTTGACCCTGTGCCTCATGGGAACAGTCCAGACCGAACTGCCAAGCCATGTCTTCCCTGGACCGGAATCAAGCATCCTAGGACCGGTTTCGGGCATTCAGCCCTCATCAGCAGGATAGCCTGACTCAAGTGCCGCAGTGAGCACGGGACCCACGTCTGGGCATACCCTTCCCACTTGGGGCGAGTTGCAAAACACACAAGATGATGGACGGAATGTTGCACAATGGCAAACATTCACCCCCAGTCACAGATCTGGGTTTAATCCATCGTTATTTTGCTTCACCACGCCACCCCAGTTCAGACATGGCCATATGCAAATCAGTCTTGACCCTGTGTCTCATGGGAACAGTCCAGACCGAACTGCCAAGCCATGTCTTCCCTGGACCGGAATCAAGCATCCTAGGACCGGTTTCGGGCATTCAGCCCTCATCAGCCAGGATAGCCTGACTCCAGTGGCGCAGTGAGCACGGGACCCACGTCTGGGCATACCCTTCCCACTTGGGGCGAATTGCAAAACACACAAGATGATGGACGGAATGTTGCACAATGGCAAACATTCACCCCCAGTCACAGATCCGGGTTTAATCCATCGTTATTTTTGCTTCACCACGCCACCCCAGTTCAGACATGGCCATATGCAAATCAGTCTTGACCCTGTGCCTCATGGGAACAGTCCAGACCGAACTGCCAAGCCATGTCTTCCCTGGACCGGAATCAAGCATCCTAGGACCGGTTTCGGGCATTCAGCCCTCATCAGCCAGGATAGCCTGACTCCAGTGGCGCAGTGAGCACGGGACCCACGTCTGGGCATACCCTTCCCACTTGGGTGGTGGAGTGAGCTAAAGAATGATGATGGATTAAACCCAGATCAGTTGACTGGGGGTGAGTGTTTGATTGGCTCAAGCGTTCCGTCCATCATCCCCTTTGTATCGCTTTGTTCGCCCTAAGTTGGCGGGGGTATGCCCAGACGTGGGTCCCTGCTCACTTTGCCACTGGATTCAAGCAAGCCTGGCTGATGACGGCTGGAATGCCCGAAACCGGTCCTAGGATGCTGTTTCCGGTCCAGAAGACATGGCTTGGCAGTTCGGGCTGGACTGTTCCCATGAGCACAGGGTCAGACTGATTGCATATGGACATGTCTGAACTGGGGTGGTGGAGTGAGCTAAAGAATGATGATGGATTAAACCCAGATCAGTTGACTGGGGGTGAGTGTTTGATTGGCTCAAGCGTTCCGTCCATCATCCCCTTTTGTATCGCTATGATCTCCCAAATAGCACTTTATAGACTCTTCTCGATCTCTCCTTTTACAGACTCTTCTCGATCTCGCCTTTTACTCATCCCAAACCTCTTTTTACTACTATGATCTCCCAAATACCACTTTCTAGACTCTGCCCTCCTCTATCCCATTAAATCCAACTAGCAGATTCACGTGACACCGCCCAAATTAACAATTTATATTTACCTATACTGATCCACCACTAATCCATTTTGGGTTCGAGAGTAACATGCTACTAGCCGAAAAGCGCTTCAACGCCTTGGCAGAGTATTCAATTCTGGTGCTCGTGTAAAGCGCTATGATACCTTCGGGTCTAGTTCGTGCTATATAAAACTCCCCCCAAAAAAGGCATAAAAGAAGATACAGGGACAGTTAAAACCATAAAAAGAAATAAAAACAGACACAGCAATAGAAATGATAGTAAAAGAGACATGCATAGATTCCATTAAAACTGCAGGGTAGTGCGCGCTATATTAATACAATTTCAATTTCTGAAAATATTCAATCCCAGGCTGCCAGTATGAAGATAAAATAATGTGATGTTTGACGCGTGCAGTAGGTGGCGCCGTTGGTCCACATTCGAGGGCAATGAGCAGATTTTCCCTGAAATAGAAATAGCCATTTGGTTTAGGAAAAAGTATAAGTTACACAAATACACAGGGACAAATCAAAGGTGGTTATTTCGCGTAAATTATGAGGTTGATTAAAATTATCAGTTTTATTAGGAAGGCGAAATCCATGACGACTGGAAAAATGCTACAAATGCCCAGACACACGGTGGAGGGATGGGGAGAGTGTTTGGTGGGGGCGTGGAGTATACGACCTGGTGGCGGATCACTTGCACCCACCACCATCATGTCAGTACTGGGCTACGTCAGGTGCTCCCCTCCCCTCATCCGCACCCCAAGCTCTGAACTACTTGCGTTGGGGTGGTGAGGTGGTGCCCCTCCGTCTTTCCTACTCCTCCCTCTCACAGAGCCTACACTCTCCTTAGAAGTTGTGGTCGGCACGCCACTCGCCATTCTTGTTAGACTTTCCGGAAATTCAAGTAAAAAGATGGGTGTATTAACAGGACTATCACAACTGAAAACACTGAGGGGCTTAATTACAAGCGCCTTGCGCCGCGACACTTTTAACATGGAAAAAAGTGACGCACGGGCGGCGCAAGTGGCTTGTAAATAAGCCCCTGACTTGTTAAGAGAGAGCCAAGGACTGCAACGGCATGGAACTGTTTGGTAAACCTAGGCACCCTCTGGTTTCGCTTTTATTTTTGCAGTTTTGTAAAGCGCGAGCTCGACCCGAAGTTATTGGAGTGCTTTACATGAGCACCAGTTACATTACTACAAAGACACATTCATTTTTGTTAGGCACGGGGAGATTAAATGATTTGCCCAGAATGTTGAGCCGACGCCGAGACTGGAACCTAGTTTCCCAGCTCCAAGGTCAGCAGCTCTGGCCCTTACGCCACATCCTTTCCCTTATGTTACGATGACAAAATATGGGGATTCGGGACTGAGGTCAGAACACGTGTTGTGCGTTCCAGGCTGGAGTTAGACCTTGTGAATCCCACCCATGTACCAATGGTGTTCCGGGGCATAATTGGAACCAAAACTGATCCCCATGTGCACCCCTTTAGCATTTGAGTCTCAGAGTAGCGAAGTAGAGCAGTCCAAGTCTTAACTTAGGGCGGTCCTGTGGGGTTAGAAACTCACAACTCCGCCACAGTCCTGAATGAATCACTGTCCAGCCACAACTTTGGTTTATAAAAAGAAAAATGCATCACCAGTCACACGGCTAGAAACTCCGAGCGTAATCAACAGAGGGCATTTCTTGCTGGGAAGTCATACCCAGTGCTTTAAATGGGAAAAAATAAGTGCAGGTACTCGTTAAATTGAGCGAGGGGCGTGGCTAGTGGTCGGGGTTAGAGGCGGAGTTAGACATGATACAAAAACACTTCTATTGAGTATTCATGTTGTCCTTGCTTTGTCCTGGATAGTGGTCTCAAACTTTCCATATGTGCAGTTTAACAACTAAAACCCTGAATGAGCCAAGCCATCAACAGTACTTTTAGCTCTTTCAGGCTAATAATCAAGGCGCTCTAGGACGATAGAGACTCTGGCGCTTACACCGGTTGCGGGACAGAACAAAACATGTGAGAAATGTATCAATCCAAACAAAATGTGTTAACTCGTTATACAAAATGAAGGTGAAACACCAAATGTTCATGTTTCCTTGTTTTCTAATATTTGCAGCTTCTTAATATCATAATATTTCTAATATTCCTACTTGGTTGCATTTGGCGCAATCCTTAAATATTTAAGATTGCACACATACAAACAAGCATTCCATGCATTTCTTTTCAAATACCTCCTGATTCTGTTCCTCTCAAACACACACTCTCTGTTTTCACATCTCTAACCTCGAGATCCCTCTCGCACTCACCTCTCTCCCGTTTGTAGCTAATTCTGTCCCACTCTCTTTACCCCTATTGCATCTTATCACTCTGTCTCATCACTCTATTTCTAATCTGCCCTCTCTGCGCCTCTCTACCTCTTTCCACAGGCGTCTGGATCTGCACTTACCCCTTCTGCCTCTCTACCGTTTCCTACTTTAAACTCTGCTCCTTCCCCCTCACTCTTCACCTTCCCTCACCCCCATTTTCCCTCCTCTCCCCTTGGCAGGAGGCCCCACGGCCGTAGAGCTTGCAGTGGCATGCAGTGAGCACAGGAGGGTCCCGAGTATGTGCAGAGTCCAGCAGGGGAAGAACAATACTGGCAGGGCCGGCTTTAGCACTGGTTGCGCCCAGTGCGACAATGGTTTTTGGCGCTCCCCCCCCCAATGACCTCCTGCGCAACGGATTCCTGCACTACCACCACCCCTTAATAGTCTCCATAACCACTCTCTCTCAGATGCATCGAGTTAGTTTTATAGTGTCACTCATAAAAGTGAAGGGTGTCCGAGCACTTTACATTGCACACACATTACTCAATCATATGTGTGTAAATCAATGTATAGGAAAAGTTCCATAGGACAGAGTGGTAGGATTTATATGTCATCCATACTGGTAGGTAGTATAGTTACGGGTGCTTGGTCTGGAGAAGCACAAACTCAGAATATAAAATGTAAGACCATGGTTGGCGATTATCTTTAATAATTGGAATTGATTTACACCCAAATCAACACTAGGATATTGAAAGTCTGGGGGGAAAAAATCAAACGCTTTAATCTATACTTGAAGACTGCATTTCAGTTCTTTGATGACAGTAAATAGCTCCGTTTTTTTTTTTAGCATTTTAACTTCTAAGCTGCAAGTAACAAAAGGAAGTCTCTGACGAAAGATTTATGTTATGTTCACTTCGTGCTTTGCATGGTACACATTCTTTGCCCAGGCACATTAACCCTCTGCACTACCTTAAGATGAATCAAAACATCCCCCAGTCAAAACTTCCACTAGACAAAAACTTCGTTCTCTCTCCAGGAACAGCGTCAATCACCGGAGTTAACTTGACATTTTTATTGTTGGCTAAAAATTGCTGCAGGTCAGGAACACTGCAGCGAGTGCTTTTAAAAACAATATAAACTAGCAATCAGGAACGCCATGCAGAGCCGGCCCTGCGTACAGACATGGGTAGAACTGTCCCTTTTGTTAGTGTCAAAATCTGGCAGAGGCTAAAATAAAGAGAAGTGTACGGGCCTCATGCGGGAAATGGAAAAGCAACGTTGCTTCCTTTCGAAGGTAACCTTTAACAGTTTCAGATAATTGACAGTACTGGCCTCCGATGGGAAGGTCAGTTGAACTCCCCCTCACCTGGGCACCAGGGAGGCTGCTTAAGCCTTCTTCGCCACCTCGATCATCACCGCCCATCATGGACTTAATGTCCCAGCGCGCGGGGTGGGTGGAATCGCAAGGGCAAAAGAGTCCAGACAAAGAAAGTCACACCCCAGTGGGAGGCCAAGGGGTGAAAATGACCCTTTGTGTCTGCGTTCCACGGACCCAGCATCGATGCCTAGCAGGGGGTGATGAGGACAAGGAGAGCCTCCATCTGGGTAGGAAGGGAGCAGAGGCCGCATCGGGCAGCTTGCCAAACCTGAATAAATAAGGCAACGGCCAACATGCTGCCAAACAAACGGCACACAGCTGCCCACCTTCTAATCTGACCCTGAGTACCGGTACTCTCCTTGACAGTGGAGAAGTGCCGGTACTCGACTCGGTAAATTTAAGAAGTGCCGGTACTCAGTACCGGCCCATTTAAAGCACTGGTCATACCCACAGTATCCTCAGGGGACTGTCTATGGCGGTATAGTGCATCAGACCCTTGCCCTATGAAGGGAAATCTCTGTAGCTCTATGGGGCACCTCTGTAGCTCAATTCACTCAATAGTCTCCCTCCCCGTCTGCCATGGCGTTTGTCCAATGTGTGAGCAGGAGGGTGAGGGGGATCAGAGTCTAGTCTCCTGTCAGGAAACCCAAAGCAAAGGCACAAAAGATTAATGGACTATCCCACTCACCTACCTGTCGGGGTGGCTCCTCCAGAGACCAAAGGGAAAGGTACGGGGTGGAAACTCTCTAGCTTTGAAGGAGCCCACAGTCCCCAGTCTGGTCCACTACAAATATATCTGGGCTTGTCTGAACCAGTACTCCAAATCGCTTCTTGGCTCTCTCTGACTCTCCATCTTAAGTGACACTTGGTTTCTGTATCATACAACATGGAATCCAATGTGGCCATGGCTACATGCACCACACACTCTCCATGCACTTCTTCCACTTACAAAGAGAAGCTCACACACAACATAGATGTCCCACATGGATGGATGAAGGAAGCGGGTTTAGGGCAGTTGCAGAAAAATGTCACAGCATGGGAGAAGTTGGTAGGCCACTCTTCCTAGCATGTGACAGGTAAAAATGCCTGTCCTGCTACTATGATCACTCCATTGCTACCACTGTCGGTTGTCTACAGCCCAGTAAGATGACAGTAGTCACTCTCTTCAAAAGAAGGGTCCTGTGATGTGCCTCTTCAACCACAGAGCCCTGCTCTGGGTCTCAATCCATATCACTGAAGGTCCTCCGTTCATGTGCATGAGTGGGCGTGTGTTGAGATGGGGGCAGAAACACTACAGACTGGAGAATGGGGAACCAGGGAACTTGAGGTAGGGGGCATAATCTCCAGACCCACACGGGCAGTGGCGGCTCCTCCGATATGACTGCTTTTGAGCAGTGCAAAGCACCAAACATAAAATGATAATAACTTTGAGTTATTATCATTTTATGCTCCGTGCTGCTTGGCGAGAGGGCGGGCTGCTCTGCTCTCCGAGCAGGGCAGGGGAGAAGTGGTTTGCCCACTCCTAAGTGCTCAATGACTGTTTGGTCGGCCCTCTCTGGCCGCTCAAACCAGTCATGCGCACTTTCCCTGTTCTCTGTGCAGGCTGCATTACAGCCTGCATGGAGAACATGCCCACCCCTTCAGCCCCTGGAACGGCGCTCAGACCAATCACAACGCTGCATTGCAGCATTGTGATTGGTCAGTGGGGCCTGGCTGTGCTTCCTGTTCGTAGACGAGGAGAGCAAAGACGCGGGGCCGGCGGCAAGGTACGTTTTTTATTTGTATTTTTTTTATTGCGCACTCAGCCCCCCCAACCCCTCCGTGACTCCGCCCCCTCCCCTTCGCGACACCCTCCCACGAGTCATGCCGGCCACCACTGCACGCAGGGGACCTTTCTCTGTATTAACACTAACAATGTCATTATTTCCAGAGTTACTGCATCTGCTTAACACCTTGCCATGCACACTAGATGTGTCCATAAAATGCAGGAGTGATAAAGACTACAGTACCACTGACTGTTCATAGGTGTCGTTGCACACTTCAAATTGTTATTAAGCATTATGTAGAGACGAAATCTTGCAGTATCACTAATGATCACTTGATGTCTTTATGGTTGCTTGTAGGTAACTAAAGGCGATTCCTTTTTTTCTAACAACTTCGTTTAAAGTTTGCCAGGGATGAACGGATTTTCCTCTACATTATTTTCCTACTTTTGTAAAGAAGCAACATTGTATTGTACATTGTTTTATTGTAACTAAATGAAATTGTAATATACCTTAATTCATCGATATAAAAAAACTTCCACTGGAAACATCAGTCATAGTTCGATACTGGTTACGTTCACAAATTATGTAACCTCAGTCCTTCAATTCGTCTGGAGACTGGTTGACTTTGCAACCTGTACTAATTCAGAAGGTCTGGGTATCCCCCGCCAAAAGGTCTCTCTTTACATACGTCAGAAAAGGTCTCCATATTTTTTCAAATTTGATCTCTGAGTCATTGTTAATCTTTTTTTTGCATATAAATTCCATGGCTTAGACCACTGCAAGCCTATTGTGGGAGGGTCGAGCATTTTCCCTTTCTGTGCCACTGTCAATTTAGCTGCTAGAACAATATTTGTGTTATAGGTTTTCCAATAGGCTTTGACAGGGGGTATAGTCCATCATCAACATATCCTAGCTGAGAGATCAATAGATTCATTTGTAGCTGAATGTTGGTGATATCTTTAATAGATGACAAAACCTCCCACCAGAAATTCTTAATTTGATTGCATTCCCACCACATCTGTATGTAGGGGCCCCTCATCCCGCAACCCCTCTAACAAATATCAATCAGTTCCATCATATATCTCTTAAGCGAGCTTGTGTCGGGTACCATTTTAGCATGATTTTGTATGTGCATGCCTTAAACTGAGTGCAGATGACTGGCTTTGCTGCTCGCTGCCAAAGTAGTATCCTTTCACTTTCAGGGACTTCCTAATCGAGGTCCTTCAACCAATTTTTCAGTCTATTTTAGGTGTTGTAATTGAGTACCTATTTCTAGTGCCCTGTATAGCCGAGGTACCCCATGTGTCAAGTCTCCCTCCAGATATATATATAGTCACAATCTTAGTGGTCTCGCTGTCCCCACCTTCTCTCATTGATGGCTGTCTAGCCCAGTGCAAGAGCTGTGTCAATTGATCGACATCGTTGGTCTCAATTGGAATGCAATGTGCACTGCTCTATTTTTCAGATGGCCTCCCTTGAACAACAAACCAAGTCTCCGTTTTCCCACCTCCTTGATTTAGATAGCCTTGATCAGACGTGTGGCACACAATCTGGATGAACTACTACTGGAATCAAGGGGGGGGGGATATGTTGGGATTTTGTTTCGCCCAAATAGCCTTTTTCCAATAATTTACAGTAGTTTTGGTAGACGTAAGCTGGGATCCTTTGAGTCTACAGGTTCTTGGGGGTAACTACAGCAAATGTTGTAGAGAGACCCTATAAACTGTCTGTTCCAATCTGCACCATGGTTTATCTTTATCTGTGGAGCACCAGTTTAGTGCTGGAGCGAGTTGGGTCGCTAAAATGGATCTCCCGATATCTGATAGATACACTTAAGCCTCCCTCTGTGGGAGATCCGTACAATAGGGACGAAGGAAGTCACCACAAATTTCTATTACAGATAAATGCCTCTTCCTCTCTATATTTTTATATGAGTCTGAAGGAAAAAAATATAGGCAATGTTCTACAGAGGTAAAGCAATCTTGGCACGAAATTCATCTTGACATAGTTGATCCTGTCTATTCAGATCTCAAGCCTCCTCATCTGTAAAGGTCTTTGTATAGCATATCAAGTAACCGTGAGACAGTTCCATCTCATAACTTGCATAATCTGGGAGGAAGAGTCACACACAGATAGTCAATTCCTGATGAAACCCATGTGAAGCCAAGCCGAAGAGTCGCTGTCCTAATTTCTCCCACTGAGTCACAAATTCCAATGCCTTTAGATTTTTGATAGTTGACCTTAAACCCCATAACTGTGTGAAGAGTTTCCAATTTCAGCAGGAAAGATGAAAGGGAAGTTGCAGGGGTGGTTCGAAAACAAGGAATATCATCTGCAAACAGTGCTAATTTCATCTGACTCGACTTTGAGGGGATGCCCATTATATCAAGATTCACCATTACCCTTTGCAAGAAGGGTTGCTTTGCTATGGCAAATATTGATGGCTAAAGTGGACTACCCTGTTTTGTGACCCTCCCCAGTACAGTAACTTTGCAAAAGGTCTATTAAAGTTGGCCAGGGTCAAGGACTGAATCCATGGGCCCACTCCAGCTTTGATCAAGATCTTTTTTTATTGTTTTATTTCACGTATGACCAGTTAACCCTGTCAAACACCTACCCTCTCCATGTCTAGTGAGAGAAGAAGTAGCTGAATATTATGAGTTGCTTTGTCAATAACGTTATGGGCTAGTTTGATATTGTTTCCTGTCTGCGTGTCTCCAAAAAAAAAAAGCAGCTTGGTAAGGTAAAATGATGAAATGAGTGACCCATACGTTTCTAATCCTTGAAGCCAGGATCTTGGTAAAGATGATGGCATTACTGTTTAGAAGGGTTATGAGTCTATTGGAGCTACATAACTCAGAATCTTTGCCAGGCGTCAATATTAAGGTAAGAGTGGATTCAATGGTTGTCTCTGAAAAGAAATTTAAAACTGTTGTACTAAAAGGCGCAGAATGTTTACGAATGCCTTCTAAAAAAAAATTGGAATCTGTCGGGCCTGGGGCTTTATTATTCATCAGTGATTTAATGGCCAGACTGACCTCTTTTATCGATGTTTGTTGTTCCATTTCTTCCTTCGATTTGGGAGTTATATCGGAAAACTGCAGTTCTTCAGCCGTGAATGCCAGTGGGTTACACCAGCACTTATTTTTGGGGCCTGGCACTTATTTTTCCTCAACAGAGTTTGACCATGAGATAGAAAAATACAAACCCAGGAATGAAGGGGGAAGAGAAAGATGGGAAAACTGATAAAGGGAGAACGCAGGGATGAAAAAGAACATTCAAGAGTGATGTAAAGAGAAGGGGGATGTCTGGTGATGAATGAAAGAGGCATGAGGTGGAGTTTAAGCAAAGCAGCTTTGATATTTAGCACCCTGACCTTTGATAGAGCTGGCCTGGGGCTTCTGAACAAAACTTCAGGCTGAGCACTTATTCTTTTACAAATTAACCCCTGACAAACTGTATCCCCGCTAGGTAATCCTCCTGTATTGAAATGTCACTTTCAATCCCCATATAGATTGTTCTGAAATTGTACAAAAGTGCCCATGATACCTTGGTCCGTTGTTTGGGGGTTTCATCTCTATCTTTTTTCACCCTTATGAAATTTCGGGAACTGGTTTGCCTAATTGTATATGCTGGTCACCTATCTGCTTTATCACTCTTCTCACAGTATGTTTCCATAGTGTCAATTAACATATGGGGCACCTCAGTGCTTTAAATGGGGGCAAAATAGTACAGGTACTCATTTAAATGTGGCGAGTGGGCGGGGCTTGGGGGCAGGGCTTAGGGCAAGACATGCCGATACTTATTGACTTCTATACTACTTGCAGCACATACCAAAACACATGAGAAATGTCTTTCAATAAACAAAGCAGTTTTGTTTACTCATTACACAAAACGAAAGCCAAACGCGCCGATATTTTAACATTTCCTTGTTTTTTAATATTTGCAACATCAATACTGTTAATTGCTGTTGCTTGGCACAATTCTATATATTCTCGAGTGACACAGAAAGAAACAAGCAGACATGCACACACAAAGCATTCCACACATTTCCTTTAATGTAACTTCCAGGAGTGTCTCTATTCTCTCCCCCTTTCTCTCGTTTTTCTCTCACACAAAAACAATCACAGGCAAGCAGACAAACATAAGCAGACACTTAACAAAAGAATCAGGTGGGATTAAAGCCATTTGAACCTGGTTACCGCCCACGGCTTTCTTAAATACGCTGTCACCGGGCTGCCTCGATGTCTGTGTTTGCAACCCAGCATGATGGTGAACACCCGGACGGTATGCAAATGAGCCCACGCTGAATTGTTCAGCTGGGCTCGGCTCAGGTCTACAGAAGTGCCTTGGCTATCAAAGAAAGGCCGCCAGCACCAGCGTTTCATGAGTACCGGTACTCTCCTCGACAGTAGAGAAGTGCCGGTACTCAGAGTGATAAATCTAAGAAGTGCCGGTACTCAGTGCCGGTGAGTAGCGGCCCATTTAAAGCACTGGGGCACCTCCTTGGTCAGCATGGCTTTCAATTTTTATATTCTCTACCATTTCTTTTATGTGTGCTCTAAAGTCCAAATCACGGAATGGCAATTCATTCATTTTCTGTGTCGGGTCGAGGGGGGAGAGAATAGAGGGTTGGTGGCTATGATATGAAAGGCATAATATCTAACACAATTGACACAAGAGCCTGATCAGACATTACTTAAGTGCCTATTTGTATAGAGCTCACGAAACAAGCATGCGATCAATTCTAGAGTGCAACCTCTGCACGTTAGAATAAAAAGTATAGTCCCTTTCTCCCACGTTTGGGGAGCAACAAAAGTCTGAGATTCAAATTTCTGATCCCATTTGTCAATGATGGAGGGATCCCTACTTTGTATCAAGTAGGTCCAAATCTATTTTGGTTAGCATCAAGTGCTACGTTTAGGTCTCCCGCAAGTATCAAAACACTTGTGAATTGGGATATGAACGGAAACAACTAGGAGTAGGTTTCCCTGTCATCACGTGGCCCAAAAACTGAAACCATTGAGTAAGTCCCTCCAAAGAAATGCCCTTGCATCCCAACCATTCTTCTCTCTTTGTCTCTATAGGTGGTTTCTAGCTGGAAGGGGATACCAGCCTTCAGTAGCATGACAACCCTCTTAGTCTTGGTAGATGAATTTAAGTAAAACTGTGTTGGGTACTAGCGAGATCTCAGCTTCTTGCTGTGGTCTGCCAGGAGGCGGGTTTCCTGCAAATGAAGCCCAGAATTCCCCAACAGAATTCTCTATTAGACGACGAGTTACTGTCCTAGTGTCATTTTTTTCTGGTGTGTATTATATTTACACATAGATTCCTCATCGCCTTTCCTCTTACAAGTACTGGGGAACAAAATTATTCTGTTTCATGCACTCTGTACCACTGGATATTAGATCATAAATACGGATAGTCCAAATCTGCGGTGATGAAAGTTTTTTTTAGCAGATTCTATAATTTTGGGAAATTACCTGCAGATTTTCTCTCTCTCCCAGAATTGGAAAAATGAATTCAATCATAATACCGTAAGGAGGAAGGCTGGGCTAAGGAGGCCTAGCCACAGCGGCAGCTTTTAAGATGGAATAACAACACTTGAGGCATCGACTGAAGGACTCATTATTTTAATAGCTGCTCAGCCGATTTGCCGGCTGGTCTGAGCAGTAGGCAGCCGCATGTTAAGTTCTTAAATGGAAGCCATTCGGCTGAAGATACTGTGTCACCCAATGAGACACATATAGTAAGCATGAGTGTGCACTGTGAGATGTACAGATTTGCAATGGGAGACCAATGGAAAGGTGCCAGAGGGTGAAGACACCCTTTCTTTAGGATACAGAAAGACTGCTGAGACATCTGTTGCCGATAGATGTATGAAGGAGACCTTAACCTCAGAAATTACACATTGTGCCCGAAGAGAGATTCGGGCGAGGGGGACAGATTACCACCATATTTCAATTAGATGATTTTCTAAACATGCAGCTGAGATGGAAATAAGTGCAGTGTATGCAGTTTCTTTCTTTGTAGTATTTTCTCTTTATTTTTTTCACTGGACTAATATGCAATAATATGTTTGGGATGGTGGAATTTAACTCTTCTGCACAGAAATTTGAAAACACTTTGGTAGATTTTCACATATTTGTCTGCAGATTTCCTCTATTTTGAGCTATAACTGAGGGAAGCACATGGTATTGGAAAGGCAGTGCTTCCTGTGATAGCAACATGGACGCTGGAATTAGGGGTGCTACAGTACCCCCAAAATAGCCATGCTGGAGTTCAGAAGGTGAATGGGCAATAAAGATGCCTTTGAGTGTTGTTTCAATCTTGTCACAGAGGTTAAATGTCTGACTCTTTTCTGATAAATTGCAGCTTATTCATTTAACATTAAGATTGGTGTTACTTTTGTTTCTTTGACTGCAAGGTGGGAAGGTTGTGGAAAGTGAACCATTTTTCCCTAACACACACCCAAAACTTAAATACCTCTAAACGAACTGTACAAATATTTCAAAGTTAGGAAAGCACAAATGAAGCCCTTTTTTTTGTTATTCTGAAGAGTGATTTAAACAAAGGAATTCATGTGATCAGATCAAATGAAGACACTTTACTTGGTGATGTGCAAATGATAAATATTCTCTGAAACCTGATTTCCACATAATACTCCTTGTGAGCTGTATATTTGTTATCAGTCAAACTGGACGGCAGTGTGAATTTAGTAGCCATTTCAACTAAAAATGTGCAGTCTGTAAATAGTGGCCTGCCACGCCATGCTTTAGTAATGTATTTGCAACGGTGTGCTCCAAAATACACCATGTGCTACACAGCACAACCATGACACTCTCCTGCTGAATGGGTGTGGCTCGTGTGGTGCACTTATTGTTTGTGTGACACTTGCATTTTTCACAATCCCTATGAATTCAGTGCTATAACACTGATGGCCGCACCCCCCCTCCCCCCACCCCCCACACACAAAATTGTTCCAACACCTGCAACATCTTCTCAACATTCTGCACCCGCGAAGTAGACGAGAAATGTTGCGGGGAAGAAGCCATGTCCATCAGAAATAATATCACTGACACAGCTACCACAAGCCGGCACAGCCGGGGTTAATTCCCTCACTCCCACCCATGGAAGGACGCCCCTCCAAGTGAGAGTAGATTAAACATTAAGGACTTGCAATAAAATGTAGATAACAGGACCTCGCCGCGACCTTCTGATGTCAGCCTTTGGGGGAGGGGCGCTTTCTCTTTTATTGGGGTAGGAGGGGTCGCTCTTCATGGAGAAAGCAGTAATGAAGTCATTTCGGTGCTCAGACACGCGTAGGCACAGGGAGGGGATTTAACGAAAATGGCAGACAGGGCTCTGATTGGACAGAGGTAGTAAATGTGTCTAGCGCGGGTATCAGTGTGCAGCCTGCAGGTAGCTGAATGGAATTCTGACAGATTCGCTCAGCCTTTCAGCCGTCAAAGGCCGATAAAATGAGAGCCGTTGAGCTGGATGGGACACGCTGCCTGTTTATGGCGTTTAGGTGTTGTACATCTGTTCCAGGTGGCTATAGCCAGCTTGACAAGGTGTCTAATGATGAGTGTATTTTATAAGAATGCAGTGAGAGTGGGCCACGGTGAATGAATTCCTGCTTGTGGTTCCTGACCGGTAGTGGGCTGCATTTTTCGCTTTTTACCTGGGATTCTCCTTCATTATGTCGCCTAAATTCCTGAATCCCAGTCTCGTTTCCTTATTCTTCTGTATCATGGGTGGTACGTATCTTGTGCGAATAGAAATGTCTGTATAATCCTCCAATCAGTAAGGTCCTTCTATAGCTTCTGGTCTCACCAGTTGTAAACTTTTCCTAGGCTTTGGCCCACTACTGCAAACCCCTCTGCCGGACCTTCACCTCGGGAGTATTAGCATTAATGACATCACGCTATTTAGCCAACGTTAATGTGAGTGTAATTGTTTCTTTTCTAATTTTATTTTTATTGGGTGTTGGAGAAAGGCCCAACAGTGATCTGAATTTGGCCGTTAGATGCTTGTTCACCAATGACACTGTCCCACTAGCCTGAGGTCTTTGGGGCAATCCCGGTATCTTTGGGTTGCCACCTTTCCCAGAAAAAAGTACCACCATTTTTTCATGTTGTACCATTGTGCAAAGGCCTGTATATGGGAAACGGCCTTAACAACGCAGGCTCAGCCACGCATGCCGTTTCCCCGCAAGCGGAACCACCCTTGCCTTAACCACGTATATGCGTGTTTAAGGCAATGCGCGGTCTAGATGCAGAGGGAATGGACGAGCACAGGAAGAGGAAGGATCGGGAGAGGACGTGGTGAGGTAAGTGGGGCTTGGGTCTTTGGGTTTCCACCTTTCCCAGAGAAAAGTACCCGCCATTTGTTCATGTTTTACAATTGGGCAAAGTCCCGGGTATGATATTTAAATATCATTTTATTTAAGATCGTCTGTATTCCTTTTTAACACAGCCTTTCGGTCTTGATTTACTTTCATTATCGGCCATGGCTCATTAAGGCAGCTCTATAACTCACTTTGAAAGTGCTTTCGTCTTATATTTTTACCGTCTTGAGTGTGTATTGATAAGGGGAAAAAATACCAGCTTTAGGTGATTTCTCTAGTTTTTTTTACTGTGGAGGACATTTAAATCAGTGGCAGCTGGTGCATTTTAAAAGTGGTGAAGCAGAAAGCTGTGAGTTGAATCTAAAGTGTGAGTGAGCTTGAATCAAACATGAGTGGTGGGAGTGGGATGCAGTGGGGTTCTCCCCTCACGAGAATTTTAGAAATAATAGATGTAAATGATGTATTTTCAGTAAATCTTTCAAGAAAGCTTGCTACCATTTTTGTTAAAAAAAGAAGCAAATGGATTCACAAAGACTTGCCACTGTCCCTGCACTCACACAGACACATTACTCACTCTATGCTCACAGACACGTCATTCCTCTCATCCTGCAGTTAGACGCACATTGCTTTACTCACCCTACACTCACACACTGCTCATTCAGCACTCTCACAGGCAAACCCATCACTTTGCACTCATACAGCGTCCCCACTCACCCAGTGGACTCTCATTACTGACCCTGCACTCATACAGGCACACTGCTCACCCTGTACTCCTACAGCATCCCCCCTCACCCTGCACTCATACAGCATACCCACTCACCCTGCACTCATACAGGCACACCACCCACTTGCACTCCTACAGTGTCCCCACTCATCCTGCACACATACTGCATACCCATTCACCGTGCACTCATACAGGTACACCACTCACCCTGCACAAATTCAGGCACACTACCACCCTGCACTCATACAGGGCTCCCACTCACCCGGTACTCATACAGCATACCCACCCGACCTACACTCATTCAGGCACACCACTCACCCTGCACTCATACAGGCACACCACTCACTCTGCACTCATTCAGGCACACCACTCACCTGGCACTCATACAGGCACACCACTCACCCTGCACTCATACAGGATTCCCACTAACACAGAACTCATACAGGCACACCACCTACCCTGCACTCGTACAGTGCCCCCACTAATCCTGCACTCATACATGCTCACCCTGCACTCATACAGCGTACTCACCCTGCACTCATAAATGCACACCACTCACCCTGCACTAATACAAGCACCCCACTCACCCTGCACTCATACAGTGTCCCCACTCACCCTGTATTTATACAGCATCCCCACTCACCCTGCACTCATACAGCATCCCCACTCACCCTGCACTCATACAGGCACACTGCTCACCCTGCACTCATACAGAATCCCCATTGACCCTGCACTCATTTAGGCACACCACTCACCTGGCACTCATACAGGCACATCACTCACCCTGCACTCATACAGCATACCATTCACCTTGCACTCATACAGCATACCATTCACCTTGCACTCGTACAGTATACTTACTCACCCTGCACTCATACAGGCACACCACCCACCCTGCACTCATACAGCAGCCCCACTCACCTTGCACTCATACAGCGTACCCATTCGCCCTGCACTCATACAGCGTACCCATTCACCCTGCACTCAAACAGGCACATGACTCACCCTGCACTCATACAGCCACCCCCCCACTCACACTTATACATCATCCACACTCACCCTGCACTCATACAGCATACCATTCACTTTGCACTCATACAGTATCCTTACTCACCCTGCACTCATACAGGCACACCACTCACCCTGCGCTCATACAGCATTCACACTCACACAGCGCCTCAATCACCTTGCACTCATACAGCATATCCATTCGCCCTGCACTCATACATGCTCACCACTCACCCTGCACTCATTTAGGCACACCACCACCCTGCACTCATACAGAGTTTCAACTCACCTGGCACTCATACAGGTACACCACCCACCTTGCACTCATACAGCATACCACTCACTCTGCACTCATACAGCATCCCCACTCACCCTGCACTCATACAGCATCCCCACTAACACTACTCATGCAGCGTCCCCACTCATTCTGCACTCATACAAGCACACCACTCACCCTGTACTAATACAGGCACACCACTCACTTTACACTCAAACAGCGTTTCCACTCTCCCTGCACTCATTCAGTGTACCCACTGACCCCTATATTTATACAGCGTCCCCACTCACCCTGCACTCATACAGGCACACCACCCACCCTGCACTCATACAGCAGCCCCACTCACCCTGCACTCATACTTGTGCAAACTTCTCTTTCAAAGTCTTGGCATAGGTGCAGGGAGAGCAGGATCATTGTAAGACTCACTTCAGATGACAGAGGATAAAGACGTGGGTCTGTCCCAGATCCAGCGCTCAGTCTTTCATTTTGTTTCGGTACAAGAGGTCAGTGTGCCACTGGGGCATCAGCGCGGTCTATTTAATTCTCAACCCAATCAATGTATGTTAAGTGGGTATGGATGAAAGAGCTGGCCAAGTGGAATGGAATTTAATTTACATACTTTTCGACAAACACAATTACACTGAATATGTTCACAGGGGCGACTCCTCCGCAATGGTGGAGGACCTTCGACCCACTGGCTCAGAGCTGGCAGATGAAAAAGAGAACAATATTCTATCATTTTATTTTTCACCTGCTGGCTGAGCCAGTGTGCGTAGGGAGGGGCGGGGCCGTGGGCATGGGAGGAAGACTGGTTTGTGCCCTTCTAAGTGCGCATGTGGGTTTGGCCGTCCGTCTTAGGCTGTCGAAACACACATGTGCACTTAGGTTTCTCCAAACCAGCTGCGGGTTGGAGAAACAGCACAGACTCCCTGTCCTAAGCGGAGCGTTAAACCAGTCCGCTCAGGCCAATCCCCGCGCTGCTCTCATAGCAGGGAGTCTGTGATGCTGTCCCTGTGTCTGCTGGGACCAGGAAGAAGAACACCGAGGAGTGACGCGGGATGTGGCCAGCAGCTTCAGGTAAGTCTTCCTTTAAAAAAAAAATATTATTAAACTCCCCCTCCCACGCTCCCCCCTTGCCCACTACACCCGCCCTACCACTTTTTGTTTGTGGCAGCCGCCACTGTATGTTCATGAAAATGGCACAGGGTTGTGTAATTACTGCCTGCTCTTGACTTCTCTCTGGAAGTACGCAACATTTAACTGCTAGCCATTATTTATACCTACCAAATGCAGACGTCCAGCTCTCCCAGGAGGCAGCTAGCAGATCAATGGAGACATGCGGGATGGGGCTGCAGCCTGGCTACAATCCATAAAGGCACTCGCAGTTCCATAAGGGTGAGCATTGAATTATTTTTGTTTAGTGTTAGTGGGACAACGCCCACTTCGCCCCTTAATACGAGCAGTCCCTGATTAAAATACTGGTCATGCTGGTAAAAAAATGGGCAGAAGGCAACCTTAATGTACCGTGTAAGAACGTGACCATAGGGGATGGCATCTGGGACATTCCTCCATGTGGTCCTCTTTCATTTTTATGCATTATACTCGGGAACATCCAGAGGTGTAACACAGGTCTCTGCAGGTCCCGTGGTGCAAGGGTAAAGGGAGGGCACTCTTTCAGTGCTTAATTAAAAAAATAAAAGCGCCAGGGCCCTTTTCAGTGTGCCACTAGAGCTTTCATCACATACTGCCCCTGCCAGCGCTGCCGGTGACAGTACCAACACAACTACTGTCACACTTATACAAGTGTGACAATTGAGACTATTTCAGGCCATCAAAGGTACAAGAAAGGCGTGGGTGGCAAGTATTAGTCATTTTAATGTATATTAGAACATTGGAATGTTGAGCGCTCCATTGAATACAATGGAGTTCTCCGGGCTTTGACGGGCCAGTAGAAGCCCGCAGATAAACATTCCAATGTTGTTTTTGTTCACAGTGGCTGCTGGGAACAAAGGCTTCTCGGAGCCCGAGGGGATTTAAACCCCCTCGGGCTCCGAGAGGCCTTTGTTTTTAGTAATTAGAACAATCTGCCCTCTAGGGCAGCCTAGCGGGCCCGCTCCCTTGTTAAAGGCCTTCGCCTCGGGCCTTTAACGCTGGAACGGGCATTTAACCCCTTCGAAGCTCATGACGAGCTCAGCTCGTCATGCTGCGCGGTCGCGCTGTGCGCATGACGAGCTGAGCTCGTCACGACCACACCCGCGATCGGAATGTCCAGCACCTGGGCGGAATTCCGATCGCGGCAAAGCGGTTAATGGCCAGTAGGGCCCGCTAGGTCGGACTCGAAGGCTATAATAAATTAATAAACAACTGTTGTTGTGCTTGTCTCACCGGAATGCACTGACTCAAATTAAACACTTTATGTTCTCGAGAGAACGGGTGCAGGTCCTCTTATATTGTTTTCAGGAAACAAAGTGTCAGGGTATAGACACAAAAGATCTTGAGCTCCACAATTAACGAGCTTTCAAAGATTTATTCAGCAACGCGTTTCAACCAAACCAAACCGTCTTCCTCACGGTCTAAAAAGCACATTGTGCACAATCACCTTATAAAACATACCTTAAACCATTAACATAGAGAACATATTTGTTAGTGCTTGCCTTTCAAAATTAGCCACGTCATGTTGCCATCAAAGGGGTAGAGAAAATTTGAAAGTGCGTGCACTGGAAACAAAGTGTCGCTGTCAGTGAGGAAAACAGGTTCCATAATGTTGCTTGCAACACTGTAGCACGCTTTGCCCTAGCTATGCTGTACGCTGGACAGAAAAACAAGGCATGGGCTGCTGTTTCTGCAGCCAGGCCACAGGACGGGCAGTGCAGCTCTGCTGATCTGTCAGAACGGGTCCATTTGTAGGTAAATGCACACAGTGGTAGGGACCCACATCTAAATTGGTCATAAAGCTTTCTTGCCAGTTTATGTTCAATTTCATCTTGAAATTCTTCGGCTTTGTAAAAATCCTTTAGCCGAACAAAACAGTGTGTCATTGTGTCCAGAGATCCTATTTAGTCATATTTGTGCCCCCAACCCCCCCAGATCTTCCCAGAGCCTTTCTGCCCCCATACTCCTCAGAGTGTCTGTAATATATTTAATCCATCGGAAATCGCCTGTCCCCTGCATGCCAAGTATCTCTTCCAGCCCTCGTCAATACGGGAGCAACTCCGGGGTCACCCAGACTCTCTTCCAGTACTGTGGAGGCCTAATAGCAATCCCTTCAGAAATTGGCCTAAGCCCCATATCTAGCCTTGGTGGAATCAATGGAGTGCTAACCGAGAGGCTCAGCAGCTGCCTCAGCAAACGATTCTCTGCCAATTCCACGGTTTTGGCAGCCTAGTGACCCCCGAGCTCCGCACCATAGAGAGTGGAGTCCAACGCTTGATGTATATATAGTTCGTTATTACCGAGGAGACTGGTTTAGAGAAGGACCCCCGATGGACCTTTAACGCACCAATATGTTGCTCTAGCTTTAGTTTTCGTTTGGAAATATGTGCTGCCCAGTCCAGCCGCTCACTAAGGGTGATCCTGAGGTACTCAAAGGTATGGACCTGCTCTAACTGTGTCCCATTTAAGATGACGTTAGATTGTGTTGAGCGACAAGAGTTAAATACCATGTATTTTATCCACATTTATTTCCAAGTCCCTCTGTGCACAAAAGCTGCTAAATCCATCCAAGGTGTTCTGAATGCCCATGGGCAACTTAGAAAGAAGTGTGTCGTCCGCGAACATTAGGGCAGGCACCTTCATATTAGCTAATCTAGTAGCATCGTTGTCGCACATATTCAGTTGTGCAACAAGATTGTTAACAAACAGTGTAAATAGTGTTGGAGCAAGGACACAGCCCTTCCGTATGCCTTTGTTAAACGGGAATGACACAGTTACTTCCCCCAGCCGGCCACAACAAACATGGGCAAAATTCTGCTTATGGAGTCTTTCAATAATTGCACGAAGATAAAATGTAACACCCATCTCAGACAAACTTGCCACAAAACCTTTCTAGGGACCATATCGAAAGCAGATCTAAAATCTATGAACACCATGTAAAGACTACCACCCTCAAGGGCAATGGTTTTCCAATAAAGTAACTGCAACCTAAACACTTGATCAACTGTGGAAGTGCAGTTACGGAAGCCTGCTTGCATGGGACTTAGGATCTCATTGGCCTCCATCCACTCTTGTAATCTTTCTAGGATAACTTTACAGAATACGTTTTGCGTGGTGTCAATAAGGCTAATGGGTCTGTAGTTAGGTGGCAACAACGGGGTGCCCTTTTTGTGGCTGGGTATTATTTCTGCCCCCACCCAAGAGCGAGGGATGAGCATTCCTTCCATAATGGCATTAAAGATTAGCGCAAAATAAAGGCCCCAGACATCAGTCCCAGCCAAAACCAAATCACCAGGAATCTTATTGATGCCTGTTGCTTTGTGTGGAGCAATCTTCAAGATGGCCGATATCACTTCTTTACTAGTGATGATAGGATGCCCTTTGCTGGTGGGTGCTTCCTCTATGCCTGTCACTATGGGACTTATTGCCACTGCTAGCGATGTACAAATTCCTGGCATCTTGGTGTACAGGCTCATAAAGTGTGTGTTCCAGTCATCTGCTGCAATATTATTTTCTATAACAACACTGCCTCCTTATTTCCTGTGGCTACTATATTCCAAAAAGTTGTTTGGTCATTATGTTTAGCTGTGACATAAAGGGCCTCCCATCTCCCTTGGTCCTACTCCTTTGCTAGGTTGACAGTCTTTTTATAAGCAGCTCTCTTGCCTTGAATCTGGTTTCTGTCCTGAGACTTAATCGAATTATTCAAAGCAAGTTTAGCAACTCTGCAGTGACTATTAAGCCATGATGGAGGGCTCCTCCTAACTCACACAGATTTAGCTTCCGCATAGATGTTTTTGAGTCCTTCAAATAATTGATTGTGGACCTCCCCAATCCTCTCAGTAGAGTCTACATGGGCCATAAGAGGGTCGATGTTGATCAGGTCCCCTAACCTCCTCTCAACCAGCTTGTATATGGACTTTACTGATTCCTGCGACTGCACAATTGTGCTCCATTTAATTCTTTGCCTATTTGTTACCAATTGATGCCTACCGTCAAAGTGGTCAGACTGAATAACTGTTGCCTTGCTAACGGGGAGACTCATGTAAACTGCAAGGACGTTATGGTCACTGTCATGTCTTGGTACTATTGACATGTCAGTGATGTACGGCCAAAGTCTAACATCAACTAACAGATAGTCTATTAGACTAGTGCTTCAATTCTGATTAAAAGTGTGCCTCCCTTCACTATCTGATGGGGTTCTCCGATTGCAGGTGCGTACACACTGTTTTAGAGTCAGGGCATTTATTTTTAGGGCCAGTGGAGACCGTTTCTTAATGGGAGGTATAGTCAGGTCCAGCACGGCCCAGACTCTATCCTCTTCTAACGTAAAGTTGTTGATGCTCACATCCAGGGGCTTGAATTGGCAATTAAAGTCACCACCCACTATTTTAAGAGCTCCTTCAGGCAAAACTGCCATATGAGCAGCTAGGATTTTCACAGTTGGTGATTCCCACCCGTTACCCATTGGTCTTGAATAGATACCGTACCAGTGGCGGCTCCTCCGCTATGGCGGAGGAGCATTGCCCCACTGCTTTTGAGCAGTGCAAAGCACAAAACATAAAATGATGATAACTTTGCGTTATCATTTTATTCTTTGTACTGCTTTGCCGGCGGGCGGGGCTGCTTTGATCTCGGTGGTTTACCCACTCCTAAGTGCGCAATGACTGTTTGGTCGGCTCTCTCGGGCCGCCCAAACCAGTCATGCGTACTGTCCATGTTCTCCATGCAGGCTGCATGGAGAATATGCCCACCCCTCCAGCCCTTGGCTGAGCGCCGTGTCACAGCGCTCACACCAATCACAATGCTGCATTGCTCATGTGGGACGTGGCAGGATTATTAGAGGCATCCCCACCTCCCCCTGTAGCCTGCTGGGATTGTAACTGAGTTTTTCGAGTGTCTTTACATATTTGCTCAATCGACAGAATTTATGAGAGTTCCGAGCACAAAGTGCCTTGATTTTTTTTTTAACTATCTCTGCCACTAGTTGAGCTGCCCAGCCTGGATATAAGTCTATGCCCCTTTCAGCAATTACACAGGGTGGCTGAGCAGACACAAAAATAATAGATGAGGGATCAACTTGTGCACCTGACTTACACTGTTTCTTCTGAACTGCTCTCCGCATTTTTTTTTCGCAGTTTGCTGAAGTTCTGCTAAACAGGCCTCAGAGGAGTGGGCCCAGTTCGATTTACCGGGCAGTAGATTGGTGACCCCATCTGCCCCACTAGACTCCGCCTCAGGGGTGTCAATAACAACAGCTGGTTCAAGTAAGCTAGTCGGTGATTGTGACATCACCCCTGCACCCAGGGAAATTCTCTCTGTCAATTCAATTTCTGTGGACACCACCCCTATCACCCTCTACCACATCTGGTCTATCGATGTAGTTTTGGTGGGAGGGTTGGCGGTTTGGGTCCCACCAGCGCACTTCCATTTTCCAATGGGGTTCTCACTGTGTTGCACACCAATATCATCCAGAGCTTGTTCAATAGACTAGCCTAGGATTGTGGGCGATACTGTACTGAATACAGAGATATTTATAAGGGTTATCAGAGTCCATATGCACCAACAATCAGAAAATGTGTGCGATTTACTAGAAAATATAAGGTATATTTTAACAGAGACTCACGCACCTCGATTACCAAGGAAAACGTTATGGAGGTGGCCCAGCCCAGCTGCGCCTGGGTGCGCGCCGCAGGAGTGGAGTAAGTGCTTTTAGCAAGTTAAGGATCGCCACGCCCCTTCCCGGCATGGAACTGGAACAGCGCCTCCAGGGGCACAGAATGTTGGGGGATTGAGTCCCCTGTTGGCAGCAGAGTCCATGGGGGACAGAAACCCCCCTTTACACCAGCCAATATGCCGCTCAGTGAGTTAACTAAGATCTGTAATATTACTAGCAACGTTGTAGCATGCTGAGCATGTACATCATAACATTTCAGCTTGCGTTTCTTGATAACAATTCAGGCAGTGCAATGTACAGTAAACAGAATATATAGCCAAGTGGCTGACACATCACTGTATTACTCATACACTCTGCTGAGCCATGAAAGCCCTGTGGCTTGAATCACACTAAGAGCTCATTGCCTCTTTACAGAAGCTGCCCCCATACAAAAAAGTAATTTCAATAAGCCAGAACGAAGGAAGTAAAGAAAATAAATGGAAGTTGGGGAAGAACCCAAGTTCTTAACATATGCCTCAAAGTGTGTTTTGCAAGCAATATATATGTGTGCACAAACAAATATCATACCCCTAGAAAAACAAATCGTCCAACTGGTAGTCTAAGTTGTGTCACAAGTCAAATGACGGTAAGGAAACAACAGAAACCATAGCCGGCAGCTGCCAGAGAATAAGAAAACTGAGAAGACCAAATTGCTCCTCGCAACGGAGAAATGCGAGAAACTATACATGAATTCTATATCGTCCTCAAAGAGAAATCTTCCCAACGATGCCATCAAGGGAGGGGGAAAATCATCGCTGTCAAGGCCCACATCAGGCGATGTGCACTTGGAGCTCCTCATTGAAGCCTCCAGAGACTTGTTGCCAAAGAGAATAATATACTCCGACTCCAGAAGTCTAAGCTTCTTTCCTCTGTCTCCACCATGCAAGCTCCTGGTGATCCTGTCAATTTAAAAAAAAAAAAAAAAAAACATCAAAAGGTCAGGGTTTTTGTCATGCGCCTTCGATCAGTGTCTAGCACCAGGGCAATTAACATCATAGTTCTTTATCGCTCTGTAATGTTTCAGTGTTCTCTTCTTTACTGGAAAAATAGTACTACCCACTTATCTGTAGTCACATGGACATACCAAAACATAAATGCAATAACCACTACTACATATAATGAACTTGTTGATGTTACGTGTCTTGCCTGTTGGTAACATGTATGATTTCTAGTTGCTACTCCCCTTGCACACGTCACATCTTCCACGCTTCTAGAAGCCACGTTGCTCTTGCAGCCAACCCTGCTTCCTGCCTAGTGTGCCAGTGTAGATGTGTACTAGAATAGCTCTAATGGATCTTGATTTCCGATAGGTCACCAATGGGTGGATGGGCATTTTGCCCCTTATCACTGGGTCTGACTTGACTGGATGCCAGTGTCTGGTGAGCATGTGCTTGATGGTGGTAGACTCACTATTAAAAGTAGCGATGAGCCTGACCTGGTTGAGGTCCTGTTTGTTCTGCTTTTCTTTGAGAGGAGACTAGTCCTGGTCAAACCCCTGACTTTACCATTAGCTGCCTTGAGGGGGTAACCCCTGGCTCTAAACCTGTTGGTCATCCTTTTCTCCTCCTCCTGATATGACTGTGTATGGTCACTCATCATCTGAGAGAGAGAGAGGTGTCAAAACAGAGGACAGTCCCTATGCACGCCCTTCTATGCACACCCGTCATGCAAGAGAGTGGAGAGGCCAATCTCTCCCCACACCCTACTATGCACACCTGTCATCTGAGAGAGAGGTCTGAAAGGAGAGGCCAGTCTCCCCCCACAACCTACTATGCACACCCATCTTCTGAGAGAGATTTCTCAAAGGAGAGGCCAGTCCCTTCATATACCCTACTACGAACACCTTTCATCCAAGAGAGAGGACTGAAAGGAGAGGATAGTCTGTCCAGACAGCCTACTACACACATCTGTCATGTGAGAGAGAGATCGCAGTGGAGAGGCCAGTCCCTCCTCACACTGTATGGACATCTGTAATGCAAGAGAGCGTTCTAAGTGGAGAGGCCAGTCCCTCCACAAACCCTACTACGCACCTCTATCATCCAAGAGAGGGGTCTCAGCGGAGAGGCTAGTCCCTCTCCACACCTTACTATGGACACCTATCACCTAAATGATGTGTGCACACAGGATATATTCTTCAGTCATCCTACCCTACATAGACTAAAAAAAATTAGTTAGCATTTTAAAAAAACCTAGAGATTCACTGAAAAAAACAAAGGTTAAAGATAACGTTATAGTTAGGTGTGATAAAGAGATGTTTTCATTTTTTTTTAAACTTTGAAATTCACTAAAAAAATAAATGTTAAAGTAACGTTATAGCTGGGGGAATTTCTCAATGACAACATTAACGTTTTGAACTAAAACAAAACCCACAGAAATTCACCAGTTATAGTTAGCAGCACTAACTATAACTTGTGGCCCTGCCAGGCACAGCTTATGACCTCACATATTACATCACTCATGACATGTTCTGTGACATAATTTATGACATCACTGATGACATCATCCAAGCTTCGTTTTCCCGCATATTGCTCTATAAATTACTATGGCATTAGAGGCCTGAAAGAAGGTACAAAATAGCTCAGGAGAATATGAGGCATCATTAGTGACATCACAGATACAACTCCATTAGGTGTAGAAAGCATGCATTGTGTGCAACATTGACGTTATACCATACACTTTACAGGTACCATAGTTCACATTAACAATTAGCCACAGATATATAGGAAGCCCTCATTGAGTACGGTGTTCAATCTGTATACAACTGTTCAGAGAAAGCCAAGTTCCTAAAAATACTGAAAGTCTGTTCCAAAACGAATGGCCTACTGCGGACAGCTTTTATCTGTATCAAACCCCTGACACTCACCGAACCTACATTGAGAAATCAAGTTGATATCAGTAGAGAACTGGGTACTGTAAACAGTATTTACTCTATGGAGAGTATTAAAAAAGTATCTACTAAGTACAGTGTACACTTTATGTAACAGTTGTAAAACAAAGACACTATTTGCACAAAATAACCAAGATCTGAAGGTGCTAAAGATCATACTACCTACACTCTTCATACTGTCGTGAAAACTTTACAGATAGCCCATGTTCTGAAGCAAAACGAGCAAATGTTCATAGGTTAGTGTCTGGTGCATACAGTCTTCTATGTTATGTAGAAACTGTCATGCTGATACGATTCAGCCTCTTAACTCAAGGCTACTTACAAACGTCAGTATCTACTACGTATAATCTTTCTCCTCTTGCATACTTCTTCTGCAGAACCAAAATACTTGTGTGGAACATAAGGAACACAAGTCAACTGTCACTTGCACACTGAGTTACTCTTGAACAGTGTTCCCTGTAGGGTGCACGCACTCTTCCTTCCCCTAGCGCTCACACGCTATTACTAAGCGTGCACGTCACTGTTTAAGTCACTGCCTGCATAACGCAAGAGTGAGAGTCCATTAGCTTTAAAATGAACGCAACGTGAAAAAATTGTCACTTTTGGAAGCAGAGCAAGAGGAGAAGCATCTCTGGAGGTTGCAGCAGGTCATGGAGTTTGGAGTGTGCAGCTCCCACACATGCCACCTGCTCCATTAGTATGGAGGTAGGTGGCAGCAACCTGCAGGGGCACCTGGAAGAGTTTGAACTCTTCTTGCGCAGGCCATGGCTTCTGCTGTCTTCTATGACTCGAGCCATGTCATTTAGATAAGGATCTGCCTGCTCTGTCTTCGTACTCAATGTGACTGTCCTCAATTCTAGAGTAAAAACAAACAATTGTAGACACTGTAACCTTTAAAAGCTGTAGGGTGAGAAGTGTTAACTGTCGCCCTCCACTGTGTCACGTGTGTTTTCATTTTCCCCGTTTATTTTAAAAGGCAACACATGTTCATACACTTTATACAGCCCCCAGTTATACTTCTAAGCCTTTACAAATGAGCCCCCAGGGCTGTTTCTAGGTATCTCTTAGCTCCTTAAGAACCTGGCATAGCACCTAAGGCATTTCAAAGCACTTGATAAAGGGACTAAGCAGTTCTAGTCACATTATGCAGCTGCGAAAGACAACTGGCCACTCACATACCGTGAGTTTGCTTTCAAAATGCTTCTGAAGAACATGTATTAGGTTTATAAGATCAGATTATATTATTGTCACATTATTAAAACAGTAACGTAAATTTGACTTGCCAGTGAATATAAGGGTTTCTAGTGGCATTCACGAACCCCGACAACTTTGTAAACCATGCAAGAATCTGCTAAGTGCACTATGTAGAGGAGGACATGTGCCTAACGGGCAGGCAGAGCAGCTTACTTTAGAATTTGGGAACCAGGTTTGATTCCCTGCGTCGGCTCAACATCCTGTGATTCTGGGCAAATTACTTAGGGCACCTTTAGGATAGCGATTTCCAAATAGCATTTTGTTTTGGTAATCGCTATTCTAAATGTATGAAAGTTTTATTTTTCAATTAGAGATTCCCAGTGGGTCACAAATTGACCTACCTCCTGAATATTTAGAAGGTAGGTCACAATTTGCAACCCATTAGGAATGCTAGCCATCACAGGGATGGTTGCCTGATGGGGTCAGCAGACCACCATGTCTGTGATTGCTTTTGAATAAAGCAATCAGTTTTTTGTGTGTAATGTAGCCATTTTCCTTAAATGAAAATGGGATGCATTTGAAAAAAGCAAATGAAACGTTTAAGTTTCATTTTTTAAGACTAGGCGTGGTTTGTGGGACCACTGCCTGCTTTTAAAAAATATTTTGTTTAACATTCCCAAAGGGAAAGGGGTGCCATGGGCACCCCTTCCCATTTGCGAATGGGTTACTACCAATTTTGAATTGGTGGTAAGGTATTACTGTTTTGAGACCGGAATTCAGTCACAAAATATTAATACATACCATACCAATTCGGTATTTGGAAGGGATGCCCTAAACATGCCCCTTCCAAACACTGAATCGCAAACCCAAATTGTGATTTGGTGTTTGTTCATTGGAAAAAGCATGTTTGTGATCGCAAATGTCCCGACTCTGTAAATCGGGCCATTTGCAACTACAAAAATGCTTTGTACACCTGTACCCAATTATCCCCTTGCCTAATAAAAAAAAAGGGGAAAAGAGGGGCAAAAACGTACCCGACCTTGTGTAATGAAATCTGGTGCTAAAGTAAAGCTCACTAATGCACCTTGGCCAAGTTTGCGCAGAAAGAAACTGCAAAACAATAATAATATATAGCGATAGCACTCAAGACATTGCAATCCTGACACAATCGAGTAGTATAATAGCTCCTGCTACCCACTTCATGGAGCGCCGGATAGAGTTAAGCATGTTGTACTGACACACATCCATGACACTGAACACTTCATACAGCAATTCACATATTTACAGTTACTGAGTGAAGTACCCAAGACACTTCTAAGTGCTCTAAATAGAAAATATATGTTTAAGCACTATGGAAAGATGAACATCACGTTCTTATTAAATTGTCAGATTATTTTGCATATTCATGTTATCGAACTTTTTAAACACATAAAGAATATGTTATTCAAACTAAATACCAAATATGTGTAATCCAATATCCTTCGTTACTTCGATTTTTCAACCAGGTATCTAGACATCATATTACGAATCCCCCAACAATGAGTCCCCTCTAATAATCAGTTGTTTAAATACTTAATGGTGTTTATTCCGGGACAAAAACATGTGCCAGAGCCTTCCCATTTCCTTTAAAGGTCTGTAGGTCTTCCCTGCCCTGTGTATGTGTTACAGGCTCTCTGTACAATTGGTTAGGAGGTTCTCAGTCACTTGGGACAACAGGAGTACGGGGCATAGCAATTAAGTGGGTGAGGGGACCTCTGAATTATAGGACGGTAGGCTCTAGTTATTTTAAATGGACTCCTAGAGCCTTGTGAAAACTCTACAGATCTCAGCTGAGTCCATCTGCCAACTTTCTCTTTTTAATTCCTGTGCTGAGGCTTCTTACATGGACTTAATGCAGAATCTCAGAACCCTTGTAGAAAGACCTAGAATATAATGCAGTCGGCCCATAGAGCTAAATGCCTACGTATGAAATACACATGTACGCGGGGCTGTACTGCGCAGTGACAGGTTGAAACCATCATGAGCGAGCAGTTGAAGCACGCAATAAGGGCCCACCTATAGTAACACTGAAGGTATTATCTGGCTTCTTCTGTCAGCCACATGCACTTCCTGGCAGTGAAATGTCACCTCCTGGCAAAAAGGGTCCCCCTTCAAACTGCACATTAAGGCATTATGTACGCAGAATCCCACTGCAGCTATAAAGCCAAGCTGTGGCTACAAATCATGAAGCAGCCTGCACCCTATGGCTCTTAGAGCTTTTTTTTCCTATACTTTTAGCTATGCTACACATCAGGTTAAACAAAATATTGACAAAGTCGGGGGGCGTGGCTTAGCCGGCTGCAAGATGGCCGCACTCTGAGTGGGCTCTGCCGGCCAAGCCGATAATCCGTTCAAAATCCTGCGGATAGTCTCGGTGCTGTCCCCCAGCACCGTGCTCTACAGACCCACCTTGCACTGAGGTACCGGCTGCTGCTTTCCTGGACCCCGTTGGTGCCTGCTTGCCGAGATTTGCCACTGTGGCCTGGCGCGGCGTCTGGGCCCTCCTGCCGGCGCGTGGATGGCGCACGGCCTGGGCTGTGGTGGCGCCGCCGACTCCCCGTCTTTCCTGAACGGATTCCTGTGGCCCCAGTCATCTTCCCGGACTAGCCCTGCCATCCTGTTTCCTCCGATCCGGTGAGTCGGTCTCCGTGGGTGTGCCTGGCAGGGGGGGTGGGGGCGCGCGGGTCGTACCGCTGGGCCCGGGCCTTCGCTCCGCGCGGGCGCCTTCTCCTACTCCTGGCGCCCGCTGCTTTGGTTGGTTTGCCCTGGTTTGCCCTGGGCCCTGCGAGGTGGGCGGCGCGCCTCCCACGACTCCCCCGCTGCTCCGAGCCCTCGCGAGCTCCCGGCGGCCCCTCCTAGCTGCTGGTCGCTGGAGCCGGGCCTACACCGCTGTCTCCTGTTGGTGTGCTGTCTCCCTTCCCCGCCTCGGGCCTCCGTTGCTTGTGTACGGCCCGGCGCGGCCTGGAATCCACATCCTTCGCCTCCTCGCGGACTTCGCCGATTGCCGGCCTCGGCCCTGGCTGGGCGGCCCCCCGCCGGGCTTGGCTCCGTGGCGGGCCGTAAAGATCAGCGATCTGGCTGCACACTCCGCCTACCCTCCACACGCTTTGGCCTGCACAATTGCCGTCCAGGCTGAATAGCTGCTGCTGCTCTGCCACATCTGGAGCCTCCTCCTGCTGCCCGGCCGCCATCTTTCCCCCTGGGTGCACACCTTCGCCTCTGGGACTCAGAGCGGGGACAGCCTCCTTGGACCCGGCACTTGCCCTCCGGTGCATCGGCGCTGCCTCTCCTTCCTCCGGGTCCTCCACCTCCTACCCGGCCAGCTTTCCCGCCGAGAGGCCCGGCTTACGCCCGCCGCAACTGCACCGGACCCAGCCCACCCCATAAATCCGGGCTGCCTGCTCCCTCCTTACTGGGCCCTCCTTCTTGTTTTGCACAGTGATCGGACGCCACTCCTCCTGGCGGGCTCGGCGGGCTGTGGAACTCCTCACCTGCACCGACCTACCCTTTGTGCCTGACGGCCGCCACCTCTCTTGGTGCTCATCCTCTGCTGCGGCCACTCTCGCCAGTCCTGCCTGCTCACGCACCATTCTTCTACTCCCCGATCCTCTGTGGTGCTGATCCGTGGGGCGCTCAGGTGCTTAACCATGGGGCGGACGGACCCCAAGCAACCTAAGCTGGCGTTTGACCAGCGCAAGTCATCACGACAGGAGGGAGCGGTCATGGACGCTGCCGAGTCCGCTGCTCAATCTGAAACTGGCCTAACCCGCGAGGACGACCTCAAGACCATCATGCTGGACGTGAAATCCACGGTAACCGGCATCGTGAACCAGCTTGATCAGCTTTCTGCTCGGCTGGACACCGTCAAGGCTCGAGTGGACTCCCACGATACGCGGATAACCCAAGTCGAGACGAGGATGTCCGATGCAGAAGACGCCGCTACCCGGGATCACCACGCACTCCTACAAATGGATAAAGTCTTGGAACTCATTAAAAACAAAAATGAGGATTTGGAGGCGCGCTCCCGCAGAAGCAATCTCCGCATCACGGGTGTGCCCGAATCTTCCAACATAACCAAAATGGAGGACTTCGTCGAGCAGTTGCTCTGCGACTTATTTGGGGAGCTCCTCTCACCTGTGTTCATCGTCGAGCGGGCCCATCACTCTCTGGGTCCTCGCCCTGCCCCTGGCCTCCCTGCTCGGCCTATCATTGCCAAACTTCTGAACTTCAGAGACCACGATGCGGTCCTTCGAGCTGCCAGGGAAAAGGGGGAAATTCGCCATCAAGGAAATTTGTTATCCTTCTATCCTGATTATACCATGGCGGTGCAGGCTGCCCGTCGTGAATTTCTTCCTGCCAAATGTCTGCTGCAAAAACATGACATTTCCTACTCTCTGGCATATCCGGCCAAGCTGCGTGTCAGGGACGGCTCGCAGGTCCACACCTTCTTGGAACCAAAGGCTGCACTGGCCTACGCCAAAAAACTGGACAAATCTCAGCGCTCCACCCCTTCCAGCTCCCAAACGGCTGCTGCTGGCGATCTCCGTGACAATGACTGATGGCAACCCTCGCTTCCATGCTCCGATCACATGCATCGTATGGCATGATTTTGCCCTCTCTGGTCTCAGTTCCTGTTGTTCAGCAATGACACATGTACTGGCCTGCACTAGTTGTTTTCACACCCCTCCGCCCATGGGCTCTGCAGATCTTTTCAGCTGCCGAGTCATCACTACACTCAACCCTGCAGCCCTGCACTCCTTTCTCGCCTACACAGCCATGTCTCTTTACTGCTCTGTGCCTGCATCATGAGTGACTTGTGGGCCCCTAGATGCGGGGCGCTCCCTTGGGTCTCTCTCTCCTTTATTTACAGTCCGCTTTCTCTCACGGCTTGGCCACCCTGTCCTTGCGGCAGGGGTGTATGCTGACCTGAGCCACGTCGCTGTGGGATGATTCCCTTTATCTCTATCTTGGTTTTTCCCTTCCCTGTTGGGGATTCCCTGGGTGGGTGGGGTTGGTTTCTCAACCTGATTGGGGGGTTGGTGTGGGTGGTGATTTCTGGGTTATGTTGCCTCTCCTCTGAGGCTTGTTGTTGGTTTTTTCTCTTTGACCTCCCATGCACTGCGCTGTTTGCAACACTGCTCCTTGCGCTGCACTTCCCACCTCAAGCATTTCTGACTTCCACTTCATATCCGCCTTCATCCAGTATTTATCTCCCTGGCCTTACCCTATAACAGCCACTACACTCTGGACATGGAATGTTCGCGGTCTTAACGACCATCGGAAGGCCCGCCTTGTACATGCACACCTCATACGCCATAAGGTTGACATCTGCTTCCTCCAGAAAACTCACCTGCTTCCCGCTACCGCCTCTAGGCTACTCTCTCGGCATTGGGACAAGATTCATTCCTCCTTCTACTCTTCCTATTCCCTCGGGGTGTCTATCCTTTTACGCAGAGGACTCCCCTGGCGCACCACTAAAGCCATTGTCGATCCCGAGGGGCGCTTTGTTATCCTGCTTGGCACCCTCTTGACCCAGCCTCTAATTCTCGCGGCGATTTACGGCCCTAACTCTGACGGCCCTGACTTCTTCGCGCAGGTATGGCGACACATATCCTCCCTGGGCCCTGCCGCTTTGCTGTGGGGTGGTGATTTTAATATTACACCCTCGGCCACTCTGGATCGCTCTGGGCCCCGCGCCTTGCACCCGCGCTCCACTTCCCTCTTGCGCTCTCTCCTAACTGACAATTCCCTGTTGGATGCGTGGCGCCACACCCACCCCGACGTGCGTGAGGGCACCTGCATTACTGGCTCTTCTGGCTGCTGGTCCCGCTTGGATCTCTGGCTCACCACTTACGACGCTTTCGCTTGGGTCACTTCGGTCGAACACATGGCGCGCACTCTTTCTGATCACGCCCCCGTTAGCCTCAATCTGCTCCCCCTGCATGCCCCCAAGCGTATGTTTTCCTGGCGCCTGCCCCCCAATGCGCTCCGCGATTCGGTGTTCTGCGCCGAGCTTCAGACTGCAATAGAATTTTTTTTTTAACTTAATATGGGTTCCGTGGACTTCCCATCTACTCTATGGGAGGGCTTTAAGGTTGTGGTCAGGGGCGAATGTATCTCTAAGCAGTCTGGTGTTCTGCGCTCTATTCGCGGTACCCTGGAGCACCTGGAAAGAGAAATTAAGGCTCTCGACTCTCGGCACTCTCTCAGCCCCAACCCTGACACCCTCGCTAGGATCCGAGGCAAACTTTCTGAATTTGAGCAAGAAGCTGACAGGGAGCTCTCCTTTTTGGGTAGGGAGGTCAGGGCTCGCCGCTATGGCGAGGGCGACCGCCCAGGTAAGACCCTAGCCAATCTTCTGCGGCGACCTCACGCCGCCTCATATATCACAGCTCTGCAGAATGGGGTCCAGAACGCACTACCTCTCCCACTGAAGTGATCTCACGGGTCACCGCTTTCTATACTCAACTCTACACTGCCGGGATCACCCCCTCGCGCGACATCCTGGACCAGTATTTCGACACCCTAGAGCTCCTCTGGCTCAGTAACGGCCATCGGGAATACCTCGATGAACCTTTCTCCAAGGAGGAGATTTTAGCGGCCATCAACAGCCTGCCCGGGGATAAGGCGCCCGGCTCCGACGGTCTGCCTGCGCCCATTCTCGTCCCGCACCTCGCCGCCATGTATAATGACTCTTTCGAGGTGGGCCATTTTCTTCCATCACTCCGCGAGGCCTTGTTAACACTGCTCCTGAAGCCGGACAAGTCCCCTGAACTTCTGGACTCTTATCGCCCCTTATCCCTCATCAACACCGATAATAAGATTTTCGCTAAGCTTCTGGCCTCCCGCCTTTTACCTCTCATGCCCATGATAGCTCGCCCGGACCAGTCCGGTTTCATTCCAGGCCGCGCAACGTCGCATAACCTCCGCACGATATTCGCGTACTTCACCAGATCAACCCAGCTCTGCCGGCCGTGGCGGCTCTTTTAGACGCCACCAAGACTTTTGACACTCTCGAGTGGCCCTTCCTGTTTTATCTCCTCCCTCGCCTTGGCTTTAGCCCGGTCTTTCTGCGCAAAGTCCTCCTCCTATACACCCTCCCTGTCGCCCGTCTCCGAGTCAATGGCCAGATATCAGAGCCCATTCCCATTTCCAGGGGCACTAGGCAGGGGTGCCCACTATCACCCATGCTTTTCACTGTGGCTATGGAGCCCCTTGCCGCCAGACTCCGGCAGCATCACACTCAGAGAGGTTTGGGTTTCGCGGCCCGGGCCCTTGTCGTCTCCATGTACGCGGACGATGTTACACTCTATGTCCGCCACCCTCGGGAGAACCTCGGTCCCATGGTCCGCGAGGTCGTGCGATTCGGGGGTCTGTCCGGCATCCAAGTCAATTGGAGTAAGTCTGTTCTCTTCCCTTTGACGGACGCCACTGTCCCTTTCACCCCGGATTACCCTTTCGTATGGGCATCGGGGCCCACCAGGTATCTGGGCGTTTGGCTCAGTAGGAGTGTTGATGAACTCTGGAAGGCTAATTTCGGCCGGGCGGTCGACTGGCTGGAGTCCAAGATACCCCTTTGGCGCGGTTACCTCTATCTCTGGCGGGGCGTATTGCCATCGCTAAGATGGTAGTGCTCCCGAAATTTTTATATCTATTCCTGAATGTCCCCGTTCCTCTTACGGCTCATTTCTTCCGTACGCTCCGCTCCCTCATCTCTCTTGTCTGGGCCGGACGTCAGCCTAGGGTGGCGTATGATATTTTCACGCTCCCCCTCGCGTGCGGTGGGATGGGAGCCCCGGACTTCAAATTATATGCCCTCAGTGCCCAAGCCAGCTTCCTCCACTTCTGGTTGCACCCGGCGCCGTTTCAGCCCCACGTAGCGGTGGAGGCTGACCTTGCGGCCCCCTTACCCCTACAGACCGCTATCTTTGCTCCTGCAAAACCGCCGCGTGGGGAGATTGATACGGTGGAGACCCTGCGCTGTGCCTGGGACGGTCTCAGAAAGTATTCGGGCTCCAGCCTGCTCTCTGCCGGCGCCATGCCTGTCGCATACCACCCGGCTTTTCCCTCGCTGCACACAGCCGGGATGGCCAAACGCGCGGCCGGCTTGGGTCTGGCCACCTTGTCGGACCTATACCCCAACGGCGATTTCTTTTCGCTTCCGGCCGGGACTGGCCCCATGGACACGCTGCTCTATTATCAACTTAGGGCGTCTTGCCGGGAGTTACACTGTACGTTCCCGCAGCCTCCCCTGCCGATGGCAGCCCTCGACTTGGCACACACGTCCACTTCCCCTCGCAAACTGGTCTCGAGGCTCTATGCCACCACGCTGGCGGCGTCCTCGCTCTCTACTGATCGCGCCCGCATTGCCTGGAGCGAGGACCTTGGCACCGATCTTTCCCAGGAGGACTGGTCGTATTGTTGTAAGCAGACCCAACGTCTATCTCCTAATTATCGCCTACGCCTTATACATTTTAAATACCTGCACAGGCTGTACCGCTCCCCCGCCCAGCTGTATAGAATGGGCCTCGTCTCCAGTGATAGATGTCTCCGGTGTTCGTCCCCTGCGGCGGGGTTCTCTTATCTTGCCTGGCTGTGACCCTTGGTTTCTGAATATTGGCGCGAAGTGTGCGCCGTTATCACTGAGATTACCTCCTCGCCTGTCTCGCCAGACCCTTTGACCTGCCTACTCGGCATGGTTAAGCACTGCCCTGACACCTCCCGCCGGCTCACGGCTATGCTGCTTGTTCTCGCGCGTCGCAGAGTTGCCATACACTGGGGCCGGAGGCCCGCACCCAGGGTCGGTGCCTGGCTCGAGGACGCTTCGCGTTGCCAGACGCTTCTGGCAGAATTTTGGGAACTAACGCCTGTTACGGGCCGGCCGCGTGATATCTGGGGGCCTTTTGTCTCGTATCTCCTTTCTCGGAATGCCTCTTCCTCTGCGACCTCTCCCGCGCTCCCTGCCGGCACTTCGCCCGCGGTGGCCGCGTGCTGGTTCGTAGTACCCCAACCTCTTCTCCCCGCTTCCTCGCGCCCCCTCTGCTGGTACCCCTTCCCATCCGATGCCCCTCTCTACCCTCCCATGCTCTGTCTCCTGCCACTCCTTCTTATGATTAATGGTGTGCCACTATTATATAACTGCCTTTCTGTGATTTGATAACTGATGTGGCGTTTCTACTTTTTCTTGTTATTTGCGGAAGTGTTGCTTGAATACTTTGTAACCCGAAGTGCACAACTTTCAATAAAGGTCTTTGAAAAATTAAAACAAACCAAAAAAAAATTGACAAAGTCAGTAGCTCTTGTAGGCGAGACCTATTAGCTTTGCCAATGCCTGTTTTTGTAACTGTGTTTGTGTCTTCTCCTTTCCCATTGAAAGGCCATACATGTAAAAATGGTCAACCTAACTGGGATTAGATGTGGCCTTTCAGCGGCTCACTTTGTAACAAGGGGACAAGGCTCAAGTTCCGGCCTCGGCTCACATCGTATGATTCAGGGCAAATCGCTTTATCTTCATGTACATAAAAAAGCGTAATGTAATGAGGCACTATATAAGACTGCAAAAGTTATGCAGATTACATTGACTCCCATTTGTGCCTGCAGAGTGCCCCCCTTATTATTGTAGCCTTTTACACTGTGTAGCATTTTCTTTTTTTTTAAACACACATTCCTTATTGAATCACCACTGAGAAGGCTAAGCAATTACTTTACGTTACTCAGATGCACATGATCCCGCAGCAGAGCTGTCCCACGAATAACATGCTTGTTAAAGACTCTTAAGACAGCAGAACAATCTATACAGTTTAATCTCCTTCCCCAGACTGTCTTGGTAGGGTGAACTTTAAAATATTAGGAGCTCTGCTCTCACTGAAGTCTGGCTTAAGTATTAATTTGTTAGCCCTTGATATCGCTCACAGTTTTAAGATTTAGGAGGCAATCATTGAAGGCACCATGAGGTGCACCATGTAAGGGACAGCTGGAGAGGATGCTTCACAGAAACACTCTTTATTGGGAACTTGTGATTGCCAAATATAAACCTTTTCCTGCCTTGGTGGAGCTGTGAGGGCAAATGTAGCTAGCTAATCACATTTCATACAACTATGAAGGCATGCAGACGGGTACGTTTTGATAGGAAGCGCACATTCAGCTGACACAGGGAAGGAAGCCTTGCTTCTGCCGAGCATCATCATCTTCACAGCTTTGTTAGTCTAAAGACAAAGTGTATTTTTGTCTGGTAGAAAGTTTGTTACATGAACAGTGGTAGGCCTTATGTGAGTTCTCTATGGAGGATGAGTGTCAGATCTTAACCTCTGGCGAGTTGAGTTTTGTGACCCTGATGTGAAGTCAGGTTTGTTTCACAATATAATAGCCTGACCTTAATTGCTATTAGCGTGTCAGTCACAATCTGTTTTCTTTTACTGCACTGTTGATCTTACATGTCACACTGTGAAGTTGTATTTCCAAAGTGATGTCACATTAGTGTCAGTATCTTAGAGTATTATAGTGTCAGGTTTTAGGGCTTTGACAGGTCATGTCCAAGTATGATGTCATTTTGTAGTCCTGTCATCAAATGCACTACAGAAACCGAGGTGTGCTCTGTATATAGGACCCTCCCTCTCCACCAACACTCTAATTGAGAGTATTCAGTAACATTTTATAATGGTTAACCTTGTGAATCCTGTTGTTTTCTATACCTTGGGTGTAGGTGCTCCTTAATGGTTCATGTCAGAGGGTTGTGTCTCTATAGCACAGAAGTGCCTTAAGAACCCATTACATGGAATAATGGTTGTAAAAAGACTCCTTTTTAGGTCGAGCCTAGAGCAGCGCATGCGCTGCTCTAGTAAAACGACCTCTTGGAATTGCTCTGGACTTTTCACATGCTCGTGCATGTGAAAAGGCCTACGACTGCTTGATTACTGAGCAGCAGCGCGCAGTGTGCAATCTGTCAGATTTCACACACGCCGCGCGCAGCTGCTTTCACTTCACGGTCGCTTTAACTTTTCTACAATTTGCATTCGGTTGTAAGCTGCGGTGAATCCAATGCTTGCCATCCATATCTAGTGTCAGTTGTAGCTCTTGCTTCCTAGTACTACATGCAGATCTAGGGGGATATATATATTATATTATGAGACTCGTATACTCTCTTTTTTAGTTTTTTCCACCACCGCTTCTGGGAATTGTGGTGAGTATTTAAAAGCTTTTATTGACGAGATGGGCTTTTTGTATTCAAATTTGACGTGAAAAAGGGACTCCCCTACCGTGAGCAATACCGTTTCGTTGAAACGAGCGGGTGGTTTAAAGTTCTGTCCGAATAAAACTGCCACAACTAAGTTCATAGAGTGCAGTGATTTTTTTTAGTTTTGGAAGAAATATTGGGGAATTACGGTCCTCCTCCCACTTCTGCACTAGCTGTTAGGCGCGCCAATATCCAACTATCTATCAATCTACCTATCAATGTATAGATGTGTGTACTTAAACCTCAACCTACCACTGACCCCTTAATATCACTTTCCTTAACCCTTAAACCGCATTTTCTAAATGACATAAATATTTAAACAAAAAGCTCTTAAAAGGACTCTCGGTGTACTTAATGGCCATGTAAGACTTGTGTTGTAATCGCCATCATGTAAAACGCCGCGGTGTAAAAGTTACATACCCCGTGGGGCCAGTGTCAGTTTCCCCTGTGTGTTGCCATTTCTTGCTTTCCCCGTGTGCTGCCACTTCTCATTTTCACATTGTGAGGCCAGTACTGGCTTTCCCTGTGTGGTACCTACTTGTAGAGGCTTTCCCTGTGCCCTGTCATCGATAGCTTTTGCCGTGTGGTTCCGGCCCTGTGTGTGGTGATGTTTATTGCCGTCCCGTGAGGTGCCAGTTCCCGCCTTGACATGTGGTGCCAGTGGTAGCTATATCTCCGAGTGGTGCACATGGCTGCTGTCCCCGTGTGCTGCCAGTGGTTCTGTCCCCGTGTGCTGCCAGTGGTTCTGTCCCCGTGTGGTGCTAGTGGTTCTCTCCCTGTGTGGTTCCAGTTCTCGCCTTTTTGTGTTATGCCAGTGGTTGCTGTCCCCCCATGGTACCAGTGGGTGCTGTCCCCCCTTGGTGCCAGAGATAACTTTCTCGTGTGATGCCAGTGGTAGCTGCCAGCGTGCACTCTACTCAATGCAACATAAATACACTCCACATAATACCACTCAGTGCCACATAATTATATGCCACATAATTACACTGCACTCAATGCAACATGCACTCCACATAATACCACTCAGTGCCACATAATTACACGCCACATAATTACACTCTACTAAATGCAACATAAATACATTCCACATAATACCACTCTGTGCCACATAAATACACACCACATAATTACACTCTACTCAATGCAACATAAATACACTCCACATAATACCACTCAGTGCCACATAATTATATGCTACATAATTATACTGCACTCAATGCAACATACACTCCCAAAAATACCACTCAGTGCCACATAATTACACGCCATATATTACACTCTACTGAATGCAACATACACTCCACATAATACCACTCAGTGCCACATAATTACACGCCACATAATTACACTCTACTCAATGCAACATAAATACACTCCACATAATACCACTCAGTGCCACATAATAACACGCCACATATTTACACTCTACTCAATGCAATATAAATACACTCCACATAATACCACTCAGTACCACATAATTACACACCATGTAATTACACTCTACTCAATGCAACATCAATACACTTCACATAATACCACTCAGTACCACATAATCACACACCACATAATTACACTCTACTCAATGCAACATAAATACACTCCACATAATGCCACTCAGTACCACATAATTACACGTCACATAATTACACTCTATTCAATGCAACATAAATACACTCCACATAATAACACTGTGCCACATAATTACACGCCACATAATTACACTCTACTCAATGCAACATAAATACACTCCACATAATACCACTCAGTGTGACAGTTACACGCCACATAATTACACTCTACTCAATGCAACATAAATACACTCCACGTAATACCACTGAGTACCACATAATTACAAGCCACATAATTACACTCTACTCAATGCAACATACACTCCATATAATACCACTCAGTGCCACATAATTACACGCCACATATTTACACTCTACTCAATGCAACATAAATACACTAAACATAATACCACTCAATACCACATAATTACACGTCACATAATTAGACTCTATTCAATGCAACATAAATACAGTCCACATAATACCACTGTGCCACATAATTACACTGTGCCACATAATTACACGCCACATCATTACACTCTACTCAATGCAACATAAACACACTCCACAAAATACCACTCAGTACGACATAGATACATGCCACATAATTATACTCTACTCAATGCAACATAAATACAATCCACATACCACTCAGTACCACATAATTACACGCAACATAATTACACTCTACTCAATGCAACATAAATACACTCCACATAATACCACTCAGTGCCACATAATTACACACCACATAATTGCACTCTACTCAATGCAACATAAATACACTCCCCATAAATGCACTCTATGCCACATACCACCAATCAACATAAATGCACTCCACACCACGACACTCAGAAGTAAGGTTACTGAGTAGCGCGCTGCTGTTGTTTTATCGCTTTTTACTGATTTTTAAACTGCAACTTTTTACTTTCTGCTCTTTTGCACTGTGTTTAAAATACTATCACGATACCTGTTCAGCTGGTTGTAGCTCGCTGATCTCTTCAGTCCTGCCCTGGTCCACCCCGGCTGTGTGCCGTTTGTGTGGAGGGCGTGGCCTAGTAATTGACTTCCGGGGGAAAGGCTGAGGAGGAGTCTTCCTTGCCCGGTACCTACTTAGAGCGGATGTGCTGGCGACCGCGCGCAGCGGGCGCGCCTAAGGCAAGCCCGTCTGCGCCCGCCCGCGCCTGTTCGTCGCCTCTCGCCAGAAATGCTGGCCAAAGCATCTTGGGTCGCCATACTTATTCTAGGGCGGAGCTATTGGCCGCTAACTCCCTGGGTAAAGTTTGCAGCGGGCCTCGGTTGGGTCCCTTGGAAGGGCCTTTCTGTTGTCATGGTTGCAGGTATGTCTCCTGTATGCCGCCGCATCCTTCATCTCCTCCTCCCCAGACTAGACCACCAGTGAGAATTCTTCAGCTGAATGTGCGGTCTTTGGCCAAACACTATCTTGAAATTCATGATTTGGTCCTTGAGGAAGCTCCGGATGTGTTTTTTATCACGGAGACCTGGCTTAATGTAGACATGGTAGCCGAACCCAACCTAGCACTGCCTCCTGGCTACACCATCCTTACTGTCAACCGTGAGTCTCGAGGGGGTGGGATTGCGGTCATTTTTAAATCGTGTTACTCTTGCAGCTTTGTCAAAGAAGATATGGAGGGCTGCGAATGTGCACGATTCAGTATCACTCTCAGTGCCCATCTGACCATCTCCGGGCTACTAGTATATCGCCCTCCGGGGCCAGCTACGTATTTTAAATCTGCCCTTCTAGAATCTACCTATGCTCTTGCAGTGGGCACAGCCAATTTTACCATCTTAGGGGACTTCAATTTGCATTTTGACCAGACGCAAGACGCCGCAGTTATCAGCGTGCTGGCGGACCTGGCAGCCTGCCAACTCTATCAATTGGTCCCTGGCCCCACTCATTTAGCGGGTCACTTGTTGGACCCTATTTTTTCTAATATTCCATTTGCTACGGTAGAGATTCCTAAACCTGTGGGATGGTCCGACCATTCTTTGATAACCATGCTTTTTCCGGCACCTGAACCTCTTGTTAGGGACATACATCCCCCTGTCTTCAGGCGCCCTTGGCGTAAACTGAGGTTGGAGGATTTCCATGCGCTTCTCTCTGCGAATTGTCCTGCACCTCAGAACGATGCCGATGGGGCCTACAGTGATTTCTGTAACTGGATTGTCCAATCTTTGGACTCCATCATCCCAGCTAAATGGATGAAAGGCCGCTCTGCGGACCCTAGCCCATGGTACAATGACACACTGGCCTCTCTGCGGAAAGCATGTAAGAAATTAGAGCGCTTGTGGAGGAAAGACTACGACACTATAACAAAAAAAAACTATTTGGCTGCGATTAAAAACTACCATAGAAATGTCTGCATCGCCCGGGCTGCCTACTATGCTAACGAAATACAATCGAGTCCTAACCCGTCTAAATGTATTTTTAAAATTCTGAAAGATCTGAGAGTAAGAAATAAACCCCAGGCCTCTGCGATCATTTCTGAGCAACTATGTGAAGACTTGGCGCTGTTTTTTGTTAACAAGGTGGATACTATCTATCGTTCCTTTCCACAAAAGCCGTCTTCTACGGCCACTTGCTGCGGACCCTCCCCTTTGCATTTTTTGACAGCTATCCCCAGTATCTCACAGGAAGAGCTCACTCTTTTGAGTAAGAAAGTTAAATCTGGCTCTCCGGCTGATCCTCTAAGACCTGCCCAGTTTAGGGACTCACTGTCTCTTTTTTTGACACCTCTGTGCCAGATTATTAACACCTCATTCACCACTGCTGTGGTTCCTGTGCTCTGGAAACAGGCTAGGGTCTCTCCCATCCTTAAAAAACCTCGTTGGATCCAGCAAAGCTGGAAAATTTCCGACCTATCTCCCTCTTGCCGTGGGTGGCTAAGATTGCTGAGGCCCATGTTAATAACATCCTTACTAAATTTCTCAATACTAATAATATTCTGGACCCTTCGCAAAATGGTTTCCGTGCGGGTCACAGCACAGAGACAGCTCTGCTGGCAATGACTGTTCACCTACGGACCATCCTGGACTCTGGTCATACTGCGGCTCTGATTTTACTTGACCTCAGTGCCGCGTTTGACACGATTTCACACGCGATTCTGCTACAACGTCTGGAGGCTGCCGGAGTAGTGGGCCTCGCACTCGAATGGCTTAAGTCATTCCTGAGCGATAGATCCTTCCGCGTGTCAGCCCCCCGTTCCTCTCCCAGCCCCATTCCATTGGGCAAGGGGTACCCCAGGGCTCTGCTCTGAGCCCCGTACTGTTTAATTTATATGTCCAGCCTCTTGCTACAGTGGCCAAGAAGATGGGCCTCACCTTGGTCTCATATGCTGACGATACGCAGCTAGTGGTGGCCCTATCTGATGGTTCCCCTCTGGACGCCCTCAGGTTTAGGAGCGGCCTAGCCGCCGTGGCAGAGTGGATGAACTCTAACTGCCTTCAGTTGAACGCCACTAAAACAGAGGTATTGTTGGTAGGGAAGGACAGGAACCTTTGGAATGAGCAGTGGTGGCCAAGTGTGCTTGGAGACACCCCCACCCCTAAGTTGGCGGTTAAGAACTTAGGGGTCTGGATGGATTCCACCCTCAGCTTCCAAGAACATACTAAAAAAGTTGCGGGCACTTGTTTTGGTCTCTTGCGGGGTCTCAAGCCGCTGCTGAGGTTTTTCAATCCGCTTACCCGCCAGCTGATTGTCCAGTCTGCTATTCTATCCAGACTGGACTACGCTAATTCGCTCCTCTTAGGAGCAAATCAGGCTGAGGTAATGCGACTACAGCGTGTGCAGAATGCGGCTGCCAGAGCCCTTTTAGGGCTCCCACGTCACTGTTCCGCCACTGACGCCGTTCGGCGGCTTCACTGGCTTCCGGTGGCCAAACAGATCCAGTTTAAGGCACTTTGCCTATCCTTTAAGATCCTGAAACTTGCTTCACCCTGCCTCCTTGCCAATACGCTAACCCCCTACAAACCCACGCGCGAGCTGCGTTCCTCGGGGCAGTATTTAGTTACTGTCCCCCGGGTGAAGCGTGTACGGGGCCAGTGGTCGATCTTTCCACTACACGGCCGCTAAGCTATGGAATTCTCTGCCCCCTCAGATCCGCTGCCTAAATGACTTGTTGGCTTTCAGGAAAGCTATTAAAACCTTCCTCTTTCCACTAGCTTAGGCCGCCTACCCTCTTCTGTTGCCTACTAGTCTCTCCTTTACCTTGCTACTCTCTGTTGCTGGTAGCGCCGGGACGCCTCTTTGCTGGGGCAGCTGCGCGCTTTAGAAATCTGGATAACATAACATAACATTTCACTAAGCATAATTTCACTCAACACCACAGTTCCAGGCCACACTATTCAACTCCACATAATTTCACACCAAACAACATATTTCAACTCCACTACTCCACAATCCACAACGTACCTCCAATCCACCCCATATAGTGGCATCACCTGAGCACCAAACATCACTCACCACCACCATTTTGCATCAGCGCACCACCTAAGCATCACCTAAGCATCACGTCAGTCTGCCTTTGGAATCTGGCATCTGTTGATTCTCCCCTAGTGTCCGTCCGCTGCTCGTGTTCTAATTAAATTACTGTTTTACAACCTCCACTCCCCCATTATTTATGTCCCGCTCCCCCATAACAAAAAAAATTATAACAAACAAGCATGACAACAGGCAGGAAGAAGTTGCCAGCAGTGCAGTACAAAAAAACTAGAAGACATTTTTTATGTTAAAATCTTTTTTTAATCAGGTTGTTCAGTTGTATATAATGTTGTCTTGGTTTGTATAAAGGTAACAAAACTGCTTAACACTTTTTGTTATAACTTTTCAACATGATGCACAGCAGCCACAATGCTCTACAACATAGCCAAAAGTTCTGGCTAAACACATAAGGTCCCAAAGGCGAGACCTATTGGCTATGCCAATGCTTGTTTGCTTTGGTTGTATACCACTGATTTTGGTAGCTGCACTCGCATGCATTGTCAGTTTCTTGGCGCACATACCCTTGGCTGCAGCACACAGAGACCTTAAACTGTTGCACACAGAGGAAAAAAATGAGAGTAACATTGCTCTTGAATACAAAGATTATAACATGCTCAATACCTCTACACACCTATGGTGCATTAGGAACACATGTGTTTTGTAAACACGTACACCCATTAGCTGGACACAGGCTGTACAAATTAGGTAGAAAAGTAATATGGTAGTCACTCGCCACTACGTAAACTATAAAACAAACTAACACACTCATTTAATGATGTCATCAGTGATGTCCTTAATGATCTCATTTGAGATGTCATAATTTATGTCATAGAACATGTCATGAGTGATGTAATATGTGAGTTAATAAGCAGTGCAATACGGGGGCACAAGTTATAGTTAGCGCTGCTTATTATAACGTGAATTTCTGTGTTTTTTTGTTGTTGTTCAAAAGGTTAATGTTGTCATTGAGGAATTCACCTAACTATAAAGTTACTTTAAGCTTTGTTTTTTCAGTGAATATATATAAAGACCTGTAAATATCTATTAATGCACCAATGGTATGAGAATGAAGTGTATTTATGTATTTATTTATTCAACATTTACAAGTAGTAATTAAATTTGGAGAGGATTGCAAAGTTAATATTTATGCATACAAATCAATTCAATAATGTATAACAACAAAAGAAATGTACACGGCTAGGATTGTCAGTCTGTTTTCACTGTTTGTGTTTTCACGTGATAATTGAAACTGATAAAAGACTACCTTTATCAGCACTTCGGTATCGGTGAGCAAGGCTGGGTGCAGCCGAAACGCGTACGATAGTGGCCTGACATTAAATATTTTGAAAATCCCACACAGAGCATCGTCATCCTTTGTTGGTAAAGGAGAGCTTGGATATGTTTGCGGACTTTTCTTGTTAAGTCCGACAAGGCGATGCGCTCTTCATTCAGGAGTGCGGCAGCGACCAACAAAATTGCAGGAGAATGAATATACACACACACACACACTACACACATATACTTACGTTAACTAGGCTTACCATGCGTGGTAAAGGCATGCGTGGTAAAGGCATATACGTGGTAAAACTTTGCGTGGTAAAGTCATTGCGTGGTAATGCCTGTGTTGTAAAGGCTGTTTCCCATCTGGTTGATTCCCTTAGTGATATGCCAGTCAAACCAGAGATGGTATGTCCCGATCAGGCTTAGCTGGAGTCAGCAGGAGGTTCCTCAGTGTAGCTTGACTTTTTAGTTGCCAGACATCAGATAGCTCAGCAATGGTGATTTGGCGGAAGGCATTTAAGCAAACCCACTTGTTTCTCACTACGTTTGCAACACTTCCTTAACACCACCAGATGGATGCTGAAAGGGATGCATGCATTTTCAGTTACACAGTGTGATTGTGCTGTGAACTAGTCTCTGCTGTGATTGGACTGAATGCCCCACCTGATAAAACACACCCATACACTGATCTAATCCATGTGTACATCTGGTCAAGCTTGGTCTAGAATATTTCCTTCTCTCAAAAATGCTTTACCATCCAACAGAAAACTTAAAGTACATCCTTGGATTCTGTAGAATGATGCCTTGGTTGGGACTTACAAGTATTATTTAAAACACATCCGTGGCTCCACCAAACCTTGTGAGACTCTCACATTTCCTACTCTGAGACAACGGTTGGGCTTTGGGGTGTGGAGATGAGACGTTCTAGCTACGCACCCCTAAAGTGCAGGGCAAGTAGGTTATCTGCCTCACAATGCTGCTCTGTGCATGGTGCCCGTGTGAATGTCCTGAAGAACAATGCATCAACTCATGCGTAGGCCATGAATCTTTTTGACCATTCTTGCCCCAGCAGAGTGCATGACTCACTTGCACAGTGAACAATGTGCTATAACAATGAAGTCACAGTTGGTACATGTGCCATGCCAAGACTACCCAGAGCTTTTCTATACTCAAATCCTTCCTTTACCTTCAAAGCATCTTGCCACTAAGTTAAAGGTGGAACGACCTCTCTTTTCTGCCAATGCGCCATGTCCAGAATGGCTTCTGGTATGAGCCATTACGAAGAGTTTTGTGCCCTGCACTCCGTTTGTGAAGGCTTGCATACTTAGAGCTTTGAGAAGTGTAGAGCTGTGTGCTATGACTTGTACTCAGTGTGGGGCCCAGACAGTGGCGGCTGGCAACTACGAAGAGGGGTGGAGCAGGCAAATCGGTGCTGGGTAGGTGCATGCAAGCGCTCTACATGTAAGGTGCCTATATCATAAAATAAATAAATAAAATAGTCACTTACCTTTCTTGCTGTACGACACGTCCTTCTCGCTCCAGTCCCGGTGTTCTTCTTATCTCCACCAGGCTCCAGCGCGGGGGCCCAGCAAACTCCCTTAACCAATTCTGGTGCTGCTCTCATGCTGTCAACCAGCATGAGAGAAGCGCCAGGATTGGAGAGAGCTGCCTCTCTCAGCGCTCCTAGGGGCACTGGAGGCCTGTGCTTGCTCTCAACCCAGCTGTCTAAGATAGCTGGGTTAGAGAGGTTTAAAGTGCGCATGTCTGGCTGGCTGTCGCAAGACAGCTGGCCAAAGTGACATGCGCACTTTAAACTTACGTGCACAGCCCACCACTCCTTCCTGCTGCTGCCACTCAGCAGCAATGGCCACGCCCCGTCCTGGCACTCGGTTTGGGACGGGTTGTTAAACAAGCATTTGCAATACAATAGGTCTCGCATTTGTGAAAGTTAGAGCTATTGGCATTGTAAATTACATTGTTTTTTATTTTGTTTTTTCTTGGAGTGCGATAAGAAGAGCCAGTAAATTAGCTGAGTTTTTTAGATATTCATGCTCAGTTTGAGGTGAACCTTGTGTGCCTGAATGAATGGAGTTATGAACTGCTTTATTGCAACCTGATAAAATTACTATTTGGCACTGCAAAACAAATACAGTTACACAAAAATAAAACATACCAGTAGGCGGGCTGGGGAGTCAGAAAAGGCAGAATTTGAGTTAGTTGCAGCTGTGTAAAAAGCAACATTGCTTCTGCGTGATGAACTAATTCATTAGCTGGTGCCCTACTTTCATATGAGCTTACAGTTAGTGTCCATACTAACAAGATCCCGGTAGCACCAGACTGACAGTTTAGAAAGCTCATATGGGGACAAATGGTGTAGCGCCACATACATGTAGCTGAACCCAATTGACATTTCTGTGAAGGTTCACTGAGATGATTTCCAGCTGCGAACATCTGCTCATGGCCTTATGTCAGTTGTAGCAAGGAGCGACCTCATACACAGTTTAGTGAGTCACAGAAAATTAGTCACACAACTGTTCTTTTGATGCAAAAAAAGTTATTTAAAGAGTTCCTTTAGTTTTTTCTTTTTAAATTTTGTTTTGTTTTAATTAAGGCTGCGGGCAACGTGTGATTTGCACAAGATCCAAATAGACAAAAAACAACTTTAGGAATCTTTAATTATTAGTGCTTGGCTAAGAAGACCATGTCAATTATTTTTGTCCACATGGTGCCTTCCACGTAGTGTTTTAAAGGTGTGCTATGTATGACCAAGTGGAGAGGTTCCCATTGTCCATGTTCTACTGTGAGATACATTTTAGGGGCATTGTTTAGGAGATGCTAATAGAGCCACTGGGACCCAGTAAATAAGGAGATGGAATGGGCGGGATGGAAATAATGACACGGGGAGTGGGGCCAGTGACAGAGACTAGATGTGAGGAAGGGAGGGAGAGATATGGAGATGGGACTATAGAGTGAAAGGAAAGTCATTTTAAAAAGCAACTATTTTTTTATTAAAGAATGTAAACATACGCAATCTAGCTGATGTGGGTTTTTTTTTTGTTTTCAGCGTCCTTTAAGAGAAATTAGTCATAACACTTGCTTAAATACGATGCGCCTATAAAAAGAGTAATTTATTTGAAATTATCTGCTGGACAGTGTTGGTAATAAGCCAGCAAATGATCGTTAAATCATTGACCGCACTTCATTTTCCATTTGGTTTTATACGGGGCTTTTATTCATGAGACAGGGCTTAGAGAGTTATTTTGATGCAAAATGAATTGACGAGAAATGCAAACATCCGAACGGAAACAATGGCCTGAGCGGCGACATAGAGATGTTATGATGGTTAATTTGTCAGCCTTGGTCGATGTTTTTTTTTTTTTTTTGCGGTTTTATATAGCTCGAACTCCACCGGAAGGTAGTAGAATGCTTTACATAAGCGATTGTTGCATTACAGACGGAAACATTCAGTTTTAGGTAGGGGAGATTACGTGATTTGCCAACCTCCCACCAGACTTGAACCCAGTTCCCCAGCGTTAAAGTTGGCCACCCTAGCCTTTAGGCCACACAAACGACCAGTGACATTAATATTAGTGCGTCAGCATAGTAACGGGAAAGATACAATGGTATTATTTCCGCAAAAACCCGGGAAGACGTGGCATTGAAATAATAGTCAAAAACAGCTAGCAACAAAGCTGAGCCAGGAGGTGAGGCCGCCATCCATGGAGCCGGGACTGCAAGGTTGGCAGGCAGGCTCGCCTACTGCTCGTCCAGGGTGTCGCCGTACTGTCCGTAACACTCGGGGGTTCACTAGGCACGTTCTGCTTCGTGCCAGGAATTCCAGCGCCGATGTTGGTGCAAGGGTAAGACTGCAGCTCCTGCAATAGCTTGCCCAGCAGACAGGTACTGAGGTTCGAGCACCGCTTGGACATGCGTCTTTGCAGGCTACAGGAAGATGAAAACAAGTGGATCGCAGCACTTGCTCTTTAGCTGCACACATCTTAAGCTAAAGCGCTGTGCCGCGATTGCTCCAAAAGTCAAGAAATCCTTGCTAAAGCGCGTGTGCCGCCATTGCAAGAACAGTAAACTGTAGGCAAGCATACGGGCGCCGTATTATGTTAAACGGCCATTACACGAATGGTAAAAAACAGTACGTACCCAGTAATTAAAAGACACCTTCTAACGCCTCAAGCAAACGATCCAGTCCGGATGGGCTGGCCGAGAAGGAGACAGGGCGGTCACCAAAAAGCCTCACTTTCAATCGGAGGCCAGCGTTTACCATAAAGGATGACGCCGGCCAATAGAAAGGATGGGCGGAGCTTCCACTCCACTTCCGAAATCTGCTCGATTACAAGAGGTCTCGCAGAGCGAGCAGCGCATGCGCTGCAACGCTAGGCGAGACCTAAAAATAAAATGGTAATAAATTGACTTTATTACCATTTTATTTTTCTACTCTGGGGCTTTTCTGGGGGCATTTCAGTTAGTTGGGCGATACTCCTCCACCCTAATGGAGGAGCCACTCCTCGGCCCAGAACTTACAGCTTTCCTTTAGGCAGTCCTGGGCTACGCATCTGATAGTCTTGTGTGGTTTAGAACGTACTTTGTGAATATTTGTGCAGACTAACAGAGCAGCCTTTTTGACAATCTCTAGGTAATTCATTTTCACACATTTGTTACACCAACGAGCCATTTTTGGCCATAAACTAAAGTGTGAAGCTTGCTGTAGTTCTGGGTTGTGGTGTGGAGTGCTCTCTGTCGCTAACTGTGGGTGAGGAGCAAGCCACAGTTGTTAATTGTGGCGAGGAGCTCGCCCTGGTTGTTATGGTAATGAACTCACCCTTGTTCACTGTGTTTTAAATGGGTTAGAGCCTCCCTCCCAGGGGTGGGCCCTTGCAAAGCCAAAAGGCAAGTCATTGAACCAGGGCCCTCTATTTCTGTCCTTCACTGGCTTGAAAAAAAACATAAACTGTACCTACCTGCATGTCACATGCCGGAGGTGCAACGCAGTGTCACTAGTATCACTGGAAGTTCCCTTTGACCTGGGGATGAAGTAACAGGGGAGTGTTCCTTAAAGTGTTGTTTAAACAGTTCTGCAGGATTGTAAACGTGACTGCCTCTTTTGTTGGGGTACAGAATTCCTTGTTTTGAAGGACGATGGCAGCTGGCACCGTCAAATATTCTAGTTTAGCCATTGTTAAGATTTTTTGGCAGGGCATCTGAGGTTAGTTCAGTCCCCAAAGCTATGGTTGACATTCGCTACGCCATTCCACGCATGTAGCCTTGTCTATGGTTTATTTTATGCAAAAAGAACAATTGATGGACAGAATGTTGATCAATGTCAACCATTCACCCCAGTACAGAGATCTGGGCCTAAATCCATCGTTTTTTTGCTCCCCATGCCATTCCAGTTTAAACCCAGGCATATGCAAATCAGTCTTGACCCTGTTCCCCATGGGAACAGTCCAGGCCAAACTGCCAGGCCAGGTCTTCCCTGGACCAGAAACAAGCATCCTAGGACCAGTTTCGGGGTTTCACCCCTCATCAGCCAGGCTATCTTGACTCCAGTGGCATGGAGAGCACATATACATATATGAAATCACAGTTTTCAATACCTTTCAATAAAGTCAATATCTGCTTTGCGTAGAGCCTCGTTGGGCAGCTGGCTGTGTATTGTTCACAAGTGCGCTGCATTATGTCTCAGCTGGTGTTTTGTGTGTGGTAGTAGTCTGTTTTGGAAAGTGTTCCGTGTGGTGGGTAGGCTTGCATTTCAACTTGTGTGTTATTTGTGTCAGCTATCGTGTGCTTTGTAGGACTGTAATTTGTTTAAGGTGGTTTGTGATATTTTAAGCAGGGTTGTGCGTCCTTTGTCTAATGAGCTCCAGAGTTGTGTGTTTTGTATAAGGTGCCATGTGGTGTTTCAGTTAGGGTTGCGAGCTCTTTGTAGTCTTGTGTATTTTGTGGTAGGCACTGAGTTCTGTGTAGCGTTGTGCGTTTTCTGTCGGGCAGCGTGTTGTATTTTATGAAAGGTTGAGGATTTTTTTTCTATGGGTTTGTGTTTTGTGCATAGTTGGGTCGTATGTCAGTTGTGTGTATGTAATAGGGTGTTGTGTTTTGTTTGATTGTGCTTTTTCTTTCGGATATGTGTGATGTTTGGTGCAGGGGTGCAGGGCTGCAGGTCGCTTCACTTCGTGATCTATGGAACATTCTAGGCAGATTTATGAGGCCTGTCTGGCGTGATCGCAGATTCGATCTCTGCAGCAGGTGAGACGTCTCGAGGTTTCTAGGCCATTAGTGTCTGCAGCCGAGCGGGGCGCCTTGAAGCCCTGAGGCGCCCAGGCAGGAGACACGTCCGTCTGTGCAGTGCAACCTGGAACTTATATCAAACAATTCTTTATTTTGTAGGCATTGAAATAAAAGATCTGCCCGGTGTGGTTGACGTGGAAGGGATGACTACTTTCTTTTTAAGTGTAACGTGAGCACCACCTTTCTGAGCGGCGCAACTAGACTCGAACTTTGGGGTGGGGGCCATCCTCCGAACTTGGGTCAAAATTACTTGTGGCTGACCACAGCACTGCTGGGGTGCACTGCATACCATGGAAAGTCATCTTTTTTCTGGACAATATGTGGCCAGTAGTGCGTTTTAAAGTGCACTGGGGCATAGCTGCCAAGGTTTCAGATTGCTATGTGTGACATTTTCACAATTTCAGTGTAATTATCAGTGACATTTCAATGACTATGAGTGACACTTTCTCGCGAGCAAAATCAAGCAATGAAGACGAGGGAAACCTATAAATACCAGAAATTACACCCATTTGAGCAACAAGAATCTCCAAGAAGACTTTAAAACTGCAGCAAAGCACCAGAAATGCAAGGGCACTGTGGGACCCGACTGTACCAAACAGGATGTGAGGCCATACTGCATGCAAATGAGCCAAATTTTCTATAACGCCCCCCCTGCCCCAACCCCCACACAAAAAAACAGGATAGATCTCCCAGCACGAACTGTCACAGTGTATCCCCCCTCCTGTACCGTGTGACACTCAAAGCCACCTTCTGACACAAATGTCACTTCATTAGGCGGGTTTGTGTACTGTGTATTTGTTATTACAGAAGAGACAGCCTGGCCTTTCCTGTACTTCTGCAGAACTACCTCTACAGGGTAAACAGAGTGCAATCGTAAGGAGCCAAGGTAAAATACAACTATTGAAAATTACGTAACGAAAGCAGGACCGAAAGCTATTACTTTGAAATAAAGGCTTTTAAGTATTTATTTTTACCGAAAATATCACATTTTTTAAGCAAATAGTTAAAAACAATGATTATTCTAAATATGTTTTGCCCTATGGTCGGTTGCATTTACCTTGTTTTTTATCCTGAAAACGTCCCACTTTCTTTTGGTTCTGATTCAATTAGAAATTGTAATAGTTTTATTGTTTACAGACACGTTGAGAACAGTGAAAGTGACATAATGAGTTGGCTTTTTAAATGGATATGCATAAATGCTTGTTTGTAGCTGTAAAGCATTAACAGGAAAACATTCTAGAAAAGACAATATGTGGAAGGTCACAAGGTCCTTTCTGGACTGGAGTCGCATTTGCTGTTTTACATGAACCATGTAAAACAGGAAATGAGACCCCAGTCCAGACACCGACCTGCAGGCAGCTAGCTGATCGGGCTGCCACTAAAAAACGAATTTGTGGATTTACACTCACTCGCCTGGCTCAGAGTCTCACAGTGACACTTTCACTTACTTGCGAGGCTTGCCACGGCAATTTAGTTTACGTGGCAGCCGCCCGCCTGTCTCCTCAGACTCTTGGCCGCTGCAACACTAGTCTCTCCCTCAGAAAACGTGCACAGTGCGCTTCCCCCGGCATCAGACTCACTGAGTGAGGCTCAGCAGCAGATGTCACTGCTGCACAGTGGGCTCCACATGCGCTGCAGTCTAGTAGGGTTGGGTCCGGCAGTAGCTAGGTCATGACTGGTTTATTTACCACCATGCGGTGGTGTGAGTAATGCTGCTATAATTTGACATAGCATAGGGCAGCCTCTTGCAAATTTAACTGCAGCCCGAGCTGGTAGCAGGACGTAACGTCGCGCAGCGCCTATGACGTCACGTCAGTAAAAATGTAATGCCGCGCTGTGGGGGAATCGTAACGTCTCTATTGATACACTGTAGCACTAGCAGCTTCGAGCTCAGCCAATCCCCCAAGCCCAGTGCCTTGAGCAGCGCGCACACCACGGCGCACTGCCAGCCACTCCAGCTTAGTTTAGTCAGTGTATCAGCCCTACCGGCTTGACCGTCGAGGCGCTATCTCTGCCTATTATGCGTGACAATGCATTTCAGTGCGGTGATGCGGACCACCACACTGAAATGCGTTAGTCTAATGCCTGATGCGTGATACTTGGCAGGGCTGCTGGGGCAGTAACATTGTTCTCTACTTGAAATGATTTACAAATTAAGGATTCTTCCTCAAGGAATTTTAGAAGAATGAATGGTATATGCTACATTTTAATACACATTGTTCGAGTCGACTTACTAAGATGTGGAATTTAGCAATTCTTTGTGGGACAATCTGTCAAATTGGACCCAGTGTGTTTTGGAATGCACTATGTGCAGTGTTGTATTAGCACCACTACCCTTGTTTGCTATTTCTAATCTCGGTTCAATACAACAGTGGCAAGATCAGAAACTAATCTAGTCCTAAAGTCTGACTTTCCTTTAGTTCACACTCTTCGCCTCTGGGTTTATAGCGCCAGCTGCTAGTGGACATTTGTAGACAAAAGGTGTGATGTCATTTCCGCTTTACCGGGTCGCGCTTTAGTGATTGGACATCTATGTCAGCACAGTACTGACACCAAACATGCACTAAGCCCACGAACTTTAGTAGCGGCGGAACAGTAAATAGTAATGCTGTGTGAAAATATTTGGCAATGATGCACGAAAAATAATTCTGCAGAAGTCTGTGAAACATTTGTTTTAAAGATGAAGTGGTAAGTATGTTTTAGTAAATTCTTGTGTGAGGTAAAAGGATCATGAAATAAGACATCTTGGGGGAATCTTCAGTAGCATAACAAATGCTTCCAGAAAAAATGGTAGATTGGATCCTGGCAGGAGTAAAGGACTGGATTAGAACAACTTTGATAAATGGCTGTAATCATAGCATAAAGAAAAGACAGAGTTGCAGAATATTCGCTCTTCAGAGCAAGAAACAGTTACTCCAGGACAATCATTAGACGCATGTATACAGTCGGGTTTAAGCACTGCCCTTCCTGCTAACCTAGCGCACCCCAAGCCCATTAAATCATTAAGACCTGATACCTCCAATCCTACTGGCCTCTGTCTTCCCAGAAGCCAGCGCTCCCTTCAATTCTCCATCTTCAGCAGTTGGCGCAAATGGAAATTTAACTATCTGAAAGAAACACGTTAGTGATAGATTCCTTACCTTAGAATTACCCCCAGGCGTCAGACTGGATCCGGAAAGTTTTCGTTAGCAGTACCTCTGCGCGTTGGAAGGTGGCGTCGGTCGGCTTCGCGTCCGTCGTCGGCGTTGTGGTCGCCAGGATGACGTCGCGGCAGTTACTTAGACGCCACCCTCGCGCGCTGACGTCAGTTCTTTCTATTTTCGCGCCAGCCAGCGCAGATCCGGGAAGAGCGGTACGGTACCTCAGTCCTTTTTTGACTAAGTTTTTCTCGACGTCTTTTTCGAGTCTCACGGCTCCGTAAGGTGCACGAGGGATGCCAGGATTCAAGGCCTGCGGTTCCTGTAGTTGACTGATGTCGGTGACGGATCCGCACCGCGTGTGCCTTTTCTGCCTGGAGCACGACCACGACCCCAAGTCGTGCTCCGACTGCCGGTTGTTGACGCCGAAGGCTTTGCGGGAGCGGTCCCGAAAGCTGCTTGAATGCCGACAGTCGGCTCCGCGCCGTTCGAGGTCCCGGTCGAGAGGGAGGTCGAGGGACCGGTCGCGGAGCCACCATCAGTCAGGATCGAAGTCATTGAAGTCTTCGCACTCGGGTCGGGTAAGTCGCAGCACAAAAAGAAGTCGAAGAAGCATCGTCGCTCTTCGACTTCTCCTCGTCGGTCGGCTGACCCTACGAGGTCCGCGGGTGGTGCCCCTCCCGCGGCTCCGCGTGTGGAGCCCGAAGAGTCGACTCCGGGTTCCCCTCCCTTTCCGGGACCCGGGGCGACTCCCGCCCAGCTTCGTACATTCTACAAGGCGATGCATGCCATCTTTGGGCGGCCCGAACCCGCCGGCGCGCCTCCGGGCCCCGCGGACTCGGCTGGGGGGCCGGGACCTTCATTGCCGGCAGCTCCGGCCCCGCAGGCCCCCCGTGGATCCAGGCCTGGATCCGGATCGGCGCCGGTTGACCTTATCACACCCCCACCGGTGCCGCTTCCGACGGAACCACTACCGCGCCCGGCGCCAGCCAGCCCCCCGGCCGGCGTCGACCCCAACCTCCTTCTGGATGAAGACACGGAGCCGGACCGGCGTCGACCGATGCCGGATCCAGCGCCGGGCGGGGTTTTTGTGCCCCTGTTCACTCCTGGAGTCCCTTTTAGGCCAGATTGGCACCCAGAGGACGAGGAGGAGGAGCATTGGGAGGGGTCAGGTGACCCTTTAACGGAACAACTGAAACAGGACTGGAGAGAGGACCTAGGGGACACCTCGCCAGACCTTGACATTCTGTCTCCTCCTACCGTGGCTACGGAGGAGGGAGCGTCTTACGCAGTGGTGTTGCGTAGGGCGGCCGAGGCTCTTAACCTCGAGCTTCCTACGGTGGCAGTCAGGACTAACCTCCTGACAGAGGTTCTTCAACCGGCAGCGAGCTCTTCGGAGCCCCTGCTGCCTTTTAATGAAGCTATGTCAGATATCCTTTTGGGCACTTGGTCCAAGCCCACCACAGGGGCTCCTGTGGATAGGATGATTGCCCGACGCCACCGCCCTGCTCCGGGCGACCCCTCGTTCCTTTCCCAACACCCTTCCCCTGAGAGCTTGGTGGTCCAAGCCTCGACGTCCCAGAGCGCCTTCCCTACTGCACCCCCGGATAGGGAATCCAAAAAGCTGGATCACCTTGGGAAGAAGTTGTTTTCTTCCTCCAGCTTCGGGCTGCGGTCGGTAAACACCGCATGCCTCTTGGGCCGTTACTCCCACTCTGTGTGGGACTCAGTGGCGCAAGTGCTGCCTCAGTGTCCAGAGGAGGCCCGGACCGTGCTCTCCCGTGCTGTTGCTGAAGGGAGAGACGCAGCTAAGTTCACCATTGGGTGTGGGCTGGATACCGCCGACTCACTGGGCAGAACGATTTCCACGTCGGTGGCAATCAGACGCCACGCCTGGTTGAGGACGACTGGCTTTTCGGGGGATGTCCAGAACACCCTAATGGACATGCCTTTTGATGGCCGTCGCCTGTTCGGCGACAAGGCAGACAGTGCATTGACACGTTTCAAGGACTCGCGGGCTACGGCCAAGTCCTTGGGTCTTTCCACCCTGCGTCCTGCACAGCCTGCTTTCCGCCCCTTTCGTGGTCACGGAAGGGGTGCCCCACCACGTTCCCTTCAGGGCCACAGGCCGGCGCAGAGCTTTTCTTCCCAGCGCGGCCGGGGACGTGGGAACCAACGCCGTGGTTCTGGGGGCCAGCGGGCGGGCCAGTCTACCTCCACCCCCTCCGCCGCAGCCTCCAAGCCCTCCTAGTCTGACATTTCAGGGCCACCAAACACCAGTGGGCGGCAGGATTCGCCATCACCTCCCCCACTGGTGCACCATCACGTCGGACAGGTGGGTTTTGCAAATCGTCCGAAGGGGCTACTCCCTCCCCTTCGAGACTACCCCTCCCTCCATGCCACCCAAGTACCATCGCATATCGGAGGATCACCTGTCCCTTCTCCAGCAGGAAGTTACGGCTCTCTTGGCCAAGGGAGCCATCGAGCGCGTTCCTGTCCCAGAAGTAGGTCATGGTTGTTATTCCCACTACTTTCTGGTGCCCAAGAAGGACAAAGGCCTGCGTCCTATCTTGGATCTCAGGAACGTCAACCGCTTCCTCCGGAAGGAGAAGTTCAAGATGTTGACCCTGGCTCAGGTCTTGTCTGCCCTCGACCCTGGAAGGTAGCGTTGGACCTGCAGGACGCTTATTTTCACATCCCCGTCCTGCCAGCCCACCGGCGTTACCTGCGGTTCACGGTAGGCCACAAGCATTTTCAGTTCACCGTGCTCCCCTTTGGCCTTACCAGCGCCCCTCGGGTGTTCACGAAAGTGATGGCGGTGGTCGCAGCTCATCTGCGCAGATCGTGGGTTCCAGTCTTCCCCTATCTCGACGACTGGCTGTTGAAGGCGGGTTTGCCCCAGGCTGTCGTCTCCCACCTCCAGACTACGGCCGATCTCCTGCACTTGCTGGGGTTCTCCATCAATGCGCCGAAGTCGCACCTGATTCCCTCTCAGAAGCTCCTCTTCATCGGAGCGGTTCGGGACACAACGCAGTTTATCCTCCCGAACAGCGAGTCCGGGATATTCGGGCTATGATTCCGATCTTTCAGCCTCTATCCCGGGTGTCAGTCAGGAAGACCTTGAGGCTGTTGGGACTCATGGCCTCCTGCATCCTGCTGGTCGATCATGCCAGGTGGCATATGCGGGCTCTGCAGTGGGACTTGAAGTTCCAGTGAGCGCAGCATCAGGGGAACCTGTCCGATTGCGTCCAGATCTCGGAGGGCACTGCACGACAATTGCAGTGGTGGCTCACGAACCATAATTGGGTCAACGGCAGATCCCTCTCCCTTCCCCAACCAGAACACACTGTGGTGACAGATGCATCCCTTCTGGGATGGGGTGGCCACATGGGAGAGGCGGAGATCAGAGGCCTCTGGTCTCTGGCGGAGTCTGGGCTCCACATCAACCTCCTGGAGCTTCGGGCGATCCGTCTTGCACTCAAAGCCTTCCTTCCATCTCTCCGGGGAAGAGTTGTGCAGGTGTTCACAGACAACACCACCGCCATGTGGTACTGCTACAAACGGGGTGGGGTCATGGACCCTATGTCAAGAGGCTCTGCGTCTCTGGACATGGCTGGAACATCAGGGCATATCTCTGGTGGTTCAACACCTGGCAGGTTCCCTGAACGCCAGGGCTGACGAGCTCAGCCTCAGGTGCATGATGGATCACGAATGGCGTCTTCACTCGGAGGTGGCGCAAGGACTCTTTCAACAGTGGGGAGAGCCTTGGTTAGATGTGTTCGCCACCGAAGAGAACGCGCAATGTCAGCAATTCTGCGCGTTGGAATTTCCAAGGCGGCACTCGCTAGGCGACGCTTTTCGTCGCGAGTGGAGTTGCGGTCTTCTGTACGCCTTTCCGCCTATACCAGTTCTGCCCAGAGTGCTGAAGAAGATCAGGCGCGACCAGGCCCAAGTCATTCTTGTGGCTCCGGATTGGGCACAAAGAGTATGGTATCCCGAGCTACTCAGTATAGCCATCGGTCCTCCGATTCGTCTGCCTCTTCGGGAGGATCTTTTGTCGAAGCAGCAGGGGACGGTCCTCCACCCGAACCTGTCCAGCCTCCACCTCCTTGCGTGGAGATTGAGCGGCGGCAACTGACATTATTTGACCTGCCTCCCGAAGTCTGTGATGTCATCTTGGCAGCCAGGCGTCCCTCCACTAAGACGGTATACGCCTGCAGATGGAACAAATTTGTGGCATGGTGCACAGCAAAGGCTGTGGATCCCCTTTCTGCCCCTCTTTCTGAGGTTCTCTTGTTCCTTCTTTCTTTGGCCCAGCAGGGCTCTGCTCTGGGCACTCTAAAGGGCTATCTTTCGGCCATTTCTGCCTTTCTCAGGCTTCCTGATCAACCTTCTCTTTTTAAGTCCCCTGTTGTTAATCGTTTTCTGAAAGGCATAACGCATCTCTTTCCTCCGGTTCCTTTCGTTATGCCTCAGTGGGACTTGAACCTGGTCTTGACCTTTTTAATGTGTGCTCCCTTTGAGCCACTTCACAACTGTCCTCTTCGTCTCTTGACGCTTAAGACTGCTTTCCTGGTGGCCCTCACTTCTGCTAGGAGAGTAAGTGAGCTCCAGGCTCTTTCTTCTAAGCCTCCATTTCTGGCTATGCATCCGGACAAAGTGGTCCTACGCACTCGTCCATCCTTTCTTCCAAAGGTGGTTACATCTTTTCATATTGGCCAAACCATCACTTTGCCCACCTTCTTTCCTCCTCCGCATCCTTCGAGAGAGGAAGAGAGGCTCCACTGTCTGGACCCAAAACGTGCGCTCTCCTTCTACCTAGACCGCACAAAACAGTTCCGGGTGGATGACCAACTCTTTGTTGGCTACGTGGGCGCCAAGAAAGGTCGGGCTGTACACAAGCGGACCATCTCCAGGTGGGTCGTCTTGTGTATCAAGGCCTGTTACTCTTTGGCTAAAAGGAGCCTCCAGTTGGGTTGCGCGCCCATTCCACTAGGGCGACGGCAGCCACCACTGCTTTGGGACGGGGAGTTCCTCTAAGCGACATCTGTCAGGCAGCTACGTGGGCATCGCTGCACATGTTCACCAAGCACTACTGCCTGGACAGCCAAGTCCGGAGAGATGGCTTCTTTGGCCGTTCTGTTCTCCAGGACTTTCTGGTGTGATCTTGGTTCGCAGACCCACCACCGGGGTTGGTATTGCTGGGGTATCTATTCTAAGGTAAGGAATCTATCACTAACGTGTTTCTTTCAGATGCACAAGTTACTTACCTTCGGTAACGATGTATCTGTAAGAAACATTAGTTAGTTGTAGATTCCTTACCGCCCCACCCATCCTCCCCGTTCTGCGAACTGATTTCTAGGGTTAAGGACATCCCTTCAGGGCCCTAGTTTTGTGTACCAGTGGTCAGTATCTTGCATGGCTCTGCATTTCTGGCGTGGAAAGTCGTGTACAGAACTGACGTCAGCGCGCGAGGGCGGCGTCTAAGTAGCTGCCGCGACGTCATCCCAGCGACCACGACGCTGACGACGGACGCGGAGCCGACCGACGCCACCTTTCGTCGTGCAGAGGTACTGCTAACGAAAACTTTCCGGATCCAGTCTGATGCCTGGGGGTAATTCTAAGGTAAGGAATCTATCACTGACTAATGTTTCTTACAGATATATCGTTACCGAAGGTAAGTAACTTGTGCATTAGGAGGTTTTGTACACATTACGGATCAGCCAGGTGTCTCCTGTCTCCGTGGAGCTCTCTTTAACCTGCCTTAGTATCTTCTGAACTGTGCATAATGAAAATGTTCTGTCACTTCCTATTCTTCTTACTGTCACCCCTAATCTTGACAACAACCTCCTTGTCCTCCCTGACCACCACTATATATCCTTTTCTCCCCTCCGTACTTGTTGGTCACATGCCTACGGCTGGTCAACTTCTCATTCTTTGCCAGTCCTTGATGATGATGATGATGATGATGATGATGATGAAATGAGTTTGTAGAGCGTACATTTACCAAAGGTGTCCGGTCCTGGCTCGGAATTCCAAAAGTGAAGCTAAAGAGGGAAGCAAAAAGTTTTGTTAAACTTCCTAAATATAAGATGGTCAGATGTGGTATGTAGGACCCAAAGAAGTGAGTTCAAGAGAAAGGCAGAACAGTAGAAAAATGAATGGGATGCTGCATCCGATGAATATGCTGAACAGTGAGAAGAGACTGGGGTCAATCCCTTAGTGCACGAGGGGACGTAGTGACAGAATTTGCTGTGGAAGTGCTTGGGGCCAGATCCGTTGACTGCCTGATGAACCAGACACCGCGCCTGGAGCTTGATCCACTTGTGGATTTTAGAGAGCGGTATGGAGACAAGGCCATGCTTTTGAAGGCCACAACAAAGGCAAGCCACCACATTCTAATTAATCTGTAGATATGAAACCGCGAGAGCCCTAACAACAGATCATTTATTTAAAATATTTTCAAAGCTTGTGATTACCGGAAGGCATCCTGATGCTGGTAAGAGACAGGTAGAGAGTGCACATTCAGGTCTTAAGTTGTTGGTTGGTTTGACACGAAGGCAAATTCCTCTTAGCCAATAAGGGAGATAACCACCAGGTAACTAACTATGCCCTTTCAGATAGTTTGAGGGAAGCCTCTTGTGGCACGCCTTAGACAACAAGAAACAAGTGGGAGCAGGCCTTCCTCTCTTCATCTTAATCTAATGCGCCTTCTCTCAAAATCCTCTAGCTCATCTGACTTCCTACAAAGAAATCCTGGGAGGAAGGATGACTTAGATGAGCTGCAAGTGTTTTTTGTATCCAACAAATGTCCACAAAGCCATAAATGTTGACAACCTACCTGGAGAGGTTGCCAGAGGATAGTCATGCCTCCAGCCAGCAGTCGTTTCAGACCTAGATGGTAAAGACAGTAAGGGCCTGACGGCAGCAGAACAGATTAGGAGCAACAAGACAGGAACAGAAACATCCAGGAAAGGCATTTGGCAAGTACTTAACTCTTCATTTACAAAGCTGTCATGGCCAGCAATCTTGCTTATCCTGCAGACAAGATCACAATCTCTGGTGGTTCTTAGCACACTCGCAGTCAGGACACCATCAAACTCCAGACTATGAAGTGAAAAAAAGAAAAAAACAAGACAGCAGGCCTTCTCCGTCGATGCACCAATGACCTGGAACAGCATCTATGTATACATTAGGACCACCCAACGCTATTCCAATTTAGGAAAGTGTTGAAGAGTCACCTCTTTAAAGAACACTACATCACAACGCGTTAACCATCTGTAGGAAGGTGGAATCTGACTATATGGTTGCCCCCACTTTTTTCCTGGTGTTTTGCTGGTTTATGACTTAGTTGGACTGGGACCCTGCTATTCAGGGCCCCAGTCTATCTGCTCTCTCTAAACGACATGGAGTGCACTCTAGGTGCACTAGTGATTGGATACTGTGGTGCCTTATGAGTCCCTAGTATATGGTACCTTAGGTGCCAAGGGCATAGGTACTTCACAGGCCTACCAGGGGCTGCAGCATGTATTATGCCACCCCTGGGAAGCAGACTAAATCTGACACCACAGGCCTGCTATTGCAGCCTGGGTGAGGTGGTGCTAGCACCCCTCACTGAGATATAGGTTTCCTATATCTCTCCTGCACACACATATAAACCTATCAGTCACCCCTAAGGCAGGCCCTATCAATCCTGAGGGCAGGGTGCTTGGCTTCTATGTGAGGGGGTGCCTCTGCCTGAGCAGGGCCCCTCTGCAGCTCTCAGAGTCTATTCTCTGGTGCTGTTTGTGGATGCGGATTAAACCATATACTATTAAGTGCATTATATTCTCGCAGTAAATGCTAACTTTGGAATGGCTGCATCAAAACATGTCGTGTTTGGTGTCAAACATCTTGGAATACTACCCCCCGCCAATATTGGCGGCGGGGGTAGCATTCCACCCTTCTAGAGGGATAAGACATGTACCTGCTGTGGAAACGCGGTAGAATCCTAAAGAGCCCTGGCATCACAAAATGGATGCCACCAGTCACAGACACTGGGCTGCCCTCCTGCTGATGACCAAAACTCGCAGTGGAGGAAGCCCAACAATAGGCATCCTGTCACAGGGAGGTGTAACCACCTCCCAGACAGGGTTTAGTGTATTGGGGCTGGGTGGGTGCACTCTTAGAGTGCTTTGAAGTCCTGCACTGGGGGAGCAGAAGGCTCCTCTGTGCATATGCCAGTTCAAACCAGCTCAGGGGCTACCTGCCCCTGCGCGAAACTGGACAAAGGGAAGTGGGTGTAGCCACCCCCTCCCTTGACCCTCCCATAGGTGGGGTCATAGAGCTAGTCCATCCCCTCTTTTTAGTATAAGAGGGGGAACCTTGCCATTGCAAAGCAGATAACCCCTGGACGACGCTCTACAGAAGAATCCTGGCCCTTCGACGTTCCACTACCTTTGGAAGACAGAAGAATCTCCCTTGGAGTCAAGGAGTGACTCCCCTGCTTGGCAGGCACCAAAAACGACAACGACGGTCGCAAACTACGCCGCTCCCGCCAGAGTCCGAAGTCCCTGCAGCCCAAGAAGTGGATTTCCTGACCTCTCCCAGGCCATCGTGAGTCCCCAGCGAAGCTGAGGCAAGTGGACCCCACGAGTAACGAGGAACCGCGACCCCTGGGTACCGTGCACTATTGTCGAGTGCAACCCCTTCACAACGTTCTACGAACTTGTGCTTTGGACCACGTGTGGTCCCGACCTCCAGCAGGAATCCCTCCGAAGATCAGAGGCCTACCCATCCCGAGTGACCGTGGGCCCCTGTTGAGTGATTCCGCCCGAGGTGTCTTCGCGATCCCTTGCCCACCGGCTTGTGGGTCCCCAGAAGACTTCTTAAAGAAACCAAAGGGCTCCCCTGGTTGCCCCAGGCCTGCCCTGACTTACCCTCGCTGGGTGAGTTCCTCAGACCTTGCTGGTCTGCGCCATCGACTTTTCTTCATCTCCCCGAGACTTGCTGCTGCCAAGGCTTGTTGGCTCCAATCGAGTTGCCGATACCGCAGTCAGCTGCAGACGTCGAGGGACACACCGAATCCAGCTCCTGGTCGTCGTCGACACCTCCTGGACCACGTGGCTGAAGAGTCAAGGCACCCGCAACCGACCTGAATCAACCGACGACGGTGGGCATCCATCTTCCTTGCCCCGGGTCACTGCCAAGTGACTTTGAACACTGTCCCCTCTGCTTTCAGGTCATCCTTCTTCAGAATCCAGGCTTGGATTCCACCGGACACTTCTTCAGCTCCCGCAAGCAGCAAGTCTTCTTTGTTCGCCATTGAAAACGACGCCGCAACCCGACACCAAAGGACACCTGTGCACCCGGCTTCCCTGGGTGAGGTAACTCCAGCACTACGGTGCTCCTGTGGGTGTGGGCCCTAGAACTACTTACCCTGTAAGTGACTTGCTTGTAGGTTCTCCCGAAGTATCCTAAAACTCTTTATTTCAAACCGCGACTTGCCCCATTGAAGTTAACGGCGATCCGCGCCTGTGTATCCACACTGCACGCGTCCCCCGTGGGTCCTTTACTTACCTGCCTTGGGTGGTTTCGTGAGGCCCCTGCACTTCTGAAGGCCCTAGGCCTTGTCTCCCTGCAAGTCGTTGTCCCTAAGTCTCTTACTTAGTATATGGTCTGGTACGCCCCTAGGGCCCCAGCCATATTTTGTGCTTAACTTATTGTGAAACGTTGATTTGTGCATATGTTTGTCTTCTAATCTCATAAAGAGATTAGTAGAGAGTTATTTAGAAATAAATACATATATATTTGATATATATAACTGTGTGGTGTCTTTTCATTTGGTGATTCAAGAGATTATATGGTAAAACAAGCTGCTTTACATTCCTCCGAGACTTAGCCTGAAGGCTGCTCTCCACAGCTACCACTAGGATAGCTTTCTTTAAAAGGTTGTCTTAAACCTATCTACCATAAGAGTCGATTTGCCCTGGTGCAAGGTGTCCACTTTAATTAGTGAACAGCATATACCAGGCCAACTTCTCACACCATCCGCAACCCAGCTCCATCCCCTCTTACCCGCTGGCTTTATGCTCGTCTTTGACAATGTACAGTGCGGCTCTCACTAATGGCTAGGTTCGCCCTATAGAAATACCATATACATACATACTTAAATACATCAGAGCAGGTTTCTCACTGTGTGCAACAAATGGAACTAGATGCAAGAGCATGTAAAATGCCAAGATGTCAGTACATTTTCTGATGCAACAAGAAGTCCAGGAAACAAACTCCAGTGAAGTCAATGAAACCAGCAGTAAGTCACCGAAGGCCAATCTGCCCTGGCAAATACCCCAAAAAATGTAGACATTTCCAGGGCAAAAATCCGGTGGCTGGCACCATAGACAGACCCATTTCAGGAAAATTATGAAAACAGAGAGGATGAAACTATGCTGCCAGTGATCAGAGTGGCACTGAGACCCGACAAAAGACAATAAACATATCTGCCATGAGGCAGCCCTGGGTTCTCTGAATAAGTGCCTGGGAAGTAGTTGCCACCATCGCAGCGGAAAAAAGGAATGCCACAACCACAAAGCATGAAAGGCTGTAGGCAGTGAAAGTAAGCCCTGTCTGCATTTCATGTCTCTGAAGGCAAGTACCTGACAGCACAATACTGAAACTCCACTGGGGAAATTGACTGCTGGAGCAGCTAGGGCAAGAGCGGCTCGGGGCAGTCCACCCTGTGACATGGCCGCGCCGGCCAGCAAACTCCACCTCTTCCTGGCATCACTCCTCCTCTTCCTGCCATCACTCCTCCTCTTCCTGGCATCACTCCTCCTCTTCCTGGCACCACCCCTCCTCTTCCTGGCATCACTCCTCCTCTTCCTGGCACCACCCCTCCTCCATGCACAGGGTCCTATAATCTATTTAATCCAAGTGTGCTTTAAAAATGGTAAAAACAGCATTAGCGATTTGAGGAAAACATGTTAAATGTATTCAGGTCTTGACCTATAGTGTGGGCGTGTGTTGAAAGAGAAGGTCATCTTCTGTCTGTATCTGGAAAAAAACATTACTCAATATGGAATAACGACTGAATAACAGCCAAGGGGGCTATTTCATCATACCAGGAAATACAAGTGAAATTGAACAATGTATACGTATGCAAAACATGAGGGATTCCCCATATTGCGTGAATGAGTCATTATATCTGATAGAGGTGTTACTATGGTCCAGTGAAAAGAAGAAAATGATCGTTTTTGTGTGAACTATCGTGGTTTCAAATATTTACATATTGAGATATTTGTTTGTTTTTAGTATGGTTTGAGTGGAGTATATAAGGTATGAATGTCGTTGGCAGGGTATGAATTTAAGTTACATTTTGAATAAGGGTTAATGAAATGACTGGCAAATATTGTGATGCTGTAAATGGTTTACTTAGAAACATGACAAAAAGGATTATAAATAAATGATGAAAAGTAGAATCGACATTGTTTGATTCTCTGCATTCTTGTGGTTATTTTCCCCTGTTCCCGTTCTCCTTTAAACCAGGGGACCCCTTGTGTTTATTGTAGGTGGGTGCAGACCACATCACTCAAACAATTTCTTGCAAGATATTGAACTAGGTCAGCAAATGTGCGTTTTAATAATGCAATAATATTGTTAAATAATGTCATGTACTATTTCCGACTGACCATCAGTACACACCCTGCAAAAGCCCCTTTGCTGATGTATTTAATACTTTGGAGACTTTTTTAGACATTCCATTCTACATCAGTACAACCTTAACATGCATCGAAACCTTTGTATTTTTTCATTTACAAACATATAATTTGTGTTCAATGTACCTCTAGCTAAAAAAGAGTTTGCACTGCTGTAAATGACAAAAGTGCGGTTGTTAACCCAGTAATAGCCTTTTTATGAACTGTAGAAGGAAGAAAGGTTGAGACACCCTTAATGGAATTCAAAATCCCTGCAGGTTGTGCAAAGAGGTCTGCAGTAGGCACAGTACTGGGCCATATACACACCCAGATCCAGATGTGTACTATGTGCATTAAGCAGAAGGTTTGATAAAATGTTCAATCCCAGATTCAGGAACGTGGATCATCTAAAATGACTTGACATGACTTTACATCAGATCATTATACCAAGTGAAAGAAGACACAAACAAGGGTGCAAGAAATATATTGCATGGTGTACTTTTGAGTGACGTGTGCTTAATGCAACATCACGTTACACAGGTACTGTCAATTATTCTCTATTTGTCCAGGAAGGTTTAACTTAAATGCAAATATTACGCTTGCCTTTGCGCCCTAGGCTAAGCACCATGCACAAGTCGCTTTTTTCGCACATGCGGCATAGATGACGTAATCGACACGACCCCTTAAAAATCTGGCATTGTGCATTTATTTAATCCTTCACACAATGCAGTGCAGCAGTTTTCATGCAGGGCTCCATTGCGTCAAGGATGGTAAGTTTAGTGCTGTTTTTAGGTCGAGCCTCGAGTAGCGCGCAAGCGCTGCTCTAGCAAGACTTTATGTTAGGGGGTTTGAAAAGCTGACCACACGCTCGTGCGTCATGGCCTTTTCCCTGCGGTTACGCGCAAGCAAAAGGCCATGGTGCACGAGCGTGTGGTCACGCCTGCTGCTCGCAAGCGCGCGCACCACTCGTGTGCTTGTTATTTTTTCTTGACGACGCTGCAGCGGCTTGTTTAAATTTGTGCGTGCGCGATAATGAAAAACAGATGTCGCGCTGTGGCGCGCGCGCGCACCACTAGCGTGCTTGTTTAGATTGTGCGAGAGCACATCCACTAACGGGAAAACCAACATTTACATCCTTTCTTACGAGCTAAAAGCATTAATTATTTTTTAAAAACGCCAGACCCTAACATGTTCATCGCGGCTGGTCATCTCTCGTCCATGCACAGTCGGTTCCACGATGAATGTAAACCGCACTTCTGGAGCGGGATAACACGCTCTGCCACATTCACCCTTGACTCTCTGAAGGTCCCGCCTACATCTGAAAAAAAAGGTACTCATACGTCATTAGGGGGATTGCCGTGTTGTTTGATGCTGCAAACCTTGGTTTCCAAGCTGGACACGAAGTGACGTTCCAGTCAGCTGGGTATGCGGAAGTGCGGGTGTTGTTGAACTGCGTCACTGTGTCCACGGCTGCACCGGACCTGTCGACCTTGCCGGAACTCTTAGGCTTTAGTCTGAGGTCCGGCCAAGGGGTCAGTGAGAATAACCATTTAACTTGTGACATATGGTGCTGTGCGAAGCTTGGCTAGGAGCGTATTTCCTGTTTTAGCAGAGGGGGCGGGTCCTGGCAGGTGAGATTCTGCTGTCAGCTCCTGTCTTGCTGCTCTTTCTTGACTGCTGCATTGTGACCTCACTCACCACGCAATACACAGAAAAAATCGCGAACCAGCCCCACATCCTCCAGGCTCTGGGATCTTCTGCCGGGCTTGAGATTGCGACGCTTCCCATCGAAGACCAGCTCGCCATTAGTCTTCGGTAAAGCTTGCCGACTACTGCGCAGAGCCCAGCACTGCGGCGTGGTGTTTGAACCCTGCTCATGTGGCTACATTTAGAGGTTTAATGGCCTACCACTGCAAATATAGTTTACTGTATAGAATCTAGCAAAAAAAACAATTGAAGTAACGAAATGGTTACAAAACCTACCCCCCCCCACGAAACCTGACAGTTATGTTTCCCCAAACAAATGTAACTCGATACCCCTTTGCTCATGCATGGTCGTACTCGTAATGTCACATATGACATAATCAGTGACATCATCATCACCACCTAATGTAACTAATGTGCTAAGCGAATACCACATTTCGTTCAAGACCCCAGTCGGCGACAAAGTTATAAGCAAATCCTAAATACCTTTGTAATGGATGCTACAGCGATAACTAAACAGTCGCAATTGCTGACTCTAATATATACGTATACATATAAACACCCACCTTCCTTTGAGTGACTGAGCTGTGCTTCAACAGCCGCGCACTTACCGCCCCCTCCAACAACACTCGCCACCGATTACAGCAGTCTGTACGGCACCAAGAATACGTGTTCAACGCTTGGCTAACCGCCCCTCTATAACACCGCGAGACAAAAATATTCAGTCCACTGTCTTAGTCCAGCGGATAACTGCATTGCCGTGTACATGTTTATTTAAGCGATATATACTATGTAATACAGATGGGTTGCTCTAATTGTGCATTTAGCCGTAGGTAGTTTCGCTTTCTGTGAGAAGTTTTGCGACTTATGCTTCCGCGCACACCGTGTGTTCAGTCAGCTCTATATTGATCGACATACTAATCTTTTCTTGGAGATCTATAGCCATAATAGGTTGGTGATTAAGCATCCCCTTCAGATGTTTCTATCAAAGAATGGTCGTTTCATGTCTCGCCGAGGTGGCTGGCGATTACTTGTCTAGAACTTTATAACGTGCTGCGGTGTTATGGTGGTCACTGAAGGTTTTGAGTCATACTGGAAATGTCAGTGAATGTTTATTTGTTTCCAGTTAAAGATACCGGCAGTTTTACTACTGGAAGTGCTCCAGGGACATTCCTGGATAACATCACCGGTCCAAGACTGTTGAGATGGTCGGTCATTTTACTCCCAACGACCTTGGGTTGATTCAGCAATTTCTTTTTCCTTCGGTGCGCAGATATGTGATGTGATGAAGCTTTCAATATGTTTTTGTTCTGTTTTGTCATAAGTGTCATTGGAGCTCATGGCATTTAGATCGGATCTTGGGCATACAGTGTCTTTCATTTATCTCTTGGTGTTGGTTCCAAATAATCTCATGCCTTACTGGAGAAAGATGTAAGGGAGAGAACGCTGGGTGTTCTGATTTACCAATCCTAAACATGCCACGTACTTAGTTGTATGATTTTTCAGACCTCTCTGGATGTGAAAAGGACATCTTAATGGACAATCTAACGTCGAAAGCACTTTCTTTTTAGGTCTCTCCTACTAGGTAGTGCAAGCTGTATGGCTGCGAAAGAGCTCTGACGGGCTTACCAAGAATTTATAGTGGGCTTACAACCTGCCTATTGCTTACAACTTGTTGGCTTTCTTTAATTGTTTTTCTCATTTGCTTGCTTGTATTCAATGGCTTGCCTGCCTCTTCTAGTGTTTGCCCATCCACTTTACCATCCTTTTGAGTGGATGGCTTGTATCCTTCCACTGCTTTCCTTTTAGGGAGCTACTTTTTTCCGTTTGTTTAGGCACTCCTTGAGAGTGCATGTGTTTTCCAGCTCTCTCCCTTATGTGCTTCTCTCCTACCAAATAGTTGCCTCACGCTTAATACCTTTCTCTCTGTCGCATGTGCTATTTTTATTTTATTCCCCAGGGTTTGCTTTGTGGATAAGATTTCAATTATACTTGACAAACAGGACAAACCCTTTACCTATCTCATATGATTATTGCTGTCGTCCCCAGAGCAATGGAAGCAAGGTGATTTCGTTATTAGCACCTATGCTTGGTTATAGCTAAGCTTTCTCTGCCCACACGGAACGTAACAATACTACAGACTAAGGGAAAGAGAGCCTGCAACAGAAGATGGTTGTTTCAAAGATAATGCATACATTCACAAAACAATGGTGTATGTTTCTGGGATGAATGAAAGTTTGTTATATGAAGATAGAGTAAGCAAAACGATTGGTGTCTGCAGTTCTGGGAGTCATGGGGCATTGACCCAAATTGTGCTTGTCTGTTGGTTTTGTCTAGGGGTGTTCAAATGTACCTCTCTACATTCAACAAGGAAATTCTGATTTTCAGAATGATGATTTCCATATAGAGGTCTGCTTACTCGTCTAGAGCAAACAATGTACATGGTGGACTTTTCCACTGCAGTAAAATTACGAAAGGGGTCGGCAGCGGTTTGTGATGGTCACGCAAGGGTTCTGGAAACCCATATAAAGTCATAACCTTTTGAGATTCACACAAATTGTGCAAGTTTTTCTCTCTGGGGACATTTGTAAATGTGCACAAGCCAAATGTAAGTGTGTTTTATAGATTCAAAAGCTGACTGTACCATTCAAAGTTGTGACAGTGAAAGAGTTCTAGAGGACAAAAAAACCTTTGTGCTATATAATGCTTGGCAGATGTCATCCCATAATTTAATAATTGTGTTGTAAATCTTTAATGCTTATTTAAATATTCAGGATTATAATATTTGAAGAAACGTCTAATGCCAGTGAGGGACCCATTTGTGATTGTGTTCCCTGTACCTGCCTGAAATCGAATTGAGGTTGGGCAGTGTATATCCTCCAACTGGTGTTAGCAGTCTCATGCACTTGCATTTGATTTCTAATATGGAGCTAACTGTTAAACTCCTGTATTTGCAGGGGCACACTGGCAAGGATTGCTTCAAATAAATGTAGGAGGAATTGTAATTTAAATCTGTAGGAAAGAGCCCTTTTTGGATCGTCACCCCCCCCCCCCCCCCACACACACACACACACACACATTTAGCTCTAGATGCTGTAGGTTTAGAACTGAAAGTGAACTGGGACCTGCTAACCAGCCCCCAGTACCAGTGCTCTTTCCCTTAAAAGGTAATGTGAATTGGTACACCCAATTGGCAAAATGCTTTAACCCCCCCATGTAAGTCCCTAGTATATGGTACCAGTGGCACCCAGGGCAAGGGTGTTAAAGGGGTCACCAGGGCTGCAGCACTATTTGTACCACCCTGAGTGGCGGAGTAAAAGTAAAGTCTGCAGGGCTGCTACCGCAGACTGCACAAGCTGCTACTCTGCTTGAGTTCGACTCTGCACGCACCATGTGTGACAGTCCCCTTACTGCCTTGATTATATGTAAGTCACCCCTAAGGTAGGCCTCCTAAAGCCCAGGAGGCGGGTGCATTATTTCTATGGTGAAGGCATATATGTTGAGACATGTATACCTCTACAGTAACCTTGCCATTTAAGTTTACTGTAAGTGAACGGCGGTCCATAGGTTAACATGGACTGGCCTCCGGACAACACAGAGATAGCGAGCTCCACGATGGTATCACCGAATTTAGTCATGTTTGGTATCAGGTGGCAAATTAGGTATTCAGGAGGTGTATTTCCCCGCGCCCCCTCTCCAAAGGCTAGCCACACCTCTAGGGTGGGCTAGTGGTCTGTACAGCCGGGATGGCTCGTGCCATCCTGAAAGCTCCTACAATAGTGGGTTCTGGAAAGTTTGATGGCATAAACCCGCCGTATATGGTCACCTCAGTGGCGGATTAGCTGCAGGACTAGTAGCCTAATAGCTACTAGCCCTCACACCTCCTAAACACCCCTAAATCCAGGATTTAAGGGCTCCCCTGACACTGACTCCACGACATTTTTCAAACAAGCATTGGCATAGCCAATAGGTCTCGCCTTTGGGACCTTATAAGTGTTTAGCCATGCAACAGTTGATGTTGATGCACCAAGGATATTGTGCTGCATAACTAAATACTTATAAGGTCCCAAAAGCGAGACCTATTGGCTATGCCAATGCTTGTTTTACCTTATGTCAAATACGATATTTAATTTGTTCATCTTACATTTAAATAGTTCTGGACATTATGAATGTCCTCCCAGCACTACGAAAACCCAGCAAATCACATTAAACATGAAAGTCTCCGTTTAATAGACTGGCCATTTTATAGACTTTTTCTTTGGAAGCCAGAATGCCGATGGCATAGCACTGTTTCCATTTTTAGGCCCTTGTGATTGGGAACTTATTTACTCCTTCTTAATAAAGGTGAGCGTTGTTAGTTATCCGTGAAGTTTATTTGTGGACTGGGGTGATTTGTCAAAAGGCAGCATTCATTCCTGTGGACCTCCCTTGGACACTTCCAATAGCCCAGTCACTGCCATTTAGCATGGAATCGAAATGAATAGAGAGCGTGGGGCAGCAGCAATCACAGGCAGCAATGAGGAAACAAGCATTGGCAAAGCCAATGGGTCTCACCTATACAAGAGCTACTAGAATGGCTGCTGTTCAGCATGGATAAAAGTTAGTGGCGTAAAGGAGAGTGACATGGAGTGGAAAGTCGTAAAGTGGAGTAGAGTGGAGTGTTATGGAGTGGCGTAGAATTGAGTGGCGTGAAGAGGAGCGAAGTGGAGTGTCATGGAGAAGCGTACAGTGTTGTGGAGTGTCTTGTAGGGAGTAGAGTTGAGTGGCGTAGAGTGGAGTACAGTGTCAGAGTTGAGTAGAGTTTTGTAGAGAGGCATGGCAGAGAGTGTCGTGGGGTGGTGTAGAGCATAGTGGAGTGGCATAGAGGGTGTTGTGTAGAGTGGAGTAGAGTGTTGTAGAGTGGCGTAGAGAAGAGTAGATTGTCAGAGTGGAGTGGCATAGAGTGGAGTGGAGTAGAGGGGAGTAGTGTGTCATAGAATAGAGTGGAGTAAAGTGGCATGGAGTGGCATAGAGGGGGTTGCATAGAGCGTCATCGTAGAACGGCATAGGGAGGAGTAGAGTGCTGTAGAGAGGCACAGAGTGGAGTAGATTTTCAGTGGAGCAGAGTTCAACAGAGTAGAGCATTATAAAGTGGAGTATCGTGTAGTGTAGTAGAGTGGAGTAGCATGGCCTAGAGTGAAATGGCATAAAGCTAAGTCGTGCAGAGTAGATTGGCGTAGAGTGCAGTGGTGTAGAGTGCACTGGTTTTGAGTAAAGTGGTGTAGAGTGCATTAGCGAAGAGTGCAGTGGCGTAGAGTAGAGTGGTGCAGAGTAGATTGCAGTGGGGTAGAGTGCAATGGCTTGGAGTGGCACAGAGTGGCATAGAGTGATGTGGCATAGAGTGGAGTGGTGCAGGGTAGGGTGGAGTAGTGCAGGGTAGAGTGCAGAAGTATAAACTAGAGTGGCATACAGTGCAGAGGTGTAGAGTGCATAGGTGTAGCGTGCAGTGGTGTAGAGTGTAGTGGTGTACAGTCCAGTGGTCTATAGTGCAGTAGAGTTGAGTGGTTCAGAGTAGAGTGCAGTCATGCAGAGTAGAGTGTCAGAGTGCAGGGTCATAAAGTTCAGGGTCCTAGAGTGGTGCAGAGAGCAGTGACATACAGTACAGTGGTATAGAATAGAGTGGCATAGAGTGCAGTGACGTAGTGTCCAAAGGTGTATAATGACATAGAGTGGCGTAGAGTGCTGTGGCTTAGAGTTCAGTGGCTTAGAGTAGAATGTTGTGGAATATACTGACTTAAAGTGCAGTGGTTCAAAGTAGTTGGCATAGGTTAAGTATGTAGGGTGCATTGGTTTTGAGTAAAGTGGTGTAGAGTTCATTGGCGTAGGTTGCAGTGGTTTAGAATACAGTGGCATGACGTAGAGTGTCGCAGCGTAGAGTGCAGTGGCGTAGAGTAGATTGTTTCAGAGTAGAGTGGAGTGGTTCAGGGTAGAGTGGAGTGGTGCAGGGTAGAGCCCAGTAGCGTAGAGTAGAGTGCTGTAGAGTAGAGTGGCACAGCGGTGATTGCAGTGGTGTAGAGTGCAGTCATGCAGAGTAGAGTGTCAGAGTGCAGTGGTGTAGAATGCAGTGGTATAGAGTGCAGTGTTTTAGAGTGGTGCAGAAAGCAGTGACGCAGAGTACAGTAGTGCAGAGTGGAATAGAGTGGCGTAGAATGCAGTGACATAGAGCACAATGGAGTATAGTGGCGTAAAGTGCAGTGGTGAAAAATAGTTGGCGTAGGTACAGTGGAGTAGGGTGCATTGGTTTTGAGTAAGGTGGTGTAGAGTGAATTGGAATAGAGTGCAGTGGCTTAGAGTAGAGTGGCGTAGCGCAGAGTGCAGTGGTGTAGAGTCTAGTGGCATAGAGTGGAGTAGAGTGGTGTAGAGTGCAGTGGCATAGAGTTGTTTTAGAGTAGAGTGAAGTGGAGTGATACAGGGTAGAGTATAGTGGCACAGGGTAGAGTGCAGTGGCATAGAGTAGTGACGTAGAGTAGAGTGGCACAGCATTGGTTGCAGTGGCGTAGAGTGGAGTGGCGCAGAGTAGAGTGGCATAAAGTGCAATGGCGTAGAGTAGAATGCTTCAGAGTGAGTGAAGTGTCATTGAGTGGAGTGGTGCAGGGTAGAGAGGAATGGTATAGAGTAGTGGCGTAGGGTGTAGTGTTTCAGAGTGGATGGCATAGACTGGAGTGGAGTAGAGTTCAGTGACGAAGAAGGTGCATAGTAGAGTGGGGTAGAGTGCACTGGCATAGAGTAGTGTGACGAGATCAGAATAAGATTTAAAGACCTGTTTACAGAAAGCGAGTTTGTGAAAGAATACAGTAAACACGGCTTGGGCAACAGGAGCAACAAACTCGAGCTGGACAGCCTAAAGCGAATAAAATCAGCAAATAGAAAGCCAGAAAATGTGAGTTACAAAAGTAAAGCAATGGGCGGAATGCATTCCTCAGTCAACTTTCTGAATGTAACCAAGATGTCTTAAGCAAACCTTAGACTGCAACCTAAAAAATACTAAGGGAGGCTATAAATTTTCAAATTGGGCTGTTTTGATCTGACAAGGGCACACTGCATAGGTGTTTTGCAAGGTAGCAGAGACTGCATGCATTTGTGCTCACTGCAGGCAATGCTTGTGGCAATAAGGAACTCAAAAGTAAAAACCAAACCACCAGGCCATAAAACAGACCCAAAAACAGCCAAAAAACATCCCACACATACCTGTCGGACCAGCCCTAAAGGCCAATCTGACACTGGGTCAGCAGCACAAGCCTAACCCATGGAACCTGACCAGGGGAGGGGGGTGGGTTTTAATACCTCTCATCCCAATGGGTGGTGCACCCCCGCACCATAAAAGAAAGAGGACTTAGCCACAGATCCACTAAACTTTAACTCAAGTGCTCACGCAACATAAAGACAATGGTAAATGGTGCAAACAAGAGCGGTAGTCAATTTCTGCATGCAAAAAGTTGTTTTTTTAACCGCAAATTGATCCATGCGCAGCACTAAATGCAACTGCGTTGCGTAGCGTGAAACTCCTGATAATCTATGTAAAGTAGGTGTAGCAGAAACCCCTAGGATTTCATACTAAACCATATCAAGTAAACGTTGTGCAGTGTAGCGAGCCCTGACTTTCCATTGAGTACTAGCACCCTACGTCTGAATAACAGTGTGTCAGGGCAGGAGCCCTGAATGAGAGTATTTGGCAGGCCTGATTTTCTAAGTGCTTTAAACTTGGCAACTAGATCATCCTTTAGACAGACACTTATCTTGGTTTGCAGTTGTCTAAATGCTTTAGCCACATCATTCACAGTTTGTCACCTGGGGGGGGGGGGGCAATGTAAGCAGTGGCGGCTGTCATCTATGGGTAGTGGAGAGGCGGGCAAATGGGTGGTAAGTAAAAAATAAAATACAATGCACTTACCTACGACACGTCCTCCTCCTCACTGCACGTCTTTCTCCTGCAGTCCGGTGTTCAGCGCGGGCCTCAGCAAAGTGCCTTAACCAATCCTGGCGCTGCTCTCATACTGCATGAGAGCAGCGCCAGGATTGGAGGGAGCTGCTGCTCTCGGCACTCCTGAGGGTATTGGATGCCTGCATTTGCTCTAACCCAGATGTCTTAAGACAACTAGGTTAGAGGTTTCAAAGTGCGCATATGTGGCTGACCATCGCAAGATGGACGGCCAAAGGGACATGCGCACTTTGAAAATGAAGCACCCGGCAGCTCACCCTCCTCCCTGCTGCTGCTCTCACGGGCGGATGAAAAATAAAATGGTAATAAATTAACTTTATTACAATTAAATTTTTCATCTCTGGGGCTTAGGGGCATTTTGGTTAGTGGGGCGATGCTCCTCCGCTCTCATGGCAGAGCCACTCCTGAATTAAAGGTGTTCAGTTTAACAATGATGACATTAACACCCATATCAAAGGGAGAATCCCAGCAGAAGACAGTTTATTAAAAAGTAGAAAGCCTGTGACAATCTAAAAGGACAATAAAAAGACAAATGGCTTATAAGCAGGGGCGTAGCTTCAGAGGTGTGGGGGCGTTGGGGTGTCACATCCCCGAATAAATGCATTATTTTCTTTGTTGTTGGGTCTGGGGGTCCTGTGTGCACTCTAATTCGGATTTTAGAAACTGTTTTAACTTGTTTCTTTTTTCAATCAGGAACTTAAAAATATATAGTGACTGATTTACAAAAAAACAGTAAAACTGCATCCCTAAAACCACTCCTGTGAATGGGTGCAGATTAAATACTTTTTGGAATTCACAAACATTGCCAGTCGTTAACATGGACAGATGTCCTGGTCTCAGGTTTCCAGGTGTTCTACTGGCAATGCTATGTGACATTTTGGACGCTTGGTCGTTATTGATTTTACTATTTCCAAAACACAGATTGTATAAACAGTACATATTCTCACAATACTTTTTTTTCTACTCAGGGAAAATAATTCTCTGCGCGGAGAAACACCTTGCCCTGCATCCCCCTCAAAAATGTAGGGGTGTTCCGTTTCCACTCTGGAAATGAATTTATTTCAGCACTTTGTTGCAGCAAATCTCAGAAAATTTACAAGGTGGGAAAAGGTCAGAGAGGAGACAGACATTTTGGTTGACCTCCCAACTCCTTACATGGACTTTACTACTAAATAATTAAAATAATGTTTGATGCACAATTATGCAGTAGTAATTGCTAGGTATCCTTTAGTGGATATTTGACAGACATGAATTTTTGGCGATAAAATTGGCTTTGTGAATTGGGCCCAAAATGTCACCATATTATGAGATGGAGTAAAGCATTGGCTCGCTTTTTTTTTTTTTGAGGAGGTGGTGTGTGAAATGAGCCAGCAGGTCAAAATAACACAACACCCCTCCTAGTATTTTTAGGTCGAGCATTCGAGACCTCTTGTATATACTATATACTTATATGTGTATGTACTTTGTGGGCTCTGGAGATCAGCCCTAGGACTTGTCTGCTTCCGCTTAGGGACTTTTTTTCTGTTCAACTGCCTCTATTTAACTGTCTTAATAGAAAACAACCAGTAGAGGTCAGTAAAATACCAGAATTGCTTTCTGCTTGTTCAACTGCCTCTATTTAAAAAAAAATTTTTTTAATTTTTCAAAAAGCTTTATTTAAAATAGTCAGCATTACCAACATACATTTTGTATCAAGTCAGAGCACAGTGCACATTGGGTCATTTACGGAGTACCTCAATAGTGGGGGAAGCATTCAGAAAAAAACAATATAGTATACAACATGGCAAAGCACCCACGGACAACACATATCTAGAATATGTGGGGACAGCACTGCAGAGGGGGGCAACAGGTCCGGCCAGGGGGGAGAGGGGAACAGGGAGGGAGAGGGCTACTGACCAACACCGGCGGCCGCCACGGGCGGAGAGCCGGCGGGGAGCGCGGGAGAGGCAGTCTGGCTCGAATGTGATCGGGTGTGGAGGTATGTCACCAGGGGGCTCCATATGTCGAGCGGGCGAGACCTAGCAGGCATAAGGTCCCAGAATTCAGACAATAGAGTTTGACATCTCGATGTATCTTCAAGCCAGTGGGCGAACTTAGGCGCTGGCCTGCGCCCCCAGCACATGGACACCCTACGCCGCGCAAGGACAAGCAGCATTGCGACCAATCGACGAGAGGCATCCGGGCAGAACTTGACAAAGCCCAGCAAGCATAACGGTGGGTCGGGCTGGACTGGTACGGAAATGATCTCAGAAAGGGCGGCGCAGACCTCCCGCCAGAAATCCAACACCTTTGGGCATAACCAAGCAAGATGAGCGAAATCCGCAGCAGGGGCAGAACAACGCAAGCACCTGTCGGTAGGAATGAGTCCCAATTTATGTAGCTGAACAGGGGTACGGTATAGCCTGTGCAAGTATTTGAAGTGTATAAGGCGGAGGCGGTAGTTGGGAGATAGTTTCTTCGTCTGGCTGCAGCAATAAAGCCAGTCGGCTTGGGAGATATCCATACCAAGGTCCTCGCCCCACGCCGCGCGGGCGCCATCAGTGGAGACGGAGGAGGTCGACAACGTAAGGGCGTATAATTTGGTCACCAGCTTCCGGGGGGAGGAATATATAAAGTCAAGCGAGAGCATCGAAGGTGGAGGATGTGGGAACGTGGGGTGTAATTCCCTGCAAATAGCCCGCAGCTGATAAAAGAGCAGTGTGTCCATAGGACCAGAGGTAGCGGGAAGAGAATAGAAGGTGTTTCCGGGGTAGAGATCCGCCAGTGTCTCCAGGCCCAGGCGGGCAGCATGCTTGGACATGCCGGATGGATGGAAGGGGGGGAAAAGCAGGGTGGCGCACAATCGGTATAGTATTTGCCGATAGCATCGGAGCGTTTGAAAGACGACGCAATCCCGACCAGGCCCAGCGCAAGGTCTCGACCGTGTCCACCTCAGCTCGTGTGCGGCCGGCCGGAGCAAACAGGGCGGTGGTCAGCGGCCAAGGGGCAGCAAGATCTGCTTTGACCGCAACGTGCGGCTGGTAAGGGGAGGGGTGGATCCAGAAATGTAGGAAGCTGGCCTGGGCACTTAAGGCATATAGTTTAAAATTGGGGGCGCCCATGCCTCCAGCCGACATGGGGAGAGTGAGGACATCATATGCAATCCTGGGCTGCTTGCCAGCCCAGACTAGAGAAATGATCAGGGAGCGAATCTTACGGAAAAAATGGGCAGTCAGTGGTATGGGAATATTTAAAAAGAGGTAAAGAAATTTCGGGAGGACTACCATCTTGGCGATGGCAATACGCCCAGCCAGCGACAAAGGGAGCCGGTTCCAATGAGGTATTTTGGACTCGAGCCAGTCTACCGCACGTCCAAAATTGGCCTTCCAGAGATCGTCCAGATCCCTGCTCAGCCAGATACCTAAATTGCGGGTGGGGCCGGAGGCCCATTCAAAAGGAAAGTCCGGGGTGAATGGCTTGGTGGCATCAGTAAGAGGGAACAGCACTGACTTGCTCCAATTCACCTGTATGCCGGAGAATCCACCAAACCGTATTATCTCACGCACAAGGGGAATGAGATTGTCTTGGGGTGGTGGACATACAGTGTAATATCATCCGCATACATGGAGACCAGGAGGGCGCGGGCAGAGAAGCCGATGTCCCTCTGAGTATGGTGTTGCCGGAGTCTGGCCGCAAGAGGCTCCATTGCAATAGCAAAGAGCATAGGGGAGAGCGGGCACCCCTGCCGAGTACCGCGCTCGATTAGAATGGGGTCAGAGACTTGTCCATTGAGCCGAAGGCGGGCAGAAGGGCGCGTATAAAGAAGTCGAATTTTGCGAATAAAGACATTGCTGAAGCCGAGGCGTGGCAGGAGATAGAATAAGAAGGGCCACTCTAAGGTGTCGAATGCCTTGGTGGCATCGAAAAGAGCAGCCACTGCAGGGAGGCTAGGATTAATCTGATGCAGGACGGAAAATATTGTCCGGAGGTTGTGAGATGTTGCGCGGCCCGGAATGAAACCGGACTGGTCCGGAAGAGCGATGAGGGGCATAAGGCGGAGAAGACGGGAGGCTATCAGTTTCGCAAAAATCTTATTGTCCGTATTGATTAAAGAAAGGGGGCGGTAAGAGTCGGGGCAATCCTGGGGTTTGTCCGGCTTAAGAAGAAGTGTTATCATTGCCTCACGGAGCGATGGCGGGAGGAGGCCACTATCGAAGGAGTCATTATACATGGCAGCCAGGTGCGGCACCAGGAGCGGGGCGAATGTCTTATAGAACGAAGCAGGGAGGCCGTCTGAGCCAAGGGCCTTGTCACCGGGCAAACTATTAATGGCGGCAAGTATTTCTTCTTTAGAAAAGGGCTCGTCGAGAAATTCACGGTGATAGTCTTAGAGCCAAACAAGTGAGATGGTATCAAAATATTGGTTGAAGTCCTAATGCGAAGGTGTGGAGCCCGCAGCGTAGAGATGCGTGTAATACTCCGTAAAACGCGACTTAATTTCCTCAGGGGAGGTAGTTCTAGCAGGGCCGCCGTCCTGAAGTGCCGCGACATACGATGCGGCACGGGGGGGGACGAAGGAGGTTGGCCAGAGTCTTGCCAGGCCAATCGCCCTCGCTGAAGCGGCGCGCCCGGGCCTCTCTGCCAAGGAAGGAGAGTTCCCTCTCGGCCTCCCTGGCAAATTCTGAGTGTTTTTCACGCAGACGAGCGAGTGTCTCGGAGTCGGAGTGGATTGCCTGAGCAGAGTCCAAAGCCTTGATCTCCAATTCTAGTTTTTCTAATGTGGTGCGGATGGAGCGGAGGACTCCGGATTGTTTAGAAATACACTTGCCGCGAATCACAGTCTTAAAACCTTCCCACAGAGTGGACGACGAATCTACGGAGCCGACGTTCAAGTCAAAATAGTTAGAGATCGCGGTTTGGATCTCGTCACAGAAGACGGAGTCGCGGAGAGCGTTCGGGGGGAGCCGCCAGGCGAAGGCCCTCCGTGGGGAGTTAGGAAGGCGAAGACAAAGCTGGACTGGCGCATGGTCAGAGAAAGTGCGCGCCATATTATTGGCGGAAGTTAGCCAGGTGAGGACGTCAGGGGAGGTGATCCAAAGATCAATACGGGACCAGCAGCCACGGGCACCGGTGACGCAAGTTCCCTTCGCGGGCCTCAGGCCACATGTGACGCCATGCATCGTACAATGAGTTATCGACAAGTATGGACTGCAGGAGAGCCGCAGATCGCGGGTGTGACGAGTGGTGGCCAGAGCGGTCAAGGACTGCAGAAAGGGTAACGTTAAAATCCCCCCCCCCCCAGAGGAGTGCAGCAGGGCCCAAAGACGATATTAAGTGCCATACATTAGTAAAACAGGCAGGGTCGTCCGAGTTAGGACCGTATACAGCAGCAATCGTCATTGGTTGGGAAAGTAGGGAGCCATGTAAAATAACATACCGTCCCTCAGGGTCAGTGAGTACCTGATTTGTGTGCCATGGAAGCCCCCTACGTATCAAAATGGACACTCCTCGAGAGTAGGTGGAATAGAAAGAGGAGTGCGATTCACCCCAGTGGCGCGACTGGAGCCTAGCAGAGGTCGCAGGCAACAGGTGAGTCTCTTGTAAAAGGCAGATGTCAACTTTATGCCGGAGTAGGTGTGAATGAATGAGCCGGGCTTTGCGGTGGTCGTTAAGGCCACGAATATTCCAGGACCAGCATATGGTGTCAGTCATACTGTGTGAGAGCAAAGAAGGATGGATCGCAGGGCAGCGAATATGAGCTGTGGCCGGAAGCCAGTGTGTTTAGCGGGGAGATCATATTCGGATAGTGAAAAGGCGAGGCAGCTGCTTGGAGCCTGAAATGGAGCCAGCAAATACCTGCAAAGAAGGAAAGTGTAACAACGGGGGGAATAGCAAGAATACGAGAGTAGGGAGGCAGGCAGTGACCCCCAAAGGGCACCAGTCGAAGGGAGGGTGAGGTGCCTAGCACAAACGCAATGCAGTGATCGGGCGCAGCAGTGGTGTAATGCATACTGAAGAGATACAAAAAATGAGAACATATAAACAATAACTCCTCAAAAAAAAACAAAGCAACCCAAAGAACCCACCACCCCCGCCCCAAACATACCCACCCCATCGCATAAAGAGTGGAAGCATGAATCTTACATTGTGAAAGCAAAAGAAGCACGATAAACCACAAAAGCGCCTCTGAAGGCGGACACAACAACCAAACACCCCTCCACCCACCACCCACACCAACCCCCCAAACAGGTCGAGCAACCACCCACACCAACCCCAGCGGACCCCAACCGGGAGGGGAAAAATCAGCAACAGAGGTGGGAATCATCCCGTGGGGGCATGGCAGCGCCCAGCGTACCCCCCTGCCAGAAAAGGCAGGGTGGCCAAGCCAAAACTATCAGCAGACAACACAGGAAGTTAATACAATACGTCCAAGGAATAGCCAGTAAGCCCAGTGAATAAATGCAGTGGTGAGTAACGGCCAGTTAAACAGTCAGGGGGCAGCCAAAGGAAAGGGACCGACATTGTGCTCCACAGTCTTGTACAGGAAGACCCGGGGCCAAGAACAAGTGAGGGGTACATTTCAGTCATTGTCACTCAAATTGGCTGCAACAGGGCCTTGAGAGCTGGCTGGAGTGGTGTGGTGAGAGCGGTCCAACTGTTTAGCAAAAGCGAGGGCTCCCTTTGGATCTGGGAATACCAGGGTTTTAGAACCCTGTCTGACCCGCAATTTGGCCGGGTAGGCTAACGAGTAGGACACTTCGTGTTTTTACAAAATGCGTTTTGCGGGCAGGAACTCACGGCGGGCTGCCTGCACAGCCAGGGTGTAGTCGGGGTAGAAAGACAAAGTATTACCTTGGTGGCGGATCTCACCTCTCTCCCTGGCAGCCCGGAGGACCGCGTCCCGGAAGTTTAGGATCTTTGCAATGATTGGGCGAGCAGGCAGACCAGGGGCAGGCCGAGGGCCGAGGGAGCGGTGCGCTCTTTCCACGATAAAGACCTGGGAAAGCACGTCTCCAAACAGTTCTCGTAACAGCTGCTCCACATAATCCTCCATCTTAGATATGTTGGTGGACTCTGGCACTCCGGTAATGCGGAGGTTACTCCTGCGGGAGTGGGCCTCCAAATCGTCATTCTTAGAGCGAATGAGGTCGAGGATTTTGTCCATTTGGAGTAATCTTTGGCGGTCTTGGGTGGCGGAGTCCTCCACATCAGACACTCTTGACTCGACGTGGAGCAGACGGCAATCGTGCGCATCCACCCTGGACTTGACCACATCAAGGTTGGAAGCCAACTGTTCAAGCTGGGTGGCGATCCCGGACACCGCCGACTTCACCTCCAGCATGATGGCTTTCAAGTCATCTTCACATGCGGCGGCCATTTCCGTGGAGGCAGGCAGGTCGCCCCCGTCAGCAGTGGCGCCCTCCTGACGCATCTGCCTCCGTTGCTCGAAGGTGAGCCGGGGCTGTTTAGGGTCAGCCTTACCCATGGTGGCCGCCAAGAGCAGGGAGCCTCAAGAGGGCCTGCAGCGGTCCAGGTGGAGAGTGCAGCCAGAAAGGACACAGGCAGCAGGGATAAAGGGGGGGCGAGGGAGATTCCCCCCCACGAGGTAAATGTGCAACAGGCGTGGGGCCTGGGCTGCGAATGCGACGGTGGAGGCAGCGGGCCCAGGCCTCGTGGTCAGCGCGCAGGCCCCCCAGCCAAGCCGCGGCCACCCACCCAGGGAGGCGCAGTTCAGGAGGCAGCCGGGGTCCGACACAAGAGGCCCCGCGCCGGAGTCCGTGTTGGCGCGAAGGTCAGGCCACAATCACCGCAACACGATGGTGCATTAGAACGCATGCACCGCGGCAGTCCCTGGTCCGTAGTGCAATGAAGGGCCACAGCAGTGAAGAGCGCCGTATGGGCAGGGAGGGCCTGGACGGATAGTTGATGAGGCGGTGATGGGGTGAACCAAGCCGGCGGCGTGTGGAGAGACTGCGGCAAAGGGAGCAGGCCACAGCGGCGCAGCCTGAGAGGCACCCGCAACAACAGAAGGATCGGAGAGCCAGGCCGGGGGTGCAGGCACACACCAGTGCGCCACGGAGTTGCTCTGGAGCAGAGGGTGGACTGTAGGCCGTGGCAGCGAGTCGGCGCACTCCCTGGTCGTGGGCCCCCGCAACGGATCCCCGTGCACCGCCGGTGACCACACAGGTGGGAGGAGTGGCAGCGGGGCAGCTGGAGGCACAGCGTCAGCAGGCAGACCCAGCCGGGAGTAGCGAGGGGGCAGCAACCCGCAGCGGGAGGACGCGGGGAACGCGCCGCCCGCCTCGCCCGGCACACTAGCGCGGAGATTGAAGACACGCGGGGCGCCCTCTCAGGGTCAGAACGGGCCGGGCGGTACGGCAAGCGCGATCCCTAGCCACCACGGAGCGCCCCACGGAGCCCCACGGAGCGCCCCCAAGCAGCAAGACTCACTGGCGGGAAACTCGATGTCGGGGCTGCAGGGCCGGTGGTGGGAGATCCGGACGTCGTGCGGCAAAGAGCGGGCAGCGCAGGCCAGGCCAGGCCCAGATGAGTGAGCAGGATCCAGGGCCCGGTCCTCCAGAGGCGCTGCAACCAATCGCAGCCGGGTCGTAGGGCCGCGATGAACGGCTCAAAAGATGCCACAAGTGCAGGTGAGCCACGAAGGTAGGGTTACAGGCAGCGATGTGCAATGAGTCTGCCGGATTGTTGAAGGATTAAAGGCTTGGCCGGCAGAGCCCACTCAAGGTGCGGCCATCTTGCAGCCGGCTAAGCCACGCCCCCCTCTATTTAACAGTCTTGATAGAAAACGACCAGTAGAGGTCAGTAAAATACCAGAATTGCTTTCTGCTGAGGGACTTTCTTTTTTTATTTTTCTGGCAACTGCCTCTATTTAACTTTCTTGATAGAAAACGACCAGCAGAGGTCAGTAAAATACCAGAATCCCTTTAGCATTCTCTAGATTCCAGTCCATAGAAATTGTCTTCCACGAGCACCCGTAGACAATAATATTTTTTTCAAATCTTGTATTTTCAGTGATATGCCCACCAAAGGCCCTGATTTTACATTAAAAACATAGCTTTGGACTATACCATATCCCGCTGAAAGGCAATATTTCTCTCCATGTGTTCCCATACCTGGTGTGTCACGCAGTTTGGTGCTTACTTTCCCGCCATTTTAAAGAACAGTCGATGTTTCAGCACCCAGGCTAATGTGCTGCATAGCTAAATACATATAAGGTCCCAAAGGCGAGACCGATTGCATTGCAAATGCGCGTTATGTTAATATTGCAGAGCTAGACTGTGAGCTGAAAACAGCCCTAGAAAAATGTTATAATCCGAGTTCCTTATTGCGCTGACCAGTCCTAAGACAGTCTGACCCTCTCCAGGAATGTTTGGTTATCCCACCAACAAAATCTGAAACAAATTTGGAGCTTAACAATTCATTTGACAGACCAATTTCCAAAAACATTTATTGGATAAAACGTGACTGATTACAAAAACAGTCAGCAAGCCGCACCTGCAGTTTTTTGACCTCTCATGTGTGCTGTACCCTTTCATCATCTAACCCCTCCACCCTGCCGCCCACCATTTTTTAGTTGATAAATTTGAGGTTTGCACCAACCCGAATCTCACTCAGTAAGCTGCACCCCTGGTTATATGCTCACAACTAGCTCAACTCCCTTTCCTCCTGAGGACACATTTAAGAAGGTGGGTAACTTGGTTTACCATGAGGTTAACCTCAAAGTACTCTGACTGCGCACCCATATTGGAGTATTGTCAGTGCTTAATTTGAGCGAATGATTTCGGTGCTCAGCACTGGCACTTAATTATCAACACTGGCGCTTTTCATGAGCACCAGTAATGGACACATTAATTTATGAGGAGATTAAATGATTTGCCCAGAATCACAGGATGTTGAGCCGACGCAGAGACTCGAATCTGGTTCCCCAGCACCGAAGTCGGCAGCTCTGGCCATTACACCACATCCTCTCCCCACTTTCATGGTTCTGTAGTTGGTTCTGTTTTAGGCGGCGCTACCAAGAGTAATGGGCTGGTGTAAGCTGTCTCATGACGAGAGCCCCTGCACTCATTTCTTTACAAATTAACCACTGCGCATAGTCAAAACATCATGGAAATGGAGCCTAAAAAGGAAAGCAAAACAAGAATCAAAATTGCTGGCACTCTCTAACTAACTCTGCATAAGAAAGTTCTAAAGATAATGAGTCCTTTTTTGCTTGCCTCCCTTAAGCTTTGTTAGGGCAGGCTCAGTTTATGGCTATGGTTATGCCTGGAAGGATTCTGGTCAACAACCTTGGCTGTCTCTGCAGGTTCTCTTGTTACACTGATGACTCCTTGCTTGTGTGTGTCTGCAGGGGAGGGCCACTTCCTACCAGTGACAAAGAATTTGTGGGGTCGGTCTGTAACCCCAAAAATGTACAGGCCCAATCAGTGCTTATTTTGAGCCGGTGGTTGCCGGTGGGGGCCACCAGCACTCATTTTTCCTCTTCAGATGTTGACCCAGAACAAGAAAGGGGAAAAACACACAAAGTGAAAGAAGAAGGAAGAGAAAGCCTGGAAAACCATCACAAAGGGAGAGAGCAGGGACTGGCAAGAGTGTAATAAACAGGCTGGAAGTGTCTGGTAGTGGATTAAGGAGGACTGAGGTGGATTCAAGGCTATGCCGCCTTGATATTTGCCACACTGATATTTATCAACACCGGCCACAGGCCTCTGAGCAGAGCTTTGTTCACTGGCACTCATTCTTTTACAAATTAGGCACTGCCAAATCATCAATTATTTTCAATTTCCAGCGCAATACACTTGAGATTTAATACAGGGTGCACCGTTTGCTGAGTTTTGAATCAAATAAACAAAAAGGTCCAGAAGAAAACTGAAAAACCTGTTCATTTAATTGCATTGGGCGATTGAGCCAGGATAATGGATCCTCTCCCTTCCTGTATTTTCTGAGTGAAGTTTGAATCAGCTGTTTAGTCCAACGCTATGACTGGTGTCATCATTAGCTTTCAAGCCAGATTTCCCCAGGTTGTAAGGAGAACTGATGCAGTAGAAATGGACCAAAGACTTCAAAGAGCCTCTTGGGGTGGTGTCTGTCATGAAGTCACCTAAGTGACAAGCAATAAAAAGATGCTTAGGGCCTAATTACGAGTTTGGCGTTCCATAGGACCGCCAAACTCGCGGTGGAGGTGCGGTGGTGGTCAGGGACCACCGCACCAGTGGTCCGACCGCCGTACCAGTGGTCCGACTGCCGTCTTACAACTACGGCGGTTGGACCGCATTAGGACCGCCACAACCGCGATCCCTGGCGCTATCACGACGGTCTGGGCCGCAATATGCTTGGTGGTGCCTCTACAGCACTGCCAAGCATATTACGAGCTGGCTGTCAGCCACCCTTTTCATGCCGGTGAGACCGCCATGAAAAGGGTGGCGGAGAGTCAACAAAGGGGGCCCTACAGGGTCCCCTGTTGCCTCAGGGCCTTTGGGATGCATGCAGGGGGGCACATGGTGTGCCCCACTGTCTGCATGCACCCCCTGTTCCAGCACAGCATGGACTTTATTGTCCATGCCGTGCTGGAACGCACTGTGGCTGTCCCATGGCGCTGCCTTTCTAAGGCTCTCCTATGAGCCTTTGAAAGGCAGCGCCGTGGACCAGCCACCGCAGGACCGCCCGCCCGGATTACAACTTGTAACTTGGTGGAGTTTGGCGGTGTGGGAACGAGGCAGTGGCGTGCTGCCCCCTCCCACACCGCCAAACTCATAATCAGGTCCAGAGTATTTGCAATTTCTCTCACTGGAGGGTTGGTTGGGGGTTTAGGTTAGGTTGTGTATTACTTGTATAGCACAGCATTTACTAATTACTTGGCCTCTTAGTGCTTTGTGCAGACATCATCCTTCTGTTGTGATTCATCCAAGAGAGGTTATCCATTGGGGGATTATATTCCTGAACTACGATGGTGTGAGTGATACTCACGTAGGTGTTTCATGAAAGAGAGTGAGTCTTGAGACCTTCCAGACTAACCAGTATGAATGTTGAGTGTGTAGTGGTGGTTGGTCTCTGTGTGGTGGTTTACAGTGGAAGATTGGGTCTTAAGGCACTCTGCCGAAACTGTTTCAGCCATGGCAGTGCTGACTCATAGGGGGAATGAATCTTATGCCCTTTTAGATGACCTCGGATCAGAGTCTTCTGCAGTGTTTGTGGAACTACTGTTTCTCATCTGGGATGTATTACTCCTAACCTAAGGTCTAATACTGACATTCCATCTTGGTTTCTTGTTCACGTGTCTCCTTGTAGTTGGATCGGGTCTTGATCCTGGCTGCAACCTGCCTGTGTTATTGTGTCTGATGTTTCCCAACCCAAGGTTGCTCTGTTGTGAGATTCTCTGTCTTGGTGCCCCCTCTACCCATGTTTCACTGTCCTCATTTTACCTGTCGTACCAGACTTGTCCCTCATGATTTCTTTCTTCAACAGAGTTGCCTCTTTTTCTCCAAGGCCTCCAAATCCCTGGTTCCCCATGAGAGACCAGACAGACAGGTAGACGGATGGACGCATAATCCAACAGGTACGCACCTATCTGTTATAGCTCTGTAGGACAAGGCATAGCTCTGCTGTTTGTAACCAATGTGGGATAGCTGCTCTCTGCAGCAGGTGAGAAGCAGTTCTGCTGTTTACAACAGATGAGTGGAAAGCACTGAAGTCTGTGAGGCAGTAGTCAGAAGATCAGGGGAATTAACTGCTGATGGGGAGGGGTATCTCAGCTCTTTTTGGCAAGTGAGGGATAACTGTGCTGACTGTGGCAAGTTAGGAGTAGTTGGCTATCTGTGGCGGGTGAGGAATGAATCAGATGTTTCTCCTGTTAGCGGAAGGTGGACATGTGGTTTCTTGCACCAATGTCTGGCTAAGTGACATTGTGCTCGCTGCCAGTGCTAGTGTGTTCTCAGACCTCTGCTCAGGAGGGACAGACTGGCTAGCTGCTCCCTTTTACCAGCTACTAGCAGGAACAGTTAGGCCGGCCTGCTCTCTCTCGCTAATCGATTCATTGAACTCAGAGTTCGAAGGCAGTGCTAGCTAGGGTAGGGACATTGTCTCATTTCCCTATAGAGTTGGGGTTTGTGGAAGAGAAGGGATTCCAGGGTTCGAGACACTTCCCATCATGGGTGTGTTGATATACAGGCACCGGCACACTCCAAGTCAAGGACAGCCAAGCCTAGGCTGTCTGAACTCTATCCCTGCTTGTAGGTGTGCCTGCTCTAGTCAGCTGGCAGTTGTGTAGGCCCGATGAGTTCCCACATGCATTAGAAAGTGTTTGGGATGCAATAGGATGTGCAGGGTACAGAACTTTGCCTGTTGCCTTCCAAGGTTTCTGAGAAAAGACACCAATTGCAGCTAGCTACCAGTCTCCAGTGCTTGGGCTATACACATACTCAGGCATACATGCACACGTCTTACCTTGAGTCCAGGCTCCAGTGCTTGGGCTATACACATACTCAGACATACATGCACACGTCTTACCTTGAGTCCAGGCTCCAGTGCTTGGGCTACACATACTCAGGCATACATGCACACGTCTTACCTTGAGTCCAGTCTCCAGTGCTTGGGCTATACACATACTCAGGCATACATGCACACGTCTTACCTTGAGTCCAGGCTCCAGTGCTTGGGCTATACACCTACTCAGGCATGCATGCACACATGTCTTACCTTGAGTCCAGGCTCCAGTGCTTGGGCTTTGCACATACTCCGGCATACATGCACACATGTCTTACCTTGAGTCCAGGCTCCAGTGCTTGGGCTATAAACATACTCCGGCATATATGCACACATGTCTTACCTTGAGTCCAAGCTCCAGTGCTTGGGCTATACACATACTCCAGCATACATGCACACATGTCTTACCTTGAGTCCAGGCTCCAGTGTTTGGGCTATGCACATACTCCGGCATACATGCACACATGTCTTACATTGAGTCCAGGCTCCAGTGCTTGGGCTATGCACATACTCCGGCATACATGCACACATGTCTTACCTTAAGTCCAGGCTCCAGTGCTTGGGCTATAAACATACTCAGGCATACACGCACACATGTCTTACCTTGAGTCCAGGCTCCAGTGCTTGGGCTATAAACATACTCAGGCATACACGCACACATGTCTTACCTTGAGTCCAGGCTCCAGTGCTTGGGATATGCACATACTCCGGCATACATGCTCACATGTCTTACCTTGAGTCCAGGCTCCAGTGCTTGGGCTATAAACATACTCCGGCATACATTGTATTGTATTGTAATTGCATTTATATAGCGCTTACTACCCCTGACGAGGCGTCGAAGCGCTTTTTCGGCGAGTAGCACGCTACTCCGGGACCCATAGAGGATTAGTGTTGAATTAGTATAGTGAAACATGCAAGTACATTTTAAGTGATGGATAGGTTAGGCAGTTATTTGGATTTGGAATGATAGCAGAAGGATAGAGGAGGAAAAAAAGGTTTGTATTTATATAGCGCTGGTTACCCCTGATGGGGTGTTGAAGCATGCTACTCTGGAAGCCCATCAAGGATTAGTGGTGAATTAATATGGTGAAAATATGAAAGTAGTTTCAGTGGTGGATATTAGTCAGTTATTTGGAGTGAGAAGGATAGCGGAGGGATAAAAGGGAAGAAAGGTTTGCATTCATATAGCACTTGTTACCCCTGATGAGTGTTGAAGCGCTTTTCTGGCGAGTAGCACGCTACTCCGGAACCCATAAAGGATTAGTGTTACATGCACACATGTCTTACCTTGAGTCCAGGCTCCAGTGCTTGGGCTATGCACATACTCCGGCATACATGCACACATGTCTTACCTTGAGTCCAGGCTCCAGTGTTTGGGCTATGCACATACTCCAGCATACATGCACACATGTCTTACCTTGAGTCCAGGCTCCAGTGTTTGGGCTATGCACATACTCCGGCATACATGCACACATGTCTTACCTTGAGTCCAGGCTCCAGTGCTTGGGCTATGCACATACTCAGGCATACATGCACACATGTCTTACCTTGAGTCCAGGCTCCAGTGCTTGGGCTATGCACATACTCAGGCATACATGCACACATGTCTTACCTTGAGTCCAGGCTCCAGTGTTTGGGCTATGCACATACTCCGGCATACATGCACACATGTCTTACATTGAGTCCAGGCTCCAGTGCTTGGGCTATGCACATACTCCGGCATACATGCACACATGTCTTACCTTAAGTCCAGGCTCCAGTGCTTGGGCTATAAACATACTCAGGCATACACGCACACATGTCTTACCTTGAGTCCAGGCTCCAGTGCTTGGGCTATAAACATACTCCGGCATACATTGTATTGTATTGTAATTGCATTTATATAGCGCTTACTACCCCTGACGAGGCGTCGAAGCGCTTTTTCGGCGAGTAGCACGCTACTCCGGGACCCATAGAGGATTAGTGTTGAATTAGTATAGTGAAACATGCAAGTACATTTTAAGTGATGGATAGGTTAGGCAGTTATTTGGATTTGGAATGATAGCAGAAGGATAGAGGAGGAAAAAAGGTTTGTATTTATATAGCGCTGGTTACCCCTGATGGGGTGTTGAAGCATGCTACTCTGGAAGCCCATCAAGGATTAGTGGTGAATTAATATGGTGAAAATATGAAAGTAGTTTCAGTGGTGGATATTAGTCAGTTATTTGGAGTGAGAAGGATAGCGGAGGGATAAAAGGGAAGAAAGGTTTGCATTCATATAGCACTTGTTACCCCTGATGAGTGTTGAAGCGCTTTTCTGGCGAGTAGCACGCTACTCCGGAACCCATAAAGGATTAGTGTTACATGCACACATGTCTTACCTTGAGTCCAGGCTCCAGTGCTTGGGCTATGCACATACTCCGGCATACATGCACACATGTCTTACCTTGAGTCCAGGCTCCAGTGCTTGGCTATAAACATACTCCGGCATACATGCACACATGTCTTACCTTGAGTCCAAGCTCCAGTGCTTGGGCTATACACATACTCCAGCATACATGCACACATGTCTTACCTTGAGTCCAAGCTCCAGTGCTTGGGCTATACACATACTCCAGCATACATGCACACATGTCTTACCTTGAGTCCAGGCTCCAGTGTTTGGGCTATGCACATACTCCGGCATACATGCACACATGTCTTACCTTGAGTCCAGGCTCCAGTGCTTGGGCTATGCACATACTCAGGCATACATGCACACATGTCTTACCTTGAGTCCAGGCTCCAGTGCTTGGGCTATGCACATACTCAGGCATACATGCACACATGTCTTACCTTGAGTCCAGGCTCCAGTGCTTGGGATATGCACATACTCAGGCATACATGCACACATGTCTTACCTTATGTCCAGGCTTCTCTTCAGCGGACAACATTCTCTAAAGCTTCAGCCTGTTGTGCCTGTGTTCAGGTCCATGAAGAAGATGCAAAGATGTGAGGTGGAGATCAACCGCCCAGAGTGACTAGGAGGAAAGAGATGCTTTTATAGAGAGGAGTGCTAGGAGAGACTGCTCTGGGCAGGGCTTATTGAATTTGAATGCAGGCAGGGCCGGACTGGGAACAGAAACCGGCCCGGGCAAACTGCTCAGCCGGCCCCCCCCTGGGTTGAGGGGGTGTGCAGCAGAGCAGTTTGCAAGGGCCGGTTTCGGCCGATTTTGTTACAGGGGGCCGATATTGCCGACCCCCGGTAACAAAAACGGCCCCCCAGGGGCCCAAAACCAGCCCCCACCCTAGCGGCCCACCGGGGAAACGCCCGGTGCCCGCTATGGCCAGTCCGGCCCTGAATGCAGGTTTGTGCCATTGTTGTGATAATTCGATGTCAATGACACACAAGTTGGTGTTTCGAGGTGCGTCTTACATATTCTTACATAAAACCTCACAGTCTCACAAATAACCTTGCAGAACCTCATCATGTGTGTGGCAGGGCTTTCGTATGATAATCATACATGGTACATACAAGCCAGGCCTGACTGTACATGAACTTTACTGCATGTAACATTAGAGAACATGTGTGATAGGCTTAGGACCCACAAAGCAGACTGGTGTTTGAGTGCCATTGCTAACAACTGTGTGCTCAGTCACCATGTCTTCTGCTTAGAACCTCCATGTTTTCTGACACTGGTCAAACTGCCTGGACAGACACATGGGATTGTTCCACTTCTCTGGTGCATGTGCTGTAACTGCAGCTACGTGGGAAGATAACCTTGTCGAGATCCAATTTGGAAAGAATGAAGGATTAGCTGCCACACACTTCCACAAGCTCCTGCAAAGAGGCATTGTTTGCACAAGTTTAAAGCAGCAGCCGAGCACGAGTGACCCCTCCTTGCTCGCATTAAAGGTATGTAAGGTACCGATGGAGGGGCTGGGTTAGACACGTGGACTGGTCACTTGAGGGGAGATGCTGAACGACTGAGTTACGACTGCTGACCCAATGACAGCATAAAGTATGCGGAGAAACTAAACATGATTCACATCATATAAGGTTAGTAAACTAATAGAGTCATACAAGTTGGATGACTGGCAACATTTTTGATCCTTGGGTACGGAATAGACTAATAGGTTACAGGTGTGTGACGAAGTACGATTGGGGCCAATCTAACATCTGCCCTAGTTTATATCTTATCTACTGCGTTGTTTATAATGTTTATTATCATTCTTATACCTATAATATGTAGACAAATTGGCATGATAAATAATCATGTAACTCATAAAATACCAATCATTGTGTATGTATACTGATTTGAGGGACACAATGGGTGGACTCCAGTTATTATCACCTGCAGATAGACTCTCTGACAGATTAGTGACTTCTAAGACTCCTTGTCTGACAGAGAGTAACTCACTAGAGGAGGAGTGAGAGACACCTGTCAGTTAGCCTTTTCTCTGAAAAGGGCACGCTTCCTTTTGTGACAAAGGGTATCTACCAGATGTGACTCCGGCAATACTGGGGTGAACACAACACTCAGACAGTCAGACTATATGGTTGAAAATCCCTGGTGCAGTGTCCACACAACAGCCTGCTCATCTTTAAGTTTAAGCAGACCCGGTATTTTTTCTGGTACAGGAAATCCATGTCACAAAACGTTTCTGCCTTTCCAGTGACCACAGCAAAACGTGTTACAAAAACTGCCTATCTGCGCTTGAGTTGTGCAAGCCCCGGCCAATTAGTCCAACAGCTAGTCTTATACAGTCACTCACACACCATCTGTCATTTGTGAAAGGTCGACAATTTCTCAGCAGACCAGGAGTAGCAAAAGTGACTTCATGTCCGCATTCTGTGTAACACCCAGACTCCCTCCCTTTCTCTCACACATACACACTTACTCTTACAGTCTGACACATTCTCACGTGCTTTCACATACACCTTCTCACAGTCGCAATCACATGCACTCACACACTTAGTCGCGCAATCGCCGTCTCAGTCTCACAGTCTCATGTACACTTATAGATTAACACTCATAAAATCTCAGTGCCTCACATTCGCACACACACACTCATGCAGTCTCAGTCATTTTCACACAGTATCACACACTCCCACACTATTACAAACAGCCTCATCACTCTTCTAAATGTCCAGGTTTGCAGACCATGCATGCCTTTGAGTTGCCGTGTGGCGGCTTGACCGCTGCGTGTTTCCTGTTTGATGGACTCAATGTTATTTGTCAATAAGATTTGATAAGACTGTGGTGATCTCACCGAGTCCAGTGACCTCATCAATGATGTCAGTGAGGCCTTGAGAAGTTGTGTTAGTCTCTGTCAGCAGTATGCGTTAGCTCCTAGGGGCTCTGAAGAGCACGCACAGCCCCCAGCAGTGGTGCTGGAACAAGTTTCAAAGTGGGGGTGCTGCTATCGATGTTACAACACAAAAGTCATAGGGATTGCGAAAAATCCAAGCGTCACACAAAGAACAAGTATAGCATATGTACATGCATATTCTACAGGAGAGTGGTATGGGTATGGTATATAGCCGTTGGTGCATTTTGGAGCATACTGCCACAAATATATTACTAAAGCATGGTGTGGTAGCGCACTGTCATTTACAGATAGCTTATTTTCTATTAAAATGGCCACAAAATTCACATTGACATTCGGATTTACTGATAAAACCATATAGCGCGCAAGCAATGCAGGGAAATTGGGTTCAGCAAATATTTATAATTTGCACATCACCAAGTAAAGTGTCTTGATTTGTTTTTATCTTAATAAAATCTTTTCTTGTATTACACTTCAGAATTACAAACAGAAGTGCTTTGTTTGTGCTTTCCTAACTGATGTTATATTTTGAAATATTTGTACAGATAATTTACAGGTATTTAAATTTTGTTGTTGTGTGTTAGGAAAAAACTGACATCCTAAATCCTTTCACACACCCTGCCCCCGTACCCAGGAAGATTGTCAGATAGTTCACTTTACAAAATCCTCTAATTTAGCAGTCAGAGAAAGAAAAGTAAACCAGAATCTCCCCATTAAAATAATAAGCGGCAATTTATCAGAAGATATAGTCTGCCATTTGCCTTTGAAGGCAAAGCAAATGGACAAGATAAAAACAAAATTTAAAGGAACCTTCATTGCTCATTAATCTTCTGAACTCCAGCCAGCGGCAGCTCCTAGGGCGGAGGAGCATCGCCCCACTGCTTATTTTATTTATTTATTTGTGAGTTTTATATAAAGCAGTGCAAAGGAAAAAATAAAATGATAATAACGAAACGTTATTAGCATTTTATTTTTAGTATTGCATTTGCCGCCAGGTTAGGGCGGGGCTGGGCTCCCTATGTCACAAGTAGGAGGCGTGTCCACTGCTGCACCTAAAGTGCACATGACTGTTTGGCCGGCCATCTCGAGGGTGGGTTCAAGTGTTAAGCACTGCTGCTTTTGTTACTGGGGGCTGATATTGCAGTAATGCTGCAAAACCGGCCCCCACTTCTGCAAAATCCAGACTCCAGGGAAAATGCCTGATGCTCGCTACTGCTAGTCCAGCCCTGATCGGAGCAATAACCGGCCGAGAGCTCTGCTGGCCCTCGGGGCTTTCAGGTGCGCACTGTGCACATTGACAGAAACATATAGCAGGGCGTCAGTTTCATTCTCGGTACCGACAGTAACATGGTAGTTTTTATATGGTGCTTTATCACACGTTTTCCGTTTCATTGCACTGTAACCAACAACTGTTACCGTTATAATAACTTGTTTTTATATAGTTCTTCAAATCACACACCTCCACCTTTTGCGAGACAGGTGTGGAGTGTAATAATAAGGAAGCCAGGAAATTCCCCTGGAATGTGGCCACCACCCAAGAAGCCAATCAGAATACATAAAAAATAAACTATAATTCCCATTATTAGATCATTTTGTGCTCAGAACTTTAGAACTTAAACGATAAGTGCCTCGGGAGGAGCCTTTGTCTACAGCAGTGGTTCCCAAACTTTTTAGAACCACGACCCACTTTTTAGAACAAAAAGCTTTTGCGACCCACCTAGCTTTAATGGACATGAGGCAAGCATTGTGTGGTAGCGCATTGTAATTTACAGACAGCACGTTTTCCATTGAAATGGCCATTAACACTGTTGTGAAAACTAGAAGTTTGTAGCATAAATGTCGCAAAAGTTATAAAGCTCAAAATCCTATATAACAAAGACCAAGATTGTCAAAGCCTGGGGAACACATACCTAAGGGCTTCTTTCAGAACCACTAGGTTACTCCTCAGAAAGACTTGGAAAGGGTTGGGTTGTTAGCTCTGTTGAACTGTTTCCTTTAATCCAGTTCCAAATGTCCACAGCTTCAGGCTCCCTCAGACTTTAATGGGGAAGTGTAAGGCTATGGCAGTTTCAGAACCTTGGATAACTCTCAAACTGTCCCTAAAGCTTATGTTAACTATTATCTGGCTACTGAAATTATGCGATTCAGCAGCATGTTCCACATAATTGTTGAATTACTCCATTAGCCTCATTATCCTTTATCTGCTGCATAAAAAGCAGGGGGAGGGGAAGCAACATTGGGGTGTGGGGGAGTGGAAAGCATGCGAAAAAGGAAGCAACATGGGCGGGCCGGATGCCACATGAAGGATACCGTGTGGAGAAACAACCTGGAGGGCATAGGTGGGGGGAAGCAACTGAGGAATGGGGGAAGGAACATGGAGAGCACAGGCGGGTGGAAGTAAATGGCACGGAGAGAGAGCAACATAGAGCACAGCAGGGAGAGAAGCAAATGGGCAAGAGAGAGGGCAATGTGAACCTGACGGGGAAAAGCATACAGACAGGAAAGCAATGCTGTGTGGATGAAGCACATGAGGGCAAGCGCATCACTGAGAGGGTGGGGTAGAAGCACACAGGTGAGAGAGAGCAACACGGAGCGCTGTGGAGGGAGGAAGAAAAGTACATGAGGGAGATAGCTGGAAAACACATGCTCTGTCATTGAGTGCTTAACCAAAAAGAAAAAAGTAGTGCCTGAAAAGCAGTGGAAAAACATAAGTAATGAGGCCATGCTGTAGTGGAGGGACAAACACTAGAAGAGGAAGAAAAGTACACACAAGCTAACGAATAAGAAGCAAGCAAATGAGATTGACAAAAAAGCTAATTAATGCTAAGCAATGGGCAGCTGACAATAGGTCTTTTCACAAACAGACATCGTGTGCCGTCTGGTAGGCGAGACCTTAAAAGGGCCATAAATACATGGCGCCACCAGAGGCAGACCCCTCGCAGAGGTAACTGGCCACCGTTCACTTCTTGTATAATGTTTGGAGGGGGGTTAAACTGGAGCCAATGAGGAGAAACATTTACCCAGTCAGTAATTATGGCGTGATAAAATGGCAAAATAATACTGCCAATTAATGAGTTGCTTTATGCCACATAACTTGGCTTTTCTTGCTGCTTAATGTAGTCAATACTGCCAAGCAACTTGTTCGTCCATTGCCACGTAGTTCCAATTGCCCTGGTTGTAAATGGGTGATGAAAATGTTTCCCATAGTAGCAGGGGCCCCATCCTTACAAACTAGTAGTTTCTGCGCCCCTACCCCCCCCCCCCTCTCCCCCGATTTTTGCTGCTGTAGCGCTGCCGCCGAGGGAATTACAAAAAGTGTGAAGAAATGTTAATGGTATTTCTTAATATCACCCTAATTGATCCTACTCACAGCTAAAGGATCTTTATGCGGGACCAGTTCCATAGTTTAGGCGCTATGGTGCAAAAGAACCTCTTTCTCACAGGCGCGTGTTTAGCGCTGAAAGCTAATGGTTCTTTATGCGGGACCTGTTCCATAGTTTAGGAGCTAGTTTAGGCGCTCTGGCGCAAAATAACCTTTTTCTCACAGGCGCATGTTTAGCGCCAAAAGTTGAAGGTGTGGCGCAGTTCTGACCCGGAGCGCCCTTTCTATTCCGTGACTGTTCCAATCCTGCCCATGGGCGCCCTCTGCTGTTCAGAGCAGAGAATCAGGCGTAGCTCTGCCAATGCACCTCATCCCCGGTGCTACACTCCCTGTTCTTCCATTGGCTGGGCTGCCCCCACCTCGTTCACCTCCTTGAATACACGCACACTTGCCGTGCGCCTCTCCTAATGCACCTCTGTCTTCCTCGGCTTCAGCCCTCTTATTCCAGTACCGAAAGCCGCCACAGGTAGCTCCCTCAGTGTACCTCAGTCACTGGGAAAAGGGCAGGGGTGACATAAAGAAAAGCAACACAGGATGGAAAGGTTTTCTGTGGAAATGAGAGGGCCGGGGAGGGGTGGATGGAGAGGAGGGGGGCGGGATGGTGGAGGGAGGGGTTAGAGGAAGCCGCTCTGCCCCGTCTCAGTCTGCACTGAGCAGCGACCAAAGAAGGGTAGAGAGGATACAGCGGGCGACGCAAGGAGGGACATCAGCGGGAGTGGATGGGAACGCGGACGGACGATAGGGAGAGTGGAGGGACGGAAGAGGGAGCGGAGAGCCGAAGTCGGGCTAAGAGTTTTCCCACAGGTGGAGACTGCGTGCCCCCGTATATACTTCTCGTATAGCGCCCGAAGCAGATCTTCGCAGCGTTCAGAACAGATCTTCATAGCGTTTAATAACCCCGTGCGAAGCACATCTGGATAGCGCTCAGAAGCCTCCATTCTCCATTTCCGCAAGGAACAGATAATCATAGCTCCCAGAACCTCTACTTCTGTATTTACGCCGGGTACAGATTTTTGTAGCGCTCAGATGCCTCACTCTCTATTACCGCAAGGAATAGATAATCATAGGTACTAGAACCCCAAGTTCTGTGTTTACGCCCGGAGCTCATTTTTGTAGCGCTCAGAAGTCCCGAGTCTATCCTGACACCGCTACTCACTGCGTCCTGTTCCTCCAGGAAGTGAGTTTATGGCCACCTCGGATTTCAAAAGTGCTAACGCCGGACTTTAAAGAGATGCCCACCAGAATGTCCTGAAGGAGGGGTCGTCAGCTAACCCTGCCACTGACAGAATGGGGTTCTTCAGGGCTCATATTCCATGGCCCCTCGGAGGTCGGTGGACGTGGTCCCTCGGAGTGCAGTTCACACTGACGGCATGGATGGTACTGCTGGGCGTCTTACTGTCTGGTAAGCGCATCTCTCTCCACTGACTGCGGCTGGATTTCATGGCGTTCCGCTGGGCTGCTTTTGTGATGGCTTCCTTTGGGGTGTATTATTGAGTTTGGAGGCAGTGCTTAATTTGTGCCGGTGGTTGCAGGTGGTAGGTACTGGTACTCGCTTTTGGGCACCAGGACTTATTTTTCATCATCAGACTTTGACCCAGAGCAGGAGAGAGAAAGGGAAAAGGCAGAAAAAGATGGGATAACATTGAGAAAGCGGGGATAAAAAAGAACCTGAAGAGCGAGGTAAAGTTATGGAAGTGTAGGGTGGTGGAAGAAAGAGGCATATGTTGGAATCAAGACGAAGCAGCCGTATTATTGGGCAATCCTGGCATTTGGCAGCGCTAGCGACCGTCTCCAAAGAAAACGTTTTTCTTTGCAAATTAAGAGCCTGATTTAATATTTGGCGGACGGTCTGACCTCCGCCAGGGCAACAGAGTAAATTACTCCATCGTTCTGACAGAGGTGCTGCCCGCCAATTTTGAAATGGCCCAGCGGATATTTCAAGCATTGACAGGAACCGCCGAATTTAAATCGGGAGTGCAGATCATTATATTGGCGAGAAGTGAACTCCGTTGCGATAGAGTTCCCTCTCCACCAACATAAAAATCGGGCCCTAACTTTGGCTGAGATGCAGCATGTGTTTTTTAAGTTAGACTGTTGTCTCGTGTTAGGTCCGGTTGGACTGTGTTGTGTTAGGCTATGTGTTATATTGTATTGAGTTTGTTGCTTGTGTTAAGTAAGAATGGGCAATGTCGAACTGTATTAGGCTGTACAGAACCCTCTTGGGTTGAGGATAACGTGTTGTGTAGAATTGTACTTGCATGTCTGATTTATGGTCTGATGTAGGTTGGATTTCATTTGGTTGCTCTGTGTTGTGGAATTGCGCATGTCTGATTTATGGTCTGATGTAGGTTGGATTTCATTTGGTTGCTCTGTGTTGTGGAATTGCAAATGTTTTTTATTTTGCTGTGCTCTTTTGGGTCTAGTTGTAGTTGGTTGCAGTAGTCTGTCTTAAATTGGAATGCATTGGTTTGGATTGTGTTGCTTTGAAGTTGAGTGGTTGTGTTGACTGAGATTGGGACGTCTGCTTCATTGGATTGAGGAATCTCGGTTTGAGAATAAACAGTGTTGGGTTGGGCTGCATTATCTGCAGTGGATTTGTGAGGTTTGGATTGACTGTATTTTGGGTTAGGGTGTATTTAGTTGTGCTGTAGCATGGCGTGTTAGCAAATGTCCTATTTTGGTGAAGTGCGTCCTATTTTGGTGAAGTGCGTCCTATTTTGGTGAAGTGCGTCCTATTTTGGTGAAGTGCGTCCTATTTTGGTGAACTGTGTCCTATTTTGGTGAAGTGTGTCCTAATTGGTCGATGTGGATCAAGTTGAGATAGCAGGTTTTAGAGTCAGTTAAACTGTCATGTGTTGTGTTAAATTGGGGGTGGTTTGATTGGGGTGTCGTCCAGGCCTGGATTGTAGCCGCTCATGATGGGCTACGTTGGGTGGGGCAGTGGATGAGTTTCGATGTGCTGTGTTGGGTGAAGTTGGATTGGGTTGTTTAAATGTGCCTATCTTTTTGTGGTGAGGTGTCTGCAGCTGGTGTGGATGGCATTTGTATTTGCATGTTTCATTTTCAATGCCTATGTCGAACAAGTACACTGGACACACGGAGTGTTTGGAAATATAACAGGATGCGGGAGGGGCGCATAGTGAGGTGATGCATTAGTCACATAGCAGCCGAGCAGTGAGCAACATGCACTTAGAGTGACTCCAGTCATCGGGGGCTGGGGTTGTCTTTCTGTTTATGAGAGGGAGTAGTGTTTTCGTTGTGGCGTGGAAGGGCTCCTTCAAAGGTGCAAAAGGAGTGATATATCTCACTGAGGGGTAAGGGCGTTCGAGTTTTGGGTCGCCAGCAGTAAAATGAGGCAAATCGCTAGGTGGTGTAAATGGAGGTGGTGTTACTAAGGTGGTCTTGCGGTATGGGGGCCTGGTCAGAGACCTACAAGGAGATGGTCTGTCAAGGTTGGAGTAGGGGGGCGGAGATGGGCACCTGTTGTATGCAGTAACCCACCATCCTTGGTGGCTGAACAAGAGCTAGGTGTGGAATTAATAACTCTTCTGGAGGTTTACGGAGTGATGGTGAGGTAGTCCGAGGACATTTCACGCGCTCTGGGTTTCAGGGCACTAGAACGTTAATCGGAGTCTTGGCCGAATTGAAAAGGGGAGAGGACCAGGTTTGAGTCTCGGCGTCGGCTCAATGTCATGTGATTCTGGGCAGATTACTTAATCTCCCTTTGCCTAAAAAATGAATGAGACCTTGTGTGATGTAACTGGTTCTCATGTAAAGCGCTCCAATACCTGCAGGTCGAGTTGGCGCTATAGAAAACTGTTAAAAACATGAGGAGGGGGTGTTTGGAAGAGGCTGAGTTGTTCGTAACGGGGCATTGCCCGGTTCAGGAAATGAATGGCAGCGCTTCATTTCACGCTCGAAATGATTCCCCCAGGTGCTACCAGACGGAGGGAGAAGGGCGAATAGAACCGAAGGACGGCAGCGCACAGGTGTGCGCGAGGCAGCACGTGGCCCTTAAGAGGTGGACGTCGCTGGGGCAGAGGGTTCTCGAAGTGCCTAGAACGCGTGTTGAGCGCCCTCTGCAGAGAGGCGCTGAGGGGAGGAGGGGAGAAGGGTAGAGGGCCACGGACGGGGCCCTGGGATTCACCCTGCACGGTTCTCGGTGCGGGGAGCACAGGACCCGTACAAGGCCCCGTAAGCACCAACCAAGCTAGGCGTCGCTGGCACGCGCGCACTGACTGGGTGTGGGCAGCTGAGAGGAAGAGAAGGGTGAGCATGGAGGGCACATGGTGACACTGGCGTAACATAGGCCCCGCAGCCCCTGCGGGGGCTTCCTCAGCACAGTACTCTGGCCAGGGAGCTCCAAATTGATTCCGGAAGGGGCCCCTCCACGTACCTTGCATGAAGCCCCCTCAAGTTTCTTTACGCCAGTGAATGGTGATAGTGGTTGGAGGGAGAGAGCGGGGGCGGGCTCCGGCATCTTATGCAGGACCCGCCACCGAGCCCCATGGGCTGGTGAACTAGTTCATCCTTAAGCAATACATAGTTGTTTATGAGCCGTTCCGCTTGCAGCTGTGAAGACAAAACGCTCATAAATAACACTGTTAGGGAATACCATGGACGAGGGTCGTGGGCAGAGGGGTGGCACGTGATGGATACAGAGAAAGAGAACACATTAAAATGGGGGGACCACAGAAAGAGTGACAGGTAGAAAAAGTGAACATGAAAACGAAAGTTAAGAAGAAAAAGATAATGATGAGAGGAAAGAAATGGGTAGATAGGGGGTGAAAGAATAGAGGAAGGAAGGAAAGGTGACAGGAAAGCTGGAAACGTAAGGAAAGAACGGAAATGGTGAAATCTAGGATATAAAGATGAAAGAATGAATAGGTGGAAGGGTGAATGATGGTAGCGTGAAAGGCGCAACAGGTGAAAGGGTGAATGATTGGAAGGACGGAAGTAGAAACTGATGGATGATGGGTGTATGAGGAAAGGTATGGTTGGATCGGGATTGGTGGGAGGATGGAAAGAAGGAAGGATGGACAGATGATTGAATGAATAGATGGAAGGGTGAATTGATGGATGAATGGAGGAAGGGTGAAACGGTGAAAGAAAGTCTTCTAAGGTGGGTTGGGCTTGCTTGCTTTACTTGCTTGGTGTGGTTACTGGTATGTTTCAAATGGGTGCATTTTAATTTTCTGGCTACTCCCTTGCCTCGATCGCACAGGCCAACTAGTCATTGTTTGAGATATGTAAAAAAGATGATACTTCCAAAGGTTGTTGAGAGGAAGGTTTCTGGGTGGTAGCTTCAAGGGTTGGAAGGGGAAGCAGATTTTAATTTTCAGAATGGAGTAAGCAGCGGTTTTGATGGATACACCCTAGAAGGCATAAAGTAGAGACACACTGAACAGGTGACGTGGAAGTACGACTAAGGAGAGGGTTTAGAATAGATTAAGATTTGAGGGCTAAGGGTCAGTGGGATGACATAAGGGTCTGGCCCGGTGAAGATTGGGGGATGGGAAGAAAATGTAAAATTCAGGGAGAAGCTTAGGCTGCCGTTGGACTTATGGGTTTAGCGAGATATTTGTTGTTGTATTTACATTGCGCTGCGTTTCTTTGAATTTATGCTGTATTGGGTTTTTTTGTGTTGTGCTGATTAGTGGCATGTTTTGGGGCCTTGCTGTGCCCAGTGGCTATATATTGTGCTTGGGCGCGGTGTGGTTTGGGTTTAGTTGTGTTTTTTATGCTATACTTTGCCGAGTTGAGTCATAGATCCACATTTTCAAAAGTTGGGCACTTGTGCAACACAATGCAACATAGTGCTGCGCATGCAGGTTTTTAAAAAGGTAAGTAAATTGACGCTACCTTTTGAGTCGCATTGTGCAAACACTCATGCAAATCTTTAGTAAATGTGGGCTATAGTGCGCTGGGCATGTTAGTGAGTTAGTTTGATATGTGGCCTTTGCTTAGTTGTTTTGAGTTAAGGTTGAAGTCTCTTATAACTGCTGTGTTAGGGTTAGTGTGCTGTGTTGGTTTTGACAATGGTTTGTGTGTTATGTTGGCTGCACTTGGTTGTTGTAAGTTTGGTAAATTGTGTTATGTCAGGATGCATTCTGTTTGGTTGTATCTGGCAGTGTTAGATTATATTGAGCTGTGTTGTGGGTTGCTTTACTGTGTTGAGTTGTGGTGGGTTTGTTTTGTGCTGTGTTGTATTAAGGTAGGTGGCATTGTGTTGGGTTTTAGTAAGTTGATTATGTACATCCATGGGTTAAGTTACTGTAGGTTGTGCTTGGTTTAAGATATTTTGAGCCAGATTGAGTTTTCTTGACTTGTTTGTGTTGAGCTGTGGTAGTTTAAGTTGTTATGTGCTGTTTAGGGGTGGGTTGGTTTGTTGTGCTTAGTTGCATTAGGTTTGGTTGTGTTGTTTTAGGATCTGTGAGCATAGGTTTTGTTACACCTTGCTATGTTGGACTAAATTGTGGTGAATCATGCTTTTCTGCGCTGTATGTTTTCTCAGACTTTGTTGTTTGGGTGGTGTTTGATTGTTTTTAATTTTTTATTTATATAGATGCAGCATGATCCTTAGATACAAAAAATAGCCCTTTACATGAATGCAAAGCAAATCAAATGTACAAATGATACAAAACAGAGAAAAAGCTATATAAACTCAGCCTGCAGAACTATAAACAACTCATTTTCTCTGCTAAACAAAAGTATTATGCAATCCGCATCGATCTAGCGAAGAATTCGGTAAAAGAGTTGTTCAGAACTGTTTCCAGCCTGGCCTCCCTAAGCCCAGCTAAAGTTCAGCCAAGTCAGGAACTGCGTGAAGACATTGTCAAGTTCTTCTTCACCAAAGTGGAGTCCATCTTCTTGGCTTTCAGTGGTTCAAGCTCTGTCGGGATGAACGTGGCTAGGGAGGAATCCAAGCCTATGAGGGTTCCCATCTCTACCTTTGAGAAATTCCTGCCTGTGTCCCCCGAAGATATTCTAGGGCTCCTCATGGCAGCTAAATCGGGGTCGCCCTATTACCCATGTCCGGTCGCGGTGGCCAAATTGGCCCCGGGTCCGATCGCTTTATCACTGTCATCGATCTTTAATGGCATGTTTGTAACAGGGCAGTTCCCTATACGCTGGAAGTTGGCATCCATACTGCCCCTTTTAAAAAAAAAAAACAGCTTGGATCCTAAGGATCCAAATAATTTTCGCACTATTTCTCGTCCTCCCAGCAAAATTGATAGAAAAAATCATGAATACACAACTAAGTACCTTCTTAGCTGAGACACAAGCCTTGGATCCCTCCCAATATGGCTTTAGAGAGGGACATAGTACCAAGCCCGCTCTCATTAAGGCCACAGAGGAGATCAGGGAAGCCGTGGACCGGGTTGGCAGGGCAGCTCTGATTTTATTGGATCTGTCCGCCGCCTTTGATATGGTCCATCATCACATTCTGATGGACCGTCTAAAGGCCTGTAGGATCCATGCGAAAGCTTGGGATCTTTTAAGATCTTTTCTATCCGATAGAGGTCAAATTGTTGCACTCGGAGAATACCAATCCAAACCTTTTGCACTGCCCTGTGGGGTCCCACAAGGGTCCTCTTTGAGTCCTACGCTTTTTAATGTGTACGTTTCATCTTTGGCCCCCATTATCAGTGCATTTGGATTCGGTCTCACCTCGTATGCTGATGACACCCAAATTGTGGTTTCTCTGCTTCCTGGCCAGGAGGTGGGAATGGATAAACGCTTTCAAGACTGTATGGTATCAATTGGGAAATGGATGGCAGAGAACTGCCTAAAACTTAACGCAGGCAAAACCAAAGTCATCCTGTTTGGCAATGATACTAACTTCTGGACACCGAACTGGTGGCCGGACTCGATGGGCACTCTCCCTATACCTTCAAAAAAGGTCAAAAACTTGGGAGTAATAATCGATGAGAGTCTTACCTTTGATCAACAAGTAAACTCAGTGCCATCAAAAACAGCTTATGTGATTAGGACAGTCAGGAAAATACTGCCGTTCTTGCCCCCGGGTAGCCGGCAAACAGTGGTCACGGCTCTTGTATTGTCAAGGCTGGACTACTGCAACAGTCTGTATCTAAATGTTCAACAAAGATTCCTAAACTGACTTCAACTGCTGCAGAATGCAGCTGCCAGACTTCTTACTGGCACGTCCAGGTTCTCTCCCATATCCAAGGAAATAAAAAACTGCACTGGCTCCCGGTAAGGAATCGGGTGCGTTTTAAATCCCTCTGTTTGGTTTTTAAAGCGCTTCAAGGTATAGGACCAGACTATTTAAAACAGCAGTTCCTTTGGTACATACCGAAAAGAACACTTCGCTCACTGGGTGCCAAGTTGATCTTAGTGCCGCACACTAAAAAAGCTCGGTGGGGTGGTAGAAGTTTTGCTCACTGTGCGGCAACAGCCTGGAACGATTTGCCGTTTCACCTGAGAAATGCCACGGATCTCTTAACTTTCAGGAAAGGCTTAAAAACCTGGCTCTTTGCCCAATAAAACTCTTTCCTTCCGTTTCTTGCCTAATGGAGATGTAACTAGCGCCAGGATACCCCCGGGTAACCGCTGCGCTTTAAAAATATCATTAACATAACAAAACCATCCAGTCCTTCCAATAATCCCTCCCAAGGTTCCACAAAGTATTAAAATCAATACAAAATTCATGTCTACTCCTCCCAATTTTTCAAGATTTTAGCTATTTTTTGCATTGACCCTACACGTCTTCCATATAGTATTTCATATGTATGCAATCTATTCATTTTATTAATCCACTGGGATATTGAGGGACTGTATCAGATTTCCAGTTTGCTAATATTAATGATCTGGCCACCAACATGGAGATAAATATTAGCTGACGCTGACTGATAGATATATCTCCTGAGTGGACCAGTATCCCAAACAATGCTCCACATGCGTCTGGTGAAATATTAAGCTTAAGTTTTGCACTCATTTCCACAAATTTGTCCCACCAGAACCCCATAACATGACTGCATGCCCAGATGGGGCGCCCCTTGATCTTTTTAAGAGAAAACCTAACTTGTGGGCACCACTACTAACGAATATTTTTAAAGCAGCCTTTATTGGTCCACTGCCTGGGTCATGAAAAGAGACGATTGTAGTTCCTGTTTTTAAAAAGGGTGATAGAAGTGGTCCGGTGTGTTACAGACCCATATCATTGATCGATGCGACAGCAAAGGTATTGGGCAGGGTCCTTCTTGCACGTTTAGAAGAGTGGGCATCTATTACAGGGGTCTTGTCAAACACACAATATGGTTTTAGAAGGGGTCTGGGCACGACTGAACAATGTCTCAATTTGTCCCTAATTGTCAGTAAGCACGTGAGGTCCATGAAGAGCTCTATTAATTTGGCCTTCATGGACTTATCTAGTGCTATTAATACTGTCAATCGGGACAAATTGTGGGTCATGATGGAAGACATGGGTGTCGAAAAAGCATTAGTAACCCTTCTCCGTAGGCACCATACAAATACTTCAGTTACCCTAAGGTACTGCAGTAAAGGGAAAAAACACACCCAATCATCTCCACGGAGGGGGTTCGCCAAGGATGTATTTTAGCCCTGTTTTTATTTTTAATTTATACAATGGGCTGGAGGCATTTTTATTAAAAAGGGAGCTTGATTTCCCCAAAATTGGTAATACATTTGTCCCCCCTGCTTTCATACGCAGATGATACAGTGTTATTGTCAAGGACAGCTATGAGTTTGCAGAAATCTCTTGATACTTTTACTGATTTTATGACATTTCTTGATTTAAAAGTTAATTTTACTAAATCATATATTATGGTATGTGGCCCAGAGACCACAAAAACTTTCATTGTCTAGGGAAAGGAGATAGAAAAAGTTAGTAATTTTTCATACCTGGGCAACTTATTTAATACAAAAAATCAATAGGGGAATGGATCACTTGTAACCACTTTACCAGGGTTTATTAGTTCGTGGTTCCGTCTTCAAAAACCCTCATATACGCACGTAACTGGATTTGGGAAAAAGGCGGTATATCTTGGTTCTCCGCCTATACGTAACGTAACAACATAGTCATGGGGTTTATTAGGTATGTTGACCTCCACCCGGAGGTTTAACCACTGGTATTCGCAGTAGTGTCCAGAAACAGAAACGTTAAAAAATGGTTGTGATAAGGTGATGTTAAAATTCTTCAAACATCCTCACTAAAGCGAAATTTTTTTTTTTTTATTAGCAAGTGGGAGTTAAAGAAATTAAAATAGTGAGCGTGTGTTTTTAGACCAGGTTAGTATGTCTAAACACACTGAAAAAGTGTCCTTTTATTCGGTCAACATGTTTCTGCCCCGTATGCCCAGCCGGGTCTATGGGGCTTTCTTCAGGACCAGAAAGAGTTTATCAGTGCAACTACCATTTGTATTGCACTTCTCAGCGGGGTAATATTAGTCCGCTGTAGACAATCAGGTCAATAGTACCTTAAAGACACTTGTTATAGCGTCTTCAGGGCTTGGCAAGTTTATCCTTGCTTGCTGCAGCATGGACTGTCCTCTGCTTGTGCTTGCTCTGCCCACGGTCACCGTACGGGGCAGAAACATGTTGACCGAATAAAAGGACACTTTTTCAGTGTGTTTAGACATACTAACCTGGTCTAAAAAACACACGCTCACTATTTTAATTTCTTTAACTCCCACTTGCTAATACATTTTTTTTTTTTCTCGCTTTAGTGAGGATGTTTGAAGAATTTTAACATCACCTTATCACAACCATTTTTTAACGTTTCTGTTTCTGGACACTACTGCGAATACTAGTGGTTAAACCTCCGGGTGGAGGTCAACATACCTAATAAACCCCATGACTCTGTTGTTACGTTACGTATAGGCGGAGAACCAAGATATACCGCCTTTTTCCCAAATCCAGTTACGTACGTATATGAGGGTTTTTTAAGACGGAACCACGAACTAATAAACCCTGGCAAAGTGGTTACAAGTGATCCATTCCCCTATTGATTTTTTGTATTATCCTGGAAGATGAATGGATCATTACTTCCCTTCTCTCCCCCCCTCCTTTTGATTGAAACAACTTATTTAATAATCAGATGAAATGAGAACCTCTCTTGACCATTAGAGCACAGCTGGCAAGCAGGGCTGTGGATGCGTTATTTCGGTTCGCTTTTAAGCTGGGGCAAAAACCAGTGTAAGAATTATTAACTCGTTATAGAGCTAAATGCCTTCCTATCGCTACGTATGGGGCCGGGGTTTGGGGCTATAATAGAAGCCAACAGCTCCAACTAGTAGAGAATAAATGTATCAAAAGATTACTGATGGTAACAAAAAGTGCCCCTACATCACTCTGTCATGTTGAGCTGGGCCAAGAGTTTATAGAGGACCGTATTGGCTGTGCCCCATTGTATTTATGGGCTAAGACCTGGCTCTCGGAGGACTCGGAGTTCTCAAGAGATGTTATTAAGGGCTGCCTTAATACGCATAATGCTGTAAAGATCCCCTGGCTCCACTTCTTGAGGGACACGTTCTTAGAGATAGGTCTAGGATACTTTTTTGAATAGCCTGAAAGAATTCCTCCAAATGCTAAGGCCATTATCAAACAGGTGTTCCTTAATAGGGGCAACATGCGCAATTGTCATCACCGAGGTTACTCTGGAGTTTCTCACTTGCCTTCTGCCCCTCCACAATTTCATCTAACTTTTTCCACAAATTCCCGGATCAGATTTTACCTTACCAGGTTTCGGCTATGCACTGTGCACTTTTTGTTAGCGTTCCCTTGTCGAGGAGGATGGACGGACAAGCTTACGCCTTGCCCGTGTGATAATTCTTCTAGGCAAAACACAATGCACTTTCTTTTATTTTGCACTTTATATAAGTCAGTGAGAACTAGATTTCTGCTTCCATTATTGAGGAATGTTTGTCAATGTTCATATAGCGATGGTTTTAACTATTTGTACTCATTGGCCTCTACTGACATCTGTATCGCGGTAGCAAACTTTATAAGGGGCTCTATTGTGATCAGCAACCGATATGAGTGAAATTTGCATAAGATTGCCAGGGAATGATATTGTTAATTTTGCTGTCTTTTATAAGGGGGTAATATGTTGTTTTTAATTTTTCTTTGCTGAAGTTTTATGAATTATACAAACATTTTATATTGTGAAATTTTTATGGTTCTTTGAACCGAAATAAAGTTATTCTTGACTTGACTGCAGGTGAATATAATATGGAGCTAGTCCCCATTCCTATTGTTACATCTAAAACATTTAGGCTGAACCCCAAGGTAAAGTTTATGCATTTTAGCTGGAGTGAGATACAATATCCATTTAATAAAAAACGAAATTCTTCTTAAATTTGCAGCTTGCACCGCCTTAGCGCAGATACAATAAAAAAATTTAAACTGCGAAAGAACCAGCTTACACGCTGTTGAAGATTTAATTCGCTGTAAAATCTCTGATATCAACATCTCTTTACCTTTAGAATGCAGCAATCTGTACCAGTTTCCTATTTTAGACACAAAGTAGGCTGTACTGAGGGGTTCTGTAAAAGTTACCTCCCTTATCATAAAGTCTGTACAAAATTTCTTGATTTGAAGAAAAGAAAAAAAACGAGGCACCTAGAGCAGAATTCAAGTTAACCAGTCGCTGCCATTGCGAGAATTCATTATTATGAAAAAAATCTTGAATCCTCGAAAACCCCAGCCTACCCCACTTATTGCACATATGAGAAGTTAAGCCCCGACCCAAAAGCCTACAATCTGCTATTTTCGACTGGGGGTAAAGTCTAGGAATTTCTCATTTTTCCCATATCCAAATGAACCTTCCTACAATAACACATGGTGTCTTATATCTTGACTTCTTTGGAAGCCTTGGGATTTGTAAAAAAGGAGCTAAACCAATTTCAGATGGTTTCACCATTTGTTCTAAATAAAAATTAGTGTCGCTAGGAATATTGGAATTCGACCTCACAAGCCAGTTGAGAAATGACGCCTGATAATAACAATTCACATCGGTCAGTTCCAAACCTCATCCTCAAGATCCATCTGGATAGCACCCATTTTTAATCTGGGGTATTTAACCTGTCAAATAAAATATTGAATAGTCGTATCTATCGATATAAAAACTAACTGTGGAACTTTAGTCAAAATGTTTGCAAACACAAATAATAACAACAGGAATATACACATTTTTACCAGGGCTACTCGTCCCATAATTTCATGGAGACATTCTGTCATTGACCTAAAATCCTACGAATCTTATCTAAGGTGGATTTAAAATTTAGCTTAAACAAATCCTCTATATTAGTGATTACAAATATCCCTAGGTATCTTACAGGCGTACCAGAGAAGTACATAGTGTGAGGCAGTATAAGCACAGTGCAGGTAAAAAAAGAAGAGCTTCTGATTTAGCATGATTTGTCTTGTACACTCCCAATTTTGAAAACTCTCCTATTTTTTCGACTGCGTTTACTACATTACTTCTATCCGCAACTAGCTAAAGCACCATATCATCTGCAAACAGCTTTAATTTCAATGCCACAGGAATCAGAGCTTTAATATTGGGGTCCTGACGGATAGCGCAGGCTAGTGGTTCAATAAACAGTGAAAATAAAATTGGCGAAAGGGCGCAACCCTGATGAGTCCCACAGCTTATAGTGATATTTCCTGCTGTTTTGCCATTTATAATTTTACTCGCCTTTGCTCCCTCATATAAATGTTTTACCACTGAAATGAATGCAGCTAGAAAAGCGAATCTATCTAAAATTGTAAACAAAATATTCTAATGGACGTGATCGAATGCTTTTTCTGCGTCCAGCATTATAATAGCCACCTGGATGTTTTGTACTGTAAAGTAATCTATCGCCTTAATTAGATAGTGTGTATTGTCTGCCTTCTGTCTCCCCAAAATAAAGCCATTTTGATCCCTATTAATGATTGTGGGTACTACCAGGGCTATACGATTTACTAAAATCTTTGTAAAAAGTTAATAATCATGGTTTAAGAGGCTGATTGGTCGATAAGAATTCACATCTAGCTCAGGCTTAACCTTCTTTGAGAACGAAGTTGGAATAGCTGCTCCTGCCAAAATGTTATTAAATAATCTAACTAAAAATTGATTAAGCTGGGGAGCGAATACTTTATATATTTCGACAGGAATCCCATCATTACCACAGGCTTTTGCATTCTGAGCTAGATTGACTGCCTGCGTTACCTCTTCTAGAGTGATGGGATTAAGCAATGCTTCTCCTGCTCCCGTACCAAAGTCGGTATGTTGAACTTTTCTAACCAGTTACTTACTGCTTGGGACGGTGTACCATATGAGTCGGAGTAAATATTTTTATAGTGACACAAAAACACCTCTGCTATCCCTTGTGACTGGGTTATTCTTATAATCCTGTCCGATTGGGGTCTTGAATCTTTTTAATGCAATTAGCATTTGACCTGCACTTATCGACCATGCTAAATATCTCCCAATATGTTTATTTTCTTCGTACCTTTGTTGTAAAATTGTGTTCTCATTTAGATTCTCTTTTGACAGGAAATAATCCTTTAGTTTATTTTCAGCCTGAGCAGCAGCATACTTAGCTTGACTTGAAGGGGCAGCTATGAAAGCTGCTTTTACCAGATTAAAGCTTGTTTGTAGTTGTTGAATCCTTTCCTTCTCTGCCCGTTTTTGCCCTATCAAAAAAGTAGTTACTTCGCCCATAAAGAATGCTTTTAAAGCCCCCCAAACAGAGAATTCCGTGGCCTTATCCACATTCTGCTCTAAAAACAATGTCAATGCTTGTCGCATTTGAGTAACCCACTGCTCATTGGCTAAAAGAGATTTATCGAAGATCCATATTCGGTTTTCTTGTCCCTGATCCGGCACTAAGAAGTTCAGTGTTACTATCGAATGATCCGAAAAAGGGTTAGATATTATGTCTGACTGAGTTCTGCAAAGCGCATGTGAGTTAAAAAAAAATATACGGGATGTGGAATTAAACCTTTTTGAATGACATGTATAAAGCCTCTCTTTAGGGTGTATGCTACGCCATGGATCTATCAAGGCGAAGTCATTAATCAGGCGGCATAAAGACTTAACTGATCTTGGTTTATTCTGTGCTCTATTGAGGCGAGATGAGTCCAATGTGATATCAAGAACAATGTTAAAATCGTCCCCTATTATAAGTATACCCGGTTCCCCCTTTGCCACATCGATTAGGGTATCCAAAGCCCCTGGAGAATCTTCTATTGGACCATAATAGCTCACCAGATGAATTAGTTGATTCGCCACCTTAATCTGTATCCATACCCAATGCGCACCTGGATCTCTGTAAACCTTAACTATTTCGCTTGGCATATCTCTGGTAATTAAAATCGCAACCCCCTTAATAGCAGCGTTTTAGACCGCATGTTGAATAAACCCTGAGTTATCAGATAAAACAGGTTGGTTTTTTAAATGCGTCTCTTGAAAAAACAAAATTGCCTGTAGCACTTTGAACCAAGTCAGCATAGCTTTTGCCTTATATTTATTATTAAGTCCATTTGCATAGCAAGGTTAAAATTCTCACACATCTATCTGCCATGTTCTGTCAGTGACCCAATCTAAACCTCTTGCTGTCTTCGCGTTGCACCCACATTTTCTGATTGTTTTTAATTATGGAATGTATTGTTGCTATGAATTGTAATTGTATTTATTGATTTGTTTTGGGCTGTGTTGAGTTGTGATGGATTTGGGATGTTCTGTGCTGTAGTGTGTTATGTTGAGTTAGTTGGGCTGTGATGGCTTGCACTGTGTTGAGTGGGTTTGGGCTATATTGGGTTATAGTGCTTCATAGCAGTTTGTGTTGAGGTATGTTGGGCTATGTTGATTTGTTTTGGGGGGGGTGATGTTTTGGTCTGTATTGAGTTTTCTGAAATTGTGCTGAGTTGTGTAAGATTGGGTAGTGTAGCAGGGTAGGGTTGGTTGGTTTCAACTGAGTACTGCTGGGTTGTATTGAGTTCCGATAGGCTTTGTTGTGTTTGGAGTGTGGTAGAGTGGGTTGTTGTAAGCAACGCTGCTTAGGGTGAGATGTGTTGGGCTGTATGGTGGTAGTTTACATTAAGTTGTAGTAGGTTGTGTTGAGTTGTGTGTGGCTGTCTTGTGTTGGTGGGCTCTCAAATAGCCTATAGTGGCCTCTGTGGGGTTCTTTCGGTGTGAGTACAGCCACTGAGCTTTGTGCAGTCTGCTTTCTTTGTGCCCCATTCTACATTAGAGTTTTCATGACCTAAGGGAAGCTCGCATGGTGAATTACTCTCTAGGCCAGAGCCCTTAGGATTTACCAGCCTCACTGATGTTCCAAATCCGAAACCTTGTACCAGGGTACCAAGAGCCCTTTATTCATCATGTGTGTCCTGAATAGGGGACGTGTCCTGGTCTAGTGACAGACATGGGCAGGGTGCGCGGCGGCTTAGACATTAACTCCATTGTTCTGTGCATTGAGTGGTGCAGAGTAAACAGCAGCTCACAGGTGCTCGTCCACCTGGAGGGAAGCTGGCAGTGTAGCTGCTAACGGAACACCGCCATGGGTGGCAACCTTAGGGGGTGGGAGGAGGCTGGGTGCTGGTCCAAACTACTGTGCACGCTCCTGGCTTGAAGAAGTTGTCCACTTAGATAAGCCCAGAGACCCACCAGACCAGTGGAGCACTTATGATCTTGAGCATCCTAGAAAGGGGGGGGCTATTAAGATGGAGCTCTTTTGGAGTAGAGATTTGCTTTGAGTGAGGGATCTTATATTCAGTGTTCTGACATAGATACATGCTTGTTCTTGTCTGCTGTCTCTCTGAAGAAGGGGTTCTGAGACCTCAGGTTTTATCCTTTTGAAGAAGGTGTGCTGGAATAGGTGCAGAGCAATCCCTCAGCGAGCCTCTGAACAAGGAGTCTTCTATGTTTTCCCATCCCATGGGTTACTCCTAAAGATAGGGTGCTGAAACATTCTAGGAGATCCCTCTTCGGTGGATCTCCACCAAAGGCATGCTGACATAATACGTGGTTTATTCCAACGTCAATTGAACAAGAGCCCTGACCCCTTGATAGAAGCAGGAGGGGTATCTAGCTGTTCAGCTAGAGCTCAGTTACTCGTGTCTCGCTCGGTGTATGTTCATCTGCGTGCAGGGTTGTGAGAGGAGGCACATGCATAGCTTTCACTGCAGACTGGATGGCCTTGTAGGGCTGGTCATCAGTTTCAGAAGTAGAGGCAGGTGAGGGTGATGCTGATGGGCATTTATCCAACCTAGATTCCTTGTGAAGTACTGAAGGTGACTGGGTAGTTGAACCAGATGAATGGGTTCGATCAATGGTAAGGTGTGTGTTGTTTGCCTAGGGGGACATTTTTGGTCCTAAAGACATTTTGGAGTATATTTACAAGGGGATAGCGCCACCAGACCATCACTTTTAGAAACATTCTGGTGGCACTGTGCCCTTCTTTATATTTATAAAGCGGCACTAGGCTACTTTGAGTGGCTTCACGCTGCCTTGCAAATACTGCCCCTTTACACGCATCACTGTGCGTGAAAGGGGCATGCAATGGGTGTTGCTATGGGTGTTCCACTGCAACACCCATTGCATTTTGGCGTTGCCCCAGATTTACAAGGATGTGTAAATACGAGGCAGCGCCAAAAACGAAAGCTAATGCAATAGCAGGCGTTCGAATGGCGCAACGAGGAGAAATACTTCTATTTCTCCTCGTTTTGCTTTTCTATGTGTGCTGCTGCAGCACACATAGAAATAGTAAAACACCATTAATGATTGTTTATGTGCAGGAAGGTATCCCTCCCTGCACATAAGCAATCATTAAACAATGATGATTTGCTACTTCATGTTTGCTGCAGAATGCAGCACACATAGGAGTTACAATCGCCATTAGTGATTGTTTATGTGCATGAAGGGACACCCTCCTGCACATAAACAATCATTCCCTGCAACACAGGCACCCTTGCACTAAGGTGCAAGGGTGCCTACATTGGTGCAAGGGTGCATGCATTGGCGCTAGGCAGCTAATTATAGTGCCAGTGCTAGGGAAAACACAGGGGTGCGCAGTATTGTTGTAAATACGACGCATTTTGGAAATGTCGGAGTGCGGAGCTTCCAAATTTGGCGCAGCTGCGCGCTCTGACTTTTCCTTGTAAATATGCCCCTCTATGTGATGTTGCTCCTTCCCATCCCTTCCAACAGGGTGTTTTGTATTCTGCCGTGGACTGATCCTGGGGCCACAGAAATTGGAGTAGACCTAGATGTTGGTGTTGGTGTTGGAGTAGAAGGGGACCCTGAACTTTACAAGAAGGCACAGTAGGGGTGCATAACAATGTTGGACTTGACAGAACCATGTGGGGTCAAATTTGACTTCTTGCCCTTGGACACTCATGATTTTATATAATTACTCAGTTGGTAGCTATCTCAGAACGCTCAGCAGATGTGTTGGCAGTTGCACTGGTATACAGATGGCATAGTAAAGTCGGAAGGTGGTGTGATTTCAGGTCTACCATTGGAGGACAGCTGTTGCAATTTGTATCAGCTGCCTGAAGTTGCAACTGAACAGATGGCTGGGTAGATTCAGGTAGAATCAGACGATTTGTGAAACCTCATGAGAGAAGGCGGTAAGATGGTAAAACCTTTCTGAAGAGGGCCATGAGTGTCAGTAAACAGGCTCACGGGGTGGCGGAAGATGTTGGGCTGGTCTTAGGCATCTGACCAGGGAGCAATGAGCAGTGGTGACAAAATTCAAGCTGTAACTGTGTACCAGGAGGATTCTTTATTTCTTTGAGATTTTCTGTAGCGTGGGCAATGTCACATGAGATTATGAAACACACACTGCTTCATTTGAGCCGGTGGGTGCAGGTGGGTCCGACTGGTACTTATTTTTGAGGACCGGAACTTATTTTTACTCAAAAGGCTTTGACCCGGAGTAGGAGAAAGAAACTCAAAAGGGGGAAAGAATGAAGAGAAAAAGATGGAAATACAGTGACAAGAAAGAATGCAGGGATGAAAAAGAACCGGCAAGAGTGAAATAACGGGACATGAAGTATCTGGTGGTGGATGAAAGAGGCATGTAGTGGAATCAAGACTATGTAGCCTTGGTATTTGGCACCCCCAACATTCGATATCGCCAGTCACTGTCGTCTGTGCAAAAGTTTTAGCCCTGACCAATTAAGCACTGAAACATCCAAACATATATATTTAAATACATGCACAAATTGTAAAATACATTTTGCAGTGTTGGTCTAGAATCCAGACTGTGGATTAGATTCAAAGACGTATAGCAGTATTTGAGAAAAATAGGGGTTAGTGATAAATATATAAGGAAAGGTGCTAGCATGGTTAATCTGCTCAGTTGCATTGGCGAGCAAGTATTTTGCTTACACCGAGAATGCTGGGGAAAAAAACTCCGATAAGGGGATGTTAAGATTTCAAGGTGTGTTTGTGGTAAATTATGTAAACATCATGGCAGAAGAGATTTTACATGAGTAGTCATGAACTGAGAATGTGGTACGTTGAGCAGTCAGAGGCCAACCTGAAGAGAGTGCCTTTACTTCATTGCATATCTCAAGTAAGTCTCCACTTGTGTCGGATGTGTGAGGGGATATTCCAGTCAGGAAGGTGGTACATGGAGTTATCCACCTCTAAACAGTTTACATCTGCTTAGATGTATGGTGAACGGTTGATCTCAGATGCCTGGGTGTTTGATAACTCTGATAAGACTATGAGTGTGGCCATGACAATCATTTTGGTGAAGTATATGAATGATTTTATCTGTTTAAAAGTGGGCAATGAGGCACTCAGGGTGATTGGAACTTGTAACTTTCAAGGCCATGTGTGGGGCTGTGTGAAATATGGTGGACGAGCAGTTGGCCCAGGTGGACAAATGCGGTCAAGATCTTCTTGTGCATATTACCCAGATGCATGTGTGTTATGTCACAGTTGCGTATTGCACTGTACTGTAATTTCATTTATATAGTGCTTACTACACCTGATGAGGCATTGAAGTGCTTTATGGGGTGCTGCATGATATTCTGGAAACCCAAGGTTAGTGGTGAATCCTGTGGTTATTGGTTATTGCTCCATTGGCGTAACAAAACTTGAGGGGGCCTCCCTGCAAAGTACAGGGAGGGGCCCCCTCCGGACTCAGTCAAGAGCTCTCTGGCCAGGGTACTGTGTTGAGGGGGCTCGCTGAAGCTCGGGCCCTCCCCCCTGCACTGCTGGGGCTGCGAGGGCCTATGTTAGGCCACTGTACTGCTCACTGTTGTTGGTAATTGGGATTAGTCTTGTGCTCTCAAGGAAACTCTTCTATGCACTTACTCCATTTTCTTTGTGGTAGTTTAAGTTAATAAGTGTGATCATTAGTGTGAATTCATGCAAATGATTGGTAGGATGAGCACATAGGCTAGAGGAGTTTAGTTATTGTTAGATTGCAGGGACATGGTGTCTGAGAAGGAGATGTCGTGATCTATGGGATGAGATATGTGCAGTGTGAAGAAATACGATAACAGAGAGTAAAGCAGCCCGGCAAGCAGCAGAAAATGCTACACTCGGAGAGAGGAGAATGGGTAATAGTAAGGTTATTCAATAGCATGGAGGAGAGGGTACAATCAATAGTATAAAGCCAGTGTCAATTTTTCATGTAGGGATTTGGAATATAGTGAGAGGAGGCTTTTAGAGATAGCATGAAAAATAAGGATGTAAAAACTGCAGAAAAGCGGTTGATGATTGTCACATGTGGGCTTGTGCATATGTTGTAGGCAGTACTTATTTTGCAAAATAATTGGTGCTGGTGGCCAAAATTGTCCTCAGTAGCATGTATCTAGTGCTGCCGAATGTCAGGCTTGCGGAATACCAAGGCTGTCCAGTCTTGATTCCACTCCATGTCTCTTTCTTCCACCAACCTACACTTCCTGTCTCTTTATGTCATGAATACCAAAGCTGTCTAGTCTTTACTCCTCCTTATGCCTCTTCCTTCCACCACCCTACATAACCTACTTATCACCGTCTGGAAGGTTTTTTTCTTCCCTAGTTTCTCCCTTTGTTTCTGTTTTTCCACCATTCCCTTCCTCCACTTTGCGTGGCTTTACATGGCCTTGCAAATATGGTCCTTTCACACAGTACTCTGCGTCAAAGGGGCATGTCATGGGTGTTGCTGTGGGTGTTCCCACGCAACACCCATGGCTTTTTGACACTGCAAGGATTTGTAAATCTGAGGCAGTGCCAGCTACTAACGCCTTTCCAGTCCAGGGGAGGCGTTAAAGTGGCGCAACAAGGAGAAATATTTGTATTTCTCCTTGTTTTTTGCTCTTTCTATTTGTGCTGCATTCTGCAGCACACATAAAAGGATCAAAACACTATTGATGATTGTGTTTGTACAGGAAGGTGTCCCTTCCTGCACAAACACAATCATCCCTGCAACGCAGGCAACCTTGCACCATGATGCAAGGGTGCCTATGCTGGCGGACAGCTGCTGTTGGTGCGGCAGCAAGGGGAGAGCACAGGGGTGCCCCGTATTCTTGTAAATACGGCGCATCCCTGCGAAAATGATGCCGCTCAGCAAAGCAAAATTGCTTGTGGTGCTGAGCCATTTCATTGTAAATATGCCCCCATGTGCTTTGCGCCCTTACCGTACTATGCCAAACCATCAGTAACATAAAACCTCATTACAAGTGACCAATTAATTCTGAAAAACTCGGAAACATGAGTTACCAAGCCCATCAGAGTTATTAGTTCTTCAGAAATTCTGCAGTCCGGCCTTGTTTCCCTTGGTGCTTTTGGCTGTTCAACACAGCCGTATACTCATGGGTAAACCACAGGGAGGAATGGGGAAATACTAGTTGAATTGGATCCAGAATTACTGATTCACCTGGTAACACCTCCGTTCTCAGGGAAAACTCAATTTTTTACTAAGAATACACGCTAACTCAGCATGATGTTACCTGAACTGCCAGTAATGTTACCTCTGTGGGTATGGACTTACCAGATGCAGATCTGGGGTACTCGTAATGAGGCCCGTAGACTTACTACTGGTGTGAGTCTTGGCAGGGGTGTAGCTTGGTCAGTAAAATTGAGGGGGGGGTGAGCTTCAGATTTTACGACAATCAGGCTGGCATATATATTGTTTAAATACATAATACGATAAGCAGGGTGCATGAGAGGGGAGTAAGGGGCAGTGCAAACGGAGAGGAATGCGGATTGGTAGGATTACTAAGAGAGAAAACACAATATTTTGTTAAATAACCAATATTTTTGAGGACTTTCAAAACAGAGTGAGTTTGTGTGCGTTTTTGTCTGTGTGTATTTAAAAATGTGGCTGAAATCCGACTGATATCTCACAATAACCGACTGAAAGCACCTGTACCCAACTATTTATCAGAGAATACATTAATTCGGGGGGGGTGTAACATATTTGAAGCTTGCTGCTGACAAACTTTAATTGTAATTGCATTTATATAATGCTTACTACCCCGATGAGTCACTGAAGCGCTTTACACCGGGCAGCACTCTGCTCCGGAACTCAAGTAAAATGCAGTGATCCGAGGTCTCTTGTTCGGTTCCCAGAAAGGTAAACTCAGCCTTCCATCCTTTCGAGGTCAGTTAGTTAAGTACTGTAAACACTGTAAATAGAATAATAGCAGCATGCGCTATTTACAGCTTAAACACTGCAAAAGCGCTATTTTTAATTAATGTTGTCGATGAAGATACCTTATCCCAGATCAACACAATATATATTGCAATTAATTATGAATTTTCCTTATTTAATCGTGCGATACTCTCCATCTTTGTACCTCTTTAGGCTTCTGCTGAATGGTATGAAAGCTGCAACGTGCAGAAAGGCTTCTTGAATTGGCGTGTTGACAAACGATATTAGGACAATAAATTAGTGCTTGTAGTGGGGTTGGTAGCTGTGCTTTCATGTGTTTGATTAATGGTAAATCTGCCTCCCAGGTCTCTGTTTTTTTGTGCAACTGTAGTTTTGTTACACAGCCGTAGATGTAACAGTAATTCACACAAGAAGGGTACAAACAGCAGCAGCAAACACAGACAGCAGGTGGGCACGAGGCGGACATGTCGCCTCACCTGCTCCCGGCGCCTCGCCCACCTGGAGGGCTGTTTGAGGAGTAAACACGGCGGCCACCACGTAAAGAGCAGCTGCTGGAAACTTCCAGAATGTTTCATCCGGATTCAGACTTCTGTAAACAAACTCCGCCTCCTTCCCCCTCGCAGTCCGTTAAAGCCAAAAAACCACACAAAACACGTTCCTAGGGCGCGCACTGTAGTTTGCGCATACCAGACCTGCCAAACTCCCAAAAAACAAAAATCGCCGTGTGAGAGAGGGACCCAGGAGCGCCTACGGTATCCTGTATCATCATGCACCTTTAAAGTGCATTTTCCCAGTCCTTCCGGTAGGGCCATCTTTGGGCATTTGTAACCTAAGTGGTTGTCTATGACCCCACTTACTGGGAGCATCCCCGTCATGCCATGCCGGCAATAACATGAGATATTCAGTAAATGTTTACTCGTAGAGCCTAATTAATAAGTAATAGCTTTTTGGTGCAGGCAGCTAAGCACTCCTCACACTGCCCACATAGCTCGACAAATACCAACATTTATTATTTACAGTATTCAAGCATGTGCTATTTTCTACGTTTCCTGAATGAACGTGCGTTGCCTCTCAACCTCTAGAGTGACGTGCTGACTTAAATCATGTTATGTTGTGATGTAGTTTATCAGGGCTTTCAGTGGGATGAACAAAACGTGGGATGGGATATTTAAAAGGGGCCTGGCCTATATAATTAAGGCTGTGGCTTAAAAATGTAAACTACATTTCTGTGATTTCCATAGTTTGTGAGCCGACTTGTATTTGTGTGCTTCTCTGAGCTTCTGTTACTGCATCCAGATATATAACACAACGACTGATAGACATCCAACACCAGTCAGGACGATTGGTTTTGTCAATGGTTGTTAGCTGTTTAAGATAAATGAGTGACAAAATGATTTTTTTGTAAATAATTAATATTGAAAATGTTTTCATTTTGAAATTATGATACTATGTTCGCTGCGGCGCAAATTTCCCCGCTGTGCGAGCGGATTTTATGCTTGCGGAAATCGGACGGCCCCCAACTGTCCGACGCACACGCCTACCGTGACGTCAGACGGCCGACGCATGGAAGGCGTTAAACAGCACTCGGGCCCGTGGAAGAGCTAGTGGTCTTCATAGTGTCTCAATCACTCCTGTTATGTTCACTCTGTGTTCGACATGTATGCCCTTTTTTGTTGCCACATCTCCTCCACCTGCATATCTTGCACCTTATCTCTTTCCTCTTCAGTTTTCACCCTCTCCTGAAAGGCACTTTCTTGCATCTCCTTCACCTCACCACCCCAAAAGACACAACGCACCCACTCCCCTCTAAGCACTACATTTTCTTTTACTTTCGACTTGTCAATATTTTGACAACTGCATACCTCCTTTACACACATTTGCACATAATCATAACTGCATATGGAATACATGACCACTGATCTCTGCAGAGAGGCCAAGGATTGGATGACCATATATTTTGGAGACCTTTCTGGCCCACTGAGAGGCACTGTGACAAACTCGCACTGCCTTTAGCCGTAACTGCAAGCTCTCAATCATAGCCTGTTATGAACACCTGGAGGCGATTCACTCCAAAGCATTACAAGAGTAATGTGTTTCACGGAAAAAAACGACAGAAACACATTGTCCTGGAATTAGCACTCACTCTTAGGGAATGTAAGATTAATTAAACCATGTGAAATATAACAAAATCAATGATGTTGATTACCTTAACATTTTTTACATTCATTTTTCAGAAATGGATCAAAGTTTTTGCCAGTAAGGTTAAGGACATGAACAATGGGCCCAATAGGGACCCGTTTCAATGCCTGTATATAATTACTACCAGGTCTGAGACCCGAAGGCACCGGACCCCCTTAAAGCCCTTTAGTTTATTCCCATCTGTCAAGTTGCCCGCATCACTTGCAATATGTTCACCAGTCCTACTTTTTAGGCAACAGCGCTTTGCATGACGGGATTTGTGGGCCCATACTGAGGCCTATTACGAGTGCCGACCAACCACTACTTCTGCCACCATAAAAAAAAATCAGCTACTGCGTGCGTTGTTACTTGTCTGGTCACTGGATCCGTGGTAGCCACTGTAATTGGACAACAACACTCTTGGCATCCTAAAAACGTCATCATTAAATTTATGGACTGGGACACTTGATGGTTGGGTGGTGGGGGTTTGTGTGAAAGGCTTAAGCAGCTGGCACTTTAGCCTTCTGAGTTGTCCAATGCTGAACCCAAAGCAAGACACCATTAGTATACAGTGCCTCATAGATCATGTATAGAATGTTCTTTTAGCATCTATGAGTAGCATCTGTATCCTTTCGACTGAGACTGTAAGTAAACAGACAAGGCCTGAAGTCCTCGAAGTTGTCCTGCATGCACCCCTGTATGATAGTCTACTACTGCATTGGGCGATTGGTTAGTCTACTTCAGCCATTGGCTAACTTCAGTGTGAATGACGACATTCTGCTCTTTCACAAGGAGCACATCCACACATAAAGTAGTTCCATTGAGGGCCGATACTACTATGACAATGTGTGCTTCTTACACCCAAAAATATTTCTGCTTTTACCAAAGAGTTTTAAAAAATGTTTTATCTTGGGGAGGCCTCAAAGCTCTCCTGACAAAAAAGTTTTACAAAGAAGTATAGACAAAGCCAAGAAGCTCGCAGCTATTGTCAGGCCTATTGGCTTTGTCATGATTTTCCTTTTGTTAGGGGCTTCTATCCTAGCTAGTCTAGCAGCAGTTCAACACCAAGCGAACCACTGTCATTTCAACACCAAGTGAACCACCGTCATCTTAAGTCTCCAACTGGGAAATATGTTTTTCACACATTCCTCTATTGCTTCATAGCCTTTTGTACAGTTTTGCAAACTTTTCTCTACCCCTAATCAGTTTTGACAGATCCCAAAGGGCACAGGCCGCCACACACTGATTTGGTGCTTCTTGCATGACACCAGTTGTGTGGACATTATGTGGCATTGATTATGCGCAATGCATCTGATGTACAAACCATGACGCCCACTATTTACACTCTGTATGACACTTTCAGTGCACATTCTGTGATACTGAATAGGTCTTAACCTTGTGCCACCAATAGCAGCACACCTCCACACTCATTGAATGTTCACTAGGTCACACCCTTTGGCCGCACACATTTATTGCGATATTTACTGGATGCAAATCTATGCCCAGATTTACTAATCCTTTGCCTAGGGTTTGTTACTTTTGTGATGCAAACCCGGCACGGAGCGTTGTGGTGGAATTTACTTTCCAATGCCAAGCATTATTTGCGATGGAGAGCAGCCTTAAGTAAGACAAAGTAGCGATATGCCCTGCTTTGTGCTACTTTGCATCAAGGGGGCATACCATTGGTGGTACATTGGCATTTCCATACAACCATCCATGGGTTTTGACACAAATCGCTTTTTTTTTAAAACATTTGTAGACCGGGATTTGTATAAATATTTACGCCTTTTCAAGGCAGGCATAACATTGGAGCAAGCTTTAAAACTTTGCACATTTTTTCAACTTTGCGTGTGTGCTGCACTGTACAGCACACACACAAAGTGGGAAAAGTATTAAAGAATAGTTTTTGTTCTGGAAGGCTCCCCTTCCAGTACCAAACATATGCTTGACAGAATGCACTCACCCTTCACCTTTGCACTCTGGTGCAAGGGTATGCGCGTAGGTTGGCACATGGCAGCCAGAAGTGTGCCAGGGCAGGGAGAGAGGAAAGCAGTGCTATATTGTAGTACATATGGCCCTGCCCTGCTCTCTCCCTTTCACACAACACAGTGCAGCATCTTTGGCTGCTGTGCTGCATTGTGTGAAATGTTGGTCAAGCTGCCCCCAAGCTTTTAATTCTAATCTCGGTGACACCTAACAAACATACACACACTCACAAGTGACAATCTTTGGTTGCACAACCTGTGGCATCAAAGGGGTACCATGTGACACTGACTTGGTGAGAGCAGACTTGCCAACTTTGACAGCAGTTTTACCATTTGAGGGGCATGGCTTTGAAGGGGTGGGGTGGGGGTGAGACATTGAGCATATCACCACTCGGCTGGCCACAGAGGGGCGGCAAAGAGAGGAGGTTGGGCTTGGGGTCCAACAGCGCCTGAGTAGACCCTACCACTCTTCCCCAAAAACTAATTACAATGGCTTCGGACACTTCCAGTGATTTCTTGGGATGGTTGTAAATGGTACAATGAGCTGGAAACCTACTCAGCAGAGGGGCTCCCAGTTCCCTGTGTGATATTGGGTTTTCACTGGGAGACTGTGTAAAGAGAGCCGATATCGTATGACACACAGTGCCGTCTATATCGTGTGACACACATTAGTGCTGTGTGAGTTGGTAGGTCTGTGGGTGCACACTTTGTGACCCCTAATTTGGCGTACACATTTTCACAGCTGTTGTGTGCACACCATGTGACACAGACTGAATGCATATCCTATGAAAGTGATTGGTCAGGCACAGATTCACACCCTGTAAATGCACATCACAAGAGCAAGTGCAACATGTGGCATGCATGCACGAGGAAAGCCTCTCATTGAGTGCACATATTGTGATACCCTTTGGATGCCCAGTATGTGACACTATTGCCATAAGACACCCAGTGGATCCAGGCACCAATTAGAGGCACAGTCTGTGACACAGATGGGCTGCACACCTTTGACAAAACACACAAGATGATGGACGGAATGCTGCACATTGGCAAACATTCACCCCCAGTCACAGATCTGGGTTTAATCCATCGTTATTTTGCTTCTCCACGCCACCCCAGTTCAGACATAGCCATATGCAAATCAGTCTTGACCCTGTGCCTCATGGGAACAGTCCAGACCGAACTGCCAAGCCATGTCCTCCCTGGACCGGAATCAAGCATCCTAGGACCGGTTTCAGGCTATCAGCCTTCATCAGCCAGGATAGCTTGACTCCAGTGGCGTAGTGAGCACGGGACCCACGTCTGGGCATACCCTTCCCACTTAGGGCGAAATGCAAAACACACAAGTTGATGGACGGAATGCTGCACATTGGCAAACATTCACCCCCAGTCACAGATCTGGGTTTAATCCATCGTTATTTTGCTTCACCACGCCACCCCAGTTCAGACATAGCCATATGCAAATCAGTCTTGACCCTGTGCCTCATGGGAACAGTCCAGACCGAGCTGCCAAGCCATGTCCTCCCTGGACCGGAATCAAGCATCCTAGGACCGGTTTCAGGCTATCAGCCTTCATCAGCCAGGATAGCTTGACTCCAGTGGCGTAGTGAGCACGGGACCCACGTCTGGGCATACCCTTCCCACTTAGGGCGAAATGCAAAACACACAAGATGATGGACGGAATGCTGCACATTGCAAACATTCACCCCAGTCACAGATCTGGGTTTAATCCATCGTTATTTTGCTTCACCACGCCACCCCAGTTCAGACATAGCCATATGCAAATCAGTCTTGACCCTGTGCCTCATGGGAACAGTCCAGACCGAACTGCCAAGCCATGTCCTCCTGGACCGGAATCAAGCATCCTAGGACCGGTTTCAGGCTATCAGCCTTCATCAGCCAGGATAGCTTGACTCCAGTGGCGTAGTGAGCACGGGACCCACGTCTGGGCATACCCTTCCCACTTAGGGCGAAATGCAAAACACACAAGATGATGGACGGAATGCTGCACATTGGCAAACATTCACCCCCAGTCACAGATCTGGGTTTAATCCATCGTTATTTTGCTTCACCACGCCACCCCAGTTCAGACATAGCCATATGCAAATCAGTCTTGACCCTGTGCCTCATGGGAACAGTCCAGACCGAACTGCCAAGCCATGTCCTCCTGGACCGGAATCAAGCATCCTAGGACCGGTTTCAGGCTATCAGCCTTCATCAGCCAGGATAGCTTGACTCCAGTGCCGTAGTGAGCACGGGACCCACGTCTGGGCATACCCTTCCCACTTAGGCGAAATGCAAAACACACAAGATGATGGACGGAATGCTGCACATTGGCAAACATTCACCCCCAGTCACAGATCTGGGTTTAATCCATCGTTATTTTGCTTCACCACGCCACCCCAGTTCAGACATAGCCATATGCAAATCAGTCTTGACCCTGTGCCTCATGGGAACAGTCCAGACCGAACTGCCAAGCCATGTCCTCCCTGGACCGGAATCAAGTATCCTAGGACCGGTTTCAGGCTATCAGCCTTCATCAGCCAGGATAGCTTGACTCCAGTGGCGTAGTGAGCACGGGACCCACGTCTGGGCATACCCTTCCCACTTAGGGCGAAATGCAAAACACACAAGATGATGGACGGAATGCTGCACATTGGCAAACATTCACCCCCAGTCACAGATCTGGTTTAATCCATCGTTATTTTGCTTCACCACGCCACCCCAGTCTCAGACATAGCATATGCAAATCAGTCTTGACCCTGTGCTCATGGGAACAGTCCAGACCGAACTGCCAAGCCATGTCCCTCCTGGACCGGAATCAAGCATCCTAGGACCGGCTTCCAGGCTATCAGCCTTCATCAGCCAGGATAGCTTGACTCCAGTGGCGTAGTGAGCACGGGACCCACGTCTGGGCATACCCTTCCCACTTAGGGCGAAATGCAAAACACACAAGTGGGACGAGTGGGACGGGTATGCCCAGACGTGGGTCCCGTGTTCTCCATGCCACTGGAATCAAGCTTATCCTGGCTGAAGAGGGGTGAAACCCCGAAACCGGTCCTAGGATGCTTGTTTCCAGTCCAGGGAGGACCTGGCTTGGCAGTTCGGGCAGGACTGTTCCCATGAGGCACAGGGTCAAGACTGATTTGCATATGGCTGGGTTCAAACTGGAATGGCATGGTGAGCAAAAACGATGGATTTAGGCCCAGATCTCTGTACTGGGGTGAATGTATGACATTGTTCTGCATTCTGTCCATCAACTGTTGTTTTTGCATTTGTCACCCCGAGTGGGACGGGTATGCCCAGACGTGGTCCCGGGCTTTCTCCATGCCACTGGAATCAAGCTATCCTGGCTGAAGAGGGGTGAAACCCCGAAACCGGTCCTAGGATGCTTGTTTCCAGTCCAGGGAGGACCTGGCTTGGCAGTTCGGGCTGGACTGTTCCCATGAGGCACAGGGTCAAGACTGATTTGCATATGGCTGGGTTCAAACTGGAATGGCATGGTGAGCAAAAAAACGATGGATTTAGGCCCAGATCTCTGTACTGGGGTGAATGTATGACATTGTTCTGCATTCTGTCCATCAACTGTTGTTTTTGCACACCTTTGACACCATAATGGGCACTCCATGTGATACCTTATTTTTGTTTGCAATTGTATATAGCGTGGACATGGCCCAAAGGCATCGGAGCTCTTTACAACAGTAATATGATACAAGGGTACAGCAAGTTACAGTTACAATAATTACGTTCAGACATATTGCCTAGGTGGCTGCGACCAGGACAAATGCAGCCATTGGACAAGAGACGTACACGGTTCAAGCATTGTTTAAGATGGTGGGGACCCACAATGAAGGTAGTTCGTCTCCTGGATAGAGTACTTGGGTATGGTTGAGGGTGATGGCACTATCAATTTCTGAAAAAGTTTCACTGTGTGAGGAGAGGGCAAGGCTTTGAAGTGCGGGTGGCTTTGTCGTGAACACAGCCTGAGGCACTGTAACTCACCGCCTCACCACTCCTACACCATGAAAATAGCAAAGCTTTTGAGACCGTTGCCCATGTCGTAGGGAGGTTTCACACCCTGCAATGGACATCGGCAGCACATACCCTCTAAACAAGAGCTGAAAACCTGCTCTGGGCAGGGGTCTCCAGTTAATGGTGTGCACACAGTGTGATATTGACACCGGGTGACCATGTGAAGGGAGCCGATATCATGTGACAGACGGTGGCACCATGTGAGCCGGAAGCTCTGCAATGGATTCACATTGTATGGCACCGACTGAGCATACTAAGCGTGAGCACACCCGCTCTTCACAAGTACTCACTAGTTCATGCTGTACTTCAGCGTCACATCATTCTGCCTGTTTTTAATCACAAGAACCTCCAGACAGTAAACCTGAAAGGATTCAAACAGGCCTGAGACTGAAATAGGGAAACGATAGTGTAAAGAATGCAAGACTAAAGTTGGAGACCACGCAGGAGGACGTCAGCAGGTCGCAGGGGTTCACCTGAGGCTGGAGGCGAGAGAGGACAGGAGAGACGTGCAAGGGGGGTGAGGGATGCAAGAACCGTCGCTCTTCATGCAAGAATGTGAAGGGGAGGATGGTTTGTAGGGCAGAAAAAAGGGCAAAAAATATGTGGGGCAGAACATAACTCGGACCCCTGCCATGCGCTCTTCATTAGTCATGCATGACCCCCGCATCACTGATGACATCTCAAATGTCATCATCAATGAAATAAAAAACTTTTAAGTTCTTTGATGGATTTGATAGTAATATATTTCGACTTTGCCTACTATGCGCTCTGCTCTGGGCACGGCACACAGACTATGACAAGGGTCTGTGTGCATAGTGCACAAACAGCGTGGCCTAGGAACGGCCTTTATGTACCCATTCACAGGGCATGGTCTTTGTACAGTACACACATACACAGGGCATGAAGGAGATGCTGCAAAGTTGGACGGTGACGCTGTGCAGGGCTGTGCACATGCCAGGCTCCAGGGCATAGTCAATGTGCCCAGTACCACCGCTGGAACCGCAAGCGTTTGTAGAGGTCAGAGTTCACATGTATTGGAAGAGATGTGTTCTTCAGCCCGCGATAGTAGGGGTGGTAGGTGGCTATGAGGGCCTGCATGTTATGGGGCGATGGCTCAGCACAGGTATGTGCGGGCGTCAGACCTGGGACAGTAGGAGGTGCTAGAGGTCAGAGTTCACATGCATTGGTAGACATGTGTGTGTACTTCAGCGCGCGATAGATGGTAGGGGTGGTAGGTGGCTATGAGGGCCTGCATGTTATGGGGCGACGGATCGGCAGAGCTATGTGCGGGACCCAGTCCTGTAACTCTGACAGAACTGTGTGTGCTCGGAGCAGGTGGTACTGCGGGCCAGAGGTGAATTACACAGACACGGATGTGTGTAGGCCTCACTACTGGGGCATCAAAGAGCTCTGTAGGAAGGGCTGGGGTACAGTACCCGAACTGAATGTGGAAGAGAATATAGGAAAAGCTTGGTGTGTGCGTGAGGGCGTGCGGGGGGGTTGGGTCACGAAGAGGTGCACTAGTCTGGCAGAACCATATGGACTTTTCGGAAATGTTCAATTTGTGTAACATAGAGCCCCTAAGAAAATCGGGTCGTGTTCATGGTAACACCGACCAAACTCTGAGCGGGAAGGCGGCCATTTATTTCATGGACTGGAACCTCATATGTGGTATACGTCGACTGTCTGCGGAGACTGGGCGAGCCAGCGAGCTGCCCACCCCTACCAACCCTCTAATTAAAGTGCACGCCGAGGGCAGCGTGGCAAAGACATGGGTGCTGCGCATAAACAATACCTTCAGTTTGAAGTCCAACATGTTCCTCGGGTAATAAATTAAACCTAAAAATAGATCGTTCACACGCATTTCTATTTCATTCTCGAAAGACGTGAGAATGTTGTTTTCCACATTTTTTCTTAACTTCAGTAAATCATCTCTCTTCCCCCTTACAACAGGACAAAAGAGAACACTCACGGAAAACCGCCGCACCGAGCATTAGGAAACAACGCTTTATTTTTTATCTGAACAAAAGGAAGCTGTTCTTCCTGTTGTTTCCCCGTGAGGTTTCCAGCTGAGCTCCTCTCTTTGAATATGCATTACCTCCTCGTCCGTCTTCCCGTTCCATTCCTTAACAGTGAGCAGCTTGTCTGCTCCCCAGAAACCCTATACCTAGCAGAGTTTTTAACACTTCCCCCAATATGGCGCCACCTATCAGGTGAGCATAAAGGGGGAAGTGCGTCACACAACATCCTGTTCGTTTTTTTCTGACTTCGTCAGTTCTCTTTGCCTAGCAGGGTGGTTGGTCGGGTAAGTGTTTGTTCCCTTCTTTTTTTGTTTTTTATTGCGGCCTGCTGTAGCGGCCGCCTTTTCCAGTGTCTGTTTTGCATTTGTGTTTACGCGGCCCGCTCTAGCGGCCACTTGTACCTGTGTGCTCACTTCGGCGGTGCGTTTGTTCCTGGGCACTTTGAGAGATTGGATTGCACGGAGTGAAGATGTGTCACTTTGGCTTTGGGAATGCGCGCTGTTGTTTGCGTGTCACTTGGCATTTCCGTTCGCAGCCTGCCCTAGCGGCCGCTTCTGGTTTCCCAGTGCCTTCGATCCCTGCTTTAGCGGGCGCGGGCCCTCTGATGCTAGCTTGCAGCGCTGAGCGTCCTCTGGTCTGGTTCTCCTGCCTCCCTTAGGGTGTTTTACATCTGACTGGCTCCTTTTTGAACTTCCGCTCACTTCGAGATTACGCGAGAGGTCGGGTGCCACGGGACTTCGTTTTCTTTTTAAACGAGTCCTTTTCAGTTGGTCCCCGACCTCTGCTGGGTTGTTTTCGGCGCCTGTTCTTGTCTGTTGCTCTGTTCTTGCACTGCCATGGAACAGGGTGCTTCTGTTGCTGCTGCTTTCCGGGCTCGGGAGGCGGATGGCCCTCCTGCCAAAGTTCCTTGTGGGTCTCTGAGTCAGCCTGGTCCCTCGGCTGATGATGTGGGGGCCGAGGAGGAAGATTGTGTGCGTGGACGTTTTGTTCAGGGAGTGGAGCTCTCTGATTTGTTTGGCCATGTACGGGGCAATTTGGGTTTCACTCCTCCTGTGCCGGATGTCCTGGAGGATGACTTTTTTACTCAGTATCACCAGCCAGATCCTGAATCTTTGCTCTTACACGGCGCAGTGCGCAAAGTACTTACTCATGAGTGGAAGGATGTTGATAAGTCCGTTTTCCCTCGCTTTTTGAGTAAGCGTTATCCGTTGGAGGGGTTTTCTGCTGAGTTCCCACAGTCGGTCAAGGTTGACAATTTGATGGCTGGCCTTTCCACACAGGGCTTGTTCTGTCGGATGATGCCCTTCCTTCTGACGCTGTTGATAAACTGGTGGAAGGGGCGGTGAAGCGTTCCTACGCCGCTTCCAACTTTGCTGTCAGGGCTACGACCTACTCCAACTATATGGTCCAGTCCCTGCTTAAGGATTTCCAGGCCCTGGCTCTTCTGTTGCAGGAGGGGGAAGATGCCTCCTCTCTCTTGGCTCTGATGGAGCTGCAGGTGCGCTATTTGTCGGACATTTCTTTTGATAATTTGTGTGCTGCGGCGGCTGCTTCTGGGGGCTTCGATTGCTGCACGACGTCATATCTGGATGCGGTCTTGGAAGGCTGAGTCCTCTCAGAAGTCGGTCCTGCTTAAGTTGCCATTTGTGGGTTCCAGGGTGTTCGGGCCCCAGCTGGAGGATTTGGTCAAGTAGTCGGAGGAGAATCTTAAGCTTGTGGCTCCTGTTCACCCTATTTCTCGGGGGCATGGGTTTGGATCCCGCCGTGTCTTTGGCTTTCCTTCCGCCAGGGGTGCTCCGCAGCCCTTTCATGGCAGGGGTCGTGGCCGGGGGGCCCCTGGTGGTGCCAAGTCCCGAGCCCAGTCCGTTGGTTCTGCCTCCGCTCCTTCTCCAAAGCAATGACTATCTGCCTTTTCCGGTTGGAGGTCGCCGTCGCTTCTTTGTACATCAATGGTTGAGTCTTCCGGATGCCTGGGCGGTGCAGACTGGGTCCGCAGGTTACCGGATCGAGTTTTCCTCTCCTCCCCCTCCGGTCTTCCGGGAGACTCCTCTGCCTCTTCATCCTCTGAGGCGGGCGGCCTTACTGGATGGCGTGCACCTTCTCTTGGAGAAGGCGGCTATTGTAGAAGTTCCTCCTCTGGAGCGAGGCCTGGGTTGTTATTCCATCCTCTTTCTGGTCTCCATGAAGGATACGGTGAACCTGCGCCCTGTTTTGGATCTGAAGAGGGTCAATCTCTACATTCATCGTCGTCATTTCAAAATGGTGACTTTGCTGTCTATCCTGCATCTGGTGCTGCCGAGGTGTTTCCTTGCCTCACTGGACCTGATGGATGCCTATCTGCACATGCCTATCCATCCTGCGGATCAGCGGTTTCTCCGTTTTGCCGTCAACTCCCGGCATTTTCAGTTCCGGGTGCTTCCTTTCGGCCTTTCATCGGCGCCAAGTGTTTTCACGAAGATCGTGGCCCCTCTGGTGGATATTCTCCATTCCAGGGATTTTCAAGTTTTTCCCTACCTTGATGATTGGTTGATTGTTTCTCCTTCTTTCTCTCAGGCTCTGTCGGATGTGGACCAGGTCTGTCGTCTTCTGGAGTCCTATGGGTTCCTCATCAATCACAGGAAGTCCTCCCTGCTGCCCTCCCAGACTCTGAAGTTCCTGGGGGCTCTCTTCCATATGGATCTGGGGATGGTGTTCCTCTCCCAGGAGCGACAGTTGACTTTGTTCCGACACCTTTCGTGGGCTCTGTCCCAGTCCCAGGTGTCTGCCCGGCTCTGGTTGTGGAGTCAGGGGGAGATGGCTTCCACTCTGTATCTCCTCCCTTGGGCCCGTCTCCATTTGTATCCCCTCCTGCATCACGTTCTGGCCCACTGGGATCCTGCCTCTCAGGACTACGACACTCTTATTCCTGTTACACCGGGGATTTGGGCTGCTCTCCAATGGTGGTTGTCCCCTCAGTCTCTTTCCCGGGGTTTCGACCTTCTTCCTCCTCCGGCTGTGATGGTGTTGTCAACCGATGCCAGTGCAGTGGGTTGGGGTGCGGTCCTGGGTGCTTCAAAGGCTCAGGGTCGGTGGTCCCGGTTCGAGTCTCTCCAATCATCGAACTGGAAGGAGTTGCAGGCGGTTTGGTTGGCCCTTCTGTGGTTTGCTCCTCTCCTTCTGGGCCGTGCTGTCTCTGTTCAGACCGACAACCAGGATGTTCGGGCTTATGTGAATCATCAGGGGGGCATGTGCAGGTCTCTGTTTCTCCTTTCCACAGGATCGGTCTTTGGGCCGAACGGAATCTCCTGTCTCTGACAGCTGTCTATCTTCCGGGGAAGGAGAATCGGCCTGGGACTCTCTGAGCAGGGTGTTTCCTTCCTTAGTGACCATGTGTCTGTCCCCTTTTCTGTTCGATCAGATCCTCCTCCAGTTCGGCCTTCCTTGGCTGGATCGGTTTGCCTTGGAGGATTCGGCCCTTCTTCCTCATTTTTTCAGAATCGTTCCTTCTCGGCTGGCCTGGGCGATCGATGCTTTCTCCGTTCCGTGGTTGCTGGGTCTCCTGTTTGCCTTCCCGGCCTTTGCCTTGATCCCCCGGGTCCTCTGGAAGATTCGGTTGGATCGGGCAGAGGTTCTTCTGGTGGTGCCGGAATGGTCCCGTCGGCCTTGGTTTCCCCTTCTTCTGGCCTTGTCGGTGTGCCCCCATTGGCAGTTTCCCCTGTGTCCCTCCCCTCTGCGGGCTCCTCTTCTCCGCATGTCCTCTCTGCGCCACCTCCGGCTGGGGGTTTGGCACTTGAGAGGTTGAGTTTGTTGGACCAGGGTTGTTCTGTCGAGGTGGCCCAGAGCATCCAGTTGTCTCGTAGGCCTTCAACCCTGAAGTCTTATGACCGGCATTGGAAGAACTTCTCCTCCTGGTGCCTGGGGAAGGGTCTGTCTTCCTCCTCCTGTGCGGCTGTGCGGGCGCTGGACTTCTTGCGGGATGGGTTTGTCCTGGGGCTTGCTGTCTCCACTCTCCGTGCTCAGTGGGCTGCCATTCTTGCTTTTCGGGGTTCTTCTGTGTCTTCTGTCTCCCCTTTGGTGGCTCACCTTTTGCGGAGTTTTTTGATTCAGCGTCCTGTCTCTCGCTCTCCTGTCCTGGCCTGGGATCTCCCCCTGGTTCTGCAGGCCTTGACTGGGCCCCCTTTTGAGCCTTTGCTCTCTGTGGACTTTAAGTTCCTTATGGCTAAGGTTCTTTTTTTGGTGGACATTTCTTCTGGGCGGAGGGTTGGTGAGCTTGGTGCTTTGATGGCTTCCCCCCCCCTTTTTTACGTTTTTGCTCTGACAAGGTGATTCTTCGTCCTAGTCAGTTTTTTCTACCCAAGGTTTTGTCTTCTTTTCACTGTCAGGAGGATATTGTCCTCCCCGTCTTTTTTCCGGACCCCTCCTCCCCAGAGGAAGTGGTTCTGCATTCTTTGGATGTGTTGAGGGCTCTCCGCATCTATTTGGATCGGACTAGTGCTTTTCGGAAGGTTGATTCCTTGTTTGTTACGTACGGGATCTCTGGGAAGGGGCTGCGTCCTTCCTTCTCCACCTTGACTCGTTGGGTGAAGTGTGCTGTTGTTTTGGCTTATGAGTCCGCTCACTGTCCTCTCCCTTCTTCTGTCCAGGGTAGGTCCACCCGGGGTGTCTCCTCCTCCTGGGCCATGTTCAAAGGTGCTTCCTTGCGTGACATTTGTAATGCTGCCACGTGGGCCTCTCCCCATACCTTTGTTTCCCATTACCGTCTTCAGTTGGGGATGGCGGCCTCGGCTGCCTTTGGCACTCATGTTTTGTCTGTTGTACATGGTTTGTGATTTGTACTGCTTTCATTTTGATTAAATGGACCTGTTTGCTGCATTTTCTGGTCTTTTTTCTTACAATCACCGTGTCCTTGGGTATGAGCTCACTGTTAAGGAATGGGACGGGAAGACGGATGAGGAGGTAATGCCCGGCTACTCACTGGTAATCTTCATTACTCCAAGTCCTGGTCTTCCTGTCCCATTCCTGAGCCCTTCCCTCCCTCCCTGGGTTTTCTTTCTGGTGATTGTTTTTGTTTCTGGGTTTCTTTGGTATTCTCAGGATGTTGTGTGACGCACTTCCCCCTTTATGCTCACCTGATAGGTGGCGCCATATTGGGGGAAGTGTTAAAAACTCTGCTAGGTATAGGGTTTCTGGGGAGCAGACAAGATGCTCACTGTTAAGGAATGGGACGGGAAGACCAGGACTCGGAGTAATGAAGATTACCGGTGAGTAACCAGGCATTAACGTTCGCATTTCATGTGCCACACCCCACACTTGAAAACACACAAGGGCTTATTTACAAGCCCGTTGTGCCGCCGGTGCGTCACCTTTTTAAAAAAATGACGCAGCACAGCGTAACTAAATGGCTTGCGGCGCTGTGCTACGTCATTTTCTTGTAGATGAGGCCCACAGAGTATACATGCACGGGGAGCTGGGAGGTCAGTGATTGGAGGACCAAGCTCTCCGTAAACCCCGGAGATGTGCGGATTAAGGGTACTGCATACGTTTCTGTTTCAGTGTTTTTATTGGGGGTTTCATACTCAAAGACAGCATCATGTGTAAGTAGGGGTGCTGCATACTTTCTCAAGCCAATTCCATAAACAAGCGTGCCAAAATATTGAGCCAAATGGTGCGTTTTAAAAATACAATTTTCAAATAAACTTGATAAAAGGCTTTCTTGTGCAAGGAAGCCCAAATCTCCAGAGGAATGTTGATTTGGGTACATAATGCCCCCAAAACTTTAAAACCAGGGTGGAAAAACAGTGATTTTTTTCTGTTCAATTTTTACAAAACTTGGTTGGAACAGAAGCCATATGCTGAGACGGTAGTTCAAATAACATGGTATTCAATTCCATGGACTATAATTTTTATGGATTTATATAGCATTTGTGCTGACTTCTGCTTCCCGTACTGTTTCCTCTCATGTTTGCATCCTGTTCCTTTCAGGTAGATATGCTCACATTATGTTGGAAAATCTACTTTGAAATTGGCAGGGTGGGAACATGTTACAATGTAATACAATAAATATTTCCCAATCTCGGCCCATAGACAGCAAAGCTATCCCTCAGGTTACAGAGAACCCATAGGTTTAAACACTAGAGTGACTTTTTGGATTAGAGAGATCTAAGAAGTTCAGAGAATTTTTAGATTACATTGATTTTACAGACTCCGGCCTTATCCGGCAGTAGAGATTATGAATAATGGTATAAAGATTTATCTTAATGCTTATGATTATATGCTTCTTCCCAAGTGAAACGTAATAACTTTGGCAGTTCTGACACCAAAGAAATAACAACAGCAATAAAGGTCCCTGCTCAGCACTGAATTATCACTCAAACATTAATTTTAAAGGTGGCACAGAAAGGAAATCATTTTAACTGAAACATCAGCTTATCATTTTCTTAAAATTACATGTATTTTTGCCTCAAATATGAGTTTTTTGTCTTTTTAGTTCATAAATTCAGCTTGACATTTCCTGAAAATACACAGATTATGCTCCTAAACACAAGCATTTCATTTTGGAGAAATAAACTATGTTCTATTATCTCATACGAGGAATAACGCCCATGAGCCAGCGATAGCCACCAGTTTCGATGGACTTCCCTCTTTTGCCAAGGATTTGGTTCAAAAGTCCAAATGGGAACTACTTTCTGTGGTAGCCGTCATGTTGCCATGTCCGAGTAGGCTCTCTAGGAGTAGTTCTGCTATTTCTATCATTACGATCACCAGCAGCCATCATGGGGTTAGAAGCGCTTCTGATTGTTCACATTCTAGCTCCATCCATGTTTCCTACGTACTGCTACTTAAACCATGGTGATGCGCGACCTGCCACAATCTAACAACATCCTGCAAGACATCCAAATGGGCTTTCACCCTCATAGAAGCACTTACTCTTCCCTTATTGTAATTTTATCTATTTAGCGCTTACTACCCCTGCTGAGGTGTTAAAGCGCTTTTCCGCGAGTAGCAAGCTACTCCGGAACCTAAAAAGGATTAGTGGTGAATTAGTATAGGGAAATATGAGATTAATTTGAGCGGTAGTAGTTCAAGATGATTTATTGAAAGATGACTTATCTTCAAAACAAATATACCAGCTGATACTTTAGAATGGTTAAAAGCTGGATGGAATATAACTGGCTCAAAATGAACACAAACAGTGGTTCTTGTCCTGGGCCATAAACGAGTAGTATGGGACTCGATCCTTTGGCCAATGAACTTGGGTGCTCGGCCTATTCCCCCAAACTATCTGAAGAGCCTTGGTTTCAATATTAAAGCCAGTTTGAAACTTTAAAACAAATCTTCACAACAGTGGCCACATGTTTTAAAGTACTAAAAATGTTTAAACCAATTCTTAGACTTATCCCACAAGATGCCAGAAGATTAGTGGTTTCTGCCATGACAGGTGCTTGCTTAGACTACAGTATTGGCCTTTATTTGTGCACCCAAAAAGGTCAGCTGAGAAGTTTGAAAATAGTAAAAACAAGCATTGGCATAGCCAATAGGTCTCGCCTTTGGGGCCTCATAAGTGTTTAGCCAGAGCTATTGGCTTTGGCAATGTTTTTAAAGCTATGTTGTAGAGCATTGTGGCTGCTGTGCAGCATGTTGAAAAGTTATAATAAAAAAGTGTTCTAAGAATTTGTGTTACCCTATATATAACCAAGAAGACATTATGTACTAATGAACGGCCATTTACATTAAAAAAGTTCAACTTTTGTTTGTCCTGGCAATGCTGGTATCTTCTTCCTGTCTGTTCAAACTAGATATATAAAGACCCTCAAAGACAAGAAGAAACTCCCATGTCACATAACAATAAACAAATGTAAAAATGCTACCCAAACATATCTGCCCAAACTCTGGGCTGCTGGCAAGGCCACATCGAGGGGAACACTGATGCAGGACTCAGCCATTAAATGCAAAGAGACCTTTGCGGATCAACAATGTTTGGAGCGCTCAATAAGTACTCTCCAGAAAAGTTAATAGACAAGCCCATCCCCAGAACTGAGGAAACAACTAGAAGTAGAGCAAAAGTAATTACATACTGTTTTCACATCCAAAGCAGAAAACCATTTGTAAATCAAAAATGATGCCATTATGATCCGGAGAGCTGGTGTGACGAATGATAGTAGGTTAGGTTGTATTTACTCTCAAATATGTTTTATAATAGAGTGATATATGCAAAACGTTAATTTATGAGATCTTGTTCTGAATTGTTTCCTTGAAACCGTACTTGATCAGATATTACTATTAGTATATTGTATAGGGTTATTAAATACCAATAAAGAGCTTTGCACAAAAAAGTTACATTTTTAACACCTTATGCCACCATTTACAGGAAGTGGCATTTGTAGCGTCCCAAGACATGCTGACAGGCAGTAGCGCTTGTAGCATCCTCAGACACCCAATGTAAGAAAGTGGCAATTATATCATCCCAAGACCACCACTGTCAGGAATTGGCAAATGTAACATCCAGTATCAGTAAGTAGTGCAGGTAGTATTCCTTGACACATATTCTCAGCAAATAGATATGTAAACACCCCAAAGCATTTACAGTCAAATAGTACCACTTGTAATATACCAGAGGCTCATTGTCAGTAAGTTGAACGCTTAACACCCCACATCCTGCACTGCCAGAAAAATGTACTTGTAATATCTCACGGCATTCACTGTCTGAAACTGAAATGTGTGATATCCCAGGTTGCCCAACCATCAGAAAATGGCATTTGTAATATTGTGATACTAAAAGTCAGAAGTTGGCCCTTGTAACATTCCAAGAAACAACGCCAGTCAGTGCAAAATATAACATCACAAGAAATTCATTTGTAGAAAGTGCCACGTAACAACACTCCACAGCTAACAACCGTAGCTATCCAATGTTAGAAATAGACATTGGTAACATCCTCAATATATAATTTCGGAAAATGGAATATAAGCATCCCAAGGCATCGAACATGAAAAGGCTGCACTTTGTTTCCTTAACATACATTAAATAAATTATAGAAAGTCTCACTCATGGCATCTGAAAACAGAAGGTGACACTTTTTTCACCCCAAAGCACTCATTGTGAGAAAGCAAAATGTGTAACATTGTGTAAAATCATATCAGGAAAGAGCACTTGCAGTCTGCCAATACATTTAATGCCATATGTTGGAAACTGCTAAATCTGATAACATCTACAAAATAGAAGTCCCTGAAGTGGAAGGTTGTTAAATACACTGGTAGACTAAACAGTGAGCATATTAGATTGCAAAAACTAGATGTTAAAGAAAGTGATTCGGATGTTAGAAAATGGAAAATGAATATGTTAAGTGTAACAGCTGGGGAGCCCTCAAAGCTGCACAACAATGGTCCCATCTTGCCACCAAGTATGCAAACAGAAAATTTCAACACTTGACTTCTAAGACACCTTTGAGGGGTGTGGGGGGTCGGACTGCGTTCACCCAGCAGCGTACACTAGTCCAAATACCAGCTCGCCCCATTTAAAAGGGGAAACGCGGAAAGTCACCACCGAATAGCATGCTCTGCAGTACAGGGCAGAGTGGCGATGGAGTATAGGCAACTGCACAACCGGTGGACACAGTACTCTGGTGGAAACTTAACAAGAAGGTTAGGGATATTACGGGACAAGGATACACACATCCAGAGCAGAAAGACGTGCAGCCAGAGCGTTTCCCTACGTGTGTTACTTATAGTGCGACATCGACCGGAGAGCAGAAAGAGACAAGCAGCTGTCTGAAACCGACGCGTCCAGATTCTAACTTTGCATTCTGAAAGTTGTAGTCCTGTTTATCCTATCCAAATCAGAACTACATGTCCCAGAATACATTAAAAAATCTCAGCTGGATTAACTACTCAATCAGAAACCTGGTAAAATCAAGAGCGCTAGTATATTACACTTTGATCAACTTCGGCATTACAAACATCGATGAAGCGCTGGCGTCGAAAGAGAAACCTGGGGTCGATGACAGTCAGCAAACCATCTACCGTTCTGAAATTTTATTTATGCGAATGCAAGGCCATCACAACAAAAATGCATTAGTTGGTACAAGCAAACTGAAAGCTCATAGGACCCAAAATATAGTTTTATATCGCGCTAACTGGAAGTCAAGCTACAAAATCTGTGTTCACAGCAAGCACGTTGGTTTCCCCTAGGTTGGCGCACATTGTCCTAATACACCGCAAAACTAAATTAACCCCCAGGCGTGATAACCTATACTATAGTTTTGTTACTGTCGGAGGTGGCGGACTACGCTATGAGTGGACCACCAACGTGCTACTATACTGGACGCCTAAATGCTTCTATACCCCATGAAAAGAGACAACACCCCCTGCAACAGTATTCGTTGCCCATCAAGTCTTAACAGGGTTAAGCCTTTACAGCTTTTCTGTTCTTCGAGCCTCGGCCTTGTAATCAGCCAAACGACTCAGGCAGGGTTTTGGGCAATGTGCACATGGAAGGGACTCCTGTTCGGTTTGGTACAGGGGCTCCGCTGCCGTGTACCTACCTGGAAGACTCCACTTTGAAGCTACAGCATCCAACAGGCAAATCTTGCCAAACAGGATCCCGTTTACGAAGGGCACAGAGGACAGCATGTCCGCCTCTCAAACATGAAGCGGCGCTGGTCTGCTTTCCAAGCGGACTAAGCCCTCTAGTAGTCGGCCCCCAGAGCAGAGCAATGCTTAAACAACAGCACCATCTTGGAACAGTGGTATATCATATCATATGGCGTTTTTTTAAGGACACATGTCATTTTAGGCACGGCCGCTATTGTTTAAGTGGCAACCCAGCGTGTAGCGCTGCTGAAATGAAAACAATACGTGCAGCTGGAAAAATAAAAATAAAGTGCGGCCTGCTGTGGTGCTAAAACGAATACATATTATGCACGGCTGAAAAAAACAAGGAGGAGACAGAAAGAAAGAGACGGGAAGACAAGCCCGCGAGTGGTGGCGGCCGACATGGTAAAGGTACAGGCAGCTAAAAAATATTTTTTTTAAATGGGCGCTGTGCTGAAAGATAGCAAAAGTGCACCAGGGCCAGTGCGACCGCCATCTGTTTCCAATTACCTCGCGGGCGCGATAATTGGAAACAGATGGTGCTGCTGCTCGCTCCCGAGCACCCTAGGCCACAAGAGAAAGAAGGCGGGACATGCACCCGCCTTTGGCCAATTGCGTGCTGTCTTTCTTAGAAAGACGCATGCAAAGGCCAATAGCGGGTGAAGAAAACAAAAGCACACGCACGAGCGTGTGTTCCAAAGTTTAAAGCCCTTACTAAATGTCTCGCAGCGCATGCGCGCTGGCTCAGGCGAGACCTAAAAAACAAGCAGCTCTTTGAGTCTGCCTGGCCCCTCATTTCACGAAGGCCGGTGCTTTGCTCCTCAAATTACATTGCCTTCCTATCCACAAAAGAGTTGTATTTAAATCTTTTTGTATAGTACAAAATGGCCTATTTGGTCACGTCCCTGATTGTCTCAAAACAAGACTGACCCCTTACACCACAACTAGGACAAAGATCTGCCCTGTCAAATTTTCTTCAAGTGCCAATTTTTAAGAAATCCTTAATGGGTGGGAGGGCTTTTTCATCGCTTGTCCCTCAACTCTGGAATCAGCTACCTCTTGAGTGGGTGGTCACTTGTTTTCCTACGTAGGCATGGCAATGTGGAACTTGCTGTGCCTGGCTCTGCATCTTCATTCAGACTTGCTGTCTTTTCAGAAGAATTTTAAAATCCCTCTTCTTGAAACCTAATATTAGAGACTACACTCTGTCTACAACCAGATTATGACTTTTTCCGTGTCAGAGTACCACCAGTTAACCCTGCACTCAATAAATGTTATTTCATCCATTCATTTATCTTGGTTTTCAGTTTGATACCTAACACGCCGTGACATTATAAATTGCCATATTATCAAAAAACGTTGCCATTTATTGCTGTCCGTGGTCAAAAAAAGTCATACAGGCAGTGCTTAATTTGAGCCGGAGCTTTCCGGGGCTGAGCACCGGCACTTAATTGGTTTCCGGTGCTCGGCACCGGCACCTAATTGTCAACACCACACTTAGGGCAGTCTGCCACAAGGTGGGGCTGCTCATGTAATTTAGAGATGAGCAGTATAACAGTTGTTTAGGAAAACAATATACATAAAAAAATTACTAATACCTGCCTCCAAGCCATTCCTTTAGCTTTGGGGACCTGGAATAATCTGAACTGTCGCATTTACATGCAAGAGAGATGGTTAGTAGTTGTTCTGGCAGCGATGACAAGGGCGATGGGTGGTGCAAGCTGCAGTGGCCTCCTGGTCAGAGCCCTGGCACTTAATATTTTACAAATTAAGCACTGCATACGGGTGTCATCTCCTCACCCTAGATTACAGCAATTTACTTTATTTCGGTCTCCTTAAATTTCTCTTAATTTTCTTGTAGCTCATAGAAAACTCTGCTGCCCTTCTTATTCTCTGCGTCAGATGCTGTGACCCCAGAGATCACGTAGTAGCCTAAAGAATAACACTTTCATTTAATATACCCTAACATGCTGTTGAGGCTGTAGGACCCGGTTTCCTCCAGGTCAAGTTTCACCTCTCCGGCCAGTCTTCCCGCCTCACTGTGCTCACTGTACTTAACATCTGATGCACCAAAATGGGTCTTAGGTCTTTGTTCTACCTGGCACCAGATTAATGGAAACCTTTACATGCAGCCTGAGTACTTTTTTGTTTTTCTTTCCACTATCCGTGTTCTGCTGCATTTATTTAAAAAAAAAAAAAAACTTTTTATTACAATCGTAAAAAGTTGCATTACACCACACCTGTGTCAAATAATTATTACACATATACCAAGATAATATCGCATCAGCTCTTTTACATTCCATTACTATGCTGGATAGATATCTTGCCCCCCCCAACTCCCTTTATTCAGTCCCATTCCCCGACACTTCTCGTCTCCATTGGACCACAGGGTCGGTGAACGGGAGGCCTCTATACTCAATCCATTTATTCCAAACCATCCCCCACTTCTGAGGACGGCCTCTGTTTAGGTAAACAGTTTTTTCAGCCACCATGCACCAATCCATATCTTTTTTCCATTCGCCCAGTGATGGTGTTTCTTCTGTGCCCCAACTACGTGCTATATTTCTTTTAGCAATTATCAGGGCTAAGGACGCTCCAATTTTCTCCCCTCTCCCCAGATCTGTTGCCTCCCACACATTAAGCAGGCACAGATTCGCAGACATTGGCAACACGACTCCATATAGCCCACTTAGACATTGTATTATCATAGTCCAGTAGGTTTGGATCTTGGGCCAGGCCCATATAATATGGAAAAAGGTTCCCTCCTGGCCGCACCCCCTACGACAAAGTGGATTTGGTTGTCTGCCCATCCTTACCAATGTGGTGCATGAGGTGTATGTTCTATGAAGCTCTTGAAGCTGTATAAGGTGGAATTGGGATCTAATTGCAACCTCTCTAGGCGAAGAAAGTGCCTCGGGCCACTCATCTTCTGGCATGTCTGTGATGTCTCAGCCTGAATACTTTTAGGTCTACATAATCTAAAAATCTGATGTTAAAACTGTAAATTTAAAATTAGTCTTGCTGACTTTCTGTTAACATTTTGCTAGTGTTCGAAACCAGAATACCCTCAAATAAAATCAAATAAAAATTAAAATATGTTTGTCGATCTAAATACCCTAAATAGGTCAACTAGGTCTTTCTCCAAGGGGCACACTCAACCCAGGTGTTCTTTAACGCCTTCAAGAATGGGTAGAGCTGATATAGCTGCTGCAAATCTTCTGGGAGGAGATTCCACCACGGCTTGCGATGACTTTACCCACTGGCTTTTTCTGATGATCAGCGGAGGACCAATTTCAGAGTTCTCATGGTAAAACGATGCATTATGTAACTGGGAGTGTTGACAAATAGAGATTTTTGAGTCAGAATCAATGTTTTAAATTAAATTCACATAATGCATGAAGTTTCTACAGGCATGAAGAAACAAAAGCATGCTCCGGTAAATTAAAAACTACTCTGGCGCTGGAATTCTGGAACCCCAGAAGGATGTTGACAACGGACTTTGAAATCCCTGCTAGCAGAGCGTTTCCATAGTATATTTTGTAACCAGTGATAGTTCAACCAATAGTTGACCGATCTTCTTGAGATAACATATGACAAGATTTACATGGAAACATAAGGTGACAGAGGACTGTGTGATATGATTTACCTTTGTGCCCATAATAAGCCTCTCGTCAAAAAATATCCTGGGTCTTTAGCTTTCACTTGAATGTCAACATTATCTACTCGAAAGGAACGGTGGCCCGAGCTTTGTGTTTTTCGCCATCGCTCAGTACGAATGAGCAAGAATTCCGTTTTGCTGCACCTCCTATTCATCAGGTTTTGGATGGCTAAATACGCCTTGGCCTCTCGCATATGGTCCACAGTAAGTTTTTGGACAGGTGGAACACAATCTGAGCGTCATATGCAGAATTTGGAAAATCGGCTTCAAGATTGAAGAGGAGCTGATGTAGAGGCTGGACATATATGCTGAAAAGAAGTGGGAACAAACCGGAACCTTGATGCATCCCATAGTGGACTGCAATTGTCTTGGCCAATTGCTGATCTACAGCGACTTTAGCTTTTCGACCAGGCTGGAAGGAGCTCATCCTCTTTAGTGATGATCCTGACTCCTTCGACACCTATGCCAGTCTGCCCACAACGTATTGTGATCAACAGTGTCAAAACCTGTAGGGAGTTCCAGCAATATCAAGATCCCAGAGTCCGCTACATTCCAAATAGTGTACTGGATATCAATCAATGGGGATTCTGTCCCCCTGTGAGGACGAAAGCCTAGTTTTTTTGGGTGACAAAACGCAGTTCTACTCAACATTCAATTGGAGCTGCACTGTGGCTAAAGAACAAGAGTCCGGATGGAAGATTTCTGGATCCATCTCATCACGCACGCTTTTCAGGTGGGTCGAAACCCATGAGTCTTTCATTAGTATTGCTTCTCTAACTAATAAATCTGGCCAACCTATTAAAACCCTTCTTAGTCTGGTGGAGAGGCATCTCGAGATACAGGATGGGATTTGATTATCTCATAATCATAATCTCCCGAAAGGAGATGGTTGAATGACTCAGCCGCACACACAGAGTTCAGGATGACATTAAAGGTGCTCACTCTTGCACCTGCAGTATGATTCTTTGCTGCACTCTTACTGCCAGGCTCAACAGTGGGAGTGCAGCAGAGCAGCCCCCCTCCTCGGCTGCTGGGCCATAGACCCAATCACCCCCATGGTGAAGCCGCCCCTGACATTTAATCAACAGTGCCTCTTCCTCTGCAAGAACCTGTAATTGTTGGTGGTGACTGTGCCTGCTCATTGTGACTGTACTTGCTTATGGAGATTGTGTCTGCTTATGGGGAATGTTAGTCATGGTGACTCTCACTGCACATGGTGACTTTTCCTTTATGTCCTTGCTTACCACAGGTGCCTTCCAGGCAGCTCTGTCCAGCACGCAAATATACTGCATCAACGCCAAGAGTCTGTGCCTGCAGGAAGCATCCTGCAATGCCAGCTACCACCTGTTTGAGCAGTGCCAGTCTGGTGCCAACCATGGTGAAACGCCTCAGAAGGAATGCCTGGAAGCCAAAAGAACACTCCACCGAAGTTCACTCGGGATGTGCAAGTGTCCACGCACGAGTAGCCGAGAGAAGCAGTGCCTGGCGATCTACTGGGCTGTTCACCCTGTCTTCACCACAGGTAAAGGATATCCCTGGGGCGAGGGTGGGTGATGGCTTTTAGATCTTTACCCCAGGGGAACAGACACACTTCTGTGATGACCTGGGGATGGAGTCCAGTGATGGCTACAGTCTACCAGGCTCTGCACCCCATCCTCACCCTGCCTAATGATGAACAAACCTCTTCTTGTCCAGATCTGGCATGAACAATGCTGGGATTTACCAAAGAATGCTTGCAGAGTCCAGTGGCGGCCGGCACAGGTAAGAGCGGCGGGAGTGGGGCGGGGTTGGGGGGGAAGTCGACAGACAATGGGGTAGGTAAAATAAAATAATAAAATAAATAAAAACACTTAACTTGTGCTCGCCACATCACCGAGTCAGCGATGCGGCGAACGCAAGGTAAGTGGTTTTATTAATTTTTTCATTTAATTTTACCTATCCCGTCGTCTGTCGACTCCCCCTCCCCCGCCCCACCGCTCCTACCTGTGCCCTTCCACCACTGGCAGAGTCCTGCATGGTGTATTGTTCTTCTCTGGTGGTGTCCATGCACTCTGTCAGTGGCGGACGGCACAGGTAAGACCGGTGAGCGGGGGTGGGGCAGGGTAGGAGGGAGTCGACAGATGATAGGATAGGTAAAATTAAATAAATAAATTAAACCACTTACCTTGTGCTCGATGCGGCGACCACAAGGTAAGTGGTTTTATTTTATTTTTTATTTAATTTTACCTGTCCCGTCGTCTGTCAACTTCCCCCACCCCACCGCCCCGCTACCCCACCACTCTTACCTGTGCCGGCCGCAACTGCACTCTGCCTCCCAGTGGTTTCAAGACAGTTAGGTCTGGACTTCTTCTGATTGCTGGACCTCGCTGTGACGAGGCGACGGCTTCCTTAGAATGGTGGCGGCCATTGCTTGATCGTGTATTATGTTATGGTATCTCCTAGCGTTTACCCAGAAATCCCCCTTGGGTTCACAGAACACCCACGGTAGCCATGCAGCTGTTATCCATCGCTATATCACGTCAGGTTATGCTATTTTGCTTTGTATATCACATGGAAAATCTGATGTGGTGCGGCCAAGGGCTGTATCATGAATGAACAGCTGCGCAGGCGCAGTGCAGAACCGACCACTTGTTTTTATGCTTTTTCCATTGTCTAAAGTGCATTAATTTAACCCGTTATTTCTCTGTGTTAGTCCATGATTTTCAGATGGCACAGCTTGGAAACAGCGAGAAGGGTGTGCTGAGGCAAAAGGAAAAGAAAAAGTGTTTCTGAGCTGTACTCTGAAAATCATGCACCAACTCAGAGAAACAAATGAAGGCACTTTAGACACTGAAAGCACATAAAAATATGTGCTGGGCTGTGCTCTCTGCCAGCGCAACTGTTCATGATACAGATATTTAAGAGGGTGATCCCATTAATGTGAATAGAGAAGAAAACACTGTTGGAGGGAGTTGCAGGTTTGCAAAGCGGGTGACCGTACAGAAGTCAATGGAGGCATATTGCTTTTTAGGAGGGTGAAAATTATTTAAAAGAGGGTGACACCTGCCAAAAGAGAGTGAGTTGACATGTTTAATGTAAGCTGACACAATTTCTACTATCTGAGTACCATTTTATTTGATATATACCAACACTTATTAATTCCATTGACTCTAAAGGGCACAAGGAGTAGCAGTAAGTGATATTTAAAAGCCCAGGGCCTTTTATAGCAGAAGGCGTTAAAAGGACAGCTGCCAAAATAAGGTGGATGCTCTCCTGTCCTCCTCTACCTTTGCACGGCTCATTAGTGGTGCGGAGAATTCTACGTTTCTGGTGGAGGAACCACTGCCTGGAGGAATTTGTTATGATGAGCATGATTCCGGTGGAAAAAGCGTTACTGCTTCAGAGCGGCCACCCAATTTTGGACAGTCCAGCTCCTCTGAAGCCGCTGACACTGATGTTCTGTCTGTCAAGGACCACCATGGAAACCTGCTGGTCCTGGACAAAAATGTTCTGAAATGTCCTCCATGCGCTGGGCGGAAACTCCCAGCACGAGGGGGTATTAGGTATGTTTTTCAGAAGAAGGTTCCCAACTTTGGGGGTTGTCGTTAGGAATAGCGTAAGTGATAACATGTTCCCCATGACAGTATGGCAGGTCAGCTCACACCATGCATGCTGGAGCTCTTTGGGGGGAAATGTTTGCTATGAGGTTGACATTGGTAAATTTGGCGGCCTGGTAGCAGCAGGCGTGGTGGAGGCGATGCCATATATGACATTATTTTGGGTATGTATAAACCGGATCCTAGCTTGATAGGCGGTATTCCTAACTCTGGTTCCATTTTGCCTCTCTAGGGTTTCTGGACTTGGAGGACTCGCCGTATGAGGTCACAGAGATGGAACAGCCCAGCACCACGGACTTCTCGCGCCTGGCTGCAGTGCTCTCCGGTATGACAAGACTATTCTAGCCCAGGATCACTTAGGGTTTGAATTCGGGTTTTCAACCACAAATTCTGGAATTAATGAACCAATGGTCAAATGAATGGGCAATGCTTAACATGGCCAACACCACAAACCTGCACACATGCACCAATCAAAGAAGGAGTTTCCCTAGCTTAACACTACTGACATCTCATGCCTAAACTGTCCCACTTTCAGATATGATTGAATAGATTAATGATTAAATTAATTTAGCCCAGTTTCGCAAACCTCTCGCACCAGGTCACCTTGTTCTTCTGTGAATGCAGGGCTATTGCCTTCTACAGGAAAACAAAATGATTTTGCCAGGGCGTAGGTCATCGCTCTTTTACCCTAATGGTATGCTGCATCACAACGTGACCATTGGCAGACCTCTACAGATCTGGGAAGCATGACACTTCTGATTGGGTCATAAATAGTGTCTGTGACTGGGGCTTGCTGTTCCTGGGTTTTGATTGAGTCAGTAATAGAAGCTGTTTTTCCTCCCTACTGATTGGGCAATTCACAAGGGAGTGCTCTGCTGAGGAGGTCGTTTTGAAGTTCTAATTGGCCAGGTAATTGTCTGTTGTTTCTGAGTTCGGATGTGGGAGGGGCTTCTTCATTTGGTTTCACATTGACTTATTATTAGTAACTGTTGCTCCACTGTTCTGAGTGGAGCAATTAGTAGGCGGTGGGGGTCCTAACTTTCACTTTGGTCATTAATAATAGTTTATTTTTTTCTGGTTTCCGATTGGGCCATAAGCAGTCGCGGCCCGTGCAGGTAAGAGCGGTGAGGCCGGGTTGGGGGAGGGGGGGAGGGTGATTCGACAGACAACCACAAGGGAGAATTAAATAAATAATTAATTTTCCCTCGTCTGTCGAAAACCCCCCCCCCCCCCCCGGCCCCACCGCTCTTACCTGCACAGGTCGCTGCTGGCCATAAGTTGTTAATGCTACTCTGGATACTGGGTAGTGATTGAGGCTGTAGAAGGGAACGCTGTTCCTGATTTTTGATTGGGCCACTGACAGTGTGGCCTTGTTACTGGGTTCTGACTGGGCCGTAAGTAGTTGCTGTTTTTCTCTTTTTGGGCTGATAATAGGACCATTAATAGTGGCTGTTGCTCTAATGTGTTTATTTTGGCATTTTGTCCAGCACCACAACGCCCCCAGTTGCACTTAACAGCACCCAGAAGGATATAATATAGAAGAAGAAATGAGAACACCATGTTCCAGTAATGTGATATAATGCCACCAGAACAGAATTTTAGGTTTCAATCTGTTTTATCAACGGAAGCTCTCCTATGTTCACTAGTGAACGTTGCCTAGGTGTTCGACAGGAGTGGCCTGGGCAGGTAAGAGCGGTGGGGCAGGGTGGGGGGGGTGGGGACTCGACAGACAACGAGAGAAAAATAATTATTTATTTAATTTTCCCTCGTCGTCTGTTGAGTCCCCACGTTCTTACCTGCACGGGCCGCTCCTGGGTGTTTGGTCGAAACTCTGTGACGGTTGGCAGCCAGATATTGATTTGTGTGGTCCTTGGCATGCATTTGGAGGTGTACCTGTTATGGCTCCGCCATTTGTGCCAGCAGACAGATGTAGACGTTGAACAGTGGTGGTCAGAGGGATCTTCTACGTGGAGCTCTGCATGGCACTGTTCTTGATTCTAGTGACCTAGTGTGCACTTACTGGCTGCGGTGCAGGAGGAACAAGGGCATCCACCATAAGGCCATTCCCGATTTCCCCATCCACTCTTCATTTATCTTCCATAGTGTGACTCGGTTTGCTATATCATAGACTGCTGAAAGTTCCTGGGGAACCAACACACTTTGGGCCAAATTTACAAACATTTTGCGCTGTGTTGTGATGCAAACCAGCACAATTTTTGTTGTTGTTACTGCGCTGGTAAGTTGTCTAAAAGTAACGCAAAGTGGTTGCTTCATGTTATTTTAGTTTAGTTCCTCAGGTTTATTTGGACAATTTTCAGAGTGCTGTTCTTCTGGATTTTAATTGGACAATTAGTAGAGGACTCTTTTTCAAAGTTTTAATTGGAGAATAAGTGAGTGTTTTTTTCCGGATTCTGGTTGGGCCATTAGTAAAGCGCTGTTGTTCTTGGTTTGATATTGGTCTGCAGGCCAAAGGCTAATGTTTATGTGTTATGATCAGACAATTCGTCAGGGTTGTTCTTGATATAATGGGTCCTTTCTTGATATGATTAATAGATGGTGTCTGTGACTCCTGGGTTCCGATTGGGCCATAAGTAAGCACTTTTGTCCATGGGTTTTGATTGACTCGCCAGTAGTTCTTGTTTTTCCTTGTGTTCTGATATGGCCGGTGGTAGTTGCTGTGCCTATGATTTGACTGACCTAGTAGTAAACAGTGACTGTTTCTAGGTTCTAGTTGGGGACTTTATAGAGGTTTGTGGTTTCTGTTTTTTTACTGGCCCAATAGTTTTGTTTGGGCCATTAGTAAAAACTACTTATCTGCAATCTGAATGGGGCGTTATGAGGGGCTGTCGTCCCTTGGCTCTGATCCTTCCATGAGCCAAGGGTTGCTGTTTTTATATTTATAACAGGACCATTATCAGAGACCATTATTCCTGACTGGGCTCTGCAGTGGCGTTTCTAGAAGTGAATTTCAGTGGGGGTGCATACAGATCAAGCTGGTATGAAGACCTACCCAGGAATAAGAGTTATACACCCATACGTACTAAGTCAGATTTAACCTCCTACACAGGTGTATATATATATATATATATAATCACCTACTGGCAGTCGCCAGTAGGTAGTTACAGTTAGGACCTTGTTTCTATTCAAAAAGATTTTTTTCTTTTGCCAATATCTTTGGCGCCGTTTAACAAATCTTTGCGAAATTTTCAAAACTATTGGTCCACTCACTTCAGCTGTTGTGTTGAAAGTTTCGGGGTGATTTGTCAAGCGGGGGCCGAGAAAAAGGGGGGGTCCCAAAACATGTTTTCTCCATGTTAATTTCCGTAGGAAACTTTAGACACGGCTACAGCCCGAACTGCTGAACGGAATTACACCAAATTTGGCAAAAAGGTAGCTCTTGGTTCAGAAAGCACTCTTTTGTTAAATGGCGTAAATCCATTCAGTAGTTCCTGAGAAATGTAAACATTTCTCAGATATCCATATATCAACGCGAAGGATCTGCGAACACTCCCGATCTCGAGCCTGCGATCTGATTGGCTGCCAACACTTCCAACCAGGAAGTGTTGGCAGCCATCTTGTGACTCAGTTGAACCGAGTCACAAGGAAAAAGGTTGAAAAACATTAAAAATTAAGAAAAGGGGGCAGGGTAGGAACACCCTGACCCCCTAGGCCTGCTGAGGGGGCCAAAAAAAACATATTTTAAAAAACAAATTCGGCGGGAGTTGCGTAGGGTCCGTGAATCCGGCCATAAATGTAAAAAAAAAACAAAGCGCGGTCTCCCATGCTTCGTTTCATTTAAGGCCCCGGGTGGGCCAGGTCTCGGGGGCAATTGTAAATAGATATGCGGGAGCCCACAGGGGCCCCCGCAGCCCTGGGGACTGCCACCTCCCGGGGGCTTATAGATGAGTTGCAGGGGGGCCACGTGGCCCCCCGCAGCCCCGGGGAGTGCCACCTCTTTGGGGCTATATAATTAAAAGATGCATGGGGGCTCCAGCCCCCCCACACAGCCCTGGGGACCGCCACCTCCCCGGGGCTATGTTTATTAACTGTGGGTGGGCCACGCGGGCCCCCACATCCCCGGGGACCGCCAGCTCCCCGGGGCTTTTAAAAAAAATAAATGCGTGTCGGGGCTCCTGCCCCCCCACTCAGCCCTGGGGACTGCCACCTCCCTGGGGCTATGCTCAAAGTAATGTGTGGGGGGGCTCAAGTCCCCCCACACAGCCACAGGGACCACCACCACCCCGGGGCTATTGTGCAAATTGGAGGGGTCGCACAGCCCCCCTCCTGAAGCCATGAATGGCCCTGGGTAACAGTTACCTCCAGTAATCCCAACACAGTGGGATTGCTGAGAGGTGGTCAGAGGCCACGCCTCTTTTTATACAGCCACTGATATACGCAGTCACTCATCAATACAGCCACTGATATATGCACTCATAAAACCATACAGAAACTCACACACCGCCACTCACCCATAGTTCCTCACACACCTAGTCACTCACCCAGAGTCAATCACACTACTATTTACTCACCTATACAGTTACACACACACCACCTCACTTATTCAAACAGATACTAACCTCCTATATACTTACTCTCCTATATAATCACTGGCACAAGCACACACTCATCCATACAGTCACTCTCACAATCACTCACTCTCACATACAGTCACTTATATACTCCAACACTCACATATACTGCCTTACACATATGCAGTTACTCACCCATATACCACTGAGATATCCATTCACTCAACGACAGAGCCAACACCGGCAGATTTCATAAGTGCCAGTGTTGACAATTAATCTCTGGCTCAAATTAAGCACTGGACTTGGTAGGTGTCGGAGTGGGCACTGGAGCCCCCACCTATAATTGATGCAGGCCCCCAGGGGGATGGGGTCCCTGGGGCCAAAATAGCCTCGCGATGTGTGCATATAAACACAAATAAAATATCCATTTACTTAAAAAAAAACTAAAAATTAACTGAAAAAACAAAAGTTTATAGTTAGGTGAAATGATAGAGTGGCATAAAATGGAGTGGAGTGGCGGTGTGGTGTAGCTTCCACTCTACGGTAGGAACTGCAGATTTGTGGACAGCATAACCGTTGGGATGGTGCCAGACTGATTCCATGCACCCGGTCAGGATATGTCATCCTATAGGCCAGCTAGCTCACAGTGCCACCATAAGCTCCCCAAACCCAAGGCGGGTAGCAAATGGTTCTGGCAACCACTGAACATGACAACCCTGATCCCCCAGGAATCGTGATAACAGATCTAGAACCCTTTTGCTCAGTCACTCGTGCTCTCTTTCTCTCAGAGAAATATACAAAGAATACACAGTGTAACGTTTTCAATATTTATTGAATCAACATGATTCTTGTACAAAATATATGTGCTACAATGATCAATAGACAGAAGCAAATGAAAGTTATTAGAAGAATTAGGACAGTGAACAGAATGGAAAGTCTCACCATTGTGCTAAAACTATATATATATATATATTTTCTTTTTTTTTCTTTCAATCATATAAAACAATATAGAAATCTGGCATACTCCTACTATGCATCCCCTAACCTAAGTATCTAGGGCATGTGTATGTGTTCTGCCAAGAATCCCCGTACAGGATGATCAACCCACGTCACCTGAAAGGAAAGAATGTAGGTCCCAGTCGAGGTCACGAGCTTGACACCCCTCGTAGAGATATCAGCAGGCTACTGGGCTGAAGCATCAGCATGTAGAGACCTCGCCAATGACTGTAAAGCGTTCCTCTGCCAACACCCGGAAGCAGATGTTTATTTATTTAAAAAAAAGGGATCCTTGCCTTGGGCCAAGATCTTGGTCAAGCCGCCATTGTTTATGTTATAGATAGCTCTGTCGCCATATGTATAAAACAAATAATCACATTTGCACAATGTATGTATTAACCGTGTACATGATGTGTCAAGGTATCACGATAGCCTTCTTACAAAGTTGGTTTGTAAGCATGTATAGTTTCATAGAAACTAATCCACACTGTCACGGTTGCAAATGTGTGGCAAAAGTCATTGTGTGAGAGTGAAGGCAACTTTAGGACGAAACCCATGTATATGTAAAAATGGAAGTGTTTCCTTCTAGGCCTAACTGGGACACATGACAGCAGGGAGTAGAGTGGAGTGGAGTGGAGTAGAGGGTCATAGAGTGGAATGGTGTAGAATAGAGGGGCGTAGAGTGGAGTAAAGTGTCATAGAGTGGAGTTAAGTGACATAGGGGCCAGATGTACGACCCTTACAATTTGCGAGCCGCAAATTGCGTCACTTTGCGACTCGCAAAATGTAATTTACAACAGTGTCTCAAACACTGTTTGCCGTTTCTAATGTGGTCGCAAATTGCCTGCCTCATTAATATTCATGAGGCAGGTGCTATTTGCGACCCTTTTAGGAATGGCTAGCACTCCCAGGGATGGTGGCCTGCTGGGGTCAGCAGACCACCATGTCTGTGACTGCTTTTTAAATAATGCATTTTAAAAAAAAACTGCAGCCCGTTTTCCTTAAAGGAAAACGGAATGCATTTAAAAATGAAAAATGAAACATTTCAGTTTCATTTTTTAAGAATAGGCAGTGGTCCGTGGGGCCACTGCCTGCTCTTAAATATTTTCGCACACACTCACAAAGGGGAAAGGGTCCCCTGGGGATCCCTTCCCTTTTGCGAGTGGTTTACCCACTACTTGAAGTAGATGGTAAACTGCGAGTGTTTTGCGACCGCAATTGCGGTCGCAAAACAGTCTTACATCACAGTGCGAGTTGCTTTTAGGAAGGGACACCCTTGGCATGCCCCTTCCTAATAGCGAGTCGCAAACCCTATTTTGCGAGTCGGTAAAAGGTTACGACTCACAAAATAGGGTTTATACATGGAGCAGACCAAATTTGCGGTTGCAAACGGGCCGATTTCCTGTTTGCGACAGCAAATTATGGTCGTACATCTGGCCTGTAGAATAGAGTGCCGTACAGTGGAGTGGAGTAGAATGGAGTGGCATAGCATAAAGTGGAGTAAAGTGTCTTAGAGTGGAGTGGAGTAAAGTCACGTGGAGTGGCATAGAGTGTCGTAGAGTGGAATAGAATGTCACAGGGTGGTGTACAGTGGAGTGGCATTAAGTGTCGAGGAGTGTCATAGAATGGAGTGTCGTAGAGTGGAGCGGCATAGAGTGGTGTGGAATACTGTGGAGTAGAGTGTCGTAGAGCCGAATGGAGTAGAATGTCAAAGAGTGAAGTATCGTAGAGTGGAATGGGGTAGAGTGTAGTGTCTTAGACTGGAGTGTCGTAGAGTGTCATTGAGTGTCCTAGAGTGGCGCAGCATATTGTAGAGTGGTGTAGAGTGGAGTGGCATTGAGTGGAGTGCTGTAGAGTGTAATGACATAGAGTTGAGTGCTGTAGAGTGGAGTGGCATAGAGTGGTGTACAGTGTAGTAGAGTGGAGTGGCATAGAGTGGAATAGAATGGCGCAGAGTGGAGGAGAGCAGATTGGCGTAGAGCAAAGTAGACTGGCTTAGAGTGTCATAGAGTGTTGTGGAGTGGCGTGGAGTGTCGCAGAGTGTTGTAAAGTGGAGTGAAGTGGTGTTGAGCTTTGTAGGGAGGAGGGATGTAGAATGGTATAGAGTGGAGAAGAATGCTGTGGAGTGGCGTAGAGTAGAGTATGCTTGGTGTGGTATCACACTTCCATTACAGACAATACATTTTCAATTGAAATGAGCATTACATTTGCAGATATATAGTTTTACTAATAAAACTACATAGCGCTCATACGATAATGTGCGGAAATGGCATCACCTAGTGAATCAATGTGTTTTGATCGTATTAAAATATTTGCTTCCACCACACATCAGAATGACTAAAAATATGCTTAATTTGTGCTTTCCTAATTTTGATATGTTCAGAAAAATTTGCACAGGTCATTTACAGACATTTATATGTTGTTGTGTACTGGAAAAAAAAGCTAATTCTTTCACGCCTCTAGATTGTCACATAAATCCTCTCACGTTGAAGTCGGAGAAAGAAAAGTAAACACCAAGCTTCCTTGGAAGACCAAGTCTGACATTTGACCGCTGTCTTTAAATGCACAGCAAATGTGACAAGATAAGAATGAAAGGTAAAGGCCTGGGTCCAGAAAGCGAGCATTCATGGAAGAATACACGGAGCGAGTTAGAGAGGTGGTAAACAGGCTATGCTCCACGGGAGGGACAAAGACGTTCTGGACAGCCTAAAACAAATAAAGTTAGCAAATAGACAGCAAGCAAATGTGAGTTACAAACCACAATGGTAAGCATTGGGCGGAATGCATTCCTAGGTCAGCTTTCAGAATGTCCCCAAGAAGTCTCTAGCAACCAGTCAGCTGCGCTGTCTGGTAAGCTTTGACCTAAAAAACAAGCATTGCCAAAGCCTATAGGTTTGGCCTTAATGCTCTGACACATGCAGTGTTACCACATTAGAGTTAATTTTAAAACGGTTTTTTATAGCATATATTCATGCATACATTATAATCATTTTTCTTCCAAACTATGAGTAAATACAAAAGAGAACAATACTTAAAGCAAATGTCTTGTTGGCGAAAAACACACTTGCGCTCTTCATTTCAATTATGCTTTATATTGCTAAGATGAAAACATAATAATGTATACTTTATGGCATATATTTCTTTCCTGCAATCAGGTTAGCTCACAATTTAAACCTGTTTGCCTGGCCTAAAGACATATTCATGTGTATATCACCTTACCAAAATAACTTGTAATACTTATACTTTACAATACAATTCGAGGTCTAATCAGATATCAACTGTGTCTATACCTTCTTGATGTGATACTCAAGATTTATCAACATAAATATAGCATTTGCATTGTTTGTGTGGTGTTGGGTGGGTCCATAAACAGTTGAATAATTTGCACACATTTCACTAAACTCTCAGTCAATCTATCATCCAGCCTTGCTCTTTTCATTTGAATCTTCTCAGCCGTTGCCCACCCCACCATATCTTTGATCCATTTATGAAGGTAAGGTGGACCTGCGCTGAGCCAGTGTATGCTTGTTCTTAGCCAAGAGAGTTTCCAAAAATTGCAAATTGCACATTAGAGTACATTACACCAAAGTAGAAAGCACAAAGCAAAGTATTTTAAAATAGCTATGGCACAAATAGGTAAACATGTTAAGTAACCACAATTTTCTCTTGGAAAAATAATTCCACCAGACCTGCATTGGTTGACTATATAGTAAGAACTACCCTACCCAGAAGCTCTAGAGTAAATGTTTCATGTTTGCAGGGACTAGACACAATACCTTGTGGAAAAGTTTTTCAAGATGGTGGATATCCAAGATGGCCGCTTATTGTGCTCACTCAGTAATCTCACGTCTTTACTTGTGGGTAATCCCTACAGTACAGCAGTCTGTCCTGATCTTCAACACTAGTACAACTAGGGCAGCTGATTGGCTCAACCACATATGATGTCCAAACCTTAGTGCCCCTCACCTATGTCAATCGCCATTAGCAGAGGACCTGTTTGTCAGAATAAGTTTGACTGCGCGCAGAGAACACATGCAGGTTATTACTGATTGTTCTTGTGCAGTGATGCTGTTGAGCTTGTTTCTTTTGTCCTGTGAAGGTTGTTGTGGGTCGAGCAGTAAAGACAGCTGCGAAAGATCTTATTGGTAGCATTCTGCCACCATTTATGTGTCCTGAAAAGGACAACCAAAGATCAGTTCTTGCAGATGAAGAAGAATTCAGTTGAGGTCACACAACTTATGGCATGTAAAGGCAGTTTTGGCTTTCCTCTTCACATCTGCTAGGACCTACTGATACGGACCTGGATCAACAGAAACCTGAGGGGTGGCCGCCATTGGACGGCAAAGGCTGACAACATGCCACATTTTCAGGACATCCAAATCAGCTTCTATTCCGCGCTCCCCCAGTCATAGGCACCCGAACTAGTCTCGTTGGTAACGCATCGCAGTGACAATGTATATTACCCCTTGACTTAAGTTACAACTTGAGTTTCTTATTCAATAGCTATAATGAGTCTTTCCAGAGGCTGGACTAGTCAACAGGGTTAGGTAGGCGTCAACTCAGCAGGGCGTTTATGAGGATAGGAGGACAAGAGTTGAGGACATCATCATCCAGGAGTTAAGTGCCCATGTGCAGTCTCCACAGTCCATGTCTTCTTCATCTAGTAACAGTGTGCGGGGCTCTCCCTTGAGGGTGCAGAAGTGCGAGGTGTTCCTAGTCAAGGTGTAACCATCCTTCCACAGAGGAGGCATCGAATCCTTGATATCTGTGATGAGGTATATGTGTGGATCCAATGAAAGGTCCCAATGGAACAATCAGAACTGTCAGCTGGACCGCGGCAAGAGGGTTTGGCTCATCTACTTTGCTGTGTGTAGTCTTTCATGTAGTGAGTCCTCTGGGCATCTCTTTGCAATCGGGCTGAATGGCTTCAAAAGTGAAGTGGCATGTTGTTTGGAGTTCTAGTACTAGCCTTCTAAACACCAGCTCATCTAGATACTTTCCATAGGTACTGTCTATGTGGAGTTTCTCAGGCGTGTCTCTGTGTATGGATGAGAATGCTGAAAATGTTCTTCTTTATGAGCTTGTAGTCTTCACAACTTTCTTCAGCGTTGCCATGAAGTGCTTCACCATGCCACTCTCTTGAGGTCATAGTGCGGTTATTTTGCCGTGTCAGAATCCCATGTATTCAACAAAATCATTAACGTGTTTTTTCAAAGGAAAAAACTAACTTGAGAGCCGCAGGAATGCTGTAAGTTAAGAGTATGCAATTTAATGAAGGTATTATGAGTCATACGTGCTTTGTACTTGCACAATCTCAGGGAATAATGTATATGGGCAGATACTGTAGGAAGGTGGAATCTGACTGCATGGTTGCCCCCACTTTTTTCCTGGTGTTTTGCTGGTTTTCGACTTAGTTTGGCTGGGATCCTGCTATTCAGGACCCCAGCCTATCTGCTATCCCCTTAAATTGATTGCATGTACTTTAGGTACACTCCAGATTGGATTCTGGGGTACCCTTATAAGTCCCTAGTATATGGTATACTATGTACCCAGGGCATAGGTACGCCAGAGGCCTCCCAGGGGCTGCAGCATGTATTATGCCACCCCTGAGAGGCCATCCAAAATGACACAACAGGTCTGCTACAGCAGCCTGTGTAAGGTGGTGTATCCACCCCTTACTGAGATATAGGTTCCCTATATCTCTCCATATCACTGCACATGTAAACCTATCAGTCACCCTTATGGCAGGCCTTAACAATCCTGAAGGCAGGGTGCTGGGTTTCATGTGAGAGGGTGCTCATGCATGAGCAGAGCCCCTCTGCAGCTTTCGGAATCTTCATTCCGGGGTTGTTTGTGATGCAGCCAGACCATATACTCTTAAGTGCATTATGACCTCGCGGTAAATGCTAACTTGAGAATGGCTGCATGGAAACATGTCGTGTTTGGTGTCAAACACCTTGGAATCATACCTCCACACCAGTACTGGGGTGGGAGGTATGATTCCTCCCTTCTAGAGGGAGCAACATGGCATCACCGGTACACCCGGTACCAGCTTAACAGAACCCTGGCATCACAAAATGGATGCTGCAGCCACAGACACGAGTCTGCCCTCCTACTGCTGGACGAAACTCCGGCAGGGGAGGCCTGGACAATAGGTTTCCTGTCACAGGGAGGTGTGACCACCTCCCAGACAGGCTTTAGTGTATTGGGGCTGGGTGGGTGCACTCAAAGAGTGCTTTGAAGTCTGCATTGGGGGCACATTTGGTGTCCCTGTGCATAGTCCAGCTCAAACCGGTTGCAGGGGCTACCAGCCTCTGCTCTGGCGCAAAACTGGACAAAGGAAATGGGTGTAGCCACCCCTCTTTCCCGACCCTCCCATAGGTGGGTCCCCAGAGTTTGTCCCACCCCTTCCTTGGGTATAAAGTAGGAACCCCTGACTACCGGACTTTAGATTACACCTGGACTAAACTCTGTTACCAGAAACCAAGTACTTCGATGATCTACACTACGCTGGATGACTGAAGAATCTCCCTTGGAGTAAAGGAGTTACTCCCCTACAAGGCAGGCACCTTTAACGCAACTGACCAGTTGGCATCTCCGAAGCTCCTGCGGACTCCGAAGAATATTGCCACACAGGAGGTGGGTTTTCCAAGGTCTCTGAGGTCGATCTGTGCCCACAGCAAGTCTGAGGCCCGTATCCCTTGTGGAAGACCGTGCAACCCGAACCCCTGGACACCGCAACCATTTGCAGAAGCATCAGCTTTCCGGCGACCCCTGAGGCTGAGCTTTGGGTTACTTGTAGCCCTAACCCCGAGCAGTAATTGCACCGAAGATTGCAGGCCTACACTCAACGAGTGTTCCGTGGGCCGCCATTTTGTGATTCCTCTCGAGGTCCCTTTGCGATCCCTGGTCCGTTGACCTGTGGGTCCCCAAGAAGGCAACTCTAACTTTTATTGGACTTCCCTGGTTGCTCCAAACGTGCCCTGACTCTCCATCGCTTGGGGAGTCCCCAGGACCTTGCTGGTCCGCACAGAAGCATCTTTTCTCTTCCTGCGTGGGTTGCTGTTGCCAAGGCTTGTTGTGGTCAATCCGATCACCGACACCCCAGCACTCGACATCCTTCGTGGGACAGCTGGAATCCGACTCCTGCTCATCGTCGACATCTCCGGGACCCCGTGGCTGCAGAGTCAAGCTTCACCTCTTCGCACCTGAAGCATCCGACATCAGTGGGCATTCGATTGCTCCGCTCCTGGTCACTGGCTAGTGACCCAGACTCTGTCCCCTCTGCTTTCAGGTTCTTCACATCCTCGATCCAGGCTTGGATCACCCCGGACACTTTCCTCCTTCACGGCAGCAGCACTTTGCAGCAGATCGCCATTGAAAACAACGACGATTCCCGACACGCTTTGACACCTATGCACCCGGCTTCCCTGGGTGAGGTAACTCGAGTACTCCGGTGCTCACGTGGGTGTTGGCCCTAGAACCCCTTAAGTCTAAAGGGGTTTGCTGAAAGTCCTCTCCTAAGTGTCCTTTATCTTTAAAATTCCAACCGCGACTTTCCGCATTGAATCCTACGGCGCTCGCGGCTGTGTTCTCACACTGCACACGTCCCCCGTGGGTCTCCTGTGTCACTACCTTGGGTGGTTCCTTGGGTCCCAGCGATTCTACGTGCTCTAGGCACTGTGTCTAGTCAAGTCGTGGTTTTTATACCACTTTCTTAATATATGGTTTGGTCCCCCCCTGGGGCCCAGTGTATATTGTGCTATTTACTGTCGTTTTAATACTGTGATATTGTGTATCTTGGACTCTAATCTCATAAAGAAATTAGTAGTTAGTGTTTAGAAATAAATACATATATTTTATATATATACCTTGTGTGGTTCTCCTTTCATTTAGTTATTCAAGAGGTTATAATCTGGTAAACCAAGCTGCTTTACACTCCTGCAAGACTTAGCCTGAAGGCTGCTCTCCATAGCTACCACTAGGATAGCTTTCAATAAAGGTTGTCTTTAAACCTATCATCAATAAGGGTCGTTTGGACTGGTGCAAGGTGCCCACTATAACTAGTGGACAGCATATGCCAGGCCAACTTCTCACAGATACTAACCATAAAGATGGAACTAATTGAATCTTTGGCTGCTTCTTCTCATATCCGGCTGGCAGCAGAGACATATGGAGGGCTTCAGGAGCAGTGTCTCTGCTGAAACTCTGGCAAATATGGCATCTGCCAAGCATTTCTCCCACCGGCTGGTCAAAATATGGAAACCACATTTTCTGGTAAATCAGACCCTGAACTATTTGTTTTCCCTCAGCCGGGGGCTGATCTGAGTGAGCAAGCAGTGATGTTGCAAAATGACTTGAGTTCCTGAAAGTCACATTGTCTGTTCGTCTTTTTTAGTGTTTCCAGATCCCTCCAGCTTTGTGAAACAATGAGCCCAGCACAACAGTAGTGACCATCTGATCTGCAGCGGTGGCACACATTTCGTATTTTTCAGCCAGCACTACCGAGCAGCTCACTGGACAACAAAACTCAAGTATTCCTCGCCAATGGGTGAGGAAAGGAGCCAGGGAATAGAAAGCAGGAGAAAAGTTACCTGGGTTCCATTCTTTCCCAAGTTTGGGCACAGTACAGAAACAGTTCTGGAGGAAAAGACCCCACCTTTAGATATGTTGTAGTACCTTAGCCTTGGAGTTTCCAAAAATGGTCAGCAATGATTGTGAAAGAAAATCTATAAAGAATCAAATGAAAATGTCACAGGCTCAAATCACAGTGAGGGATGCCTTTTTGCGTGAGAGCTTGAGTGTATGCTAGTTCTGATTTGGTGAGGCTTGACTGGCACTTCTCAGGAGTGTGACAGGGTCTCTTTCATGTTGGGCTAAAATGGTATGTGCATCAATTGGGCTGGCATTGATGATAACTGTAGTGTGAAAAGATGACTTAAAGTAGGCCATGCCACTGGCCTTAGATATGCAGCATATTATGGTGTCAAAGTTATTGAGGAAGTCACTAGACCATCAGAAATACTGTCCCATCTTGGCTAAGACCTTAAGAAGGACACTGAGGGACGAGGATGAATGGCAGGAAGCACTGGCCTCTCCCAGAGAAGTTGCAGTCTCTTCCAGACTCAGGCTGGTGCAGCTAAAAAAATACTCCAAAGAATATATTTTACCAGACCAACACCGGTTAAGATGGGCTGTAGGGAAGATCCTGGGTGTGGGAGGCAGTGTGGTCGAGAGGGCACGTTTCTACATATAATATGGGAGTGTGCCCACATCGAAGGGTTCTGGAGGGGGGTACAACTTAACATGGAGGAGGCTCTGGGGTTGAGGCTGGAACTTGAAGTCAAAAGATGCTTGTTAAATATTTGGGAACCTACAGACCTAAACAGCAAAGAAAAGACATTGGTAACACTGGACCTGATGGTGGCCAAGCGGAATATCGCTAGAATGTGGGGGGCAACAGCAGCACCAATGGTGGGCGCCTGGAAGAAAGACATGGACTGGTGCATGATGAGGGAAAAGACTGTATATGTAGCCAGGGGATGTCCGAGAAAATGGTCACAAATATGGGGCAAATGGAATATGTATAGAGGAAACATCTGTACTCCACCCTCACTCCTTTCCCCCCCAACCTCACCTGTGGTACAGGGACCATAGGTCTGAATTAACGAACACTACCATGTGTAATCAAATGGCTAACGAATGTATAATCCATGTGAAAAGTCAATTACTTGTATGAATAATCACTGTGATGTTTGAATTAGTCGCTACACTGTCATCAATAAAATGTTTGGGAAAAAAAAGAAGGGCATTGAGGTTGTGAAATGTAGGATGTCCCGGCAAATGAAACAAGCCATGTGCAGGAAGGAGCAAAGGGACGAGACATTATGGGCCAGACACACGCAACGCCAGAAAGCATGGCCGTTATGTGTGCGGCCCCGCCGGCACCCCAGGAGTCAACCGCAATGGGAGTCGGGCCAAATCTGGAGGTGCCCGATGTTGTGGGCGAGTACCTACACATCGCAGGTCAAGTGCAGAGAGACATACCACCGTGCCTTATGAAGCGGCTTCCGGAGATCTCTCATGATCTTGAGGCCGCACTGGTCTGCCTCATGCATACATTTTTAAACGAGCATTGGCATAGCCAATAGGTCTCGCCTTTGGGACCTTATAAGTGTTTAGCCAGAGATATTGGCAATGTTTTTAAGGTATGTTGTAGAGCAATGTAGCTGCTGTGTTTAGTACTAAAAAGTTTGTGTGCAAGTTGTGCTTAGTGTAGTGACGTAAGGGCAGTGGCATGGAGTGGAATGTAGTGGTGAGTTGTGATATGATGTGTGTTGGTGGGATGTATGTGTGTAGTGTGTTTTGCTAGTGTGTATGTTGGTGGTATTCGAAACAACACGAGGAAAAGTACAGACGCCCCTTTCTTTGGACCAGCAGTGTCTAAAGAATGGTCCATGGCCGCTATTAAAGTGAAAGCGCGGTATGGGGAGCTTTTACTCAAAAAAACATTTGTTTGTCAAGTTGACAAACAAATGCCTTTTTTTGTAAAAGCGCCAAGTGAAAGCACGCATGGCGCGCTGAATGTTGCAGGAAAGCATGTAGTGCCTGCAGTAGGAGAAACTCATTAAAGAAAATAGTGCTTACAGACTAAATAAGACATACTGTATAACAACAGAAGTAAAAGGGCCAGTCCTCATGGGAGGTTACAAATGAAGACAAGGCGGTACTAAGGAGGGACTAACAAGCCTATTAATGAATCAGAAGCCAGCATGTACGAAGGACAATGGCACAAGCCAATGACATATGAGTGGAGACTGGGCAGGGCTTCAAGTCCATACTCCAATAGAGCATGCCTCGCAGAGCAGCGCATGCGCTGCCCAGGGCCGAACTAAAAACTGTTAACCCTCTTTAAAAACATGTTACTAAGTATATATAGGTGTCCAGGAGTTCCTATTTCATTCAACAAAAACTACAATAATAACATGCATAGAGTGAAGCAAGTGAAACTTACTATTCAGTTTCCATTGTTCCAAAAACCAGCGGTCTTACAGTTTAGCTCGGGTGCCGGCTCAATTCCACCTACCCCGTCCGTACGCCTGCCTGCAGTGAGAGGCCATGGCGAGGACGACCTGATATACTGTTGACAATTAGAGCTAGACCGCTGGTTTTTGGAACAATGGAAACTGAATAGTAAGTTTCACTGTACGATGTGTGCTAAACTGTTCCAGTCTCTCATGTATGTGTCTCACATTGTTTTCCACCCTCTATAGCCCGGTAAGGTGCGGGCGTCCTACGTTCCCTAGCCTCTGGAGCATTTCTCCTCATATTGTTAGGTAAGGGCAGCATACCTTAGCCGCCATTTCTCAGCAGGGGCGCGGCAGCGTGTTGACAAGGGCTGTGTCATTATTCTTGTCTTTTTTTTTTTTAATGTATGCTTGAGGCAGACCTGTGCGGCCTCAAGATCATGAGAGATCTCCGAATGCCGCTTCATAAGGCACGGTGGTATGTCTCTCTGCACTTGACCTGTGATGTGTAGGTACTCACCCACAACATCGGGCACCTCCAGATTTGGCCCGACTCCCATTGCGGTTGACTCCTGGGGTGCCGGCGGGGCCGCACACAACGGCCATGCTTTCTGGCGTTGCATGTGTCTGGCCCGCCGCCATACTCGGTTGAGACACCGCTGTGACTTGGACATTAAGGGCACCACTTTGACCCCATTTGTCTCGTGTTCTTTGACTGAATGTGCGCAGCTTCTGTGTATCCTGTTGGGGCACATTATGGACACCTCACACACTTGCCTGACGCATGTCTTTCATGTTTCTTTGTCGTTTGTCTATTTCCTTCCTAGGTCTCGATCAGGAGCGGTCTCAACTATTTAGTTGTAACCATACTGTAGGGTACACAGTTGTTGGCCCGCCCTGACACCAGCAGAGGGTATTAACTTTTGATCCACTCTGCTTTCACGTGCACATTACTTTACTTTGTCTTTTTTAGTCCTGAAGAAGCGCCAAGGATCCTTGCGACCACATAGGCGCGAAACATGTCGACCTTTTATCCTTTTAGTTACCAGGGCACATTGAGCCTATTGGGGTTAACATTTAACCTACGGGTTTTTTACTCTGTCAGGGGCACCGTCACACTAAACACTTTTTTTGGTAACCCCTAGGCAGTTTTAACCTACGTTGCACGCACTTCACCACCCTCCATATAGGACCCACCCCACGCACCCGCAAGCATCAAACAGCATTTCTCTAAAAAGATCTCCGCCAAAGCGACCCTTCGGGGGACCCGTAGGGCATTGCAGCGCCGGCCCAACGAGGAGCAATGCCCAATGATGAAGCATGACATCCTTCGGGGTGTGTGAGGGCAACAAGAGGCAAGACTTGTTCTTCCCTCTCATAAGTGGGTCCTAATACCTAGGATACTCTCCACTATTGTTTTTTTCCCCCTCTTTCTCTCCCTTCTCGCAGTGAGTGGGTGACACGTGGCACCCCTCTTCTGGAACAGTGTCCCCCTTTTTGATTAAAGGAGGTAGTTCAGCCATCTAGTTTGCAGGCAGCGGAACTAGTCAGTAGTGATGCGTAACACGTATCGCAATAATGTCACTATACCATTCTTAACCAGAGATCCAAGTGAAAAGTGACTCTTCTTAAGGAAAGTCAAACTCACTGGAGTCAAAAAGACCGTTGAAATGTTTTATATGCAGGTGGTGTTGTGCATTGATGGGGTGTGTCAAAGATGTTGTAGAGGGTTACATAAAAGTAAAACACATAATAGAGAACGTAAATACTTTGGGCCTATCAATCTCAAATGACTGGACCAGATTTTGTAATAATCTAGAGCCATTACAGTATTGATATAAACAGGAAGTGTCCCATTTGAATTAATTGCTGCAATAAATGGGCGCTCTTCAAAATGTTAGGGTTTCCTGTGCTTTTTTTATATGCGCAATATTCAGCTTCTCCGGTTTCGGAGAAATTCTTTAAAAGACCAAATGACTGGACAAGGACCCTACAATGCCAAGAAGAAACAATAGGATTTTTTAATCCACAGCACAACATATCACTTACGAAGGGGTAGGGTCACATTACCTATTAATAGACGAAAATATGAAGCAGCACAACTGTTGACGATGAATGACTGGGCATTCACACCTCCAAACAAACCATTGGTACGACTAGATAGGATGGTGTTTGGACATAAGGGCAATTTACACACACTAAATGGAGGGAAACTCGAGCCTGGAATCCCAGAAGCTACCCTTACAGTAGTTGGCTTACAGGAAAGAACACAAAGACAATGATTGGCAGAAAAAGGCACAATGAAGAAACACCACTTTGGGCAAGTAGTAGGCTTCGAGAGCAGCTCGTTTCCCAGCAGAGTGGAGGGCAGGGGCGAGCGGAGGTGAGAATGGATGACAGACAAAGGGACACACAAAAAAAAACTTACCTGCCGCAACGCCTCATCTCCGCTCTTCTGTTTCGTCCTCACCAGCACAGGCCCCCAGAATCCCCTGCGGTCAAACCTGATGCTGCTTTCATGCTGCTGAAAGCAGCGTCAGGATTGGCCTGAGCGCTGATGATTTGCACTCCCAGTGAGACTGGGAGCCTGTGCTCGCTCTATCCAACCTGGCAACGCAGCTCGGGTTGGAGACAGCTTCAGTGTGCATGACGGTTTGGCCGGCCTGAGACGGCGGCCAAACCTTCAAGCGCACTGACAACAGTGCCCTGCCCACCACTCCCCCTCCATGACGGCCCGCCCCCAAGCCTTGGCTATTGTAAGAAAAATAAAACAATAATAAACACTATTATTATTGTTTTATTTTTAAAGTTTTGAGGCTGATAGAGGGGGCGACCCTCCTCCGCCATAGTGCAGGAGCCGCCACTATATGCACTGCGGGGCTACAATTTAGGGATAATAGGAATCTTTCAACTGGGCGACATAAGGGACTCACACCATCAGACCCTTTAACAAACTACAAGCAGAATTCAAGTTAAACAAATCCAAATTTATAGGTACATACATTTAAAACATGCGCTGGCACATGAAGAGATAGGAGATGAAACCCTACAGGAAGAATACCCAATAGAGGGAAGATTACTATACTCTAAATCCGAAAATCAAATAAGAAAGGACTATCGGTTAACGCGATGGGGCAACCTGGGCTGAAGCTTTAGCGTTCGCAAGAGAGGGGGCAATCATAGCAAAATCATGGCAGATTTTCACTTAGTGCAGTTAAAAACCCTTCCTAAGACATACTGTGCAAGATCACATCTACTGAAGTTTGGTTATATAAGTAACGACACCTGTTTCAGAGTGTGTGAAGGTCACCGTTCTTTTCCATACATACTATGGTCCTGTCCACAGACAGTACAATAATAGAAACAGTTTGCGGATGAAATAGAGGGACGATGAAAACTATATTGAAACTTGGAGCAATTACAACATTACAGGGAGCATAGGAGGATCAGGATGTACACAGCATCAACACTGTTTGCAGACATGGTCTATGTGGTGACTTAGGGGAGACACTGATAAAAAATGGGGCAGCCCACAGACTGACAGTAGAGGTGTGGACTGGTGCCTTGATGCTGAGAGAGCTGTCTATGATGGTAGAGGATGCCCCCATACATTTCGTAAGATATGGTCCCCATGCATGGAGTACTTTGACTGCAGATAAATTATCTATCTTAGCACAAATAACAGTAAGTGAAAGAAGGAGCAAACAGAGCTAAGAAGTAATAAGGACTCTCCTGCGCGTAAACAGTGTATGACGATCAATATAAGGTTAACAGTAACATATTTGTGATTTTCCAGATACTCTAGGCAGTGGGCACAATCAGTGTTTGGATGTGGCGCACGTGTGCGTGACGAACCGACTATGCCGGAAGCACCGCAATGACTACGTGTCTGCCTGTAGTGCCACCAGCACAGGAGGGTCCTGTGACCGGCGCAAGTGCCACCGCCAGCTGCGGCACTTCTTCGAAAAGGTTCCAGAGGACTTCACCAGGTCCATGCTCTTCTGCGCATGCGAGGATGCGCAGTGCGCAGAGCGCCGGCGCAATACTATTGTGACGCAGTGCGCCCATGAGGAACCCAAGCAGCGCAACTGTCTGCAGCTGATGGACTCCTGCAAACATGATCGGGACCACGTGTGTAGGTACTGTTTCCACTTCTCATTGGCCTACCCATGCTTCAAAGATAGCAGTGTTCACCTTTCGCTAAAGTTTGCTGTGTTACCCATTCCCATGATTTTAATGTTCCATTTACCTGATATGTACCCTTCCCCGTTCCCAAATATGCAAAGCTACACTTGTCTGTAGTCCCTGTTCTCCTAGGGTTGCTCTCCTATATTCTAAAGCTCTTATTCGCCTCTCTGTATTCCATCTCTACTGCTACTCTCTATACCCCACTTTCCTAGTGCTGTTTTCCTGTGTTTAATTCCACTATTTCTGTTGTCCTGTATTGCCCCATTCCCAACTTCTGCTTCCCCGCACTCCCATCTCTTAGCTCTGCTTTGATTTGCATGGTATTGTAGCATTTGTATAGCACATACTACCCCTTTGTGAGGTGTCGAAGCACTTACCCCCATGGATAGCCAGCTACATCAAGCAGGGAGTATGGTTGGAGTGGTGTTGACTTTGTTTAGAGCCTATGTGGGAAGTGTTTTCATATTGTGTATGATAAACTCCGAGGTGCATTTTTCATGTCATGATACGCAGTGCTTGGAAGTGTAATGGATGATGGAATATGAGCAACAGATTCACATTTTATAGTGTGGGTTATGCTGGCAGCTCTGGTTAGCTCTGCATGTCCCTTTATTATGTTTGTAATTTTTAATGTTCTCAGTCTTAGTTCGTACGCTGGTTGTGGCAGGACCTCATCCAATGTGAGAGCTTATGGAAATGTGAGATGTATAAGGTGTAGATAAAGAGAAAAGTGAGTCAGACATCCTCCTGGAATAACTGTGTTTCAGTCTTCCTGTATATGCTTGCCTTTATGGCCATCAAGTAGCGTGATATGCCAGGATGCACTGTGATATATTATTTTTTATATGATTGCCATAATAAGATGTTAGAGCTCAGATATTGTGGCTATGTGGGACCTCCAGGGTGGGCAATGTTAGAGTCCTCCAGTGACCAGTAGATTAGCAGATCTCTTCAGTCATTATATGTTTGATTGCTATTGAGTTATTAATTGTATCAGTGTCCTTCCGTTACCAGTGGAATTCCAAAAGTTCTTTCATACATTAAATACCTGTCCCTTTAATGATCAGTATCCTTTCCCGTTGTCGCTTTAAACCAAAAATGCCGATAATTACCTGCCGAAACAGCAATCTGCGCTTTCATTTTTAACAGGAAAACAGCCAAGCTCTAGCCATGTCAAGATGGCCCTGTGCATGCCTACTGTAGTAGGGGCCATCAGAGTCAGGGGCAGGGTCATGGGAGAGACTGTGCAGTGAAAATTGCTCAGGCTTGACATTGCAGCCTGTGTGTCTTCTGAAGTACAGGGCAGGCCGTCTGAGTGTCCTCCACAGGTCCAGGAGTGAACTGAAGAGTGAGTCTGAGGGTACTACTTTTAAACCTGGTGCCAGCTTCGAAGTGGAAGAAAATTCTGGAGTTTTCCCCCACAGATGGTTCTGGAATTTCCTTTTCTCCCTGCCTAGGCTCCAAGGGGTCTGGGCCGACAAAGGCTAGTGTGAACTTCATTGTGTGTGTGATGAGGCAGCTCCTTTGAAATGAAAGTGGGGCAGGAAACAGCTATTCCCCACTCATCCTGGCAGGATGTCCCATCCTGCCAACACCTAGTCCCCCTTTGTCTCACTGTTGCACTGTCTGGGAGGAATAAACAAAGGCCAACTGCCATATTAATCACAGTCATGTGACCCAGGACCCAGGATGCAAGCACCAGATAGTTAGGACATGGAAATGCCAACTTACAAAAAGTGGCATTTTTCAGAATCGTGACTTAATATCTAACTATTTCATTAAAGAGAATTTTTAATTACAATTTTTTAGGGACCAAACTTGACATTCCTACTTGTTACAAGCAAAATGTATCACTTATTAAAAGTAACAACATAACCCAATGTTAGCCTATGGGGGAGGTAGGCCTCACAATAGTGAAAAACATGTTTAGGAGTTATTCGCTAACAGGACATGTAAAACTTAAAAGTACTTATCAAACTTTTTAAATACACTGCACCCTGCCCTACAGCCTGTTTAGGGCCTACATTTAGGGGAACCTTAGGTTTGACTTGTATGTATTAAAAAGGGAGATTTAGGCCTGGCAAAAGGTTTATTTCGACAGGTCAAATTGGCAGTTTTAAACCACACACAGGCTGCAATGTCAAGGCTGAGACATGTCTTAAAGGGCTACTTAAGTGGATGGCACAATAAGTGCTGCAGGCCCACTAGGAGCATATAATTTACAGGCCCTGGGTACAATTTGTACCACTGTACTGGGGACTTATAAGTAAATTAAATGTGCCCATCAGGTGTAGGCTAATTCTACTACGTTTTAAGGAGTGAGCACAAGCACTCTAACACTTCTTAGCAGTCCACAAGCCAACAAAAAGCAATTTCAGCAAAAACAGGTGGGGAGTAGGTAAAAAGTCCACCCTTAGGCTGACAGGTCGAACTCGAATCATAGGGGAACAAGAAGCACAGTGATATAAGATATCGTCTGATGATACAGATATTACGATCGAGACATGGTGGACCTTTTGAATGACCACTGTGCATTTATAGGTGGGTTGTACGCAGAAGCGAAATCCTCTAATCCCATGAGTAGCTATCCCCACCCTGTGTATTTATGCCTGAGATGTACTCATGGGTGTTAATCCTCTGAAGAAAAGAGCGACTATCCCCATCCCGTATTGTATTGGCTGTATGCAGGAGCAAAATTCTATACTACCAGGGGTAACTATCCCCAACCTCTGACTGTATGCCCTCTTCCCAACCTCCATTTCCTGTATTCCACTTCCCGCTGGCTCTCCTTTATTCACTTTTACTATGCTCTGCTCTTGTATTCCACACCTTCAACTGTTTTCCTGTATAGCCTGTTTCCTAGCCCCGCTTTTCTGAAATCCTGTAACTTTGCTTTTTTTTTTATTCCATGTTCTTTAACTTTGCTTTAAGGCATGGGCAAAGTGGGCAATTGCCCAGGGCCTCCACTTTTCAAGGGCCCCCTGCTAAAGTGATCGTTCTCCCACTCTGTCTATCAGAACCTTTTTTCTGCCTATCTCTTCTACTGACTTTCACTACCAAGTATAATTTTTGGGGAATTTTGTGGTCCCAGAAAAGACTTTCAGCTGTTTTTGTGAGAAAGTTAAAGTATAATTCAATACTATTTGGCATCAGTTAGGCTTGAATTAGCAGAAAACAGGTAATAACATTCTAATGTAATCTTAACAGGGGGCTCCAAAATATTTCTTGCCCAGTGCCCCGAAAATTCTTAAGATGAGACTGATAGTGTATTCCACATTCCCCGGCTCTGGTTTCCTTTATTCCCTGTTCCCAAGCCGCACTTCAGCATTATACACCCTTAACTCTGCTTTATGTAATTCCCTTTTCTCAAGCTCTGTTCTCCTGTTTTCCACATCCCAGCTCTGCTTTCCTTAAATATTCTTGCTTCCCAATCTCTGTTTTCCTGTATTCCACAAGCTCTGCTTTCCGTTATCCCCTCGTCTCAAGTGCTTCTTTCCTGTATTTCACATTCCTGTAACTCTGCTTTTCTTTTATCTCTGTTGCCAAGCTCTAATGTCCTATATGCCACATCCCCTAGCTCTTCGCTCCTGTATTACCCACCCTCTGCTCTGCTTTCCTTTATTCCCTCTTCCTAGTCTGTGCTCACGTATTCCACTCCACTGGCTTTTTTCCCATTACTGCCTGTTTCCTACCTCTGCTCTCCTGTAGAGGACATCCCTAACTTTGGTTTCCTTTATTCCATGTTTCCTAGCTTTACTGTCCTGTATATGTATGTGTGTGTGTGTGTATATATACATATATATATATATATATATATATATACACAAAAATCACAGTTTGCCCTTTTGTGAGCTGCACTCGCTGGCTGGATAAACACTGATGCAAGCAGGAGCAATAAGCAAGGTCACGCGCCTCTCCTCCTGCCGACGCGTTTCGGGCTCACGCCCTTCTTCCCAGGCAGTTCAAACAGAATGCGGCATGCTGCGACCACCAGTTATATTACCAAGTGATTTTATTCATGATTGCTCTCAGATGAGTATACAACAAAGGATTGTGGGACTGGAAGTCCAAATTCTTTAACCCATGTGGGTCGCTGCCAAACATTGTCTTATAAAAGCATAATCCGCTTACTTCATGGGCATCAATGCGTGTCCAAAGCACAAGCTCCTGTATATAAAATCAGCTTCTGCCCGCTCAACTCGTGGCTGCCCCAATAAACAGCCGAGGACCCACTCGGGTTGCGTGGCGGTGCAAGCTCGTGGCCCAGGCAGGACCACTAAATCCAAAAATCACAGTTTGCCCTTTCGTGAGCTGCACTCGCTGGCTGGATAAACACTGATGCAAGCAGGAGCAATAAGCAAGGTCACGCGCCTCTCCTCCTGCTGACGCGTTTCGGGCTCACGCCCTTCTTCCCAGGCAGTTCAAACAAAATGCGGCATGCTGCGACCACCAGTTATATTACCAAGTGATTTTATTCATGATATATATATATATATATACACACACGCACACGCACACACACACGTTTTCTTTATTTCCTCCTCCCAGGATCGACTCACATATTCCACATCCCCTAGTTCTCATTTCCTTTATTTCCTGCTTTCTAGCTCTGCTCCCCTCTGTACCACATCTCCTAACTTTGCTTTCCTTTCCTTTATTCCATGTTTCTTTGCTTTTGTGCGTTCAGTATCACCTCGCTTTGCTGTCCTCTAGTCTACCCCAAGTGCTTTCCTATATTCACTGTCCTTCGCTTTGCTCTCCTGTAACTCATCCCTGCTCTGTTCCCCTGTTATGTTATGTTATTGCAATTTATACAGCGCACGAATACCCTTGGGTGTCTTGGTGCTAGTTGAACAGGAGCTTAAAACCAGTACGCTCTAATTTAGAACAAAGATCCTAGTTATAAAAAAGCCATGTTTTAAGTTCTTTTTTTAACCGAAGCAAGGAAGGGATGCCCCTGATATGAGGCGGGAGTCTGTTCCAGAATTTTGTAGTACCAGCAGTGCTTAAGTTGAGCCAGTGGTTTTCCGGTGCTCGGCGTCAGCACTTAATTGTCAGCAACGCCTCTAGTGACAGCCCACCACAGGGTGGCCCTGTCTGAGGAGTGCACAACAACTGTGTTTATTAAGTCAAATGGCATTGAAAATGAATAATACCAGCCTCTCACGCCATTATTATAGCTTTGTGTGGCCTGAAATAGTCTGAATTGTCACACTGGTAGAAGTGCGATGGTTAAGTGTTATGTTGGTACTGTAACTGGCAGCGCTGCAGGGGCAATGTGTGGTGCAGGCTTGAGTGACCTTCTGAGAAGGGCCCTTCTCAGTTTTAAGTTCTTTTTTTAACCAAAGCAAGGAAGGGTTGGCCCTGATATGAGGCGGGAGTCTCTTCCAGAATTTTGTAGTACCAGCAGTGCTTAAGTTGAGCCTGTGGTTTTCCGGTGCTCAGCATCAGCACTTAATTGTCAGCAACGGCTATAGTGACAGCCCACCACATGGTTGCGCTGTCTGAGGAGTGCACAACAACTGTGTTTATTAAGTCAAATGGCATTGAAAATGAATAATACCAGCCTCTCATGCCATTATTATAGCTTTGTGTGGCCTGAAATAGTCTGAATCGTCACACTGGTAGGAGTGCGACAGTTAGGTGTTATGTTGGTACTGTCACTGGCAGCGCAGCAGGGGCAATGTGTGGTGCAAGCTACAGTGACCTTCTGAGAAAGGCCCTGGCACTTAATTTTTTTACAAATTAAGCACTGAGTACCAGTAACATCCTGTATGACCCATTCATCTCCCTCTTTTCTCGTTCTCTGACCATGCAGCTCTGCTCTGCTGCCTCAATGGCCTATTATAATTTGCCTACAAACATGTCTGTGAGGCAGTCTTCAAACCGTGGGTGAACCCCATCCGCACGAGAGTGGGTGGTGTTTATGGGGCGCCACTCTGTGACAAAAAGGCCATCTCAAGCTATCGCAGTCACTTCACATGGGTCTCTCTAAAGCAACAGAATTTTACTAATGCACTTGGCAACATGTGCTGTTTACGGGGACCCCTGAACATGTAAGCAATGCATGAAATGGTGAAGTTAATGTGAGAAAATAGAAGGTAACAATGATTATTTTTTGATTGTGAACATTTCTTGACATACCCTCCTCTCCCAGACTCTCTTGCAATAAATGAGTACTTGAAAAAAGTCTCAAATCAGAGCATAGTTTTTGGCTTTTTAAAATGCAATCCTCTACCTCAAGGTGTTTATTTCGATAGTAATGGTTTCAATGCAAGCTTTTATTTCGATACACTGAAAGGCATAGTTGAACATCAGCTTTAGTCTACATTGCTGGGGGAAAGAATCTCAAGCCCCATTACAATGCTTTTTATTTTTGTCACAGTAATTAACATTTTAATTGCAAAATACATATTTGGGATAGCTCTAATTTATTTCCAGCGAAGGCATGGCGGACTGACATTAAACAGTGTAAAGAGCACTGTGGTAATAAATACCTGTCCAGTGGCACTTAATATGGCATCAACATACAGTGAATTTATTTTCTTAACTAAGGGGCATGCCACAGCTATGTCTGCTCCCCAGTGTTCCACCTTTTGCTGCTCTCCTGGAGTGCTCATTGGCTCTGGTCACCTTTGATTGTTTGCTTGCAGGTCACGTCTGGCCCATTTCCAGAGTCAGTGTCAGTTCCTGGGCCGAGACCATGGCGCATGCGCTCACGTGCACCGCGACGCTTGCCTGCAGTCGTACATGGGGTTGATAGGTGAGTCCCGTGACCTTGTGTCGCACACTCTGTGTTCGTAAATTATGCTGTTGTTTCTTTTCTTTCAGTTCTTGGCATTTCTCTCTCCTAGACTTTGTTTATGTATGCTCCCCTTCAGTAGGGTGACACGCTGGAAATAAAAGTAGGACTAAAGCCTTTAGTCCTACCTCTATATCTGGTCTGTCCCATTTTTAGGTCTTACCTGGCTTTGCAGCGCGCATGCGCTGCTCGCTCTGCGAGGGCTTCTTGGAATCAATACGGTTTCAGAAGCTTTCAGAAGCGGACTTGAAGCCCCGCCCATCTTTTTCATTCGCTGGCGTCATCCTCCATGCTAAACGCTGGCTCACGATTGAAAAGGAGGCTTCTTAGTCCCTCCTTGTTACCACCCTGTCCACTTTTGGCCCCGCCCACTCGGACTGGATCGTGTACTTGCGGAGTTACACGCTCTCCTTCATAAGTCTGGAAGCACTCTTTCTTTGTCATTTTGAGCGCCGGCCGCCTCGGCCGCGCTTGTTTTAATGTGCCTTGCTTTTTTTTCCCGAGTGCTTGTTTACTTTATTTCGGAGCGCCGCGGGCCGCCTCGGCCGCGCTTGTTTTAATGTGCCTTGCTTTTTTTTTCGAGTGCTTGTTTACTTTATTTCGGAGCGCGGCGCCCGCTTTAGGGACACCGCGCTCCGTTTATTTTTACTTTGATTCGGAGCGCGGTGCCCGCTTTAGGAACACTGCGCTCTTTCTTTTGTACAATGCGACACCTATAGCAGTGTCTCTTTTATTCTAGGAGGCCCGGGGGTACCGAGGCAGCCTTCTAGACTGCCACTCCTTAATCTGCTCGCCATTCTTTCTTTGTCATTTTGAGCGCGGGCCGCCTCGGCCGCGCTTGTCTTGTAATTTGATATATTTTTGACATTTCGAGGAAGCAGACACTTCTTGTTAATTACTAAAAGGGCTTTTAAGTCAAAACACAGTAATATAATACCGTGCCTCTCAGAGAAAGCACGTTGGTCCTGGACTGTTTAATTGAATATGTTGTAAGTGTTGCAGCATGTGTTCATTTTTTAGTGTTCAGAAAGAGGAAACGACGGGTGGCTTTGGGGCTAATGCACCCCCCCTCCGCTGATGCTGTCTGATGTAATAGGGAGGTCTGCTACCGACCTTGATCGGTGGAAACCCCCTACCAGTGTCAGACTCGGGCGCATCTGCACCATTAACTGACTCGTAGTAACACCTGCTGCACAGTCACACATCCTTGAAGTCCTCAAGATTGGGGGCATCCGTGGCCCATCACTTCGCCTGGTCTCTTTTGCAAGGGGCAGCCCGAGCCCCCGGGCATGTGCAGTGTAATCGTAACTGCCAAGAGTAGGGTTGTCAGCAGCCGTCCCATTGGAGATGAGTGGGTATTCATTATTCTCACCTGGTTTCCTAAGAGCAGAGTTGTTGGGTAAAGCGGTGGCTCAAACTTAGTGATTGTTCTGATGTGCGACACCACTTCTTTCCAAAAGCTGAGCATGCATGCATGATCACCGCATATGAACATACGTGCTCCTCTCACTACACGCTTTCCAGCTAAGAGCTGATCTGTTGAACATTGCTTTTTATCTAACTGGTAAAGTGCCATCTAGTGAGTCCTATGTGGGCATTTTATTTGCTTTATATTGTGAGTGAGTCAATGATGTTGCTGCTCTCGTCCAGATTTGTGACCAAGTTTCTACGCACGGGCCGCCTGCACAGCACTAGCTTCCAGGTAAGCGCCGTGTCCCACATCTGTATGCCCACATGTTTAATACCTTCAGGCAGGGCTCGCAAGCAAAGTGCTTTGGAGAAACACAAATGTCTCTTGTCGACGCACGACAGCTGAAACACGGGGCTTTTGTGTATGTGCCCCCTTTACACGGCACTCCAGGGAGGCACGCTTAGAAACCGAGCGCCCCATCGAGGGACAGAAAGGCAGGGAGCAGAGCTACCAATACTGCAACAGGTGCAGTTGCACCGACGCTCGGGAGTATGAAGGGTCCACTTCAATTACTAGTTGTGTTTCCTTTTTCACTTCAAAACCAGCAGAGTTGTGCCAAACGTCCCTTCTTGCATGCACCTCCTATAGGAGGATAAGCAGAAAAATCCGCCATTCACGCGCGAGGCAGGGGTAGCTTCCACACCCTGGCAGAATGAATAGTTAGGAACAGCAGACCCCTCGGGTCTTGTGGCACAGGAAGGGCAGCCGGTGCTCCCAGCAGGGTTCAGCTGGGCTGCAGATACACCAAGGGCCTAAGCCGAGAGCCCCCAGCGCAAGCGAAGGTAGGCCTCAACTGTGTGTATAACAGACACAACACGTTGCGATAGAAAATAATTATTGTTATGCTAAATTCGTATAGATGAGACTGTTAACATAGCTTGTTTATCATTATTGACACAATTGCAGTCTGTAGTGAGGTTTCTCTGATTGAAAGCAGAAAATATCTTCAAAGGGCATGGAAGGTACGAGAAGGTACCTCATTCTGCAACCTCCATCTTTAGCTAGGCTATGTCTGTGCCTCACATCCCAAGGTGATGTGCAGCGCTAGGCAACGCCACTATTCAGAGGTGGTGTGCCAGAGGTGCTGCAACCTTCCAAGGAGGCCTGGGCTTCTCCTGTGCATCCAGAGTTAACAGATGCAAAGAGGCTCGGGAAAGAGATGGGCCATCGGATCCATCCAGTTAGCTCATTTCCCATCACCAATAGTACAGGGGTTACACAAATGCAGCACTTTCCCACTTAAATTTGAATTTGCCCCATCTTCTACACAATCCACAATCTGCTGCCTTATTCCAGTAACAAAACGTTTCTAGCTCGAACACACGTCACACACAGCACTGCACCAGCGTATTTTACAAACAAGCATTGGCATAGCCAATAGGTCTCCCCTTTGGGACCTTATAAGTGTTTAGCCATGCAACAGTTGATGTTATTGCACCAAGGATATTGTGCTGCATAACTAAATACTTATAAGGTCCCAAAAGCGAGACCTATTGGCTATGCCAATGCTTCACAGAGGATGTGCCCCTCCGCCCCTGCAATGTTGACACTATGAGGTCAGCCACAGGTTTTCAATGGTGTAGAATCCCGTTGGCTGGGTGTACTTCGTGGATATTATAGTCTGTTTAACGATTGACCTTATACAAGGAGAATTAGAGATGAAAAAGCCCCACCATATCACAGTCCATCCACTACTTGGTGTACCACTGGGCCAGCAGTTGCAGCTGGCAGCGTTGGGATGGGAGTCATCGCTGCCGCTTTGGGGTTAACATTGCCAAAGCAGTGAGCAAGGCCGTAGGTCTAATATAGAAGCTATATAAAATGCAGCGGTAAGGAAAGAAAAAATATAAAGCTTCTACCTCATCAGCACTGCAGAAAGCAACAGCAGGGCTCTCACCATGGTAACCTGCAATTTGACATCCAGTAAGAACAGACCTTACATACTATGCCCTGACCGCTCAGCAGTGGTCTCAAGATCATCAAGTAACAGCACACGTGATAGACAGGAGACAACCAGCAGGTGACAGACAGGAGACCCACTTTACGTGACAAAAGATGTGACAGACATGCAGACAGCAGCCTCCCAATAAGAGACAGTAGTTATGAAAGTCCTACAGAGAGCCGACCCTCTGCAGGTGACAGAGATGTGACAGACATACAAAAGGTACACTACCATGACGTGACAGCAGATGTGACAGACATACAGACGGAGGATTTAGACCAACTCTAGTAGACAGAAGGCAACTGCCAGGTGACGGTGGATGTGACAGTCACGGAGAAAGAAGACACCACCAGGTTACAGCAGATGTGATCGAGATACAGGTAGCAACCCCCCAGCAGGCGATAGAAGTTGTATGACAGGAGAACCCCACCAGGTGACAGCAGGTGTGGCAGGTATACAAGACAGGAGAGTCCCACTAGGTGACAGCGGGTGTTACAGGTATACAAGACAGGAGTCCCCCAGCAGGCGATAGATAGAGGGTATGACATATACAAACAAGCACTGGCATAGCCAATAGGTCTCGCCTTTGGGACCTTATAAGTGTTTAGTCATGCAACAGTTGATGTTGCACCAAGGATATTGTGCTGCATATCCAAATACTTATAAGGTCCCAAAAGCGAGACCTATTGGCTATGCCAATGCTTGTTTCCACTTTTAACTGTTCGGAAAACCATGGGAAACAACTTTGCACTGGTGCAATGTGTATCACAGAAAAGGTCGCATAAGCAACTGCAAGGCCTTTTCTAAAACAAACTTGCCACAGGAGCATAACAGCAGGCATAAACTATCTCTGCACTCCCGGGGCAATGTTCCTACAACTGGTACAGACCACGAGGCAACACCTACTAAATTCACATTGCAGCTTTAAGACAAAAACGTATTACTCTCTTCCACGTGTGCGTAACAATACATTACTATAAAACAATGATACTTAAGAAACTAAGACGGAGAAAAAAAAATATTTTAAGGACACAACTAAAATTTAAGGTGGCCAAGGTGTGATAGTTTAGGTTTGGCTTCAACGGGTGATGGGACGAATCAGGTAGCTTTGTAAAAGGTAAAACAGACATCACACGCCTCAGAGTTCATTCCTTCAAAGCGAGCAAAACACGTCAAGAGTCATCTGAAGAGAGCTGCTTAGCTCTGGCACTCACATCAGCCCACATTACAATAAAAGCGGTACATTTGCTCGTGACAGTTCTGCATTCCTTCTGCAAAGCTATAGACGCGATGTGACACTCGCCCTGGGCAGCATTTACCACCGAATCGAGCAGATCCATTCGCTTGCACAGGAGTGGAGCTCAAAGCACATCAGGGTCCTCGAGAGTGAAGAAAAAGCAAGGAACTGCACCGAACAACGAGTTCTACCTGAAAAGTCTCATCATTCTAACATCTACAAACCACGCCCCTTCCCCTAATTCTATACCACTGGAAAGGATATAAATTAGCGCAAGTAAGAATGCTCTTCCAGCCACATCAAAGCCACAGACCACCATGCGTCAGCACACTCACCTCTTGCCATCAGTGCCGCGCCAGTCTTGTCACATTAAGAGTGGATGGAAGATTCACACAGGCACATCTCAGTGGCCGAGGAGCCGCGCGCCTGACTCATACACAGGAGGAGCAACACAATGTGCAGTTAGATGACGGAGCACTTCAACATTCCAGGAACGGGGAGAAAACGTGCCGGAGCGACCAAGGTGAAAGTATGTAATTCATACCGAGTTACAGTTTATTGCTACGATAATGCATCCCACATTTTAAGAGACGATCCTATGACTAAATATGACATTTTGCTTAAAATAACAGAGGCATTGATGTGAGAATAGCTGTTATGCGGCCAGACGTGTTAGTACGTTTCCACTACATTAGTACTACTTTCCGAATCCGGGCGGGTACGTGCCTAGTACCAACAAGAGGAAGATCAAAGGCAAGGGAGAGAGAAAACAAGCAGCAGCTAAACACGCGAGTGGTGCGCGCCGCGCGCGCTGCACAAATTAACAAGCAGCAGCTGTTTTCGGGAGTCGTGCGTGCGCAGTCTTCACTTTTCAAGCACTGCACTCGTGCTTGTGGCGCGCCGCTGCTCGCTCCCGCAAGGTGGATGCCGCCACAAGCACGAGTGTGTGCTTGAAAATGAGCAGATCGACGGCTAAAGGCCCTCCTATGCAGCGCATGCGCGCTGCGTAGGCGAGACCTAAAAAGAAGCCCTTTACAAGATGAGAGCAGCCGTGACAGACCAACCAACGGACATGGACAATATAGAAAGGCAGACAAAAACGTTTTCTGATAGAGACAGAAAGGCGCACACCCGAATTAATGGACAGATATATAAATTGGTGCATGTGCAGAAACAGGGAAACCGGGAGGCGCTTGTAGACAGATGAAAAGATGAAGGCAGGCACGTTGACAGAGATAGACTATTACATACAGAAGTAGAGTGACAGAGGCAGGGCAGACATTGGAGCGTGTCTTGGTGAAGCCCGTAGATTCAGGCAGGAAGAGATCGCACCGTCGTCACACACTGAAAACGAAAGAGGCCGAGATAAGATGGTCCGAGGACAGGGATTCAACCCACAGCTGCAGAAGGACCGGAGGAGGGGGCAGAGGGTTGCCTTCAACAGGCATAGACATGCCACTGTGCCAGCAGAGGTACCAGCTGCTTGCTAGACATATACTCCTCTCATCTGGGCACTGCGTATCCATGGCGCAGCCACATGTGAGCCCCACGCCTTGCCACCTCCATACACAAGAGCTAGTGGCGCAGAGAAACCCCCACGCTGTAACCCCCGTAATATACCTTTCTGAAATCACAGGCATACTTCAAATGCCTAAGAAAGCCACCACGTGCACAGAGAAGTACGCACCACACAGAAGCAGGCCATGTACAGATATACGGACAGATAAAGGCCGGGCGCAGAAAGGCTTTCACTGAAAACACGGGGGGCAAGTACAGCGAAGATACAGGGATGCACTCGGTGGTGTGTGCAGAGGCAACAGGGGTGCAAATGGATAGTGCAGAGAGAGGGGGCAGAGCACATCAAGTCATGCACGCAGTGTGTCATACATACAGAGGCAGACAAAGCACATAAAGTCGGCAGGATACTTAAAAGCAGGCCGACCCACAGTAGAGAAATGGGGAATCCGAGAGAAAACGGAAGCAGTGAGTGAAGACAGTGAGTGGACACATAAAAGGAAGCGACGTTAGAATCACAATATGTTACAGATCATCGTTTGAAGCAAAGTCACTGCTACAGATGTAAAACAAGTTCAATACAGCCGCCTGCAGACCAAAAGAAATTTTTAAAGTGAAGGAAAGTGGAAACGGGCCATGGCATTGTTTAAGTGAAAGCACGGCATTGCCTGCTGCAAAAGATAATCCCCTTTGGTTTTGCTTTGTGCACCCTAAGTTGGCAGGGTATGCCCAGACGTGGGTCCCTTGCTCACTTTGCCACTGGATTCAAGCTAGCCTGGCTGATGACGGCTGATTAGCCAGAAACCGGTCCCAGGATGCTTGTTTCCGGTCCAGGGAAGACATGGCTTGGCAGTTCGGGCTGGACTGTTCCCATGAGGCACACGGTCAGACTGATTTGCATATGGCCATGTCTGAACTGGGGTGGCGGAGTGAGCTAAAGAATGATGATGGAATAAACCCAGATCAGTTGACTGGGGGTGAGTGCTTGCATTGTTCAACACTCCGTCCATCATCCCCTTTGGTTTTGCTTTGTTCGCCCTAAGTTGGCAGGGTATGCCCAGATGTTGGTCCCGTGCTCACTTTGCCACTGGATTCAAGCTAGCCTGGCTGATGACGTCTGATTAGCCAGAAACCGGTCCCAGGATGCTTGTTTCCGGTCCAGGGAAGACATGGCTTGGCAGTTCGGACTGGACTGTTCCCATGAGGCACAGGGTCAGACTGATTTGCATATGGCCATGTCTGAACTGGGGTGGCGGAGTGAGCTAAAGAATGATGATGGATTAAACCCAGATCAGTTGACTGGGGGTGAGTGCTTGCATTGTTCAACACTCCGTCCATCATCCCCTTTGGTTCTGCTGCAAAAGATAAACACATGATATTTTAGAAGTTGGAGATGTAGAATCCCGAAGACAGTACAGTAAAAGCGTCCCGCAAGAGGTGCGCGCAAGGCCAAGTGGCGGCAAAAGTGAAAGCAAACAAGCAGCAGCTGTTTTGAAGCACTCGTGCTTGTGCTGGCCTCCGCCTTGCGGGAGCGAGCAGCGGTGGCGCAAGAGCCATATGTTTTCAATTAGCACGCGCGCCGCTGCTCGCTCCCGCAAGGTGGATGCCAGCACAAGCACGAGTGTGCTTGAAAAGGAGCAGACCGATTTCTAAAGGTCATCTCCTAGACAGCGCATGCGCGCTGGCTAGGCGAAACCTAAAAATTACCAGTCACCTCTTTTCAACTGTTTGTTCTGCTCAAGCTTCATTCAAAAGTTCATTTCTGCCCAGATTGATGTTCACCTCGCAGTCTTTTCCCGGGGCAACATTTATTTTGCGCTTTCTGTTCTCAAAGAACAGTCTTTTAAAGAGGACGTTCAGCATTTAGAACAATTAGAAAGCATGCTTATTCTCTTTGTAAGGACTGATTCATTCAGTCTTACAGTGCTTCCTAAAGAGACACATACGTAATAAATGTACAATTTACAAGACTGTTCTGCAAGAATGATTCCTAATGAAAACAGGTACTCCCAAAGGGACATGTAGCATGAATCCAGAATTGGACACTGCTTTTAAAACATAACCTTGAGGACCACCCTTTATTCAAAGTAATGTATATTGGCCTTCTATTCTGTTCAGTGCAACATTATATATGTTTTACACTGGGAGGTAGAAGGGACCGATTCAGTAACATGGCGTTCCTGTCCGTCCATGCATCATAAAATCATTAACTGATGGAGAATTTTTATTTAAATGGGGTTCGCTCAGCTATAGTTTTCTTCTGAAGAAAACTATCTATGCATGCTCTATATCATTGGGATGTTTTTCATAACAGTATACATTACCCCGTAAAAATAGCTAGTTAACAATGTTATAAATTGTGCCACATAATTTATTTCTAATCCCAGAATACTCCACATAATTTACATTGTTTTTCCTGTGTACTTCAGCCAAGTCATTTGGGACAATTTGGAACTTCATTGATGCTCACTCTTTTTACTATGGCCGACCCTCCAAATATACTGTTATTCACTTTTTTATTTAATAGATCATCATTTGTCTTCACGAGGGCTCTGTAATTTAAATATTTGTTGTGTAAATCTTGCTATTCAGTTTGAATCTTGGCAACTCAGACTTCCATCATTCCGAGGTCGGTAAACTGACTCCTATTAAATCAGGCGGTAGTAACACCGGTTATTTTCAGTGCTTCCAAATGGCTGACGTGTGTTACGAAGCACTGTAAAATAAGTCAGTTATTAATTTCTTCACGCCTACAAATTGTACAAACCCCACACTTCACCTGTCCATTGCTGTGCTGCTCATTTGTAAATGTTAAAAAAAAAAGCCTACACCTCATCTACCCATTGCTGAGACTCCTCAATCACAGTAAAAGTGAACACAGCGCACAATCAGGATAGATCAGTGCAAACGTAGGCGTACAGTTTGTGATAATTAACTGAGATGTTGCTATGCAGATTCTAGTCTGCTCAAAGTGCACCATTCAGGTTAGGAGTGTTCATGAGTCACAATGCAGGACAGGGAGCCCAAAGTAGGCAGTGTGGTCTGAGGCAATCTGAGGTCACGATTCACCGAAAAAAGCATTCTAAGCAAGGAGTTATTAAGGCACAGGTGCCACTCAGATAGCATACTGCCACATCCAGACATCCGTATGTCAGCTAGGATTCTGGGAGTGCAGTGCAGTCCATAAGGCCAAGATGATGGAAAGATGATGTGAAAAAGCACAATGCCATCACCCACAGTGAAATTAGTCCATGACTGAAGTAGGCTAACCAAATGCTGTAGAGGGAGGAAGAAAAATGTGTGTGGCACAACATACCAGTGGATTACTGAAAGCCCCTAAAATCAAAAGGCTTTGGTCAATTCCATACCTAAAAATACATGCATATAAACAATGCTTAGAAGAGCTTTGGGCCAGACCTCTTCATCATTAGTCTGTTCAGCTGTCATTCACATTTTTTCACATTTTGCTTCCACCCACCAAAACAAACAGCGTGTGGGTTTTGGGCCATGTGAGTTACATGTCTGATCACATGTGGCCATAGGTCTAAAAAGAAGTGCAATTGGCCAATCCTTTTATTTTACAATTTTTTCCTTTGCATTCTTAGTCCTTTTTGTTAATCTTTTTTGTCATTTTTGTATGTTTAAACTACGTCCTAAGGTTACAATAATTCGAAGGCAATAGTACTTTTTAGGGTCGAGCCTGCGAGCGCATGCGCTCGTTTGCAACACTGTTGTGTTTAGCACAGGACTTGAAGCCTGTACTTGCCTACCATTTGCTGGTTCCTTCTTCACTCTTCTTTGCTGCCTCCTAATTGGCCAGCGCAGCCCAAACGTCAGTTACGCTTGCCTCCGTGGAGCAGGGGCCAAGCACAGATAATTCAAATAATCCGTGCCCGTCCGCTACTCCCGAGGTGATTGAGGTACTATTTCTCCTCCCTCCACAACTCTCCCTTCTTCCCCTCGTCAAAGAATCTTACACTGTGATTCAGCTTGTTACTTCTACATGGAATACAAAAGCTGGTAAACAAGATTTTTTTTTTTTTTATCTTTTGACCGTTTGTAAATAGGGAATAGGTGCGGCCAGGGCTGCTCGTTTCTTGCTGCTTTTTCACCAGGAAGTGTTTTTCTTGTGTTTTTCTGCCTGCAAGTTTCCCTGTACTGTTTCAGTGGACTTTCGTGGCTAGTGCTCATTACTTATGTGCTTTTGATTGCAGTGTAGTGATCACACAGCGGTAAAAGACATTGCCATTTGCAACGCCAATAGCTCTAACTTTAACAAAAATGCGAGACCTATTGCATTTCTAATGCTTGTTTTATGTGTAGCCTTGTAAATATGTGTGTGTGTATATATATGTATATATATATATATATATATATATATATGTATATATACGGTAGACTTTTAAACTTGCATACACACAAACACACAGGCATACATTTACAATGCTACATTTACTTAACATTATCTATGGCAGGACCTCTACCCTATGTCCCCTGCCCTTCTTCCCACCCTGTCTCCCCTCTGCTAGGAGCATGCAGCCGAACTCCTCCTGTGTTGCCTGACTGAAACTGAATAAATTGCTTAATTTTTTCATTCTTCTGAAGAGTCTGTGTAAGGAGATCATGCCTTCCAATTCTCCTTAAAATTACAATTACCTGACCTTTGTCCCAAAAACCGGGACATTTATTCAGAATGAAGAAATGTGTTGGGACACTGGGACAGTCCACCGAAACCCGGGACTGTCCGGGGAACACCGGGACATCTGGTCACCCTACCCATCAGGCCATGGGAGGGCTTCTGTATGTCTACCACGAGGGCCTCCAGGGTTTAGGACATGCGCAGCTGTTGTACAAGCAAAGTTAAGAGGGAACATATGGAGACATACCACGCATGTCCTTGCCAGATCTTCATTTCACCTTCGTTTTTAGTTTCTAAAAAAATGACCAGTTTTATAGGCCATCCATATGTTGATCTAATCCAGTGCAAATTTTGTTTACATCAGACTACCACGTCACAAAAGCTGCATTAAAACATTGGCAGGTCTTAAGTTGTCAGTTTTGTAAACTCTGCCAGGGTTATTTAGACCCTAGTAGTAGTTAAAAAATTAGCTTAAATGGCATTAGCTTCTGTTTCTTACCATCACCAACAAAGAGCCGAGTACTAATTGTGCTCGCTCAGGTTTTTTTCTCATATTTGCTGTCAGTGTCCATATTATAGAAAGTGCTCCGGGACCTGTGTGTCTGGTTTATGTCATGCATGCCAACATTTTAGAAGAGGAAAGTGGGAGATTTTTTTTAAATAATCGGGAGAATGTATTTCTCCCATTGACTTCTATTGAGGCCTAAATAGGGTCTGTTGTCATGTACTGGGGCTAAATGAAAATATAGTTTTTTTTCACCTTACCTGTCAGGAGCACAGAGAAAGCACTACGGCAGGCAGAGAGAGCGTGACAAAAGTTTTGTGCACAGGCCTACAGGAGCAGGTTACTGGCAGTCCATACTCCGAGTCACACAAGACCAGTCCCTGTCTGAAAAAACCTGCCGATTAATAGGGTTTTTGCATACAGGAGTCGGGAGGCGAGAGACTAGCCTTGAATCTGGAGGGTTGGCATGTATGTTTATGTGCCCCTGAGGCCCGTTGGTATTACAGATGGGACCGCAGACACTTGCATGGCCAATCGATAATAAACATCACGGTGGCACTAAATGTGCGCCTGCCAATCCAGGGAGGAGGGCCCCACTTACATGGGACCATGACCCCAGGCAAATGAGGGACTCTGTTGCCTTTTGTTTACGCTGTGCTACAGATGTGTACACTGGGCAAAGAGGCCACCAGGAGGCGCCACTTGGGAAATGGGAATGTTGGGCCCAGGGCCGCCCCCCAGCATCTCTTTGCAGGTGGATCTCTTCCCCCCTTTCAAATGGCAGTCGTGTTTGCTTCTTGCAGTTAAAGGCGGACTGGTGGCTTTAAAGGGACGCTCCTTTCACTAATGTGCTGATTCTAGTGCAGTCGCGTTTTTGTGCCTGCACTGGGAGGAACAGCACATTTGCTGTATTATAGTGCGCTGTCCTAGTCTGCTACCAGCACAACCAGTTAAAGGTGGCAGGGCAGAGCGCTCTATATGTCCTATGGGCCAATGTTGTAGCTACTGGTAGAAGTGTACGCAAAATGCAGACAATTAGCAAACATTCAAAAGAACAGGGGTTTTCAAAGTTTTGTTTGTGGGACTTGCACTTCTAGCATGTTCTATGTGTGATTCGTAATTTATTTGAATTAAATGTAGATCATTCCCTAGTTAGAGCAGTAGTGAAAATCAAAACGTGTTAAAGAGCATCAGGCCCCAACTGCAGGTCAGTGCATATATCATTCAAATAGGTTTGAATATTAGATGTACACACATAACAGCAAACGTAGCCGTGCAGGCGGCGCAGTGCTCAGTGCCAAGTGAGGGGGTGATTGTCTTTATGCACTGCCGAATGAAATATCAAAGCTGAATCCAATATAAGCGTAAAATTCGAGCCCGACGGGTTCTCTGAGCTCCATGGGAAATAAGCCTGAATTCAGACTTAGAAAAAAATGTCAACGTCTTGGCATTATGTGCTTCAGTCAGTGGGTCTCATCAGGGCAAAAAAAACACCTAGCTACGTCGTAACATGAACCATGGCCTAGTGGACAGAAATTCGGTGTAAACTTTTACAATAAGTATGTCCTGTGCTCGCTGTGGTCTCAACTTCATCAAATTTACAACTCAGCGGAAGATAGCCGCCTGAACTGGATTTAACATCCAAACTGAAGAAAAAAGCGCAAAACAGCTGATACTCGAAAATTAGAGAGTTGCATAACTTGTAATGTAATATATAGGACACATGCTAGCTAGTCTCCCTTTTATTCCCGATGTATATAACTCATGGAGGAAAAAAACACATTCAGTATTCAAAAGTCATTTGTGCTGGAGTGTTTTTGCACCCGGTTTGTACAACAAGCTGAAATTAGAGTTGACTGTGTGGCAGAAGTTGAATGCAACACTTCTCTAGTGCTGTTTTATGTATTTGCAGTGGGAGGAATGTTATTAATTTCTTATAAAATGTATCTTGCAATGTTTTTGTAATGCGATTTATGGTTACCTTTGGTTGTGGCTACTCAGCAGACGTGTTTTGCAACATATGTTGCTTTCTCAAGGCTACTCAGTCAGTGCGCTTTACTAAGGTTCTTACAGAAATCAGTATGAATTGTAAACATGAACAAAGTGACTTTAGTTTCTGTGTTGCTTCTTGTAATGGTATCTGTTTTGGTTGCTTGAACAGTCTCTGCCTGCCGGTCTTCATGATATGCACGCTCCGTCAATGCAGATAGAGACAAAATTGTAATTGTAATTGTATTTATATAGCGCTTACTACACCTGACGATGCGTTGAAGCGCTTTTCCACCTCTCTTAACACACCCACCACTGTCCTTCCCCCCCCCCCTCATCCCTTGATCCAAACCCCATCAAATCAGTTGTATGTCAGACTGTTGCTTACAAAAATATAGTATGAAAAATAGGGTCCTAAATATTGTTTACAGAAATATCATCGCATGAGGTGTCGATTTTCTATTATTAACTGCAATGGGGCAATAGTTTTGCAAACAGTATTTAGGACTAGATATTTATGTCAGACGATATTCTGACTACGCTATTCTTATGCCATACCCATCACTCCTTGACCTTCTGGACTTGGCAAGTGAGGCATTCTCATCCATCCTACCCGGTCTCGTCTCACCTTAAAGCGATCTACAAATCAAAAGCATGCACAAAATAACTGCTGAATTGTGGACGAGAATGCTTGTCCACAAAGATCATCAACTAACTACTAACTGAGCCCCCGTTGCACAGCACAGCAGCCCACGTCATCTCTGGGGCCAAAACACTGAACACCTTCTTTAGACCAAGTCCCATGACGGAATCCATCTCTGCCCAAGATCTAACATTCCAGCCAACACCCAAGACTCTTCTCCTACAGCCTACTCATCACTAACGATCTCACAGAACTCAGCAAGGCCAGTGGCGCAGTTGGCATCCTGGCAGATTCATGCCCCCTCACCAGTATTCATCAATATCTTCTTCTCCACCTAGGAACAATCCCGATGAAGCCATCATCATCTGTGATATCTCAGTGGCCTCAAGATCTAATAGTCAAACTAATGTCAAAGAAACAAAACCTCCACCCAGTTTTAAAACTATGCCCATCATATCCTTCTTGAGGAAACTTCTCGAAAGATCAGTCTTCACCCTGGTCTTTGCCTACCTCTATGAATACCACAGACTCTCTCGTCATTAAACAGGATTCTGTCCTTGCCGAGGCACAGAGTCATCCTTGATCACCAACTAGCACGATCTCAAGACCACAAGGGACACGAACAATGTCGCTGAACTTCTTCTACTGGACAGACCTTCCACCTTTAACGCAGTACACCACCGGATCTTACTTAAGAGAGTGAGGGACCTTGGTCATCTATCAACTGAGGCGGATAACCTGCCATTTAAGTCCCCTTGAAGGCATTACCCCACTAAAGGAGCTTAGGCATCGTCCCTGGAGGTTAAAGAAACTAAGGTCTTGATCGAGGTGCGAAACAATGTGCCATGGTCTCTGTTAATCACGAAGGATGTTTATAACAGGCCCTCCAAATGCTTTATCAGCCCTAAGCAGCGAAGAGGGCTCAGTGAGTTAACACAAATGCTGACATCTACAATGATCAGAATAGCAGGAGTTAGCATCCAATTAAGCAGACTCAGCCTTCCATCCTTCTAAGGTCCGTCAACTGAGTACTATTACATTGGGCAATAGTAACATCTATTTTAAAGCACTGGTAATATGCGGTATGAAACACTATAATAAAAACCTAAATTTGTTAACCTACTACTAAGCCCTTCATTAATTTTATTTATTTGGTGTTTTATATAGCGCGAACATGACCCTAAATAGGGTATCAGAGCACTTTACATTTACATAGCTTTAAACTTAGAACAGCATGTTTGACGTGCAATTTTAGTAAGAATAATCAGCGTACAGCAATTTGCTAGAAACAGTCGTGCTACAAGATCCTAAGTAATTATACATTGATTTGGGAGAGAAACATTTGTGCTTTTACACTCATATATACAAGTCCAAAACGATAGTTAGGGGTCGATTTGTGTTAGCATGTGCGAGCTGCATGGTACTGGGGCACTGTAAAATTGCATGTAATTTACCATTACCATACAGTTAATCCAGCCTAGTACTGTGCAATTACAAGTTAAACCCCATGGGGAATTACTGTGGGGGACATATTGTTCCGGTCAAGAAACCACACAGAATTCTCAATTCTGTGAGGTTTAACACGTACATTTAACACTTGCTCTGAGCGGATGGTAAATGTGTGCATGGATCTCTGTGCTGGATAGGAGAAAAATAAGGGGGCTGAGAAGAGTAGGGACAGGAAGGGGTGGGTGTTTTCTGGCAGCGGAAACATTGTATGCTCCCCTTATTAAAAAAAAAGGGGGTATGAAGCATGGCTGCTGCTGCAGTGAGAGCCTCATGCAATTTTACTGTACAGAATTACTACACAGTAAAATTGGTCCTGGTTCTCCCACACCCAGATAAAACAAGTATAGAAAAGCCAGCCCACTTGAGGGAATACCGCTCAGTCTGACTTGTAATGAAGGCCTAAATTTGAAATGGATTGCCATGTACATAGCAAGACCATGTTTGTATTTCTCATCAAAACTCTTTCTAGCAGTTTTCTAAAACTCCAAAGGGAAATCAATAATTGCCCGGTGTGTTGATGGTAAATAAGGAGGACCTGGAAAAAATTGCCTATCAATAATCATAATTCACTGACACTTGGGCGAGTCCCTCAGGGTTCCCAGACTACCTGCTCTCAGAGGATCTTCTGAAAAGCAGACCGGACAGCATGTGTCAGACCAGTCTGGTGAGCTCCTTAGGCCCAACCACTGCAGCTCACATAATTCTACCTGCTGATGCCATTTCCATCCTGGCCCTGGTGATGATCCCATTCTCCGGGTCTCTGTGCCAAGGCTTACAGAAAGTATGCCCCAGCTCTCTGGCGTGTCCGGCAGCTCTGTTGGAGCCCAACCCTGCCCAGACCCAGCTAAAGAGGACACCATGCCTGTTCCTCATAATGATGTCACTCTCGATGTCTGGTCTTGATGAAGTCACCTTCCAGCTCTGCCCTAGCTGCTATCACATTCCATTACAGAGCTGATCTTGTGGTCATTGGGGGGATACATTTAATCACATATAACCTTACAGTAGTATTGTTTTCTTCTGGCCAATAGGACAACAAAAATTGTGAGCCATAGGGTGACCTAGATAAAGTTGCGTGTAACAGATTGTTATTTCCCCCCATAGACGGGGCTTTTTCAGCCAGACCTGAGCTGTCAATAGATGTCTAGGCTTTGTGTGCTCGTGCTCATCTATCGACGGACGTGTGTGGTGAAACTTCTTGTTGTCCAGGACCACACTGTGGACCAGATTTCTGAACACTTTGATCTGGTGCGGTCACCAAAAATGACACACAACTTAATTTGCACTGGAAAGTTGCCTAAAAATAACTCAAATTAGGGCTATGTGTTGGTTTATGCAACTTAGCATCAAGGTGGCATCTCCTGGGTGGTAAATGGGTGTTACCCAGCTACCATCCACGATTTTTGATGCAAAACCCTTTCTACTAACATTTGTAGACAGAGCTTTGCTCCTAAAAATGTGTCTCCTTGAGGCAGGTGCAAAGTATGGGAAACATTTCATTTTTACCAAAGTTTTTCCAACTTGCATGTGCTCCAATGTGCTTGCACTAGTGTTCAAAGATGGTGCAAGGCAGTCAAATTGTGCTCCAGCACTTGAAAAGAGAATAGTAGAACCAATCTTAGTAAATATGGTGTTATCCTGCTCTCTAATGCAATGCAGTGCAGCGCAACAAGTTTGGGAAGCTGGCTATCAGGCAGACACAAGCTCTGGTTGCACAGCAGTCCTCTGAGTAAGTGGAACACTTCCTATCTTGGTCAAAGAGAAATTGAAACTGGAAAAACAAGTGGGTCAGTGTCTCCCACTTTTATACAGTAAAAGGAGTCCTGAGATGTTTATTTACTGTCTGCACTTTCAGAACTGGTTTGGGTGGTGCTTCTTTCAAGTGTTCTTTACAGTCTGTTCTCTAGCTCTAGTTCTAGCTGGTTTCTCGGCTCTTTGTTTAGGACAGACACTATCTCGAACATTCCGCAACCTGCAGATTAGCCCCTTCCTGTACGACGTATTTGCGACTTGGGCCCTTCACCGTAACATAACCCACTGGAAGACCCTGAGGATCCAAAGTTCTATTCTTTTGTTCCTCTGCTCCCTGGGAAGCTTATCTTTCCTCAGCCTTGTGGATTTGGGTACTGGGAGTCCCCTTAGAGAGGACTTGTCTGCATGCTTGACTCCTTGGTTGAAGCCTACTTCGTTCTCGTCAATACTTATTCTACAAAGAGGACCTTGGCCCTCCACTTATTGTAACATTCTCCTACCTGTGTGACAGGCCTCTCTTCCCTTGTTGACTTATATGATTGCTGCCATATCCTTTGTCTTTCGTCTAGCACCCTGAAGAAGGTGTCTTACATTATGGCTTCACCGAAACATGTGTCGGTGCATATTTACTACCTGGATTGGAAGCCAGGGCCTACAAATATAGAGGATATTTCAATGTATTAGTACCTCTGATGTTCTATGAAGAATTGTATTCAAAATGATATCGTGAGTGTATCATTGTTTTGTAACCAGCAAATTCTAAGACAGATCATTGGGTTAATTACCCAGCGTGACATTATATTATGTTTTTAATGTGTTGAGGTGTGTATGTGTGGGTATGGTTGATGTTTGGCAGATGTCAGTATGAGTGTTAAATTTTAGCTTGAGTGGAATAATTATGTGTATATGTAGATTTGTAACTTCATCTCCCTTTGAATGTAATTGGGAGACAGTTGGCATTTTTACACAAAATATTTTGATGTATACATATACTTGAAGGAACGTATAAAGCAAATATTATATGTAAAAATTGGATTAATAAATACATCTTTGCGAATGTCTGATTTGTGGTTTTATGTCTTTTAATTAATCTAGGGGAGTTATCCCCGACCAATAGTGTGGAGTTATGCCCAATCAATGTAGTGGAGTTGGCATTTTGGTTCCTTTTTGTATTTTTTCCCCTGGTATTGCCTTCTTTATATTTTGTTTCAACAGGGGCCCTCTTTTGTCGAGTAGTTCTCTAGACACAGCCTTTGTGTAGAGTGATGCTTCTCACTGCAGGATAGTCTCTTGTTTGGGGAACCCACAACAGAGGTATACAGAGTTGTGGGGTTTGTGCACCTTGATATCAACAGCCACACTGAACAGTTATTAGGGGAGAGCCAAAAGGCTGGCCTCACCTAAAGAGGTCCCTTTCAGCTTATCAACCCTGACTGCAGTCCCTCCCTTCACCCCCACCATCTACCAAATGGCATTGCTAGAGAAAGCCTAACCAGCAGCTCCTCTCAGCAAAAGGTCTAATTGAATTTCTAAAGGAGACTTGTCTCCTCTGTCACTGCCTCAGTGTCTAGGTCTCCTCCCTCCATCTTCAGGAATGTGAGCAAAACACTTCCGCTGTATGGAAAAACCTCACCTCCATCTTGTGGACAGGAACAGGGCAGGGGCTTCCAAAATGTAATTCACAGGCCTCCATTACTCATACGCACAATGCATGTACCACACAGGACACGTACACCAACATGCACAACAAACACTTTGGACGGTAATGCTAGAATCAGGGTAATCGCTTAGAAGCAGAACTTTAAACCGGCGTAGGCCTCCACTCCAGTGATACAGATAAAAAGGCCTGATCATGCTGAGAATTAACAAAACATGGTAAACCACCACTACCGCTCAACATGGGAAACGACCTTAACAATGAGGTCAAAACACCGCAGTACATTTAGATCGCTGCTTTTACAACGCAAGTCGTTACCACGACTTGCACTGGACGGCGCTCTAGACTAAGGAATAGTGTGATTTTACTATTCCAACACCTTCCCTACTGTACGTAGGCTGGAGTTGGAATAGTAAATCATACTATTCCAAAGTCCAGCGCCCTACAGCGCAAGTTGGGGTAACGACTTACGTTGTAAAAACAGTGATGTAATGTACCGCGATGTAAATGATCGCGTTGTTACATCATACATCCCTCAACATGCTATACAAATGACAGGGACAAGAGTACATTAAAATAAATGAGGGCACACTTGGTGTGCCTCTTCAGGTCACAGGACAGGTCCAGGACCTCACTCATGTCAAGAGACAGGCCTCGGCCACTGAACATACACTAGATTATTGTGAGCCTAGAGCCAAAATCACAAACCAAGATACCAGATACTTGCAGTCGGGCATTCAGGGCAGGAGAGCAGGTGTGTACTTCATGAAGGGGATATTCCTGTCCCATCAACCACAAAATCACAGAATTCCAGTGGACGTGCAAATAACCAATTTACATTTAACATGCGTATGTGAGTGTCTTTGAACTAGAAATGATTTTGTTTCTCAGTGAATGCAACACACAGAGTCACTCACAGACTGACGTCTCAAATTCTTCTATTCTTTCTTTTTTTCCGAGGAAGGTACGACATTGACACCAAATTACATCAGCAATTCCAGTCTGGACATCTCATTCTGGTGCACGTGTGAAGGAAGTGGGAACCTTCTGGAAGAATGCAATGCTGTTCTGCACCTGTTCACCAGCAACACGTGTCTGCGTAAGTACCTGCAGTCAGAGACGTTTTAAGGTATAGGCAAAGTGGGAAATTGGCCAGGGTCCCCAGCTTTAAGGGGGGGGGGGCCCAGGGGAAGAGGAACTCTTTCTATCCATGATTTCTGTCAATTTCTCCATCTCAGCCTCGACCCAAGCTAGACATATAGCAGCTGTTTTAGTGTGATTCAATTTCTTAAAGTTTAACATAGTTTAATGTTTTGGGGCATTAAGCTAGCTTTAATTAGCTCAAAACGGGTAATAAGATGACACTGCCAGAGAGACAAGCATAAGTGCCAGAATTGTATGCTTGTTTACAGGCCAGCCGGCGTAAGTACCAGCAACAAATGCTTTTAAAGTAATGATCGGCAGAACATTTTGCCAAAATCCAAATGACGCTAAATCTAGCTGCAGGGAAATTTCATGAGCAGAACAATTCACAGTTAGCTTTGTGTCATAAAACTTTATGGTTTCACTTTTCATGGGTGTTGCCTTGATGTGGTTCAAGAACCACTCAGGAACAAAGAACTAATCATGAAATGTAATGTTTCATGGCATTTTTGTGTGAAATTTGCTTTCCATGTTTCAAGAGAGCACAGATGCGAAATTATGTAAACCACAGCTGCTTTGCTTACTCATTCCACAAAACAAAAAATGTTTTGCCGAGGTCTATTCATCAGGAACTGCAGTCAGGGGCGGCTCCTCCATTTGAGCAGAGGAGCGCCGACCCATAAGCCCCAGAGGTGAAAAATAAAATAGTAATAAGTTTATGTATTACCATTTCATTTTTCAGCAACCTGTCCTGAACTAAGTGTCAGGACGGGTGGGGCCAGTGCTGCTGAGTGGCAGCAGCAGGGAGCTGTGAGCTTTAAAATGCGCATGTCTCTTTGGCCGTTCGTCTTGGGACGGCCAACCAGACCTGAATGAGCATTTGAAAGACATCTGGGTTAGAGAAAGCGCAGGCCTCCAGTGCTCTAAGAAGCGCTGAGAGAGCCTGCTCTATCCAATACTGGTGCTGCTCTCATGCTGTGAGAGCAGCGCCAAGATTGGGCAGTGCAGTTCCCTGCTTCTGGAGCTTCCAGAAGACGCCCGAGGGAGGAGGACGTCACGCTGCAAGTTAGTAAGTCTATTCTATTTATTTATTTATTTTGTGCCCCACCACCCTCAGTACAAGCCAGCCACCAATGCTGCAGCAATTAACTATGTAAGTCACCCAAAAGAAATATTCAGGGCTGGGGGGTACACAGTGAGTTACAGTAACTTGCTATCCGACTGAAGTCTCTTTCCAGGAGGACAGAGACATCTAGGTCTCTCGTTACTGTGTGCTGTCTCTGCCAGACAGAGATTGATAAGGTAAAAGCTGTTAAGTAAAATACAATGAAATGAGCGCATTAAAATCCCTGTGAAGCTCCTTCCGTCCCCGGCAGCGCGGGGCGTTAATATTTAATGTTCATAAAAGCATCTTTTCCCTAGAATCCTAAGCAAGAAAACAATAGTGTTGAATGTTTACATCTCTCCTTTTTGAAGTTCACACCCGTTTCACTCGCCAGATCCAAGCTCGTAGACATACAGAGGTGCACATCACACAAACACTTGCCAAAGGCACTGAGACCCCTGGTTACAGGCCCACCGGCGCCCATAAATGCGATCATGGTACATGCGCCGCGATACTAAGGGATGGATGAGGACTGGATGAGGACATGGAAACACGATCACTAGCCAAATGTGCTGTGGCGGCTGGCATCTACGGGGAGAGGGGAGGCGGACGCACGCGAAAGCAAATAGAATAAAAACATTTTTTTTTTTTAAATTAAAAAGCCCTCCGTATCGGACCTCTTCTTTCTTCATCTGCTGCCCCGCCACCAGGTAATTCCCTTGACCACTCCTGGAGGTGCTCTCGTGCTGTTAATCAGCATGAGAGCAGCGCCCTAACTGGAGGGAGCGGCCTGACTTATTACCAGCTACAGCTAGAAACCGATACCCAGCCCACTAGTCTGCACTGACCGTAGGAGTCATGAAACACACTTTCCCTGCCCACTCCATCTTAAGAGATCTGTTATGCAGTTTGTAAAATTGTAGACACTCATTGGCGCTTTTTGAAAAAAAATCTTTATTAGGTTTTATACCAAGAATGCAACGCAATAAAAAGGTTCAAGTACAAAAAAAAACTGAGTACATTGTTGAACACTCAGCGTCTGAAGTAAATAAGGCAAAATCAGCAATAACAGACTAAAGGAACAAGCATTGGCATAGCCAATAGGTCTCGCCTTTTGGGACCTTATAAGTGTTTAGCCATGCAACAGTTGATGTTGTTGCACCAAGGATATTGTGCTGGATAACTAAACACTTATAAGGTACTAAAGGCGAGACCTATTGGCTATGCCAATGCTTGTTTACTGTGCGGCTGGTGGTGACAGTTGTTCACAATGCTGGTTAATTGTAGCCTTGTCTTCTGCTGCTGGGTACTCGGTAGCTGCTTTACAATAAGGGTAGTTACCTCCTGTGTGCAGTGTTTGCCTTGGTGCATAATTATCCTGAGGTTGGCATTTTATTCTTTTCTTGTCGTGTCGTTTTTGATAGCTCTATATTAAGCACACTGGAACAGCAATAAATGGATGAAAGCCACATTTGTAAAAAAGTATACTTGTTCGCCGACTTAGAGCAATGGTTTGACTTGCACATGCCTTGTAAACGCAGCACAAATGATAAGCAGTAGACGGCCAGTAAGGAAAAGGTGTATTTTGTCAACACAAATAAAGCTAAAAAACTTGGGGTTGAAACACAACCAAATTTGTTAGTGTAAAAGTCTAGTGAGATCTAGTTAGACTTGGCAGAACACTATGTCAGAGATTATCCTTAGTTAGTCTTTTTATATAGGTTGTGTCTGAATGCATTGCCATTAGCTATTAGCATAAACAATGGAAATGTGGGATCTTTACAGCCAATCAAAAATGATTTGGATTAAAGGCAATACCTGCTGTGTGGCCCCCTGCAGACCCCTGTGTGACTCCCAGTGGATGTTATACCAGTCAAACCGACGCATCTGCAATCGATGAAGAAGTCATTTCACTCAGCAGCTGGATTTTATTGATCTCTCTTCAGGTTTTTCATTTGACACCAAGAAGATGAAAGCCGTGCTGTTTTACTCTAACAGATGCAGATATTGCAGTAGCTACAGCAAGGACCTGTGTCTGACTTAAAGGACCAGCAATGCATTCATTGGAAAGGGCCTGCCTTCAGCTTTTCAAGGGCCTGCTAATGTGCTCTTTAAAACAGTGGGACCCGTTAGCTTCACTGCTGCTTGTTCATTTTTGGTGAGATTGATGTAACTGGTGCTCATGTAAAGCGCTCCAATACCTTCGGGTCGAGTTCGAGCTATATAAAATTGCAAAAAAATAAATAAAAGCTAACTAGAAGGGACCCTATCAGTTTAAAGAGGGTTTGCAGTTTGTCCTGAGTTCCTCCTCTGAGAGAGAGGCAGCGTCAGCAAAGGGAGGCCTTCTGCTTCAGGTGTGTTAGATCCACCTGAAGACCTGCACTTACTTGTCTGGGTTCCTGATACGTTTCCTCTTTCCACGACTCATAACACGTGGTACATTTTAATGACAAAACAAACTCCAAGAAAGTTTAACACTATCTTGTGCCTCTATCTGTTACTACTCGGAGGCAGATTAATGTCAAAAACTCAGCTTGCTGAATACAAAGAGCACATAAGCCTTGCAGTCCCTTACTGGCACTACACAAAACACAAAAATGACATAAAACTTAAAGTTTCACACTAGTTCACTGCACTGAGATGTCATATTTCTTCTGGTGAAGGCCTGCTCTGAGGAAATGTCACGGGTTTACAGCGTGCCCTGTGGATTAATTAAAAGCTCACTCAATAAGTTGTGGGACAGCAAGCGAGATTCCTATATACAGATGTGTAGCTAGCATTAGTGCAACAAGTGCAGCTGGGGCCACGACAGTTACGGTGCCCTCTGCACCCATTTAAGACTAGTTTTCACTTCCGAACTAATGGGTGGGCCGCAGGGGCGTAACACAGGCCCCCGCGTTGCGCTGGGGGCCCCGAGCTGCAGGGGGGCTCCTCAGCACAGTACTCAGGCCTGAGCGCTCCGGATTAAATCCGGAGCGGGGGCCCCTCCGTGTACATTGCAGGGGGGCCCCTTAAACTTTTTTTACGCCACTGGTGGGCCGCCATTTTCTTTGCTTGCATTGGGTCCCATGTCAACCTTACTTCGTCATCGTTCACACACGACACACAAAAGGCAATGGGAGGAATGCTTAGCACCAGTCTGGGTAGCATTCCCATTTCCAACCCTTCGTTTTTCACCCTACAAATATGTATGAAGCACACTGTGGAAAATATGTTGCCTCGAGGCACTGTGCTTAAAAGTCTCGCAGTCAGAGACATCTAACTGAGGAATATCGTTTAACAGAAAAATCTTTGTAACTATACTTGAAACTATAGTCTGTGTGGTTTTATTTTCCGCACAAGACATGTGGTTCGTGTTTTACAAGTATATTGTACCAAGGCTGGCGGAGTGACCTCACGACCTCTCAGTTCTAAGTGCAAATTTATGGTACCTACAACTCATCTCGGCCCCTAAGGCATAAGGACCTGGATTATCATTGCCATAGCACGATTCACTGTGGTTCACTTTGTCTAAAAGTTATTTTGAATCCCATTAACATAAAAGTTAAATGCTAGAGCGGAGCATGCAGGGAGTAGGGGCTGAGCAGCGCAGTCTAAAAAAGAGAGGGGCACTGAATGAGAAAGTCTGGTATATAGGCTCTTGGTTAAAACCCCTAGAAGAAGAATACATAACATTTCCACCAGTGCAGAACAACTTGGCCTCAACATTTGCCCCGACAGACCGGTACAAATATGACATTAGCCCTGACTGACCCGCTGGTCCGAACATGTGTGCTTTACACCAGTGACTTCTTGGTGCTAGCGTTTTGCACGTGGAGTAAAAATCACGCAAACAGGTGGAGCTTTGAAAGCACACTTATGGAAATGCTAGGCGACTTTTCAAAACATAAAGGCTTCTTCTAGAGACAGAGAAAATCACTGGACGCGCTTTTACACTTCTTTTTGCGAATAAGGCCCTTTGGTTTTTCTGTGTTAACGACCTAATTGCTAAGATGTTTTACGCCTGCATGTTTTCACACAAGCATCGTTCACGAGCCTTCGCGACCACTCCTCCACGGTCCTGGACTTTCAATCCGAAATGTACAGAGCTCTGACGTACCTGTGAGGCAACGTGCAGTACTGTAGAAAGCTTTCCACTAAAACAAGACGCGCGGCCAAGAAACGCGCTCTCTGGTGAGGGAGGGGGAGGAGGGGTGAGGGAGGGGGAGGAAAGGCAGATGGCGCCTCGCCAGCGATGCGAGGAATGGCGCGTGCACGCCATCGTGAATGCAAGCTGGTCGCCAGCCAAAAGCCAGTGGGTTTGCACTTCCAAAACCCGCTTACTAAAACTCTCGGCCAGACCAGCGCAAGTGCTGGTGCAGGCCGAGACCTAAAAAGGGAAGGTGTAAGGGGGGGGGGGGGGGTTAATGTTAGAAAAACAACAGAGCATGCTGTTTGGGCACAAAGCGGGGGGTTAAGCATCTGGGGTCGTATTACAGTAAGTGCCCCGGGGGCACAACGGACGTTTGCGCCCGCACTGTACGCTCCCGGGACACTTTGGTATTACAGAAGAGGGCGCTGGTGCTTGTGCGTCCCCTTCAGTAATACCGATAGCGCTGGCGCACATAAAGCTCCAGCGCTACCTTCAGGGGGCGTTCCCTCATTTGTATAGGGGTGTGCAAATGAGGGAATTCCTATGCCTCTGTGCCCACGCTATATTACTGACGCGGGCGCAGAGGCAAAGAAGCTCTCAGGGGGCGCACTCACAGTGCGCCACCTAAAAGGTGATTGCACCCGCCTGCAAGGGGATCTCTAATCCTATTCAAAAGTGCAGGCGGGTTGCCGCCTGCTTTGTGGAAAACACAGAGCTGCTGCAAACTGCCGCTCCGTATTTTCACATAAATGCGTTGCCCCAAGGGCAGCGCAAGTTCGCGAGTGCCCTGGGGCAGCACATTCATCATAATAGGGCACATTTTCATTGTTTGCTCCCAGCGCACCTTTTAAAAGGTGCGCTGGGCGCAAACAATGAAAATGCCTAATATGGACCCTGGCATCCCTACCAATATAGGGAGGCAAAGGCAAAATATGGGACTGGCCTACACTCGAAGCAGGGTACATAATGGCAGTGGGGGGGAGAACTCCAGAGCCAGTGGTCACCAATCAAACAAGCATTGGTAAAGCCAATAGGTTTTGGCGATCGGAGAGCTATTGGCGTTGTCAATGTCTTTTAGCCATTTTGAATAGCAGCACGGCTGCTGTTCAGCATGGCTTATAGTCATGTAAAAAAGTGCTATGACCCAACCTGCGCTGTATTCTGAACTCACATATTTGAAAGCACTTTCATGCGCGATAATGAAGAAAAATGTTTTGGTGAAAAAAATACTTGGGCAAGAGCGGGGTTCTGCTGTTTCCCCATACCATCCACTCATTCCTGGGGGATAGTATCCATGTTGAGAGCTTTGAAAGGATTCCCAGCCTGAAACACACCCTCCAAAGCACCTGGCCGCAGCCAAAAAGGTTTCTTTTATACACTTTTCAAGCGACATTTGGGCCTTAACCAATGTGGAATATGTGGAATAAAATCTAACAAGTTCTTTGACAAATGGACCTCCAAACAATGGTCCCTCAGCCACTAGGTCAGCTTCAGAGGTGGCCAAATCATTAAGTTTCGGGTCGATGCGCATGAGAATAGATCTCCGTCATTCTGTGGAAATAGCGCAGTTGGTGTTTCCCAGCTGGCAAATGGCCCGTTGCGCCCAACCCACTAGGACATCCGGATCCACAGGGGAGTTGCATTCTTTGGCATGGAAAGCCAATTCCAGTATCTTTGTCAATGGGCCAGAAATGTCCAGGAGTTTGTGCTGGCAATTACACCATGCACGGTCTAGGCCCTTCTTATTGTTCAAATCTCTTTATTGTATTTTCACGAAAATAGCAACAAGTAGAGCAATGTAACGCTACACAAATCTATTATATTGTCCTGATATTAAAAGTAAAAGGAAAACAATCCCCACTCCACATAAACTTTCCTGCCCCCACCCAACCCAATACTCATTTAGTGAAATATAGTAGGTTTAATACCACAACCTGCGATTAATTCTCATCTAACTGGAGTCTCAGACTTCCTTATCAAAGCCCTGGTGGAGGTGCGATTCAACATAGTCCGTGACCTCCTGAGGAGGGGTCCAATTTGAAGCTCTGGGATGTACAATCTCCTTGGGTTCAAATGTAAGCACTCCAGGGTTTTTAGAAGAAGAAGAGCGCCTCATCTTGCTAGGCCCAGGTTTAGATTCGTCATCACTGACCTCCGAGTGGGAGGATGCATAATCTGACTCATGGGGATCGACGAAAAAGGAGCTGTGTGAGGACTGTCGTTGAGGGTAGGCGCTATTATCATGGTTAGAATCCCTTTTGCGTTATAATTTTTCAAATGCTTCTGCATGCACCTCAACCTGATCATTTGCTTTGGCCTTCCCTTTTGTGTAGGGGCGTCATCGCTTCCTGCAGCAGGGATCAAAGGCTGCCAGCCCTGTTTGTGCGCATAGTTGCGTAAATGATGAGTGAAGGGGCCCAAAGCCCAGACTAGGGCCTTATTGACCGACTACTGCACACTGCAGTTAAGTGCATCTACCAAAACCAGCTCCAACTGGTCATTATTATCCTCAGGGAAAACCTCCTCATAAGGCTCCCACTGTGCCATTTCCTTGATAGTTTGACTGTTTAATTAGGGGGGCTCCTCCGCTATGGCGGAGGAGCATCGCCCCACTGCTTTTAAGCAGTGTGAAGAAGAGAAACATAAAATGATAATAACTTTAAGTTATTATCATTTTATGCTTCCTGACATGTCCTGCTGCTTTGGGGGTGGGCCGGACTGCTCTGCTCACGGAGTAGGGCAGGGAAGGGGTGGTTTGCCCACTCCTAAGTGCGCAATGACAGTTTGGTTGGCCCTCTCGGGCCACCCAAACCAGTCATGCGCACTTCCCTGTTCTCCATGCAGGCTGCATTTCAGCCTGCATGGAGAACAATCAATCAATCAATCAGGCGATTTTGAAGCGTGCTACTCACCCGTGAGGGTCTCAAGGCACTGTGGGGGGGCTCCGGGTCAGTCGAAGAGCCAGGTCTTGAGGCTCTTCCTGAAGGTGTGTAGAGTGGGGGCACGTCTGATGTTGACAGGGAGCTCGTTCCAGGTCTTTGCCGTGATGTAGGAGAAGGCTCTTCCTCCCATTTTGGCTCTGCGGATGCATGGGGTTTCGGCAAGGGCGAGGTCAGCGGATTGGAGGTTTCTCTTGGGTACGTGGAAGGAGATTCTTTCGTTGAGATATTGGGGTCCAAGGTTGTGGAGGCATTTGTAGGCGTGGGGGAGTATCTTGAAGGTTACTCTTTTCTCGACGGGGAGTGAGTGGAGGGTTCGCAGGTGTTGGGTGACGTGTTCATGTCGAGGGATGCCGAGGACGAGTCTGGCTGCTGTGTTCTGAAGGGTCTGGAGCTTGCTGAGCAGGGATTTGTTGATTCCGGCGTAGAGGGCGTTTCTGTAGTCCAGTCTGCTGGTTATGAGTGCATGGGTGAAGTTCTTTCTGGATTTGGGGAGGATCCATTTGAAGGTCTTGCGAAGGATGCAGAGGGTATTGAAACAGGTGGAGGCGATGGCGTTGATCTGTTGGTTCAGAGTGAGGGAGGAGTCGAGTATGATTTCGAGGTTCTGAGTGTGGTCTGTGGGGGTGGGGGAGCTGCCGAGGGCGGTGGGCCACCAGGTGTTGTCCCAAGTAGAGGGAGAGGGTCCGAGGACGAGGAATTCTGTCTTCTCTGAGTTGAGCTTCAGGCAGCTGCTGCTCATCCAGGATGCAACATCCTTCATTCCTTCCTGGAAGCTGAGTCTGGTGGTGTGGGGGTCCTTGGTGAGGGAGAGGATGAGCTGGGTGTCGTCGGCGTAGAATACTATTCTGAGTCCATGCTGTCTGACGATGGCGGCGAGGGGGCCACGTAGATGTTGAAGTGCGTGGGGCTGAGCGACGATCCCTGGGGCACTCCGCAGTTGATCTCTGTGGGTTCGGAGAGAAAGGGCATGAGTCTGATTCTTTGGGTTCTGCTGGTGAGGAAGGAGCAGAGCCAGTCGAGGGCGGCTTCTTGTATGCCGGCGTCGTGGAGTCTGGCGGTGAGAGTGCGGGGGGAGACGGTGTCAAAGGCTGCAGAGAGGTCAAGCAGGATCAGGCCGCGGTGTGGCCTTGGTCAAGGAGGGTGCGGATGTCATCTGTGGCGGCGAGTAGGGCGGTCTCGGTGCTGTGGTTGCGGCAGGATCTGGATTGGGAGGGGTCGAAGATGGAGTTCTCTTCAATGAAGTTCATTAGTTGGGCGTTGACGATCTTCTCAGTGACTTTGGCCATGAAAGGGAGGAGAGAGATGGGTCGGTAGTTCTTGAGGTCCATCGGATCTGCTGAGGGCTTCTTGAGGAGGGGCTTGACTTCTGTGCGTTTCCAGTCGTAGAGGAATGTGCCTGCTTCGAAGGTGGCGTTGATGGTGCATCGTAGCACATGTGCTATGGCGGCGGCGGCTCTGTGGAAGATGTGCGGAGGGCAGGGGTCCGTGGGGGCTCCTGAGTGAATGCTTTTCATGGTTGAAGCGATGTCTTCGGTGGTGATTGGCGTCCAGGAGGAGATGGCGGGCTGGCTATCGTTTTTGGGGGTAGGAAAGGGTTCGGTGTCCGGAGTCTGTCATTGAAGATGTCGTAGAGGGATCTTATCTTCAGGTGGAAATAGGAGCCGAGTTTGTTGCAGAGGTCCTGGGAGGGTGTGACGTCCGTGGCTTCGCTGGGGGGCTTGGTGAATTCCTGAATGATGCTGAAGAGTTCCTTGAAGTTGCCGGCGTTGGCGTGGATTTGGTTTCGGATGAAGGTCCTTTTGGAGGATCTGATGAGTTGGTGGTGTTCCGTTAAGGCGTTCTTGTAGGTGGTTCGGTCTTCCGAGGTTTTGCTGTTTCTCCATAGCTTTTCGAGACGTCTGCAGGTGCGTCTGGATTCTTGGAGGTCGGCGGTGAACCACGTGGCCTTCCTGGGGCGCTGTCTGTCGGGGTTGCGGAGGGGGGCGAGCTTGTCTGCGCAGTTGGTGATCCATCTTTGAAGTTCTTTGGCTGCGGAGTTGGCGTCGGTCGAGGTGGGTGGGGGATCGTGGATGAGGGTGGAGTTGAGGTGCTCTTTGGTGACCTTCCTCCAGTTCCTTCGCTGATGGCTTGGTGTAGGTTTGGGGGTGGTGGCTTTGTCGAAAGAGAAGTGTACGCAGTGGTGGTCCGTCCAGGGCGGTTGCGTGGTGTTGCTGAAGTGGATGTTGTTACCTCCTGCGAAGATGGGGTCGAGGGTGTGTCCTGCCTTGTGGGTCGGGGTGGTGACGAGCTGTTTCAGTCCGAGGTTGGCGAGGTTGTCCAGGAGGGTGGCGGAGTTGGGGTCGCTGAGGTTGTCGAGGTGGAAGTTGAGGTATTCGATGAGTATGTAGTCCATGGAGGCGATGGCGTGCGGTGCGATGTGGTCGGCGATGGTAGTGGTGAACGCGGTTCGAGGTCCGGGGGGTCTGTAAGCGAGGGTGCCGCGTAGGGTCGTTCTGGGGCTGGTCTGGATCTGGAAATGGAGGTGTTCGGTGGTGGATGGGGAGTCGCTCGTGCCTGAGGTGGTGAGTCCACGGGAGCTCTTGTGTGCGATGGCAAGTCCTCCTCCTGGGCGGTTGGGGCGGTCCTTCCTCAGGATCTTGTATCCGTCGGGGATGGCGGTGGCGATGTCGGGGGCGGAGGTGGAGTTGGTAAGCGGGACCGGCGTCAAGGTAAGCTTTTTTAATTTCTCCCCCTCCCCCACGTGACACCACCCGTGACACCCCTCCCCTCCGTGGCCCCTCCTCGCGACCCCCGTGCCTGCCCCCCCACCTGCAAGCCATGCCGGCCGCCGCTGTGTTTAATAGTCACCTTATTGAGAGGGAGCGGGGATCCCAGCCAGGCAATACACAATGTGCTTTAGTTATGACGTGGAGGGAGCAGCCTGGCTACACTCTAGGCCAAGCCTGTGTCAATTTATACAACCCTGTGCTATTTAAAGCAGTCATGGGAGCAAATATTACTGATCCACACACCAGTTGAAGAAAAACACTGCTAGAAAGGGACAAACGTGACCGCTAATGCCTTTTAAACATCGCGGAAGAAATACGGGCATGCATGTTGGGCTCAGGATAGAACTAGGACGTAGATCGCTCTCGGCTCCCACTCCACACCACACCACAGTTTCGTTGTCGGAAGACAGCCGAAGTTTGAGGAGCAATTGCGCCACCACGCGCTATTAACAAAAGACCTTCATAAACAAATATCGGCGGTAATGTCAATCACACCGCTAACACATGGGAAATCATCGTAGTGATCAGTGCGCATGAATAAAACAGGGAAACAGATGTAAAATACTGAAATATCCCATTAACATTTTCAGAATAAAACAAGTTCATGGAATGTACTTATCTGGCTGCGAAGCAGCAAAGAAAGAGGGCACAAAATGGAGTCGTCTGTACATATATGGGTTGCTCTATAGTGATTGGGGCATGTGGTATGTGATGTATATAGGTTACATGGGTAATGTAGTTTTTTGTTTATTTAAATGTGATTGGCATCTGAAAATTTACAGTAAAGAAAAGAGAAGCATATTCGGAGCCTCCGGTTCTGACAGAATCGCCCTCTAAGGACGGTACATTGTTGTACATTGTTCTACTTGTTCGTCGAAGAGTTAATTGCAGCTTCTAATGGAATTTCTTCTGAAAGTATTCCTGTTTTTGCGACTTATTTTATAAATCGTTTATATGGATTGGTTTATATTATTGTGTCAGACAAGTATTCTAGGTTTTATTTAAAACTGCTTATTCAAAACGTAATTAAAAAACTGGAACTCAGCTAGGAGTATGCGAAATTCAAACAATTTTCTTTTGCAGAATGTAAAATATCAGAAATATGCGAAATTCCATAAAATTCTAATCTGGCACTTTGTGCTACTTTTTAGTGCAAAATGCATCACTGTATTTGAATTGATAGGATGGCACACTTTCAGCTATGAAAAAGCACAAAAAAACGTGCTGCAACCAAGAGCCACTTGCATTCTGGTTCTTTGAGCAATAGGATTTGCACCTAGGTGACCCCAAAATTAAGAAAAGTTGTATAATGGTATTATTTCACACAATTCAATATAGAAGGCGTATTACAAAATGCCACAAATTACGTGAGTTGCACTGACGTTTTCATCATCAAAAAAAGGCGTCAGTCCTGGGGGGCGTGCCTGACGTCACGGGCCCCAACTTCATCTTGACAAACATCCACTCTTAACAGAAATGCTTCAAAAGCTCTCACTCTGTACACACTACGTAAAAAAATGATAAGCCTAGTGCTGCACCTGAATGTACTTGCCTTCATGTCATTAATCTTGTCTTTGTGGTCCCCCTTAGATATTTATTTGATTAACAGTTCCACTTCCTTACTTCTTCTCTAGTTCCTGCCACTTCTTTGTTAGTTCTTCATTCCTATATCAAAGATAGCAATTGAACTCTGCACAGGGGCGTAACGTAGACCCCTGCAGCACCTCCAGGCGGGCCCAACCCTTCGTGGGGGCCCCAGTCACTCAGGGGACCCCCAATCAGCACAAAGCCAATGAATATGGGAGACTCGGAGGCTAGTCATCACATTTTGCAGGGAGGCCCATCATTTTGCTTTACGCCTCTGTCTGCGCATAGTCGAACAACATATAAAATTGAATATCCAATCAACATATTAACAAAAACATGTAAACACCATTCGAGGAATTATACCTCCTGTTGCCCCCACAAACACATATTTAACCAAATCAAACTGTGTGTGGGACCAATTGAAGGGTCTGGGTAGGTTTCAAAACCCAAGCAGACATCATCAAACAATGGAAGATTCTTGAGTGCCTGTTGATGGTAATTGTTAGAGATTCAGAACTGGTTAAAGCCATCTGTGTTTCTTTTCTCTACACTGGATGGGCCCTTTAATAGAATACACAGAGCACAAGCTCGCGCCCTGAGTGCTAAGGCACAGACTTCACATGAATGAAACCCGTATGGAGATGGTCACCGGCCAAACAAGTGTCTTAAAGTCAATTGAGACACAGAACAACAGGGGCAATTGAAATCCTCCAACATCCTCTGGAAACTGTCCCACTTCCACAAAGAAGACATGTTTCAGTACTGCAGTGAAACAAAGAGCCTTACACAAGAGGAATGAAATGTCCTGCCAAATGACAGGAAATGTCGCGTGTCCCTCAGTTCCGAAAGCGTTGCGCACAAAACATGAATCCATTAAGGTTTTATTTCATCCAGTTAATGGTGTTGTGAATTGAAATTACTGCAGAGAAATGTAATTTGTAAGCTGGGCATCTCTTTTATGTAATTTGTATTTGAAAACTAAATCAGTGCTATAAAAGACTTGAGTAGGCCTTTGAACAACAAGTTACAAGTGGTTGCTTCTCGGGTGCCCAGGGCCAGCATGTGTGCATCATCGGCAGAAGGAGACAAAACACTTTGCAGCAATGCCGCAAAATTACCTGGAGTCTTCTTACATTGTTAGAGGTATTCCTATATCCAGTATACCATTAGTGTGGTCTCGTAGGATGTCACATTCAACACACAGTTTCAGCCATGAACTTCAGGGGCGCAGATGTGTCGCTAGACTCATACGTGCACATGGGCCGAGAACACCACAACACCTACGATTGGGTGTATGTTCCTAAGTGTAGCATTTCATTGAGGTTAACATCAATGGGTGTATGTATAGGTATTTGTAGAACGCAAACCGAGCTAAAGAGCAACAAACTTCAGAAGCCCAGTGATGTGATTACTTCCAATGAGGCCGAATGTTCGAAGAGGTTCTTCCTGTTGTATATGGAGGTCGTATTCTCTAAAGAGGCGTGTCTTCAGCTCCTTTATATGTCTGGTATTAGCCAGGACCTTTTGACTTTACTAAAATTATATATAAAATATACGTACTTTTTGTGGTTTTCAGCCAGTCCTCTTCATCCATTGGTCTGTTGTGGCAGTCACATTTCTTCGGCCCACTATGGCATAGAGCATGTGGCAATAGTTCATCCCACTTCAGCCATTGGCTAACTTCACTGTGAGTGATTGCATTCAGCTTTTTCACAAGGAGCACATCCACACACAAAGAAGATCCCTTAAGTGCCAGAGACTCCCATGATAATGTTAGTTTTGTTGAGACCAAAACATATTTCTGCTTTTAGCTATTGTTTTTGTTATATTGGCGATGGCCTGGCAGCTCCCCCAACAATACAGTGTTACAAAAACCATGACAAAATGAAACAAGCATTAACAAACTTGAAAGGCTGGTAGTCAATGCCCATCATCTTGGGTTTGCCAATGCTTGTTTTTGAATTGCACGCTGGTAGGAGCAGTTCTGAGCTTGGGGAGGATGTTTTTCCAGATACTGGGTGCATAGATAGAGCAGGCTTGTCTTCTGGTCTTCTCTCTTATAAATGTCTTCGTCTCTAGTCTGGCAGTGTATTGGCTCCTACTGCGACGTTATCCGCTGGAGGTGGTTATTGTGTCTGCTAGGTCTGCTGCAGTGCCGTTTTTGGTGGCCTTGTGTATAATGCAGCTAATATTCAAGATGATGCAGGCTTCAAGGTGGAGCCAGCATTCTACCTTCAGTGTTGGGATGAGGTGGTTAAACTTCTTCAGGCCTTTGATGAGACATGCTGCGGTGGTTAGTATACCTTTCGGGGACAATGTAGTGCCGGTGAGGCCGTTATGCAGAGCTTTGCCTCCATCCACTTGAGTGAAAAGCAGTACTTGGACTGTGGTCTTACAATCATTTTTGGCTAGGAAATGTCTCTCTTTTTTCAGGAAGGAGAGCTGATACCATACTATCTGTGTTTTCGTGGCGCTATGTTCAATACTAAGCAAACACATGCAGAGACTAATATACCCACAGACATGGTTTTTTCAGGCCTTAGTGTCACTAGCCAGTAGTGCTCGCCATTAATGCTGCTGGCACAGGCTTTTCTTCTCACTGCCACAGAGCCCTCGGTACCGTTGCATCCAATGAATAGCCAAGACGCATTTAGCTTTTTGGACTCGCCAGTGGTAGCTGTGGTCATGCAGTCGAGGTTTTACTCTTGAAGGTGGTGACAGCTTAGTCTCAAATACAATACACAGAACAGAAGGTTATCACAGTTTTAAGATCAATTTATTTCTTAGCTTAGTTTAGCACTATTATATGCCAACATACAAGCCCAAACAGCTTTTATATACTAATGTCATAAAACAAAATGGTGCCCACCACCTGTACTTTATATGGAGCAGTATTATCATATGGGGCCAACTTTGGGAGTTCTCAGAAGTACTTGAGTCTTCGGGAGCTACTACTGTGTTCCTCAGGAGTAAGTATGGTATTAATGTACATTTGTGCATTTTACGTGAACCTTTTTTCTTCTGTTGGAAGCATTTTTCTCTGTTAAGGGTGGGCTTCCCATAGTCTCCCGTCTTGAAACTACGGGAGTGTTTGGGGCACATTTCAACCAAGCTTGTACATGAATGATAACCTTTTCAGGCCAAACGTTAGGTGTGCAAATAGAGTGGGAACAGTGAGTCAAAATTTTCGTGAAAACCTACGTTACATCTTGGCTGGTTTTTCCAATATTGCTACCGACTAGTTACCTAGGAACACCTACATTTCTATCCCTTTGCTAAATATACTAGTCTGGAAACTACTGACAACTTAGTGGAGTTTGGGCGGTAGTAAGTAGAATTTGAAGTTTGAAAATTTCACAGATCCTGATGCCTTTCCAGCCTGCATCAACTTGAAAACAGCTTCATCATCTACAAAGCCATGAGGCTTGGCAAGGCTGCCTATCTGACTGAAACGTTCAATACCTCTGTCTCTGCAAACCAGCAGTCAGGATACCATCAGACTGGAAACAAATAAGTGCAAATAAGAAAAAACACAAGATAACTGGCTTTCTCCACCTGTGCACCCAGGATTTGGAACAGTATCTACACACCCACCAGGCAGCGGCGGCTGGCGACTTTTAAAAGTGGTGAGGCACGTGCAGCGCTTAAAAGTAAAATCATTTTCTGAACTACGGACATGCTTACATTTGTATTGCAGAGGTGATCGAAACATTCTATATATAGGTACGTTTTATTCATACAGAATGTGCACCAATCACCTTTGCAATGCAAATGTAACTTTAATTAAAATAAACATAAAGAAAAATATCCTTAGCTTGATGAGCTGATCCTTGGACTCGCGCTGCCAGGCAAAGATGTGCATGCTGGGTAATAGCACCTCAGCCAATCCAAGCACTGCTGTCATGCTGCTTTTAATAACAAACAGCATAACAGCAGTGCCAGGATTGGCTGGATCAGGGAAACACAACGCTCCGTCGGAGACTGATGGGGGTGTGTTATAGCTCTTTCAGCTCCCATGCAGAGTTGATTATGGAAGCAAGAGCTCCGCATGTCAGGCTGGTCTCAGCAAAAAACATGGCCAATCTGACATGCGCCGTTCATTAACACAGCCTCAGCCAATCATCGCCACATTGCTCCGTAGCCCCATCCCTTACCCTACAGAACGAAATGCACCGGGATATGAAGTCTGTCTGGGGTGTAGTGGCTTGCAGTATAGGGTCAACGCTCCCACGCTCCTGTGGATGAGCCACCCCTGCCATCAGGAATGCCCCAACCCTGCTCTAACTTAGGAAAGAGTGGAAGACACACATCACTGTGCAGTATCAGTACATAAACCAGCTACCCTTGCTATCATATGTTGACTGTTTCTTTGCCTTTAACCCTGTACAGTGCTAAAATGCATTTCCGCTCTACAAATACTGCATACATCCATACATATACGCTCCTGAACCATGATTTGGCAATTTATAGCATAAGTTTTACTTTTTGGTTATAACAGAACCCAAAAAATTTGCGCTCGCTGGCTGCTCTTTCCACCTCAGCAACGGCATAAGGCATTCGATACTGCTAAAGCTACTTGTACTTGGACCTACCAGATTCACGCAACAGTCCAATTCTACTCCCATTCTCCGATACCGAAGAGAAATGAAAAGTCATAGTTTGAAAGTGACAGACAGCCTCATTAGTTTTACCTCTAGCACTAGAGAAATCACATATTAGATCCTGTAGGCCCCCAATAAAGATTCCACAACCGGTCATTGCTAAAAAAAACCTGTATCTGATTGTCCCAAATCCTGAAATTGCTACTTGCACACACAGTGAAGGCATTTATCAGGCTTCCTGTATCTTTTAAATTTAAAACTGAGAGCAAAGATAGTTCCTTGCAAAAAGCACACTATGAAGCTTGCATATTTTCTTTTCTTGAACATAATTTCAAAAGATGTGATTTTCACATCAGCAGCACGTCACGCTGCTCGACCAACTGAATACCTGAGGTGTCAACGTGGAAAATAAAAGAAGCCATTGTTGCCAAAACATTGCTGTAGTTAACCTGTAGTTTGACTACATATCGCAAAGTTTAAAGTAGGGAGGGTTGAGTATAGTTGATTAGGGGGTGCCTTTGTCAAATTTTCAGGATATTACGAGGCCGGGTACAATTTTCATTAGACAGGCTAAAGCACACAAATTTCATTTTATTTTCCATTTTACGGCTGCGTTAATTCGCAAAAATTTCGGCTGGTTTCAGCAGAAATTCTCAGAGGAAGTGTAAAAATGAGGTTTTCTGTGACTGAAATATTTTCTGCTGGAACCAGTGTCTTTCCAGTATATTGCATTACTGTTTTAGGCTACTTATGCCCTCGTGTTCAGTTCTCACATGAGTAAAAAAAAAAATTATAACGCCTTTTATTGCATTTTTAGCACGACGAAATAACATTGAAAATACAGGTCAACCAAATACATAATTAGGTCCTGTTATCTCACCCATATCAAAACCCCATCGATCAACTCAGTTAAATCAGTCTAAGTTTTCATGAAAGTGGATGTAATTAAAGGTTGTGTAAAGGTGCATAACCACTAAGAGTGTCTTTCTTGTGCCTTATGTATCACTCAAATGAGAATGAGTGGTCCACGTACCCCAAATCTTCCTGTTCTTATTTGGACAAACTCTGGCAACATAAATAGGTTCCTTTAGCTCCGCATACCCATCTACACCTCTCCACCAGGCGGCGGGTGAAGGTGCGGCTTCGGATATCCAGTCACTAGCAACATCCCTTTTAACCACTAGCGTACCCATGCCCACTAAAGTTCTTTCCCCCCTTGGCACTAATACACATACATTTGCGTAATTTCATATAATTTTCACAAAAAATCACATGTATTTTGTGAAAAGAATTAGTCCTTGTTCATTCATTCATTCAGACATGCACTGCTTCCCTCAGTTATTATGACAGGAGGACAGTGGTGTGATTTTAGTTCCCTTTCTCCCTCTTGTCCCATCTTTGCAGATGCTTCTTGTTCTCTGGCCTGAGCTGCAGTATTTTTTCCCCTAAGCTCAGACATGCCTTTCTATTCTCTTACTTAGATTAGACGCATCGAGCCATGCACCTACATGTCTTGTGTGACAGCATACGTCCCTACTTAAAGTGGGAAACGTGAACCTACAAGCCCCACCATGCCAAGTTAGGACTTGCTCCAGATATCACAAATGACATAGTCATTTGGCAGCTATGTGGATAGTTTCTTTTAATATGGAAATCTTCATCGTTACACACCAGAGTAAATTTATGTGTTTAATTTAGCATTTTATTAAAGAAAAACACGATGCTGATGTGTGCTGCCTGTAAACACACACCTGACATTCCGGCTCCCTTAGGTCTCAATATGATTTGTATCGGTAACTCCGGGGTTGGAGAAAATCTGTCCCGTGACGAGCTGGACCCTGGGGGTCCACTAAGAATTGAAGAATTAGAGAAAACTCAGTCTTTCCGAGTCTGATTTCCTCAGTAATTCCTCGTTTTTCCCTGTGCTTGCAAACGGAAATGTCAGCTGTTTTTAGCAGCCGAAATCCCAGGATGAAAGTAAAGGTATCAGCGGTGTTTCCACAGATCTCATAATTCCAATAGATCTGGTAATTTCTGTTACTGGCTCAGTTGGAATGAAGGGACCAATTGTAAAGCAGGCCTTAGAAGTACAGTGTAGATCCTCTATTGTTGCCAGTTGTCCAGCTGAGTCCCTTCCAGAAGGGTCTGCAGGGCAGTGGTCCATGTCTCTGCTGCTCAATTCTTTCAACTGGATTTTTTTGCCAAAGTGCCTTTTTCCCTTTGGGTTTAAGGGTGTGCCCATATTACCTGAGCGGGAGCCCTCTAACTCCATCATCAAGCTCCACAACCTGTACCCCAGTTTGTGGGGCTCAGGGGACCAGCACTCTCGGCTTCAGGAAAAGGTCAGAGTTCATAAGTTCTTCAGTTTCACCTCTGTTTAGTTATCTGATATGGTCTTCAGCAAGGTGGCCTCAGCCTTGCTGTTCAAACTGAAAGAAACACCTTCGGGAATGGGATCATGCTCATGGCGGAGATGCAGTGAAAGCCGATACCAGCATTGGGCTGAGAGAGCCAATCAGATGGCCACATTGTTAATACTGGTGCTTCTCCATGCCAGATTCTCAATGCACTGACAGTTTGCGAACGATGCTTACAACACTTTGTTACTCTTGCTCCATGATGTACTCTACGAGAAGCAAATTTCACGTGATCCTCGAAATCCAAAAAGCAAATTGAAGACCCCCCAAACCAGGCCTTTTCACACTTAACTACAAGACTATGGAACCCTCTGCCTGAGGATCTCAGAATGTGTCTCAACATGTACTCCTTCAGGGGAAACCCGAAAACCCACTAACTCAGATCATATCTATTAGACTAACTCAACAACCTCTACCCTGCTAACTTTACTGTTCCTCCTCTACAATTGTTGATGTTTATCTGAGTGGTTTGGTCCTTGTTAAACAGGTACTACCATCTATAAATAAATTAATAAATACTCTACGGCGTTATGTACAGGTCTTTCCATGCGCTGTTGGAGAGTTTTGCCTATTGAAAATAACTCGTACAATAAGGATCTAACTTCTCGTTGTAGAGAAGGCAATTCGAGCTCAGATGGGATTGAACCCGGTGCTGCCTCAGGCCCTCTCAACCTCCCGCACCTTCCAGAGGGACGGTAGTGATGCCTCCTTGATGTCTGAAATGCAGCAGGTAATATGTCGCTCTTATAAGCTCTGCAAGTTATACCCACTAAACAAAAGAGGAAGGAGGGCCTGTTGCAGGAGGGAAGTATGAAACCAAAGTGGTTCTAAGGGGTTGGTACTTGGTAGCAGGATTGATGGCAGGAACAGATGAAAGTTTTCTGGGTTCTGGATGGCCTTCTTCAGTGATTGGCAGGAATAAGGGCTGAGGAATGGCAGGAGTGGCTAGCAGGGTTGTGGGTTGTTAGCAGGACAGCTATAAAAAATGTTAGTGATTTGCAGTAGCAGGCTGATGGGGTGGGTGGCAGAATAGGGGCTGATTTTGTTTCAAGGACCGTTAAAAAAGGGGCAGCTGACAAGAGCGATTAAAGGCATTCGGCGGGGAGTGGTAAGGCTAGGGTTGTTCACAGGATTCAGGGTGTTCACGAGGCTTTTGGTTGCTGGTTGTGTTGACTTACAAAACTACTGGGTCGGAAGGAAAGTGTATCAAGAATAAGATTGAACTGAGAATAACTGGCAGTTGCAGAACTGCAAGCAGCTTGCAGGGTAAAGGGTGGTTGGTCAACCTGTTGTGTACTTGCATTCTGTTTGTACTGACCCCTATCTGACCGGCTGTTGTTTCTACTTTCTGCAGGTGGTGGAGGTGGACACTGGTAAATTTGCTGAACGTCATGAAATCACCACTTGGGGCTCCGGGGCCCCTTCTAATAATACGTCAGCAGGCTCCCTCATGCCCTCTCTGCCGCTGACACTGCTTCTCGGCTTCCTGCAGGCCGCTCAGCTCTGATGCTGCGGGCCCCCTATCTGCAACTGACTGATATTTCCTGAACAAGGTGCAACCTCAAGTAGACACGGCATAGTAGGCAAAGATCTGCTCTGAGTGGGACATTCCACAAAACTGCAGAAGACACCCGGCTTCGGCAGAAACTACTGCCAGCCCCAAGACTGGCACTCTTCACCCAGAGCCGACCAGCACTCATCGCCAAATCTCAAGGCTGGGCAGTTCTTGCATTCGCTTCTGCAGACTGTTCCAGTACTCACTCCTGCTTCACCAGGGTGGACAAGCTCCCGCTCTCACTCCAGTGCGATGGACCAGCTCTCGGCATCCAGTCCTACCACCCACTTCATTGCACTGTACCAGCAGCCTCCCCGCAGGGCCCAACAGCCCATCCACTTATTCTATGGATGGGAACAGAAGCTGCTCTTTCTTCACTGTCTGTTCCGCACTCACTGCTTCTTCTATGGGCTGGGTCAGCACTTATCCCGGCCTAATTAAGCTGGACCAGCGGTTGCCCCGTACTTCTATGGGCTGGGCCAGCGGTTGCCCCATGCTTCCATGGGCTGGGCCAGCCCTTGTCTCCATTGCAAAGAGCTGGACCAGACAGTGACCCTGCTTTAGAGAGCTGGACAAGCCCTTGGCATCGCTTTACAGAGCCTATCACCCCTTGGCACCACTTTACACAGCTGGACCAACCCTTGCCACTATTTTATGGAGGGGGGTAAACACTCTAAGAAATGTCCCTGGAAGGAAGGTTCCAGCAGTGGTCTGATTTTTGATGAGGGCGGACTCATTGTGCACGGCATCTCCCAGGAGCAAACTCAACAACCAGCTCAGCGGCACAGGACTTTCTACGAGTGACACACAGCGCTTTCCTTGTACATGTAAACAAACCCTCCCAAGGATGTTCACACAGTCTCCGCGTGGATATGCAAATAGACCCTTGGATGTGCAAACAGACTCTCCCATGAACATCCACACCGAGCCTTTACCAGAACAAGATGTGCACACAGACAATTCATTCTGCACAGGAACTGCTAATGGCATTGACATATTATCCCAATCAGCATAAGACCTCCTTGCACGTGCCCGCACACCTTCCCTTAGACATGCAAATTACCTGCCCTAGCACAGTACCCACTAGGGAGGAGCAATGTGGAGCTTATGCTCTCCTGATGTGCCCTAGGGTTCATTTCTTCCAGGCATTAGTCATAAGACTAGGGGCCTTGGGTGTAGCTTTGAGTCTGGCTCAGCCATGCTTGAAGCTTCTTGGACCATGATGTACATGCAATCACCCACGCATGAAGCTACCGGGCCTGGTTTTGTTTCAAGGAAGTGACACTTGCCCGGAAGTTCTTAACAGGAAGAAGCCCAAGGCAATGGGGGTCGTGTACCATACCAGCGAGGCAGTCATCGACTATTCCTGCCATCTTCTCTGTGCACTTATCAAGCAGCGGAGGCCGAGCTGAAGGAACAGAGGCTTATTCTTCTCTTGTACAATACCATATTGAGCATTGTACTGGATGGTATGCCCCAAGAGGGCCGTGGCGGGGGCTACAGCAGACTTCAATTAGCACTTAGAGAGTGGGGCTGTAAATACAACAATATTACAGATTATATCACGTGGCTAAGCATTAACTGAATGGCAGAGTTGAAAACGTACACTCTCCCCCGTTTCCAGCCTCCCAGGCCTCGCGCCCTGCCTCTGCAGCCCCAGTATGCTTCTTTCCCTCTGGACTGCACACTCTCTGGCGGGCTCTTCTCTGCAGGCCTTGCACACAGTACCCCCCACCTTCCCTCCCTCTCTCTCTACCCCTCTCCCGCTCTTAAATAATGCAGATTGCGTTCTAGCTATATCTACTATGCGCATATGATCTGGGTCTGCAGCCCCTACACATAGTAGTATGGCAACTACAACTAGGTATCTGTGTCTCTACAGCCCTTGCATTCACAGTCGTGTCTCCCCGCTGCCCGGCACACCGTTTGTATCTCTCTCAGCTCCCACACCCAATATGTCACTATCTGCAGTTCCTGCAGACAGTGGTACCACTCCTTCAGTTGCTGCACCATATGCTGCTCTTTAGTTCCTGCAGACACAGTCCACCCACCTGGGACAGACCAGCTGCTGTACACAGAGGTGTGGCTCTCTCCAGCCCCTCACATGGAAGGCAGACTCCCCTCTGGAGTGCAGTACCTGCTCCAGACCACCAATACCATGACTGGAGCATTTGCTTAGGGTCAGCCCTCGAGTCATTTTTTACCTTCCGGGATGAAGGGCATAACGTATGACTCTTCAACCATATGGTGTAAGGAGAACCTCCTTGCATGCTCCTCCACTCAGCCGAAGACCTTTGCAGTCTGTGGAGTGGCCATGTGAAATGCAGTTTTGAAGACTCCTCATTACATTTTGTAGGTTGCACTATCCTTTTTGAATTTTGCACTGGTGGGCGCTAATTAGGGGTAGCAATTGCCCCCAGGGCGTGCCCCTTGGTACCCCTGATACTTCCCTTGCTATCTATAGGGGCATGAAGGTAGCAGAAGGACTAGAGAGGAAACAGAGCTTTAGGTGCCCTGTTTACTTTCCATAGGTTCCACTCCTGGCCCTTCCTCCAAATGTCCCCCACCACTCAGAGGCTTTTGACGGATTAAAGCCTGGAGTTGGGATAAACCATGTGATGTCACCAAGGGACCAAGGGTGTGTGATATGTTATCTCACATTTAGCCGCATCCATGTTCACACTACCACTCTGGAGGTATTTAAAGCCTTCCTGTGGCATGCTCAGATTCTTGAAGAGCTTCCTGCCCATATGTGGGAACCCCCCCATCACCATCTCCATCACTGGCCTCTGATGCCCCGACCACCACAACTCTAAATATGGTGTATATCAATATTGTTTTTTAAGTGTGTTATTTTTCACTTTATTGCCCCTAAGGCATCCAGTTAATTAAGCGTTATAGCCCGCTGCCGAGGGCAATAACGGTTGTTCAAGGACCAAACCTGAGTTATGAGCACCAGCAACAGGCGAGGGTCTATAATGAGGATGAGGGCCTTTAATTACCGTTACATCCTGATGCAGAAGGGCTTTAAAGCTTTTAAAACATTCCGCCGACTGAAAGCAGAATGTTATAAATTAATCAGGGAGTAGCAGAAAGATAAACATTGGAATATCAGAGCAGAAACCCTTTACCAGCCATTATTGGCCCTGAGCCACTTCCTTGTCTTCAACAGAGTTCCCAACATTACAATGTTCTACTGAATAAAGAGACTCATACACATTCATGCCTTCTACGCATATATTCAAGCTTGCATTCTCCATGCAGGTATATAGACACATTTTCTCTCACAGCATGTATACATACCTAGATGCTCATGTACACACTAAACACACAGAATACTTTGTGCATTGGACACTGAAACACACTCTGCACACAAACTTTCACACAAGGTACGTGCACCATTTGAATGTAGGAACACTTGTTTGTACACATAGAATGCGGACTGTCAGACACATAAGACATCCACACATTCTCAAACAATCCCCACATACAAGAAGGACACGCACACTGCCTCTAAATACTAACACTGGCAGACCCAAATCGCCATATATTCAGACTGTTACTCTACCGATCTAATGCTGTACGTCTTTGGTCACCTTAGTACAAGCCAGATTTCTGCCATTGACTTGGTCCAGACTCCTGGCAGGCTTTTGTCAGCCATATTGTAACTTGCCTGCTTGTCCTGTGATGAGGGAGGCCGCTTGTCTCATTTGGAAGACTTTGGAGGATATTTACTAACATTTTGTGTGGCGACTTGCATGATGAAAAGTGATGCAAAAAATAGTATCTGTTTACTTACCATTAAAAAAGTCTGCTGGTGCAGCACAAAAATGTTTAGCGTTTGGCAAGAGCCCATGTAGCCCTTATTAAATCCAGGCCCTTGTGTTTCCTTTAACTGTCCCTCCCTTGGGTTTACACACCATCATCCATGCAAAGGGAGCTCTTGCATATTGTATATCACAGTACACTGTAGATCATCAATGGAAAGGTCCCCTGGTCCTGTTACCAGCCCATCATCCCCTGGATGACAGGAGCAGAAATCCACCAGAAGGGGGAGAGACAAAGAATACACATAGAAGCGAAAACAGATTTCTCAATTGTGCTAGGAAGATGGACACAACTGTTACGTTCAAGAAAATCCACATGTACAGGCAGAAACACAGATAACTTTATTCTTTAGGCCCAACTTACAAGAATACTGTATGTTGGTTCCAAGTAACACACCTCACCAGGAATTTATAAGTTCAGCTTATCTACTGATATACTTCGATGGCCACAGGAGACACACTTCCAGAGATTGAGCTCTCCTGCAGCTCAGGCTCACAAGACACTAACATGCAATACTTCTACTCTTTCTTACTTACACAAACAACAATAGACATAGCCACAGAATACGTCATACTACACCAAACCCTGGCCAGCCAAAGCCCCTAAGTGATGGGAGGCCACATGGGTGGGATGTGCGGGTTATGGTCTCTAGTCTCCCCATAGAATACGGTTGATGGGAGATCCACTCTCGTCTTTGATCCGGGGCCTGGTCCAGTCCTCCACTGAGTCTGAGAGGGCTGCACAAGTAGACATCTCTCCCCGTCTCACTGCAGCAGCCAAGAATTGCTTCAACGGATCCTCAACTCTCAAGCCTTTTCCATTAACAAGGTGGGACACCTGCACTTTCTGTCCGCAACTACTGCACCCTGCGTTTTCTCCATCTGTGCATTTAAAACAATCTCTTCCATCAATGCTCTCATTTAAAAGTTATATTTGTAATTAATGTGTCAAGAAATAGAGCTGTAGTTTTCACCACTTTACATCTAGCCTGCTAGGGCAGAGTGCCTGACCTAATATCTCCACAGTGCAGGATTGGCATCTTTCGAGATGTTTGCACGGTGTTCCTGCCGCCACTACCCTCTTTTGTATTATGTGTGTATGGTCTCCAGATTCACCCTCTCTAAAAGCCGACTTCGGTGGCTGACTGTTTGCCCTGAGGATCTCAGCAGTCTGTTCTGTGGGAAAGGAAAATACAAAAGGTACGGTGGAAATGGTAAAAATGCCCTATACGGGCTTTTGCCTAGACCCTAGGATATGGCAATAAGACAGTCATATTGGATGAGGAAACCTCACCCACATTTTGTGGCGTGCTTCATTATCAGCAGCCTCATCCCACCCTGGTGAGACGATACTCCCAGGGCAGACTCCACGTCGCTGAGAGAAAGTTCTTGACACAGCTTAGACGGGACCAAGCTGGGATCCAGATGTTTGTAAAGATACCTAGAGGAAAACTTAATGAATTACCTTTATTCGTAGGTGTCCCAGGTATGACTAAAATGGTGTGTTGCATGATTATGGGTACAAAATAACCCCTTCATCCACTAAAGATCCAACATCCAATAAGATTGGCTAATTAGTATATCCTAGCGTCTAAGCAAATGCCCGATAGGACATTTTCCCCATTTCCACCATACCTTCTGTTTTTTTTTTACCTTTGTGTGGAGGGTGCGCGGTAGTTGTACCTGTACTCTGTTGCGGTGTTACTATACTCTGTGGGAAAGGGACAGCACAGATTCCCTCTAGTCCAGTTAAGCTGCTCCTTTTGGTGCAGTAGCAGATTCAAGGTACTTCAGTACAGCCAGGACGCTCTCTGGCATTTTATGGTTGGACCCGTAAGCATGGTGTGCAGGGAGTTCATCCTCACACGGCACAAGGCACAGTCTTTCCTTTAACCTCTTGTCACCCCTGGTTATAAGCCATGGGCATTTGCTCACTCCTCTCCGGAGATACTACTTGCTTTCCTGCCCTTTGATCACCGTGGCATTCCAGGGAAGTAGTCGGAGGACTGACTGTAGAAGTTCATGAAGGCATCTGTGTTCACAGTAAATGACACATGGTCCTCTGCTATTTGCGCAAAGCCAGTGGGATTTAGATGAGACTAGCCCTTAAGAGGGGAGAGTGGGTTGCGCAGTCTGGGAGGAAGGCAGCGGTGGTGTTAGAGAGGAGGAAAGCATTCAACAGGGATTTGTGAGGGCTGTGGGCAGGTCTACCCCCCAGGACCAATCAAAAGCCAGAGAGAGGGTGCCATCATGCTTGTGCTGTCAGCAGTGTAAATATTGTAATCTCTTGAGTGGCTTGCTGCACCTTCTGGCCTTTGTAATATATGTATAAGGTGCCTCCAGGGCACAAGTCCTATAAAAAGAAGTGGGGGGACTGACCATGGTAGACAGTATGCAAGTGACATCATGACGCGTGCCATCACAGCACATGACGTCACGACGTAGCGCTATAAAAGAAATAAAATAGTGCTATTTAAAGTATTTGTGTAAATATTGGGACAGACCACCCCATCTGAGTCTTACAGTGTCTGCACTTATATACAGGGACAGAACAAAGGCAAAAGCATGCCTCTCTTAGGTACCTGTGAAGAGATAGCAAGCTATGTGCCTTTGTTTCCCTCTGTGGCATTTACATTTGTGTGAGGTTCCAGGCCGCCTCCAGTCAGGATATTCAAACAAAAAGAGGCCTGATGGCCCCTTAACTTCGGCCTGGCTGGAGGTAAAAAAAAACACCCCTCGCTGCCTGCACGTTGCTGCTGGAAATAGAAAGTAGGCAACGTGCAGGCGCAGCTGAACGTGTCCCGGTGTCTTACACCAGGACAAGTTCAGCATATTTCTGTGGGGCCCAACTTCTTGGCAGGGGGGACGGCGTCCACCCAGTGAAAATAGTGGGTGGACGCCGTGTACCTGCGTGTACCCCCGACTCGTGCCCTGGGTGCCTCCATGTCAGCAAGGACGCAATACTTCAGTCCTGGACTTTTCTTTTAAAAATCATTGTTTTCAGGTGTTTGAGTTAAACTGAGCCAGTACTACATCTCCCAGAATGCACGAGGTTTGTAGATAAATACCCAGAACATGGCACTGCACACATGGTGAGAAGGAATCAACTGGTAACTTTACATATATGTATATTTATAACCTTTTCCCCGCCTCTGCTTTCATTGTGTTTGACAGCTGTAAATATTTTTTGTGTAATAAATAAAAAGTTTAATTTCATTAACGCTGCACTGCGGATATTTTATTTGATGCTATATCTGTAGACTGTTTGTAGACCCAGGCCCAGATTTCATAAAGTTCGGAAAGCGCTGTGAATGGTTAAAAAATGCTTATCCCCATATTTATTAACGATTGGTGTGAGAATGTGGCCTAACGGCTAGAGCCGTCGACCTTGAAGCTGGGGAACCGAGTTCAAGTCTCGGCAGACACGCTCAACATCCTGTGATTCTGGACAAATCACTTAACCTCCCTGTGCCTAACAAAATAAATGTGTTGGTCAGTAATGCAACGAGTGCTCGTGTAAAGCGCTCTGATAACTTCAGGTCTAGTTCCCGCTATATAAAACAAAAAAAAGATTATACACGGATGACGTATTCTGCCATTTTAGAATGGACCTTTATCATTGACCTCCGGCTCACAGGTGATTGAGTTCTGTCTTGCGTGATATGTGTGCTCAAAGTACACCCGCCTGCACACATCTCACCGTAAGGCAGTGGTCTTCAAACTTTTTGATGCCGAGACCCCCAATCAAAAACTTTTAGGCGTAAGGACCCCCTCTCGACAAAAACTTCTAGAACCTGGTAGTCCTTATCATTGACAACCATAAGTGTTCTCCAGAGAAACGGTTTATCTGTGGTTGCACCTCGTTAGTACCAGTTTAACACCCAAATATAGCAATAAGCAACAAAAAGGTGACCAGTACAGCTTTACAGAGGGCCTTCTACAGAGCGGCAACACCTGTTGCTGCCATTTAGTAACTTTTAAACCTTTTGAGTAAATACATTTTTTTGTTGTTAAAATCAGCAGGTTATGCGGCAGATGATGGATTATGTGGCAAATGCAGCAAATCTATAATTATGCTAAAATCGCTGCTGCCGCACAATCACATAATTCCAGTGGCCCTTGGTATAATAGCTGTAATGCATGGGGTGCAACTTTATTGCACGGCATTAGAGGAAAATCATACTATATTTCATGGGATGCTGACAGCTTGGCATTTACACCTGCATGTAACTGGAGGTAGCTGAACATCATTCATCATAATTAAAACATATGTACGTTTTTAAGTCTTTCACCGTCAGGTAGCTACATATAAAATAACGGGCAGCTTCAATGAATAATGAATACATTTTAAAAAGTTGTTACTCAGTGGGAAATGCACTATAATAAATTATGAAACCTCTATTAGTTAATGCACTGCAAAAGTCTATGTGAAACCAGAGAGCCACAGAATTAACTTGTGGTTGGTGCAGTGTAGAATTGTGACTTGTGTATTTTTAGTGCTATGAGGTCACAGCCTGTGAAAAGAAAGCACTGTGAATATGTAAGTCATTATTTTACCTGCATTACACACAGTATAAGATAGGATGCTACAAAATGCGCAAAATGTTTTACGATAAAATGGTGCTTCCAAAATATACGGGCTGCTTCCAAAATATAGGGGCTTATTTATAAGTCCTTTGCGCTGCCGGTGCGCCATTTTTTATGACGCTCTGGTTGCGCAGAGAGCAGACCCATATCTACGAGGCCACGCAAAGCCACTTTGCGTGGCTTTTAAAGGCCTCCTAGATATGGTGTATGGCAATGCAGCACAAGTCGATGCATTGCTTTACACTGCATAAGGGGCGCATTCCAGGGGCGTTGCGGTGGGTTTTCCCATGGGTTTTGACACATTCCCAGATTTACAAGGATCTGTAAACCTGAGGATGCGTCAAAACTGGACGCTGCCCCAGGGGATGTGTAACGAGGAGAAATATCTTTATTTCTCCTCAATTGTTTCCTCTTTCTATGTGTAGCACACATAGAAAGAGGAAAAGGCCTCCATGGGTTGTTTTTGCGCAGGAAGGCGTGCCTTCTTGCACAAAAACAATCCTGCCAACACTGCAGACACCTTTGCACCATGGTGCAAGGGTGCCTGCGTTGGCGCTAGGCACCAAATTGTGTGCTGGCAGAAAGGACAGGAATGCACCGTATCTTATAAATACAGTCCATTCCTGCCCTTTGAATTGGCATAGGGCAGCGGAGCAAAAATACTTGCGGAACTGCCCTTCACCATTTCATTGAAAATGAGACCAATAGATTTTAGTAAAATCCAGACCCTGTGGAATGCAATTTTTTTACATAACTGTTCTTCAACACATTTCTCAGGTATAGTAAGTGCAAAGTAAAAACAATGACAATTAAAAGCAAGCACTTCACAGGTCAGTAAACTCTGTGCACCACCACTCAAAAAGCTTCAAGTGATTTGACCAATTAACTGCAACAGCACTCTCCTGAGAAATCAAAGCCAGACAGACAGCTAAATACACTTTCTGCCAGTGTGCTGCTGGCCTGAAAGAAATGCAAATGTGCACAATGAGTTAATCTGCAAATCCTTTACATTTGCAGATTAACTCGTTGTGCAGCACATTTGCATTTCTTTCAGACCAGCAACACACTGGTAGAAAGGCATGTTTAGCTGTCTGTCTGGCTTCCATTTCCCAGCACAGGAGAGTCCCTGAATAACACCCCAGGGAAAACATTTTAACTACCGGTGACCGTCCGCAATGTTTTCTTTTACCAAATGAAGAGCGCGACCCCCTTCCCATGCCTCCACGGCCCCCCTGGGGGTCGCGCCCCACAGATTGAAGACCTCTGCCGTAAGGACACCTGTCCAAGGGTAAATCGCATACAGTGTAATTTCAATGTAGTTACACCTACGAGCCACTGGTAGATCACATGATGTTCCATCTGCTCCTTCTTGGTGCCCAAATTCACTTTGCTCTTTCTTGAAAAGCCAGGTAGACCTTTTTTTAGTAGATCTGGCTTTGAGTGAAAACCTCTCAGTATTTGCTGTATTTCTATCCCGCAATTGCCATTGCACCCTCATTGCATAGATAAGGGCTTGGCGCACTATGACAAATGCTTCAACTTTTCAGCCTAAATGTGTTTTGGTCTAAAAAGTTGAAGAGCGCTCCCATTTGTGACACTTTGAGGCATATTTACAAGGGAATGGCGGAGCTTGGCATTAAGCACAAAATGATAACACCACACTCCGCCATTCTGAAAACGCAGGGATGAACCGTATTTACAAAGATACGGCACATCCCTGCGTTGAGAGAATGATTGTTTATGTGCAGGAAGGTGTCCCTTCCTGCACATAAACAATCACAAATGGTTATTTGAAACTTCTATGTGTGCTGCATTGTGCAACACACATAGAAGTTGCAAACCGTCATTTTTTAAATGATTGTTCATGTGCAGGAAGGGACACCTTCCTGCACATAAACAATCATTCATGGTGTTTTGCTGTTTCTATGTGTGGTGACAATGCAGCACACATAAAAACAGCAAAAACAAGGAGAGATAAAGCATTTCTCCTCGTTTCACCATGTTAAGACCAGGTTTTCCCTGGTCTTAATTTTAGCGCTGCCTTCTGTTTACACCACCCTTGTAAATAGGGGGCTGCATCAAAATCAATCGGTGTTGCTGCGGAATGCCCACCGCAACACCCATTGCCCACCCCTTTCAGGATAGGTGTAGCGTGAAAGGGGGCCTTATTTACAAGGCGGCGTTAAGCAACGCCAAGTGGCTTAACACTGCCTTGTAAATAAGGCGAAGCCCCTATCGCCACAGGAGCGTCGTTAAAAATGATGTTCCTGTGATAGGAGCTTGTAATTATGCCCCTTTGTGTCAAGCAAATTCCCACTAAATAATAGTAAATGTGGGTATCAGAAGTTTCAGGGTCCCATTGTTGCTCTAGTCTGTTTGGGACTTTGTGGCAATATTAATCAATTATTGACGTATGCCCATCTGCACTTCTATATTTTTCTACTAAATGGGTCAGAGTTTGTGGAGCCAGAGTGAGCATTTCCACCACAGGCAAAAGGTCACTGCTCATTTAAACAAGCATTTGCAATGCAATAGGTCTTGCATTAGTTAAATGCAGAGCTATTGGCTTTGCAAATGGAAAAGAAGTGCGGTATCCGCCCGCCTTTGTTTTTCTATTTATTGACTTTTGTGGCAATGGTGGCACAGCACTCTTTAGATGTTTAAAGCTAAAGCGCTTCGTGCCGCCATTGCTACAAAAGTCAAAAAATGGGAAAAAAAGTTGTGCAGTCACCGCTTTTTTTTCTATGTAATTACTTTTTTTGCAATCGCGGCACGCTGCGCTTTAGCCTAATATGTTTAAAAGTAAAGCGTGGCATGTCGTGATTGCTATAAAAAGAAATGCGCCTGCCTGCCTTTGTTTTTCTATTGATTGACTTTTGTAGTAATGGCACGCCGTGCTTTAGCTTTAAATGTTTAAAGCTAAAGCGCGGCGTGCCACCATTACTACAAAAGTCAATAAAAAGAAAAAAAAACTTGTGCGGCCTCCGTATTGTTTTTGTATTTATTGACTATTGTAGCAATCGCGGCACGCAGCGCTCTAGCTTAATATGTTTAAAAGTAAAGTGTGGCGTGCCGTGATTGCTGTAAAAGTAAATAAATGGAAAAGAAATGTCGCGTCTGCTCGCCTTTGTTTTTATTTATTGACTTTTGTAGCAATGGCGGCACGCCAAGCTTTAGCTTTAGATGCTTAAAGCTAAGCGTGGCGTACCGCCATTGCCACAAAAGTCAATAAATAGGAAAAAAAAGTTGTGCATCCTGCCCTGGAAAATAAATAAATAAAATTTTACCTTGCACGCTAATGCAACAGAAACCTGAAAAGTGTGTTCGGGCAGTGCGTACAGTTCCACATTCACCTGCCTTGCTCCAGCTGGTGGATGGCAGTGAAACAGGGACACCCCCCTCTCCATGGTCCACCAAAGTTCCACATCGCAACTGAGGATGGTCTATGTGTCCCCTCACTACATCAGGCCTAGCTCCACCATGCCTCCCTCAGGAAATGAAAAAGGCACGAGTGGCTGTGTTCTCCTTATGTGCTTTCTAACAGGTACTCAGTAATGTGGCCATGCTGAACCCGTTATGGTGGGCAGCTCGTGAATAGCACATGGCCACCATGCTAGGAGGTTTCTTTGTTCTTAACCTGACGTGCATGTATTGTATGTACTGCGTCTACACATATAAGTCTGATTCGCGTGCAGAGATTCTTAGCTGGATACAGTGCTTAATTTGAGCCTGTGGTTTTAGGTGCTCAGCAACGGTACTTAATTCTCAATACTAGCACTAATGACAGTCCTCCACCTGGTGGCGCTGTCTATCTTATTTTGAGATGAGCACAAGAGTGTTTAATAATTCAATAAAGAATACAAATTAATAACACCTGCTGCCCACTCACTTCTTATAGCTTTGGGTGGCCTGAAACACTGGGAATTGTCATATTTGTAGGTAGAAGTGGGCAAGCCACTGGAAGCTCAAGCCAGTCTTTAACCAGATGTCTGGCCCTGGCTCAGCTCGAGGTCCTCCTGGAACCTCGATCCCAAAACGAGCTGAGCTTTCATTTGGCTTCTGCCATCCTCCTTCTCTCTACCCTCATGCACAAAGAGTTAAAGGCAAAGCATTAACGTGAGGTAACAAGTAGAGACAGATAAATACCCATTTAGTGGCTGATCTGTATGTAGTTAAACCAGAAAAGTTGGGATTAATTGTGGCTTCCCTGCATAACCAAATTCAGTGATCTTAGGCAAAGATTTTATTCGCCTTTTTCTGCATTACCGCACACAAAAGGCCAGTTCCAGGGACCGGATGCCCAGTATGAGCACTTCTGAGTTCGGTTTCAACAGGTACCCTATCACTCCCCGAATGTGGCTAAGGATCAATTTCCCAAATATGGTCAGTTTGGAGCACAGCCACCAAACATGTAGGGTACCTCCCTCTTGTCCACATACCCTCCAGCACATTCCTTCTGCTGAGGAATACATCTGCTTTAAGCAAGCAGGGAATATGTGCCAATGCATCATTATCTTGTACATCAGTTCTTTTTTTTGTACACTCTTCATTAATGAGGGACTATCAGACCATAGTGTCTCCCATTGTGAACAGCGAGTCTCAAAGTCAGGGACCACTTTTCCATAAATGCCCTTGATATAGTTTGTGCCCCTTCTGCCAACACCCCATAAATATTGGAAGGAAGCCCCTTGGGACCCTGGGATCTTGTATAGAGCTTCTCCCAGCTTGTTAGGGGGCTAGTAGCTGCTAATTAGTAGCAGGGAAAAAGGGCCCAATACCTCAGTTGGCAATAGCGTATTGGTTCCCTTTAATGGAGCTTATAGTCTAATTTGCATTTGGTGAATTCCTAAACATCTACACCCCGAAACTATTCTACACCCAGGCCCTGGCAACTTCTTACCCGTTGCTTGTCCGTGCCTGTTAAGCCTTTATTTCCCATTTGTTTGCATCTCTTCCCTTATGTTTTTTTATGGCCTGGGACCGGTTTCTTATCAATTGATTTACCTTTTTAGGTCGAGCCTAGAGCCAGCGCGCATGCGCTGCTCTGCGAGGCTTATTGTAGAGGGGTAGGTGAATAGAAGCTCCGCCCACTCTCGGCCCATTTTTGCTATTGGCTTGTGTCATTGTCTGTCCTAAATGCTGGCTTCTGATTCGTCTATAGGCTTGTTAGTCCCTCCTTAGTACCACCTCCTCTTCATTTGTCACCTCCCATGGCGACTGGCCCCTTTACTTCGGTTGTTACATGGTACTGTTATTTAGACTGGGAGCATTAATTTCTTTAATGAGGTTCTCCTACTGCAGGCACGACATGCTTTGGTGCCTTCTTTACTCCCCCCTCCCTCCCGTTGTCGTGCCTCCCCCCGCCCTCCCTTTGTCCGTGCCTTCTCCCCCGCCCGCCCTCCCGTTGTCCGTACCTTCTTGTCCCCCCGCCCTCCCGTTGTCCGTGCCTTCTCCCCCCCAGCCACCCGCCCTCCCTCCCATTGTCCGTGCCTCCTCAGCCCCCCCACACCCTCTCTCCCGTTGTCGTGATGCCTACCATTTGCAATGCAATAGGTCTTGCGTAAATGCGAGACCTATTGCATTGCAAATGCTTGTTTGACCCTTGGGCCCTTATTTTATAGTGAGTATTACACTGTCTGTGGCACCATTGTTCACCAGTGTGGCGTGGTTTCACGCACGCATCATACTTTTTCTAGGCCCTTTTTAAAAGGTATTCTGGCTGGCTTGTTCCCTTTCTTGTTAGAACACCAGAAGCACCCCCTCTCTTTGGTATCCACTCTTAGCCGTGACCAGCCAGCACATCTCCTACTGAACGTCATTTGCTCTGTCAACAACATTGGCTTCTCCCTCCTCATATACAGACACTGACGATCCATTTACTTCTGTTGGTTAATTGGTGCTTTCTGTCTCCACTATTTGTTTTGTCCTGATGATGCTCCCTGTATCCTTTGGGATCGAAACGTCATCGACAGTAAGGTTTATTTTCAGAAATTGATTCCCATGTTACCCGTGAGCGGTTTGAACTCAACAACTGGACAGGACAGAACTTGTTTAAAACCCATTTCTGCTCCCTAGTTTTCATTCCCACTTGTCTGAACCTCACTGTTTTATTTCACCTTGTGATCATAGAAGCATTGAGCACCTCAACCCTTTGCATTCATTTTGAGGGATTTGTTTTCCTATAAAAAAACATTTGGCATCGATGTTGGCAGAGCTTTGTGCTTTGATTCGTTCTCTCGTGGTGGAAATCTGGGTATTCCACTCTTTACAATTTTTTAAACAAAGTTATAACGCTTGCAGCTTTGTTTTCTGTTGTTATTTTAGGTTCCCAGCAGCGCCCGGTAAAGGAAGTTCTCTCTGTAGCAGGTATTTAAGCTCAGCTCTCGACTGTGTGTGTAGTGCAGCACGAAGGCAGCTATCAGGCATGATGGATCCAGGACGCTAAAATGGGCAGCCAGCACCATTTGTGGTAGAAGTCAAAGCCAGGGAAAGAGGCACAACTATGACTGACATAACGCTGGTCTCATCACAAGAGACACAGGGCCCTGTGTCAAAACAATGTAGGGAGTCCCTGGTGATCAAAAGAAGAAAGCAATGGAGTCACCTGGCCCTCTTGCCCAGGGAAGGGGTGTACAGGTGTCCCTACTTGTGGAGGTGGTCGCCAACATATGGGACATGCTAGGCATTATGGGCCCTATTTACGAGAAACTAACGCAGCGCGGTGCCACAAGTCATTTTGCTGCGCTGCGTTAGTTTCGAAGCACAGGGATGCAACATAATTACAACAATATGTTGCATCTCTGTGCACTTCCCTGCGCTGGCACACAAACTGCTGCCATGCGCAGGCACCCTGGCACCATGGTGCAAGGATGCCTGCGACATAGGCAGATTGTTTTTGTGCAGGTAGGGGCACCTTCCTGCACAAAAACAATCAATTGAGGTGATTTCCTCTTCCAATGCGTGCTGTAGAGTGCAGCACACATTGAGAAAAATAACGAGGTGAAATGAAAACATTTCTCCTTGTTGCACCTCGCTATGCCACCCCTAGAGTGGCGTAGCATTCTGAAGCATTTCCAGGTTTACGATTGCTCGTAAATCTGGAAATGCATCAGTGGACATGGGTGTTGCGTGGGAACACCCACAGCAACACACGTCACGCCCCTAACATGCAAAGTGTTGCGTGAAAATGGGCAATATTTACAAGCACACGTAAAGCCACCCAGGGTGGCTTTATGTGTGTTTGTAAATATCACGCAGCCAGGGGTGGCTCCTCCATGTGGGCGGAGGAGCATTGCCCCACTGCTTTCTCGCAGCGCGAGAAGCAGAAACATAAAATGGTATTCTTAATACCATTTTATGTTTCTGCTTCTCGCACTGCGAGAACGCAGAAGGCAGGGTTTGGTTGGGGGCGAGCGGGTGGGCGGTCCTGCTCGAGGGCAGGGGATGAGTGGCTTGCCCACTGTTGTGGGCGCTGACTGTTTGGTCGGCCCCAGGGCCGACCAAACCAGTCATACGCACTCTGCATTTTCTCTATGTATGGCATGCAGCCTACATAAAGAAAATGGCCTCCCCATAGACGCCTGTGTGGTCAGCGTCCCAGCCAATCACAACGCTGCCATTGCAGCGTTGTGTTTGGCGGAGGGGAGGGAGGCTGCCTGCGGCTGCTTCCTGTTCTAGAGAGAACGACACAGACCGACGGCGCGGGACGGGCCGGCAAAGGTAAGTAAACTTTTTTTTTTTTTTTAATTAAACCTCCCCCCGCGCAACCCCCTCCCTGCGTGTCCCCCACCCGCGAGTGCCAGCAGCAGGTTGCGTCGCCGGTGCGTCACGCAACATGATACACTGACGGCGCAAGGGACTTGTAAATAAGCCCCTAAGGATCACAAATCACAGGCAGAAGGATGCTTTCTTCAGCCAGTGCTTGCCAGCAGGATCAGACATGCTCTCCCCGCACCAGGCCTTTGAGAACATCCTTTTCCAGAAATGGAAGGAATTTGACCAAACGAATTTCCTGGGGTTCCTGGCCCACTGTTATTCTCTAAAAGTTTTTGGGTGAAATGTTCCCAACTATCCATGGCCTCAGAAGAAGCTCATCTAGATGAACCAGTGGACTTCAGCACTGCGTTGTCCCATGAACTTCGCATCACTGGCAGCAATCCGGGCACCAAATGCAGCACAAACTTCACTGAAGGATGCCTACATCCTCTTCAGTCATATGCTATGGATATTTCATCTCCCGGATTAACGGAAGGCCCCGATGAGCAGCAGCCGGATTTCAATAACCACGAATGCCATTGCTCGGATACCTCAGCATCAGCAGCAATCAGGGCTGTAGTCAATGCTCTTCCACACCCTAACTACAGGCCAACCCTAAACTGCAATGAATGCCCTTTCACTTTTAAAGCCAGTGCTGAAGATGTTAAAAAAATACATGCATGGGTCCAAAGTTTTTCTTAGGAGCCAGAGCACGCGACTGGTGCTGAAGACTGCCGGGGTGCATGTAAGAGTACCTAAACGAGTACTCCTGTAGTACAACTTCCCGTCCTCATAAATGCTTTTGTGAATTGGCCCCACTCTACCTCCAAGGGAGTTAGTGTTCCTCATCTGATTGTTGGATGTATGGGTGGGCGGTGCCTCGCTACCAAAGGGAAAGTTACTATAAAGATAGTGTCGTTGGGGCCACAGCCTCATCAAAAGCCTGAAAGGGACAAACTATTAGAACACAACATATGACTCAAATAATATTTCTTATCTCTACCTTAAAAGAACCACAAGTCAAGGCAAGAGAGGACATTATAATTATGTGAAGTACCAACCACATGGTACTAGGTTCCTTCCTGGGAGCATGAGTTGATGCCCACACAAGAAAGGAAAAATACGCCGAGGTGTGAGATGGAACCAGCAGACTGTAATGTTTTGTCCACCGGCGAAGTTTGAGAGGAAACTTGGAGGAGAAATTGAGGAGGCCTCTGGGCCTAGCCTACATACAGCTGGCTGGGCTGGGGACTGCTGAACCAGGGCTGTGAGGTACTGATGGCAGTCACTCCAGAAATCAGATTAGTGATATCTTATCTGCCTGCGAGTCTTTAACTAGTGATGGTCCTGGCTCCAGACACGAGCCATCATGGCTGAGAGCCTGTTGAGGGCCGTGCTGTGCAAGAATGGTGACCATCACAAAAACGCGTCAATCCTCCAACTGGAGCGAGTTGGTGGCCATATTCCACGTTGTCGGGGCAATCACTTCTTGTCCTTACAGACAACCAGGCGGCTATGCTTTAATCAATCACCAGAGCAGGAAAAGGTTGTTCTGGCTGGCGGAAGTGTTCCTGGGCTGAATAACAGCCACTCACCAGGAAGAGGGAATATCTATGCAGATGGGTCTTCCTACAGTGGCGGCCGCCACAAATAAAGGGTGGTGGGGTGGGTGGAGGGAAAGCGGGAGGGGGAGCACAGGGGGGGTTACACGGGGGTGTTAGAAATACATTTTTTTTTTAAAAACCTTACACGGGGGTGTTAGAAATAATACATTTTTTTTTAAAACCTTACCTTCAGCCGCCGTCCGCCTCCAGCATCGCGCTGCCTCTCCTCTTCCTGGTCCCAGCAGCCCCTGGGACAGACTCCCATCCAATCCCTGTGCTGCAGAGCAGTGCCGGGATTGGCCTGAGTGCGCTAGAAAGACCACTCAGGCCAGTGAGTCTGTGGGGGTTTCTCCAGCCCAGCTGCTCAATACAGCCGGGCTGGAGAAACCGAAGAGTGAATGTGTGTTTTGGTCGGCCTGAGACGGCCGGTCAAACACACATGAGCACTTAGTGAGTGCACGTAGCACTCCTCCCCCCCCATGCCTCAGCCCCACCCTGCCCCTCCCTACAGCGCTAAGAGCCAGCAAATGCAAAATAAAATAATGCAAGAACATGGTTTTATTTTACATTTGCAGGCTCTGAGCCAGGCAGTGGGGTGACGCTCCTGGAGGAGCCACTGCTGTCTTCCTAGTGTTTCCCTCCTCAGTGGAATAGAAGCCGCATGCGAGGATGTTTCAGAAGATGTATCGGAGGTCCAACCAGCCAGGGCTGGAACTATATTCCAGCTATATTTACAGCGCCGTGTGTGAAAGTAGCAACTGTACGAGATTCTGACCATTCACAGGAACTGTTTTAGGGTTTAACTTTACGCATAGAACTCTGAAGATTATTTTTTTACTAACATATCACACTGAATGACCATTTTCTTAGAAATCAAGATGCTCTGTGTACATTCATACATGGCTGGCACTACCTCTGTCTCACGGATCTTACAACGGAGGCCTAGCCATCTCTACTAGGGCAGCTCTATTATAGAATGCACATTCCCAGCACATGACAGAACTTCATGAGCATCTCGACTTGGGTAGAGGCATTAAAACGCGGTGATTTCACTGTTAACTGCCCAGTTTTCATCAGGTTCTTGTAATTGATTTTTTGGCGCTTCGACTCCACTCTGGTCCTGATGCCGTGCTTGTTCAATCCAAAAATCTAAGACTAGTGACAGATTTCAGTGAATCATACAGAGCTCATTTTGTTTGGTTTGTTAAAGAGTGTGTCAAAACAGCATGGTGTAATTGGCTTAAAGAAAGGCTCTTATAAAACCAAGGAGAATTGGGACTGGGCCTTCACTTAAAATTGGGGTGCCATTCTGGATAGATTGTACAGAGTTCATTCATTCTGCTTGACAGAATAAACCTGAGTTTGGTTTAGCAATTTATGGGACTGGCTAGATGTGAGCTGATCAGGCAAAGTACTCGTTGTTGCTGTTATTTCTTTACCAGATGTGAAAATTAGGGTTTGGGTAAATTGTAGCTCCGATTTCAATGTTTTACCTTTTAAAAGGACTAAGCGGAATGCACTGTGGGTGATTATCTGTATGTGTGGCTCGCATCTACACCTTCAACGACTTCTGGTCAGGACTTCTGCCTCCCATCTTCCCTCTGGCACGTTGGGTTTTACCAGTACTATTCTGTTTCAGCTCATCTACACTTTCTAGACCCTTCCCTCTTCTATCCCTCCGCTATCCTTTTCAATCCAAGTAACAGACTCAAATGTCCACCGCTCAAATTAAGTCATACTTCCCTATACTAATTCACCACTAACCCTTTTTGGGTTCCGGAGTAGCGTGCTACTTACCAAAAAGCGCTTTGATGCCTCGTCAGGGGTAGTAAGCACTATATAAATTCAATTACAATATTCATCCAGAGAGGCTATTCAACTACCATTCTTCATCACGGAGGCCTCCACCCTAGGGGCAGGTGCGAGAGATGCTCTTATCTTCATGACCAAATGGTCCCCCGTGCACTCCTGTTCTGATCACATTTCTCCTGGGCGTGCTGAGGAAGATCCAGTAAGAAGCTGTGACTCTGAAGCCCCACTCTAGCCTCACAGATCCTCGGTCTATAGATCCAGCTTGTCGCCAGTGCTTTCCCTTTCAGCTTCCAGGGTTCCCGTCCCCTTCAGTGCAGGCCCTCGCCCTGGCATCCTTCCAAAGGAAAGGGTCCCAGGAGAGCCAGTGTTCTGCATACAGGCATCCACCTAGAGTATCCCATGAAGGCAGCCATTGAAACTTTTTCCTAAGTGGTGCATTTCCAAGGGCCTTGAACCCCCTGTCATACTGGGCTTTATGAAGGATTGCTTTCTTAAAGGGGCCATGCAGTGAATGATGTCGGAGCAGATCTCAAAACCACAGCAGACGTCATCAAACGAAGGAACATTCTAGAATGCATATTGCTGGTGATTGCTGAATAGGCAGCACTGGATAAAGAGAACTGTTTTGTATTCTCTACGCTGGGTGGCCTATTTAAAGGATATGTAATATCCAGGGGACTTTTAAGGTGTGACAGACTTCTGGGAAGTAGGTCATCAATACTTTGGTCTCATGTCTTCGCCTCAGTTTCTAGAATAAAGGAAGATGGCTGTCCACTGTCCATTCCATGCACAGGACCTGCTTTTGGTCTTGAGAGGGTTCTAAGAATCACTCTTTCAGGCTTTAGATTCTGCCCCAGTGGTCAGGGAATCAGATGATTATTGCTACTTCCCCTAACGATGGAAGGGCGAGATGGGAGCCAGTTAATCTCTGCACCACACCTCACGGCACTCCGCAACAAGGTGATCTAGTGTCTGGAGCCCTGAATCAGCCCAGAGGTCTTTTCAGCCCTACTGCAGATTATTTTCCTCACTCTCTTTAGGGATCCTCTTCAAACTAGAGCATGTAGATTGCACTTCATACCGCACTTCTGCATTTTTAAGTGCTATAAATTACAGATGCTACTATTCAAATTGGTGCACTGCCTTAAGACAGGATTAGTAATAAACAACTGGAGCAACTTGTAGACTGTAGGTGGACGTGGGTTATACTTGTATGAAGAGATCACGATGGCCATCCAGGTATTATTTACGAAAAAAGATTCAATAGTTTAGAGTGCTATATACCATGTATGAGAGCAGACAGTAAATGACAAACAGAAAATAACGACAAGCCATACAGAGATTACTACAGTACAATAGGTAAGTGGTCGCAGCAACACTTGTAGCGAAAAGTAAATAATATAGCATTCACCAATCTTTCTTTTCATGTAATGCATAAATCCAATTTATTTTCTGGATCATCAACATCTACTGCGATTTTGAGTCAAAGCATTAATTATTATTGGCAACGCAGTTGCTCAAGCATATAACAGTGCGATACGTATTTACAGTGCTCTTGATATAGAAAGAAAAATGGAAGGTTGGGAGACAAGTGATGAATGTGTGGGTGAAGGACAGGGAAGAGGTGTTTGTGACATATATACATCAGCTACACATGATATAGAACCTTTCCGGCCTAACACAGGTCAATTGTTCCTGGGTGTACACATAACTCTAATGAACATCCACTTTTTTATAAAAATCAGTCATCAGAGCTTGTGATGTAGGTGTGTGTCGTCAACGTTTCGACCCCTAGGAGGGAGGGTTAATTCAGTCCTCACGGTGGGGTCTTCATCAGGACAAGGCTGAGAAGAGCACCTGTGAAAAATCGGAAACGTGTGTGAGGAGGGGGACATTAAAATCACGTGAATGCTAAAGTGAATCAGGTAACCAATACCTACTCGAGACAACAGCAGGACTACTCCGCTGTGCAGTCAGAAGATGTGGGCTCAAAAATGGCTCCTAGGGTCAGAGAGAAATGAAGGGTCAGATACCTAATGTCTAAGTCAAATGCCTCGCTAGTCGGTATATCAATTCCTTATACTTACGGGGTCAACAACAAATGAAGAAAAGCTTCTGCAGAGGTAATTCAATCACTCGCAGTATGAACAAATCCAAAATTCTATAAAAAGAGAACCGGATACAACATAGTGTCAATGCTCTGAATTAGAGAACTCAAGCAAAGCCTGTCGCCTCGCAGAAAATATGTGCTAGCCCCCACGTGGGCCTTGAAATCAAACACATATGTAACTTGAAATCAGCATACATCATTAGTAGAGTCGGCTAGACAAGTGTCTGATAGTGTCTAGGGAAACGTATGAACTGAAGAAATACAGCAGTGCGTTAGTTGTGCCATGCCGACCAAAATCGCTCTCTAGATTGAACGGAAACACGCCTGAATGGGGAAGGAGCCCCGTCACAACTGCAAGGGCATTGGCCCCGCCGTGTGGATCGTGTCAAAGTGGTCGTGAGTGTGATCGTGCTAATTAAAAACAAATATAAATCTAGGCTCGATCGTGCATCGAAAGGTGTAGACTAGATCAAACTGGCTTCAAGAGTGAATGCACCAAGCTAGTCTTACCGGCATCTGTACACTGAAGGGCTACATTTAAATCAAAATAAACGATATGCAAAACCTCACTTAATGGCACGGAGAAGATAGACTAAACAGAAACTCCAGCGCGACATCATCATTAGTCGCGTTGATTTAACCAACTCAGTGAAGGGCAAATGAAATGAGTTGCAAATCTTAACATGGTCCTGACATGGAAAAGACCAACCAGCCACAACGCCATCCAGAACTACCGAGCTTCACAGTCTTAGTGACAGTAATGTAGTGCAGGACTCACTCCCAGGCTAAAATCAAAAACGAAGCAACAGCAGACATGTACGCGCTTACCTCTTCCCAGGCCATCCGGCTCATGAGTGATCGCGGCTGCCGCTGCTAGCGCTTATTAAGGATCACAGCGTGGCGTGCGTGCACGGACAGGTGCCGCCGCTAGATAGTGTCGTGGAGGCTCGTCTAATAACAGCCAATGAGAGGGGGGGGTCGGCAAGACATGTCTATGGAGCAAAAAATCCAGTCTGCGAGGGCCTGTTCGGTGATTGGCTCCTTCGCATAGAAAATGTCAATGCGGGTCGGATAGATGATCCGGGATGTGGGGTGTTGTTCTAGACTGTGGAGTACGTCTCATTATGGTTAGATATAGAAATATCGTGAAAGCAAAAGGGAACATGTAAGATAATTACGTGCAGGGGTTTGACCTCGTTGTGTAATGGCAATTTCAACATTGTAAAGCGTCCCAAGTAGGATACAGATGTCTACAATATTATATTTAGACAAGGTCCCGAGGTATCTAGGCACCCGCTTTGTACATGGTGCAATAAAAAGACACAGCATGCATGCATATAGGTCTAGACAGTACATGTAAGGTAAATATGTGCAACGGTGACCTCGTTGTACAATGGCAATAAGTACAGTATTCCAATGTGTTGGGCGTCCATAGTGGGATGTGGGGCCTGCGTAAATACATATGTATACATTATAATAAACGTACGAAGCATATCTAAACAGGGTCCTGGTGCATCTAAAGGACCCGTTTTGTACACGGTTAGATAAATAGATGCGGCATACATACATATAGGTCTAGACATTACATACGGCAACATTACAAATGTTGTGATAGTATCTCCAGATCTTTTAAAGCACATAAACCCCTGAATGCATGTAAGTGACATCGTGTTCTTGTTTTCAAGTAGGTGAGTGAAATTGGAACATGGCAATGAATGTGCAGTTTACATCATGCGGCTCATAGTCATTCAGTGGTCAAACCAGCTAATTGGGCATTAGTGCCGTCAAGTTCATTAAGCCCATTATTCACACTCTCTTAGGTTCAGGATGGGGCCCAAATCCCCTCCCCGTGCACCAAGGGACACCTTCTCAAGTACCACCCATCTGATGGAATCTGGTGAGTGTGTTTGATCCCTAAAGTGCTCCACTAATGGGGCCCCTGTGGTATTGCAGCGAATCCTGCTGCAGTGCTGTAGGATCCTTGTCTTGACTTTTTGTCTTGTCTGCCACACGGCGGGGCCATTGCCCTTGCAGTCGTGACGGGGCTCCTTCCCCATTCAGGCGTGTTTCCGTTCAATCTAGAGAGCGATTTTGGTCGGCATGGCACAACTAACGCACTGCTGTATTTCTTCAGTTCATACGTTTCCCTAGACACTATCAGACACTTGTCTGGCCGACTCTACTAATGATGTATGCTCATGTCAAGTTACATATGTGTTTGATTTCAAGGCCCACGTGGGGGCTAGCACATATTTTCTGCGAGGCGACAGGCTTTGCTTGAGTTCTCTAATTCAGAGCATTGACACTATGTTGTACCCGGTTCTCTTTTTATAGAATTTTGGATTTGTTCATACTGCGAGTGATTGAATTACCTCTGCAGAAGCTTTTCTTCATTTGTTGTTGACCCCGTAAGTATAAGGAATTGATATACCGACTAGCGAGGCATTTGACTTAGACATTAGGTATCTGACCCTTCATTTCTCTCTGACCCTAGGAGCCATTTTTGAGCCCACATCTTCTGACTGCACAGCGGAGTAGTCCTGCTGTTGTCTCGAGTAGGTATTGGTTACCTGATTCACTTTAGCATTCATGTGATTTTAATGTCCCCCCTCCTCACACACGTTTCCGATTTTTCACAGGTGCTCTTCTCAGCCTTGTCCTGATTAAGACCCCACCGTGAGGACTGAATTAACCCTCCCTCCTAGGGGTCGAAACGTTGACGACACACACCTACATCACAAGCTCTGATGACTGATTTTTATAAAAAAGTGGATGTTCATTAGAGTTATGTGTACACCCAGGAACAATTGACCTGTGTTAGGCCGGAAAGGTTCTATATCATGTGTAACTGATGTATATATGTCACAAACACCTCTTCCCTGTCCTCCACCCACACGTTCATCACTTGTCTCCCAACCTTCCCTTTTTCTTTCTATATCAAGAGCACTGTAAATACGTATCGCACTGTTATATGCTTGAGCAACTGCGTTGCCAATAATAATTAATGCTTTGACTCAAAATCGCATTAGATGTTGATGATCCAGAAAATAAATTGGATTTATGCATTACATGAAAAGAAAGATTGGTGAATGCTATATTATTTACTTTTTGCTACAAGTGCTGCTACCGCGACCACTTACCTATTGTACTGCAATACTGACCCAGGTCGGGTAGTTTTTTGTGGGTTACCCCTTTAATACTCAACACATACAGAGATTACTAGCCAGACGATATTTTCATAACAGACATAAAGCAATTATTTAATCCAAATAAATATGTGCTCAGTGTGAAAAAGTGAGCACACGTTGCTGGTGAACAAAAGCGCAGCCCCAAAGTGTGCTCAATATAAAATGATAAGGGCAATAAACTATATACAGGAAGTTGTAGAGGACAGCAGTATTCATCAAGTCTTTAGAAATGAAGCACTTTGCACTCAACCAATGTAATCTGCAGATCACGTCACATCCGAGTGTTAACTCACTAAGCCATCCTCTAGAAAGTGCTGTCCTGCAAAAGTGCCTCAGAGCGTTTCGAGACCTTGACTGAGCTCTTCTTCAGGGTTTATAAATTCAAAACATACTGATAGTTATTAACAGATTGAAAAGGTGTTTGATGTACTGTCATTTGTTTGGAAACCTGTGCATCTTCATGAAGCTTCACAGCAGTTTTGGATATGCTTCTGGCTTGGTTGGAAGGCAGTGCAAGACAGCACACTTTAAAATATGAAGTCAGTTAAAATTTACACTTCAAAATGTGTGTAAACCATTGTTTAATTAGGGTGTAGGGTGCTTTCGTCTCTTGGAATTTCAAACCTAAGTTGTAATACGCCGAATTTCCTTAAGATGACGTAATGCAGTATCCCCACCACTTGACAGTGCCAACTTACAGGAAAAGGTCCTAAAAATAGCTTCTTTTGTTAGGGGGTGATCATGGAGCGCTCCATAGACAGAATTATATGTTACTAGCTGCAGAGCATTAAGTCCTTGCACCGTTCCAGTCTAGAGTTTTAGGAAACATAGTTTTTCGACCTAAAACGCTCTCCAGAGAGCACCATAATATTGTGATGCGGGAGCAATATTGGGGAACTGGCCTGGCGTGAAACCGGAAGATCTGTAGACAGGCTGGTATGGATGGAGCAGTATCAGTCATCTAAGCTTGACTAGCTTGTGATGTAGCTGGAATCACTTGTTAATGCTACAACCGAACTTTGTTGTACTGTGCTTTCTGCACACGCAGCTGTTGTTTCTGACCCAAGCACAGATTTATCCAAACTTGAACTCCGCACGAATTCCGGTGAGGCAGGTGTCCGTGTTTCTCCAACCAAAGACCAACCTAACCTGAAATGTCTTTTGCAGAACTGACCCATGGACACCCAAGCATGACTGGTTCTGCCTCAGTCCTGTCAACCATTTCGAGACACAAGCTTGGCGTGCTAGCAACTCTGCCCCTGCACTACTGGCCTTTGGGAAGTACTGACCTGAGTCTGACATAAGACTAACATTTCTCCAGCACTACTGGTCTTTCGGGGGCATAACCGAGCCTGTGTTGCCATTGGTTCAGCCTCAGTGCTTCCGCCCTTTGGGACACTGGTTTACACGTACTCCTTTTTCCGCTGTTCCCATAATCCCAGTCCACCTCTGTGGAAGGATGCCATTTGCACCTTTAGTTAGAGGAGAAGGGTGGAGTAGTAGAGAGAGGAGGAGAGTGTTTAAGTACCCTTGCTTTGTGTAGAACTCCTTGCTGAATCCGTCAACCCAGACACCAGTTGTGTCTGTAGAAGTACATTTTAAGGGGAGCATACATTGTGCTAGGGCACCAACAAACAATATATCTATCAATATCTGTCTGCCTATCTAAACATGTTAGATTTAAATATTTAAATCTGATTTTGTATGTGGGTATAAATACATATTTTTTCTATGTATACATAGATATATACACATACATATAAAGTCAGATTTAAACATTTTAGGCAAACACCAGTGCTTTGTAGTGAAAGGTATTTGGACAATTAATGTGTGTGGCAAGGTGAGTGTCTGTCTTTTTGGGCACATTCAGCTTCTGTGGTGGTGGGGTATGACAAACAAAGGGGGGGGGGTCATGGGCCCTATCTGCTCTCCCTCTAGCAGCACAAGTACCATACACCCACCCCCTTCCTTCACATCGGGAAGGAATGGGTTCCTAGTAAAGAAACAATGTCTTTGCATGCATGCAGAGCTCTAGGACTCATGGATCCACACCGCCGTATAAGCCCCACAGCCCTCCATGCCTGGAGGCTTCCTTTACGTATTTATGCATGTCGTATTTCTATAGAGTGAACCTAGCCAAAGGCAGCGGAGCACTGCACCATCAGCCACACTGGATTCCACACCCCTGTCCAATCTCTGCCATTCAGACCTGCAGGTCTGGAGTCAGGCCCAATCACATTCTCATGCTCAGCTCCTCTTGGTTGTGTTTCCCATCCTGCCCTGGGCTGCTCTGTCCCTCAGAGCTCCATGTTAGGAGGCTACATTGCCTGTTCTGCTTCTAAGGGCTCAAGGCACCATTCCACCCTCAGCTGCTCAGTGTCCAGGACCCCACAAGCCCTTGCACATTCAGCACTTTGCCCTGAAGAGTTTCAGGCTTGAATGCCCCATTAGACCCAGCCACTCCGTTACAATGAACACCACATCCTAATGTACTCTCCAGGTCTAGTCCCGTATTTCTCTGGGCCTGTGAATCCCACTGCACAGTCAGTCGCTTGAACACTCCATGTTCCAGACCTGTCGACTTCACTGAGCCCACCGCGCATCGCATTGTAACACCTTTGGGCTCCAGGCCCCATCGCACCGTCATCCCTCTGCCTCTCTGGGATCTAGCCCGTAGAACCCATAATGTGGACCATAAGAAGAGAACATTCTGCTATGGAAACCTTATTCCGACCGAAATTGGGGTTACATCTAACTTCCCAGGTTTACCCTCAGATACCTGGTTCCTTCAGGGCCTCAGGTTCTTATTGTTTGCTCCACATTAGGCCCTCTGGCTCCTGATCCCTGTGACACTCAGCTGTTTGTACTCCTTTACACCCTCAAGGCTTTGTATCTTTGACAATAATGCAGGAAGGCTACCTGGTGTTGGCTTTGAAGGGCACCTGGCCCCATTATATCTTAGATACTCGACCGCTCGGTGCCCCCTGCCTTCCCAACACCTAAGTTGTCAGGGCGGATGGCTCCTCGGGGCTCCAGATCTTTAGGCAGCTTCAAATTCTCAGGTCTTCAGGCACATCACACCCTTAGGCACTGTGTACTCACAGCATCAGTGCAGTAGGCCAAGCATACCCTCAGACACTTGCTACAATAGTACTCAAGGCGACCTTGCATCCCCTTCGCTCATCCCATCAGGGACCCATTTCTTTAGACCTCCTCACAGCAATAGTAATTAGCTCCTCGGAGCTCCAATCCTGTAGACCACTGTGGGAACCTTTTCGGGTGTCCTGGGTGGACCCGCGTTCCTGTACTCAGACTGTAACAATGAAAGTCTTTTTCAACCGGTCTCCTGTAGTTTTATTGTACTTTTAAGCCTAAAACTGAGCACCAAGGGCACCCATTTTGCACTTGCCCCGTAGGGTAGCGTAATTCAAACAGTCCAAGACTTACTCAGGGAGATGGTGCATGGTAGAAGCTGAGAACTCAATGAGACATCAAATAACAATTAATACATGTGGGTCCACCCAGAGATTTTGCTTAAGAAAAAGTACTTCTGACACACAATTCTACATACAATATTCAGAGGGCATTTCAATTGGTACACACTTTGCAAGTAACCATTAATGTGGGTTGGGAAACAGTCTTGGCTGCTCCACTAGGATGTTTTGGCTGGTATCTCAATACAAGTCCAGTATTTGCCCTCCTGAAGAAATTAGCAGGTAATGTTCACGGGTTATTACCCTAGGTGCTGCTGACCTTTCTTGTGATTAAATCAGTCCCAATGGAAGGTTTCTTCTCCCCTGGGGTTGTCACCCTTGTTCAGTACTTTTCTCTCCTTGGTTGTCTTATACTTGTCTTATAATTGTCTAATAAAGCTAATCCTTGTAGGGAAGTGGTAGCACCCCTCCAGATGGTGTGTCTTCACAGGCTCCCAGTGAGTGGGACACCGCTGACTGCCCAAACCTAGCTGATGTTGCTGCAGTCCTCATCTGTTATGCATGCCTTGGTTGGGTGGTCGTGGCCACTGCCAGCATCCGTCATGAAGAGAGCGCTTGTGTTATGCTGCTTTTGGTCTGGGGAGTCTTCACTGGTGGATTTTTCCCAGGACCAAACACAAGCCCACCACTCAAATAAACCCAAAAAAGCCAGCCCTGGGTTGCAATGATGTTGGGGGCTGGGGAGCGATTCTCAGCCTGATGCAACACCTCTTCCGGTGTTCAATTCTTCAGATGAGACCACTAAATAAAGTCAATGTTTCTCAGCACCAGGCAATCACAGGCACTAAGTTTTCTTTAGTGGAAATCCAAAAGGTCTGTTTACCGTTCCCTGTGCACCCTTCAGTAACAAGTGCTTTAGTTTCTGAGCACACTGCTGGATCCTATAGTCTCAGGGCTTCCGCCTACGGTCTAGGGACGCCGATCTTCTCCTGAGTCACAGCAGACAGCTACAGTTGGTCCTCACAGTCCCCCTCTTCTAGCCAGCGTGTTCCTCTTGCAAGGGCCCTCTCCAATGCCTCTCAAGCAGTTAGTCAGTTCTTTCCTACAAGGCAGGCCCAAGGTAGCCTATCCTTGCAGGCTTTTGAACACCCCTGGCTTCTTTTCCCGAACCTGGTAAGTTAGAGTTAGCAGTCAATGCCCCGACCCTGTGGACAGATAATTTCTTGGTCTCCACTGCTATGGGGCCACTGATTCCAATTGAGAAAGTTGCCTCACTGGATGGTAGCTTCTGCCCCATACTTATATACTGTTTGCAGACAGAAATTGTGTAAATCACAATCCCACCTCTGGAACCAGTTCCAGACAGCTCCTGGCTTTTCAGTATTCCCCAGGCTAATTCAGCCATGTCTTACTTTTCCAGAAGGGGGTGGGTTTGGGAGTCTCCTGTAAGGGAGAACCACAAACAAAGTACAGAGGAGGCAGAGACTACCCCACTTAACCACTCCTTAACCTCGTTTTGATAACACTTCGGGGAAAGAATGAAGCAGGAAAGGGGACTTGGCTTTCACAGCACTACAAAGAGACCCTCTGCTTCCTATATTCCACACCCCCATGTCTGGCCCATATCAAAGGACTCCAGAAGTTACATTCCTGTCTGGGGCTCTATTCAACCTTCCATTTTACGTTCCACTCCAGTGTAGGGAATCAAAATGGATTCCTATGTTATCACAGTCACATGTATCATGCACATACCACACAACCTATTGCACACACATGGTTGCACACATTGGTCGGACCATTGTTTGCTAAGCTTTAAAGTTCGCAGGGAGTTGGGCAGCCCTCATACACATGGTAAACCCTGTGAGAGCAGTTTCAGGCCTTTTCATCTGATTACCCCAGAGAATGTGCAGAGTGCACTTAGTCTTCACCCTATCCCCCATAGTGGGAACTTGGAAAGGGATGCACTCTCCTTAGAGAATTGGCTTCAACTCCGTTCCTTAGAACTGGCCCCTCCCACCACGCGGGCAGCTAAAACCAATAGAGCCTCAGCCCCATGGTTCACGGAGGCCCTTAGAAAAAGCAAAAGTGCATGCAAACGCCTGGAACGAGTGTGGCGAATTAATTATAAACCCATGGATAAAGCTGTTTAGAAACGGGCCTTGAAAGATCACTACAGAAAAGTTCGGGATGGAAAGAAATTCTTTCTTTCCACAAAAATCGAGCAGGCTGGGAATAAAAGCAGAGAACTCTTCAATGTTGTAAAAGATTTTGCATCCCCTAGGGCCATCAGCAGCCCTTTTGTCCCCAGTAATGATTGGACAAATCAGATGGCCTGCTTCTTCCATGACAAGATTAAAATCATTCAAGATTCTTTTGAAGCACAATCACCAGTATTAGAAGTAGACGTGTGTCTGCCCTTCACTGTCAGCCGTAATTCTGGTCCTTCCCTCACGCAGTTCCCTCCCATCACATTGGAGAAATCCCTTGCACTAATGAAGGCCCTTAAATCTGGATCACCCACTGATCCCTGTCCTGCCAAAGTACTGGCATCCATCGCAGAGGTGATTAATCCGGCGGTTAATATAGTCTTGAACACCGCCCTGCAGGTGGGGCAAATGCCGAAAAATTGGATTAATGCAAAACTTCTTCCACTCTTAAAAAAACCCACGGCTGACCCTTCGGTCACCAGTAACTATAGGCCTATATCTTTACTGCCCTTCTTCTCCAAGGTTTTGGAGAGATATGTCAACTCAGTTATCACTGAGTACGTGGAGGCTAACCATCTTCTGCATCCAAGCCAGTCGGGCTTTAGAGCCAATTTCAGCACGGAAACAGCCCTATTAGAAGTAGCTGAAACCATTAAAACCACACTTGACAAAGGAGGCAACTCGGTGTTGGTGCTGTTAGAACTCTCCGCGGCCTTCGCTACCGTGCCCCATATTGGACTATTAAGAAGGCTTCAAGAGGGTGGTATTGGAGGCACGGTACTTAGATGGTTCGACTCCTTCTTAAATGACCGGCAGCAAACCATTTGGTCCCCGCCTTTCTCGGCTTCCATCCCCCCCATGAATGTCGGGGTCACACAGGGCTCAATTCTCAGCCCAACGTTATTTAACTTGTATATGGCTCCGCTGGCGCTCCTCGCCGAGAAATACGGCGCAAAAATAGTGTCATATGCTGATGACACACAATTGCTGTTTACCTGTGAGAAGGGCGCCGAGTTCAATGGCAATGGGATTAACACCTATCTGTCAGAGGTGTTCTCTTGGCTTAGGCAAAATCAATTGAAATGCAACTCTGAAAAGTCAGAGATTATGTTCTTCGGCTCCCATCCCTGTGCAATATGGCACAACTAGTGGCCGCAAGACATGTCCCCCCCCCTGCTACATCTGTTAACATCGTGAAAAATCTAGGGGTCAAATTCGATGACTCTCTTTCAATGAAGGATCAGATTCAATCAGTGGCAGGGACCTGTTTTGGATTGCTGCGAATGCTAAGGAACTTTCTCCCCCTGCTTCAAGTTTCTCACAGGAAGACGGTAGTCCAGGCCTTGGTGGTATCGAGACTGGACTACGTAAACGCCCTGTACTTAGGCCTTCCTGGTTATTTACTTGGCCGCCTACAGGTGATTCAGAATGTGGCGGCCAGAGCCATTCTCTTGGCAGGGCCGAGAACACGGACGACCCCGCTTCTGTCTTCCTTACACTGGCTCCCGGTTCAGAAGAGGATTCATTTTAAGGCGTTAGTGTTGGTCTTTAAAGCTTTTCATAAAATAGGGGCCCCATATCTTGGGGAAAGATTCCAGCACTATACTCCACGCCGAACCCTGAGGTCTTCTGCCCAGTTTCTGACCATTACCCCTAAGATCCGGCTTTCCTGGATAGGGGGCAGATCCTTTCAAGTGGTGGCCTCACGCCTCTGGAATAGCCTGCCTCTCTCTCTTAGACAGGTCCAGGATCTCTTCACTTTCAGGAGAAAATTAAAAACTTGGCTTTTTCAGCAGTAGTTCCTGTGCTGGTGTACTTTGTTCTGTGTTTCCGGGTCTTTCATAGCGCTGGGACACTCCCTGGAGTAGCCGTGCGCTCTATAAATACCTGCTAACATAACATAACATGTGTCCCACATGGATGGAGTGAAGGACGCGGTTGCAGGAGACTGGCAGACCAATTTAAAAACATAGTAGAGGCTGGTAGGCAACTCTCCCTGGTAGACGACAGGTAAAACGGTCCATCCTGCCCTTACTTCTGTTGCTACAGCTAGGTGATGAGCTGATGGTAGTCACACTTAAATAAAAGAGGGTGCGCCTGGTGTGCCCCTCCGGTCACACAGCCCCCCTTTGGGTCACATTCCATGTCACAGGGAACCCTCAGAGCACCTGCATGGCTGGCACTAAAGTCCAAAAACCTGCGGAACTTAAGGCAGGGGCGACACCAGTGGCGGCTCCAGTGCTATGGCGGAGGAGCATCGCCCCACTGCTTTCAAGCAGCGTGAGAAGCAAAAACATAAAATGATAATAACTTTCAGTTATTATCATTTTATGTTTGTGCTGCTTTGCGGGCGGGTGGGTAGGTGGGGATGCTCTGCTCTCCGAGCAGGGCAGTGGAGGAGTGGTTTGCCCACTCCTAAGTGCGCAGTGACTGTTTGGTCAGCCCTCTCGGGCCGCCCAAACCGGTCATGTGCACTTTCCCCGTTCTCCATGCAGGCTGCATTACATCCTGCATGGAGAACATGCCCACCCCTCCAGCCCCTGGCCAAGCACCGTGTCACGTCAGACCAATCACAACGCTGCATTGCAGCGTTGTGATTGGCTTAGGGGAGGGAGCCTGGCTGCCTGCTTCCTGTTCCTGAAGTCGGAGGCAGGAGAGCAGGAGCAGAGACGTGGGACCCAGCCGCAAGGTAAGTTATTTTTTTTTATTTTGCTCACTCCCTCCCGCAATCGCGATGCCCCCGTGCGCGGCTGCCCCCCACAACCCTCGAGCCATGCCGGCCGCCACTGGGCAACACTCTCTAGGGCCATGCAGGGAACCTTTCTATCCAAGCAACACCCTCTCAGTCTCTTAGCTTGTCCTTCATGGATCTAGTCCCATAACTCCCCTCTTGCCCGGAGTATTCTGCCCCTTGGGGCTCCAGTCCCACAGTAAGTCCTTCTTACAGCATCACTGCTCAGCCCCATAGAGCTCCGGTCCTGTAAAATGCCCTCATTGCCTCAGCGCTCGGCTTCTCACGTCCTTCCCCTCAGTCAGCACTCTGGCCCTCAGGCTTCTAGGCCCCTTCACAGGCTCAGCACGTGTACTCATCCTTACAGAGGCAATCACTCACATTAAGCTGTGTACCAGACGGTTACACGTACAAATATTACCCTTGAAACGTCAGTTCTTTGGATAATTACAAAGGGGAAAAAAGGATGTTTTATGTGTTTCATTTGCTTTATAATCCCTGCATGTACACTGTCTCCGTGCTGTCTGCGAACTGTTGCCTTCAGGGGCACATTTACTGAAAAATAATGCAACGCAGGTGTGCAACCAAAGCTGCTGTGCTAAGGGGGAGAGAATAGCACAGTCACCTTTACCAAATGTGGCCAGGTCATGCTTTCTTTCCCTGCAGTGACGCACAAACAGCCTGCCTTGCACATCTCACCCACCTTTGCACCATAGTGCAAAGGTGTGTATGTGCTGTCTAGCATAAGTTTTGTACTGGATGGATACTCTTCCAGTCCAAAAAACATACGGTCAGACAATTTTTAAACAAATCACACATTGGATGGGTGCTGTACACTGCAGCACACATGTAATACATTAAATGTTTGGAGGAATTAAAATATTTCTCTTAGCGCCTACCTCAAGGAGGTGCTACTTTTTGACACAAACTCAGGCCAGATAATCTTTGAAGATCTGGCTTTGTATAAAAAACCCTTGGTTGTAGCGTTGGAACATTGAGGTACCACCCATGGAACACCCCCTTGATGCAAAGCAGTGCAAAGTGCTCTTTGTGCTACTTTAAGGGCAACTTTCTAGCGCAGAAAAAGGTTCTAGCCAGAAAGTAAATAATTTATCAAAACGTTGTGCCACTTTGCCTCACTTTGTGGTGATGCAGTCTTGATAAATATGCCACGTGTCTACTACAGGGAGATACCTGAGGATTAATGTAACCTTAACCTTCACTTTGGGCACCCCTCGGCCCTCTGGTAACCGGCTTATGTTTGAATAATCCTCTCGGGATTATGGCAAAGGTGACTAACATTCTATCAGGGCAGCCATACCCTTCTGCAAAAGCAGTCCCCTGTCATTGCCCTCCCTCAGTGTCACCCATAGCTGAAAGAAAGCACCCTTGGTACTCCTCAACTCCCCGTAATTGGAAACTTGACAAAAACCCGATGAGGGACAGGCTTCCTTCTGCTTGTAGCTTTCAACACAAATGATCGACACAATTGATCGAACAATCCTAAAGTAGACAATGTTGGTCACCAAAGTCTGTGAGGATACTATAGACGATACAACAATACAGTGTGGAACCACTCAGGGCCAGCTATAGGGCGGTGTGACTGGTGCAGCCGCACCTGGCGCTGACCTTGGGGCGTGCTGTGTTTAGAAATAACTTATGAGTTTACAGGGATCTGCTGCTGGGTTTTCTGTGTGTCCAGAAGATTTCAGGCAACAATAAAAATGTCAAGATAACTCTGGTGATTAATGTACCTGCTGGAGAGAGATTGAGTTTTACCTAGTGGCAGTTTGACTCATCATAAAGTAGCAGAGAACATATACTAAGCAAATCACAGAACTGTATTTTATGTGGATAGCTCAGTTGGTTCCTGCTTTTGTCACATAGACCCTTCTGTTACTTGCAGTTCATAAGTTGCAATCCTAACATAGCACCGTGATTTATGGACTGTCATCAAAAAGCTGCATGCAACCTGCATAGTATAGGTTAGAAACTTTTGTTTTTACCCCCAGGCTTTCATTATATATTCTGAATGTTGCTAGGGTAGAACTACATTCTTATTATTTAAGTCGACCCCAACCAGAGCTTTAAAGCGAAGGAAATGTATGTGAGAGACAGAAGCTATGGGGAGATGAGGGTCACTGGTGGGGGGGGGGTGGTGAGGGAATCTGTGAAGAAGGAGGTCATTGGGGGGCGCCAAAAACAATAAAAACAATTGTCACACTGGGCGCCATTAGCGCTAACACCGACCCTGGGACCACTCATGGAATAGACCCCCTATTGCGCTGTTTACACCGCCCCAAAACAATTATAGCCTGACATTCTTACATGCCTGGCATGCAACTGGTCACATGGGCTCTGACGCAAGAAAGCGCTAATCGTCAAGATTTCTTCTATGCCCTAGGCATAGAGCTCAGCTCTGTAACTCTTACAGGATAATCCTACCTTGTTAACAGTTATAAGCCTATTTCTCCACTTTCTCACCTACAGCGAACCTGAATTCTTGGTACACAACAACTCCTAGGTGACGGTGCAGCTGATTTTTAAGACTTTCATTCCAGGTGTGTGTTTCCATGCTGCCATATCACCCTGGTGAACTTCTAGTAATGCTCAATTCATATCTCATTGCATCCACTACACCGAGGAAAACTCTGAGAATGGGCGAAGTTATTCCCTCATTTTATATTCCAGCCACGTTCACACCTCCTAAACAAGGTCCATGCTGAAGCATTTAGGGCTTGAATACACTAGGTGCAAACTGCAAAGTCACCCGATCTAGTCTGCAATCAGCACCACCATGTGGTGTTGTCATTACTTATAACACTTAAAAAAACACCCTTCACCGTATCACAGTGAGAACTCGTCCATTTGCCCTGCAAGGGCCACTGTGAGGGTCCCCAAGTTCAAATACGTTGTGAACACACGTTTGTGACCATGGTGCTAGGAACCCCACTTTATTCCGCATTTTAATATCTTTCCTTGCCATTGTGAAGTAACAGTTCGATGTGGACCTGGAAAACCTAATCTTACTCATGGCGCATTTTGAGAGATGTAACTCCTGGGTGAGACACCTTCCAAGGGAGATGCTTCCATAGACTGGACAGGCCTCTGTCCTGCCCCGCATTGGGACAAGGGACCCTGGATTCACTCTTCCTTCACCTTCCACTCATCTGTCCTACCTGCCATTGGCGCAACAGTGAGCCCCTCGAATCGTTAAGATTAGCATGTATTAGGATCTTAACAGGCCATCCAAAACCCTATGCAACTGGGGTTCACCTCTCGCCAGCAATGACTCACCACCTGAAGAAACAACTGGGCCGGGCCTACATCGAAGGCCTGGGGCTCCTCCCACGACAATAATGAGAAGGGGTCTCGAGTAGTGTGTTAAAGCAAGAGCTTCTCTGGACTTTTTGTCCAAAAAGGGATGCTTCTTCAAAGAACTGTCGTTGGACAAGCCTTCCTGTCCTCCTCGTTCCACCGCCACCCTTCTCCAAACCTCATGGCTCTCTTTTAGGGAACCATTTCTTGCCTGCCTGAAAATTCTATTTTGATGTCACAGGCTCCCCAGGCCAGTGTTGCTGAGTCACATGATCAGCTCATTAAAGTCTCCAGCACATCCATTATTTACACACATATTCATGAATAAAAAGAAAATGTAATCACAGCCCAGTTGTAGTCTACACTAGTGGAGTCCAAGCCCTATAACTCCTGGTTACACATACTTTAAGCTTCGGTCTTACAACACACAGCATGTTTGACCCAACTCAAAGTGTGACTCATGAAGCACCAATAAGAGCTGCACAACTATGGGCTCTCTGTGCACACAAGACTGATGGCCTCCTAAAGAGCTCACCTTAATATCTCCAACAAGCCCTGGGTGACCTTCTAAATAGATCATCTCAATACCTCCACCAAAGGCTGTGTGACCTTATAACGAGACCACATCAATACCTCCACCAAAGCCCGGGTGACCGTCTAAAGAGATCACCTCAATACCGCTACCAAAGCCTGGGCGACCAAGTAAAGAGATCACCTCAATACCGCTACCAAAGCCTGGGTGACCTTTTAAAGAGATCACTTCAATACCTCCACCAAAGCCTGGGTGACCTTCTAAAGAGATCAACTGAATACATCCACCAAAGCCTGGGTGAGCTTATAAAGAGATCACCTCAATACCGCCATCTAAGCCTGGATGACCTCCCAAAGAGATCACCTCAATAGCGCCACCAAAGCCTGGGCGACCAATTAAAGAGATCACCTCAATACCTCCACCAAAGCCTGGGTGACCTTCTAAAGCGATCACCTCAATACCTCCACCTAAGCCTGGGTGTCCATATACAAGAGATAACCTCAATAACTCCACCAAATCCTGGGTGACCTTCTAAAGAGATCACCTCAGTACCTCCACCAAAGCCTGGGTGACCTTATAAAGAGCTCACTACAGTATCTTCAACTCTACAACATAGACTCATAATCAATCTACCAAACACTACTACCATTCTCCCACTTCTCTAAATCCATGCTATGGAGGATTGCTTAATTCATTCACATAGGCCTCCGCTATCACCAAATAGAATATGATCCCCTGCAGCTGCAAAAAAGTATAATTTACGAAGGGTCCAGAAACAACTAGATACCAATCTACTGTTCAAAATGCAGAATCTACAGGGAAAAGCAGTTTTTACAATGCATGAATGACCATTGATGACTGGAATACTTTGTACATCTTGCATGTTTAGTTGTGACAATAAAGCATTATTGTATTGTACTTAAAATTGTTGTATGTGTGCCAGAGGGCTCAAGAAGGTAAAATCAAATATTATAATTAGAAATATTATACAGAATCAAGACAATCCACAGGTTGAAATGCTGTTGGTACTGGTGGCGAGACGCTGGGTGCAAAAGGCATGCAGACACCTCAGCCCTAATGTACATTCTCTACCCTCCCCAATCTTCCAGACTGCTCCTAGTCAATGCATAGGATGCCAAGCTTTGGTTCCCCATCCTTTTAAATGGATGAGTCCTCTAACCTTAGCCGACAGCTCTAACCCAGAAGAGAACATCCAATGTAATCCACCCGCTTAGATCACGAGTGAACAGAGTTTTGAAACCCAGTTCCCTACATAAAATCACAGTGGGCGAAATCTGCTTAAAATCTAATCGATTTCTGCAGCAGAGACAGGTGTCTGCTATGGATGACTCTTAGTGGATTGGGTCATGCTCAGTCGACCGACGGGTGACTCTGCAGTTGGTTCCCGCCTTACTTGCAATGCATTCCTGACAGTGGGGTGCCTTGTTCCTGACACACAGACGCTGCATGAAACCCGATACTATTGGAAAATCTAAAGTGCATTGTACTACAATGCGCGCTCCTTACTGACAATCACCTAAGATGGCGGCCATCATCTAGTCAGACTATCTGCAAACCTACTGTGATGCATGCTTGACCCAAATCAATTTGTCCTGTAAATTGGATGATGGGATAGTTTGATGCCTTCCTCTGACACACTTCCTGAGGCTCAGAAGCATCAGTAAATTTCAGATCAGGGGTCACGCTGACAGTTGACGTCAAAGCTATTGCCCCTGTGGCTTCACATTCAATTACAGACGGTCACAGACAGCTCCCTCTATGATAGTAATGTTCACACCACATTGATGACAGTAGGATGCCTTGTTCCTGACACCTGGTTATCACCCGAAGCCTTCAATCAAGTGAGTTTCTGTTGGAGAACCTATACTGGTTACTGTCAAAAGGTGTGCTCCTTACCCATGATCACCCAAGATGGTGGCCATTGCGCAGCAAGACTACTGGCAAATCTACCATGATCCATTCTTGGCCCTACTCCACTTGTGTGGCTCTTTTAACAGTTCAGGGGCTCTGTGCCGGTCTCCGACACACTACCTGCGAGTTGGAAGCATTGGTAAATTTGTGGTGAGCCTGTTCTTTCAGAGTTTTCCCACGTTCAGCCTCAGCTCTGTAACTCTTACAGGATACTCCTACCTTGTTAACAGTTATAAGCCTATTTCTCCACTTTCTCGCCTACAGCGAACCTGAATTCTTGGTACACAACAACTCCTAGGTGACGGTAAAGGTGATTTTTAAGACTTTCATTCCAGGTGTGTGTTTCCATGCTGCCATATCACCCTGGTGAACTTCTAGTAATGCTCAATTCATATCTCATTGCATCCACTACACCGAGGAAAACTCTGAGAATGGGCGAAGTTATTCCCTCATTTTATATTCCAGCCACGTTCACACCTCCTAAACAAGGTCCATGCTGAAGCATTTAGGGCTTGAATACACTAGGTGCAAACTGCAAAGTCACCCGATCTAGTCTGCAATCAGCACCACCATGTGGTGTTGTCATTACTTATAACACTTAAAAAAACACCCTTCACCGTATCACAGTGAGAACTCGTCCATTTGCCCTGCAAGGGCCACTGTGAGGGTCCCCAAGTTCAAATAAGTTGTCACACAACACGTTTGTGACCATGGTGCTAGGAACCCCACTTTATTCCGCATTTTAATATCTTTCCTTGCCATTGTGAAGTAACAGTTCGATGTGGACCTGGAAAACCTAATCTTACTCATGGTGCATTTTGAGAGATGTAACTCCTGGGTGAGACACCTTCCAAGGGAGATGCTTCCATAGACTGGACAGGCCTCTGTCCTGCCCCGCATTGGGACAAGGGACCCTGGATTCACTCTTCCTTCACCTTCCACTCATCTGTCCTACCTGCCATTGGCGCAACAGTGAGCCCCTCGAATCGTTAAGATTAGCATGTATTAGGATCTTAGCAGGCCCTCCAAAACCCTATGCAACTGGGGTTCACCTCTCGCCAGCAATGACTCACCACCCCAGTTGAAGAAACAACTGGGCCGGGCCTACATCGAAGGCCTGGGGCTCCTTCCACGACAATAATGAGAAGGGGTCTTGAGTAGTGCTTTAAAGCAAGAGCTTCTCTGGACTTTTTGTCCAAAAAGGAATGCTTCTTCAAAGAACTGTCGTTGGACAAGCCTTCCTGTCATCCTCATTCCACCGCCACCCTTCTCCAAACCTCATGGCTCTCTTTTAGGGAACCATTTCTTGCCTGCCTGAAAATTCTATTTTGATGTCACAGGCTCCCCAGGCCAGTGTTGCTGAGTCACATGATCAGCTACTTTAAAGTCTCCAGCACATCCATTATTTACACACATATTCATGAACAAAAAGAAAATGTAATCACAGCCCAGTTGTAGTCTACACTAGTAGAGTCCAAGCCCTATAACTCCTGGTTACACATACTTTAAGCTTCGGTCTTACAACACACAGCATGTTTGACCCAACTCAAAGTGTGACTCATGAAGCACCAATAAGAGCTGCACAACTATGGGCTCTCCGTGCACACAAGACTGATGGCCTCCTAATGAGCTCACCTTAATATCTCCACCAAGCCCTGCGAGTTGGAAGCATTGGTAAATTTGTGGTGAGCCTGTTCTTTCAGAGTTTTCCCACGTTCAGCCTAGATGGTGACCCCCATCACCTAAAGATACCAGCAAATACACAGTGGTGTCTCCTTGCTGCCAATGTGTTGCACCAACCCAGAAATATGAATTGTCACACTCTCCAGCAGAAGGAAGCGCACCTATCTATAGGCTACAACTCACCACAATCATCGCTTCACAGTGATCTCAGCTCAAGCCCAACAATATGACGACAGATAATCTCCAAGCCTCGAAAACCAGAAGCAACACTGTATGTGTCCCAGACATCCAATATTTCAACGCTTTCTTCCTCACATGTGCTTCTGATTAAGGTGTAACTAATGGACTGAACTTAACTTAATACTAGGTATCTGCATACACCCCACTCATACGATCTTCCTAGCTCCAGCCTAGTGCATTTGACACTTCCCCTTCAACATAGAGCCTATTGCTGCCGTTGTCTAACATACTCAAAGCTTCCTCACTGCAGACACCTCCTAACCAATGGAACACCACCAGACGTCTCGATGTCTAATTCTGCATCTCTGACACTCACCTTGCTGCTTTGCCCACCCATTCATCTCTGTGGTTCTGCTTGAATTACATTGTATCTAGCAATTAACTGCACTTACACGTGCCATCATAGGTACTTCTGACTAAGCTATCTTTCTCAGAAGACTTGAAATTCCATTAAAACCATGAATTGCACCAGACCAGCCTCGAGACATAGGTGAGATTAAAATCCTTACCTTCTCAACGGAGAGATCGCGTGTGGTTGATTTGTGCACGGCCTAATACATGAAGTTACCAATGACAAACTTTCTTGTGCAATGATACAAGACATTGGGCAGTCAACTACTCAGTTATCGAGATCCATTCTAATGTAAGTGGAAAAATGGAGAGCCTCGGTATAGCCCTGTTTGAAAATACTCTCAGAGTCTTGAGTAATAATGGCTCCTGTTTCTGCACTTAAAAATTAAGTACTCTGTTGTCCATATGTTTGTTAGACTGTACCCTCCTTCTAAGTGAAAGGAAAAAGTTCTTACGCCCTCCTTTTTCAAGGCATGGAGTTAGATCACGTGGCGAGGCACTCTCCACTTTATTTGCAATGAACCAGTTTGATTTTGTGGTTTCAACTGCTCGATACATTAAGCTCATACAAACACGGAAATTTTAAAGACTTGTGTATATTGATGTCGATTATATGTTAAGGATGATCTGTGGTATCAGAGCTTAACTATGATTCTTATAGGATCTTAAATGTATTCTGAATTTATTATTAAGATGTTGAATCTTCTGTGTAAAGGGTGTTTTATTATTCTGTTGGGCTGTTTTGCTGTGCATATTTATCTTCCTTTAATGAAATTGTAAAGTAGCTGCTTGAGACGTTACTATTATGTGTATACTTTATGTTTTCAAGACATTGTCAAGAGTATATTTATATAGGATATATGTGTTGGAAATAAATATATATTGACTGACATTTAGAAGAATTTATTTATTTACATCAAAAGCCATTAGGCCGCCTTAATATTTCCAAAGCTTGTGGCGAATGGCAGGAAGATATGGGCATAGAAATCACTGAGAAACAATAGGCTTACTGTTCTTCTGTGATCCGTACTATTTCATTGAATGGCCGCCATCGACTCATACATTTCAAATATCTCAATCGAGTATATTATACATCGGTTTGATTATTTCGATATGGTTTGAGGGCCGATTCTCGATGTGTTTACTGTGGCGGGGAGGATACTGGCTTTGCGCACGTGGCATGGTCCTGCCCAGGTGTGCAACACTTTTGGCTTGCCATATTCAAAATCTTGAAGGAGATCATAGGCGAAGTATTAGCCTGTACACCTCAGTTGGCACTTCTGGGGTATGACTGCGATGTATCGCGACCTTACAGGTGACTAGTGGCACTGGGCCTTTTATTGGTGAGGCGTAGAATTGCACTGCGATGGATGAAGGGGCCTCTTCCAACAGTGACGGAATGGCATACCGATGTGGCATACTGCAACACACAATCTGACGCCTATCATGCTCTTATGTCGCCCCATAGTCACCCAAGAGATATATGGGGCCCATACCAGGAATACTTAATTTGCATGAGTCACAAAGCTGAGGGGAAGGGGAGGCAGGGGTTCGGACCGGCAGAAATACACATTTCTCCATTGGGATTAGTGGGTATGGATGGTACTGTGGCGTGGTTGGAGAGGAGATGATTGACGGTCCATATGTCTTTTGAGTTGGGTGACCTGATGTGCCTATCTGGTGCCAATGGATTATCACTGAAGTATTAGTACAAGATATTTCCATTACTGTTATTAATATTTCATCTACCTACCCTTTTAGTATGTTCATTGCCATCCGATCACTTCATTTTGTGTTTTACTATACCCACTGTCCATTTGTAGCTTTCAGGTATTTGATCTGTGCTGTATGTGAACTCTCTCTGATGCTGCACTGTTAACTTGCATAAAATAAAAATAAAGTTAACAAAAAAAGCCATTAGGCCCTAATCCTGCAGCCTAAAACGCCTTGGCATATTCAGCACTATCATACTCTTATATCAATCTTCTACTACTCTTTCTCACACTAATATGTCCACTTATTCAGATACTTGTTCCCGACTAACTTACTAGAATCATAACATTGATAACCTTCTGTCGTCCAGTGCTGAATTAGTACTTGCAGATCAATGCATATTTCATAAAGTTAAACCTAATGTAGTACTTAATATTTGGATTGAGATCCTCTTATTGTTTTAACAGTTCACATAAGACTCATTTAAATATCTACTTATCATTCATAATTCTGATTTGGTTGATGTTTAGAATTAGTTATGTTAACTGCAGCTCTATAGTATCTTAAAAGGGTAGGAGTTAACTTTGTGGTCCTCCCAGTTCTCTAGCATTACCTACTTTTATCTGATTATGTTCACTTGCACTGCAATACCCTGATGTCTCCTGGGTTGGAGTCTGGCCCCTTTTCTTCTTCACCTCCACGCATATCCTATTTCAGACCAGGGGGGCGGGGAAGGCTACATGGGAGGGTTAGCAGGTGTGAGAGGGTTCCCACAGTTATGATTTTTTATTTGTTCTCTCTTATTCCTTCCCTCTCATTCAGTTATGCTCCTCCTCTTGCTTCTTAACATCTTCACCGTGGTACATGATTTTACGGAACTAACGCATGCTACCTTACTTTGTTTTTTGGTGACAACTTTGAATGTCCAATGCACATTATTGCCCCATATTTATTATACAACACCTAGTAAGTTAATTATATCGTCATAAAAAGAAGCCCAAACGTAAAGTCAATTAAACACCATTCTTAATATTATTTCCCTAACCGTGAAGGGTATAAATCACCCTGTGGAGAGGAGGAAAATACCAGAATATATGAACAAACTAAAAGGTGATCTGATATTCCTCCAAGAGACCAAGGGCACCCTCAAAGAATCCTCAACCATGAGAGAAGGAGGGGGTAATAACACCACTTGCCCACTTCAGTTGACAAAAGAAATGGGGTAATAACCATTTTAGCCAGGAAAGCCTATGTCTCCATACTTGATACACAATCTGAGTGTGAGGGTCGATGGATTTCATGTAAGCTCCTCAAGGACTGCACAGGATTGTATGCCCTCAATATCTATGCCCAATCTTCAGAGGCGCAAATGTTTGGCGTAACATTGACGACTTGCTTCATGACATCCCAACAGGCTTGTTAGTTATTATTTGAGGTGACTTCAATTTACCTCTTGATATACTGTCAACTGTACCTCTAGCCCCACCAAAGCCCACTGGGCACTCCACAATCTTTGTTCTAAATATGACTTAAAAGTTCCATGGCCCCCTGAAAATTGTTTCGTTATGTTGTTATGTATCGGTATATCCCCAATGAGAGTTTTTAAAATATGTGTAAGTAGTATATTAATGTGGCACACTATGATGATTGCACCGCTTGTACGAACTAGGAGACCGGAACCTGTCTAAGTTTATCGTGTATGACACCTACGTGTTTGGTGGGTATTGTTATATGTCAGAAATATGGTTATTGATACAAATTAAACCTACATCGCTGTGGCCAATGTAGGGCTGCGACCCCTACATATTACGAAATAACCTAATAAAATTTGTTATTAAAAAAAAAGTTCCATGGAAACTCCAACACCCCCTCAAAAGAATAACAACTTATTTTCTTACCCACACCAATTCTTCAATCTGCATTCAACCTATGAAAACAGAATATAAACATTGTTTACAAATTTGCTACACGATGAAAATTGCACTGAAAATGTGTTAAATGCCTACTCTCATAGCAGCAATTTAAATTTGAAAAAAGTTGTCACTAAAATATTGTCTAACATAGTAACATCCATTTACTTATTAGGTCAAGTCTACCAGGCAGCAGAGCTGTCCGGCTGAAAATGCCTATTGTGGGCTTACCAAGAATTTAAAGCCCACCCAATTCTTACCATTGGTTGGCTTTTTCACTCTCATTTCCTTGCTTGTTATTTGATGGCTTGCCTTGCCCATCTTGTGTTTATCCCTCCCCTGGAGCATAGCCTCTTTACCATCCTCTTGGTTTGGCTGGCTTGTGTCCTTCCACTGCTCACTTGTAGGAAAACTACTTTTATCTTTTTACTAAGCACTCCATGAGAGTGCGTGTGTTTTTAAGTTCTCTTCCCGGTGTGCTTCCCACCAAACACCTTTGAGCTCCGTGATTCTCTTGTGTACGTTTATCACGCCCTTGCGCTCTGTGTTGTCTCTCCCTTGTGTGTTTCTTCCCCCACTCCCACTGTTGAAGGCACCCTTCTGTGCTGCTCGCTCTTGGGAGCTTAACCCCCATGCTCCGTGTTCTTGTTCCCGACTCCCACTCGATCGTGTGCTTCTCCCACGTGTTGCTCTCACCACTGCCCCCCCATGATGCTCTCGCTGGTGCACTGCTTTCCCCCCCCCCCACCAAGTGCTCCCCTCACCTGCTCCTCCTTTGCTTCCTCTTGTGCTGCCGCGCAGGACTATTTTCGTTTTGTTAGTTACTTATCCAAGTGGTGTCTGTCATCTTGAGTCACTAAATCAAAACAAGAAAATGGAGCCCATGCCATTCTGGTGGCATGCGCATGCATTGTGATGGATGCGCGCATCAGTGGTGTTATGGGACCAGTCGCGCCATTATGCCTTTTTTCTCTTTTTTTTTTAACCAATGTTGCAAAGCACTTCTACCCCTGCCCCTTCGTACAGTATCGCAAAAAGCCTTTGGCAAACCCAGTAGGTTAGGGTGACCAGAATTTGAGAACCAAAAACTGGGACTTGACAGAAATAAAAGTAGGATTAAAGCCTTTAGTCCTACTTCTATATCTGGCCTGTCCCGTTTTTTGTGTAGCCTTGTAAGTATGTCCATTTATATATATTTATATATAGTAGGCTTTTAAATGTATGTTCACGCACACACACATATGCTCGCACATATATTTTCGAGGCAACATTTACTTAACATTATCAATGGCAGGACCTCCACCCTATGCCCCTGACCTCCCCAGCCTGTCTCCCCTGTGCTCGTGCTGGGAGCATGCAGCCGAACTGCGAAATAGACTGAATAAATTGCCTATTTTATTCATTCTTCTAAAGCGTGTAAGGAGAGCATACCTTCCAATTCTCCTTTCAAGGGCAATTAGTACCTGGCCTTTGTCCCAAAAACCGGGGCATTTATTCCAAATGAAGAAATGTGTCGGGATACCGGGACAGTCCACCGAAAACCGGGACGTCTGGTCACCCTACAGGCTACAGTAAGTCCTAAAGTCGGGATCTATTCGCTTTGCCAATGCTTGTTACTGTTGATTTCGCTGATATCAATACAACCATTGGCTGCAACAAGCTCAAATCCATGCAATTTTCTGTACCTTGCAAAATTCTCATACAAGGTGTCTTTAAGCTCAAACTGCCCCAATTTGCGGATTTTTTTTAGCTTTCTAATTCACTAATGCGGTTCTCTTCTATTTTGGTGACCGGGCCTAACTTCTGTCCCAGTCCGACCCTGGGGCATCGTTCCTCGAAGGCGCCTGGGCTCCGGACTCGGGCCGTCAGCCCTGCGGTCCTCTGTCCTCGAGGCCACCATGGTCGCTGATAAGAGCCCAGACTGTGGCTCAGGACTCGGGCCGTCCCGTCTGCCCCGCGGCCCTTGTCCTCGAGGCCACCCCGGTCACTGGCTGAGACGCCGTCTTCGCAGATGACGGAATGGAATATGGTTCTTGAGCGGAGCGCAGGAGGCTCGGATGTTTCCATTAACCCCAGGTGACGGGATATTAGTCTGATTACAGCGGCGAGTCTATCTAGGGCCCCGAGTGATGGATCTGAAATTAAATCAGAGCTGGTCACTAATGCATATTCATTCAGCGCAGGCGGCGAGGCTTGTCTGATTAAACATATACCGGCGAGGGGTGGGCGCGGGTAATGGAGCAGATGATATTAGGGAAGGAGCTACAGCGGGAATTGTTCAAAATGGGGTGAGGGTAACGACGAGAGAGTGTAGGGGACACTGATGAGGGCGGGGTGGGACGTGGGTGGCTGAAGAGGGCAAGAGGGGAGGGTGCGGCCAGATACTTAAGGGAGTAATAAGTGATTCTGGAGGGGTATGTAGGTGGGGGAGGCTGGACTTCACAGATAGATTTAGAGGGGCAAATTTTGAGGCGAGTTGTTGGAGTGACTCTTCAGGAGGGCACATAATGGATGCAGTAGAGATAGGAACGGTGTTGCGTGATAGTGGGGGGAGGGGGGCGGGGGGCAGATGCTGGTGGCAGAAAAGTAAGTAGTGGTGACAGTGAAACCCCGCAAGTGGCAGAGACAGGGAAGGCGGTGGAAAGACACTGGGACCAGAGACGTTTTAAGGCATGGGCAACGTGGTCTTTGGCCCAGGGCCCCAGTCTTTCAGGGGCCCCCTGATAGAGCCAGCTCTGTTCTGCAGAAAGTCTTGTCCTTGTGACCCTGAATAATTTTTAAACAGATTGTTATAAAAAATGTTTTCCTTTAATTCATTTGAATATGGGTGTTGTGTGAGTCTATTACAAACATTTTGCAGATAAATCTTGTGTTTAGGTTTAATACAACGTCCTTTAAAAACGTTTCTTTTAGATCAAAACCGGACCGCACATATGAGAAATAGGAGGGTGTCACAGAGATTATTTGCAGCAATATTACACGTCACAATCCCGGAAAATCAGATGTAAACACATTTAAAATGTGGATGAGTGTGCCTGTGCATCATCAGTGACCGGCCAAAGAGTGCATGAAAGAGCTGAAATTAGATCATAAATTCAAAGCTATTCCGAGCAGGGTCCCCAAAAATAGGTTTGGCCCAGGGCCCCCAAAATCCTTAAGATGTCCCTGACAAGGACGTGCAGGTGATGATCAGTTACTGGAGGATCTCAACGGAGTGACACGAGGGGCAGATACGAGAGGGTGGGGTGAACCTGTAGGGTGTGTTGTGGTGGTAGACCACAGTAACCCAGGAGAAACCGATACATGTGGATGAAAGAGTGACCCTCGAAGAGACTGAAACTGGGGCGGTTTGACACCGTGACCCCAGTGGCGTAACGAAAGTTGAGGTGGCCCCCCTGCCACGTACACGGAGGGGCCCCCACTCCGGATTTAATCCGGAGCTTTTGGGCCGGAGTATTGTGCTCAGGGGCCCCCTGCAGCTCGGGGGCCCCCTGCAGCTCGGGGGCCCCCCGCACTGCGGGGGCTGCGGGGGCCTGTGTTACGCCCCTGCGTGACCCCTAGAAGCGTAGCTACTGCGGGCAGGAGGAGAGAAGGCAATGGAGGGTCTGTGAAATTAGGTAATGCTTCAGTTACTTACCGGTAATCTTCATTATACCTAGACTTCTGCATCAAGTCCTTACTCTGTGCAGCCAGCTTCCCAGAGACAGATACCCTCAGCAATATAGCTGGGAAAAGGCCTCTGAAAACAAAATCAAAAGCCTTTCCTCCCTTTAAATAAAAATAAAATAAAATGCACCATTTCCATGTAGCTCATTGTGTCCTTCCTACGCAACTCCTGTAGGTACTGAGCAACTTAACTTGTGACCTTATAGTGCCAAGGAAGGAAGGGAAGGAGGGTACGAAGAGGACTGTGGCGAGGAAGGCTATGGGTCAGTCTAATAAATGCAAAAAGAACAATTGATGGACAGAATGCAGAACAATGTCATACATTCACCCAGTACAGAGATCTGGGCCTAAATCCATCGTTGCTGGTAAACACCTCATCCCTGTCCTTACTGTATGACGAAATATAAAGCCCCCAACATCTGAAGGCACCAAAAGAAAACCAGGACCCCGGATAAATGTTGACATACACAAAATGTTAATAAACCAAATCACAGTGAAGCAGCATGCAACACCCCGGCATGAAAACACTGCTATTGTTACTGTCAAATTAGGACGATAATGGGAAACAAAGGTATGAATGAGAGTCCAGGGGGCGTGGCCTGGAGCCGATGTGAGCGAACGCGGACTGCGGGGCTCCGACCGCCGAATCCCCCGTACACAAATATCCTGAGCCCCGGGCGCAGATATTCGATTAAATCTGTGAACCGAAGAACCCCTGGAGCACGAAGAATGGAGTGGCGGGCTCCTGCAGCCCTGGAAAAGTGAGTTACATCGAATATTTGCTGCTGTGCGGGACAGACGCGGCAAAAGCAAGATGGCGCCCATGGAGTAACAGGGCGGACAAAGCCGCAGCAGGATGCCGACAGTTAACAGAGGCTTGGTCCCGAGGAGTATCTGGGACACTTGATGAGACCGGATTGGCCCTGACGCGAGAGGGCCCCAGAATTGAACCTCTTGCGGGGACCAGGGCCAAAGCTGAGTGCCGAAAGACGGCCGGGGGCCGGCCGAAGAGGGATCGGTGGAGCAAGCACGCCCCTGAATCGGAGCGGAGAGGGTAGACTCAGCCGATCAGTGGGAGACGGTTCCCCCGCACAGGCATCGGGGCACAGGAGCAGTCGGCCCGAGACCTGGGTATGGTCGAGGAGCGGGGCAGCCACTTAGCAGCTCTGCGACACGGGAACCAGCCAACAAAGCGGAATGCGCCGGGTGCTGTCCCGGCTCTGAGCTTGGAGTGACGATCGCGCAAGGGGGAGCCTGCAGAGACCTACCCAGGCAGATAATAACTGCTCCACGAGCGCGGCTGCTGACAACTGATGGCTGGTGAGTCATCCATAACCCAGGGCAGCAATGGTGATCCGGTCCCAAGAGTCATGGTAATGGCGTACACCCTGCCACAGGAAGAAAAAAGGGCGCAATTATCGCTGCATTAATACAGAGCCCTGGGATCAGTGACTGGGGGGAAACCCCCAGGATCAGTGCACAACAAGGGAGACACACACAAAAATAACAATAAGTACTGAATACACAACAGAACACGTCCCACAAGCTACACAGGGGTGGATGCGAGGAAATAAAATCTCTGAACAGTCGTGGGGGACGCGCTGGTGCTGGCTGAGCTGGGGTCAAGGACACCTTACGATAGGGGACAGCGATACCCCACACAGTTATTGCTGCAGGCAAAACACGGAAAGAGCACGAAGCACTGCGGGACTGGCCCCTGTCCGAAGAGAGTTACCTGGTCCCGGGAGAGCGAGTCATCGGGCAAGAAGATGGGGACAGTCCTGAGGAAAAAGGGATATGCAGGCCTCACTGCGGGGGGTGCTGGAAACCAGACTGATGAGGACAAAGAATTAATGGAGGCGGGAAAAGACTCAGCTCCCTTGAAGCCTACGTTGGCAGATATTATGCAGGCTATCACGGCCTCCAGAGAGGTGCTGGAGGGGATAATTGATGCAATAGGCACGGACCTAGGCCTCCTGAAGGACGACCATCTAAAACTCAGAGCAGGTCGTAGCCACAGAGAAGGTGTTGGACGACCTCCCGGACGAAGTGACCACGCTACAGAAATCACTCACAGAGTTGGAGGCTAAGGTCAAGATACTGGAAGTGCGGGCTGAAGATAGTGAGGGGAGATCCCGCAGAAATAATATACGAGTCATTGGAGTACCGGAGAGGGCGGAAGGAGTAAATATGGTGAGCTTTCTGGAGGACTGGCTCCGCTCCGAAGTAGTCCCAGAGGGATTGTCACCCTTCTATGCACTGGAAAGAGCCCATAGGGTTCCGGCTAGACCGCCCAGACCTGGAGCGCCTCCCCGCCCGATAGTGGCGTTCCTCTTGCACTTTAAGGACAGAGTCTATATCCTACAACAAGCCCGCCAAAAACAAGGACTCCAGATTGATAATAGTAAAGTAATGATTTTTCCGGACTTTACAAGAGAAGTACAACGTAACAGAGCATCGTTTTTGGCCGTTAAAAAGAAACTTCGACAAATGCAACTTCCATATGCAATGCTATTCCCAGCAAGGTTGCGAGTGGCCGATTCAGCAGGGATAAGATTTTTTGACACGCCACAGGAGGCCTGGGAATGGTTGGACACTAAACGATCCCGGGAACGTCGCAACTCCTCACCAGACTTTTTTTTTTTTTTTTAACTTTATTTGTCATTTTGCAAGTCAAGAAATACAACAACACATAAACAACACTATGCGGTCACAACGCTAGTTGCATTCAAGACTACATAGAGCAGGTCACACAATGACATATTGCAGGCATGAGTCCCTTACAATGCAGATCATTGAAATTACCTAATTTCAATTATCATGAACAGATTGCATAATCTTGAGCTTCCTTACCCATGGGCAAGATAAGTACAGAAAAAAAAAAAAAAAATGTAATCTTAAACGAAGGTGCCAGAGCTATATACAACATGTGAGAATAAAACCACAATATTTATGTCCTGACCATACTCATTCACCCAATTCCCTCCCGATCCTGCTCCTCCTGGGAGTCACCCATAGCTGCGTTGACTAGCAGGTATTGTCTGAAAGGCCCCCATATATCTTTAGGCGCAGTTTTTACTGGCATCAAAGCATTGTCATTTTCAGATTGTGTTGAGCAATACGCCAGGTCAGTCTGCCATTCCGCCAAAGTGGGCAAAGGGCCCCTCATCGCCACTCTGCGTTTCGCTAGAAGAAGGCCTATAGCTGCCAGCTTTTGCATCCCCTTAGGTATCTGTTTATCAAGCCCCAAAAGAGCCACGAGTGGCACTTCTGGAACGACACATTCTAGCATGTTAGATAAAGCGCTAATAACCTCAGACCAGAACCTCCGTATACCTGGGCAGTCCCAGGCCAAGTGCAGGAAGTTAGCAACTGTTACAGAGCATCGTGAGCACTTACTATCTTCCCTTAATCCGTACCTGCACATTCTCGCTGGAGTATAGTAAGTGCGGTGCAAATACTTAAAGTGCAATAACCTATGGCGACCATTTAAAGAGATCGATTTGGTTTTGTTAAAGCACCACGTCCCTTGAGCGGGTGTAAGTTCTGTTCCCAACTCCTCCTCCCATTCCAGCTGAGACTTAAGTTTAGCCGGCTGATCCTGAACTCTAAAAAGTGTATATAATGCTGTTATACCATGTTGCGGCGTCTGGGATTGCAGCAAATATGTTAGGAATTGTAAGCCTGGCGGTTCGTGCAACTCCGGGCCCAACAACTCGCGCAAGGCGCTGCGAAATCGAAAATACTGAAAGGCGTCCAGCGACGATACGTTCCGCCCCGGCGTTGCCACCTGATCCCATGATTTAACCGTCCCTTCTTGAAATATATCTCCCAGCACCTGCAACCCCAACCTGAGCAGGGTGGCCACAACGGCCTTGTCCTCTCTAAGGGGGAGCCAATCACACCACTGGATTGGAAGTTTGGTAGAGTATATGAATTGTAACTTGTGTTGCCTAGCTATTCTGCTAAGCTGGTGTCCCGTGCAGTGTACTGGATCTATTGTGCGCGGGGCCGGTCGCACGGCCCCTGTAAGCATCCTCGGAAGAGGGATAGGGGAGATCATGTGATCTTCTATAAGTCGATGCGTTAGAGTGCTAGGCCCATGTATCCACGCGTGAGCTTGCAGAGTCTGTGCGGCTCTGTAGTATCTTTCCATATCAGGCGCGTTCAGTCCACCCTCCGCAAACGGCTTAGTAAGGACATCCCATCTGACCCTCGGCTGCACGCCTGCCCACACTAGTCGTGACATCAAAACACGCAGAGTGCGAAAAAAGGATTGAGATAGAGTGATAGGAATGTTCGCAAACAGGAATAAAAAGCGGGGGAGCACCACCATCTTTGTCAATGCGATCCGCCCTATCATTGACAGAGGAAGCTTAATCCATGCCTCTACCGCCTCCGTCAGTTTGTGTACAGCTCAACCATAATTCTCTGCGAGAACGAGATCAGGATCTGTGTGGATTTTAATGCCCAGGTACCTGACCGGTTCCGTGGCCCACTCTAGGGGATAAGCAGTCCGCACCGGGGTCGTGCAAGGTGTAAGCGGAAATATAAGGGACTTGTGCCAGTTAATGTGAAGCCCTGAGTGCTGGCTAAAACGCTCCACTTCTTGCATTATTGGAATCAGATTTTGCTCCGGGTTTCTAATGTATAGCAGCGTATCATCAGCGTAGGCCGAGATAGTAAGATTGTAATTTAAGGACCGGATGCCCCGGTATGCGTGATATTCGCGCATCGCGCACAGGAGAGGCTCCGCCACCAGCGCATATAATAGAGGGGACAGCCCTGCCTAGTCCCTCTGGTTATATCGATAGCGCGTGAATACATTCCATTAATCCTTACCTGGGCCACCGGGCGGGCATACAGCACCTCCACTAGTTGAATAAAAATATCCCCGACTCCCACCCTCCGGAGGACTGCATATAAAAACCGCCATTCTACAGAATCGAAAGCTTTTTCGATATCTATAAATCGGGCTGCTGCTTTGACGTGGGGACTGATACGCGCTATGGTGCCAAAGAGAGTGCAAAGATTGCTGGACAAGGACCACCCTGGAACAAAACCAGTCTGTTCCGGGCCCACCACACGGGGAAGAAGGGGGGCAAGCCTGTTTGCCAGCACCTTGGGAAAGAGCTTCGTATCCGTGTTCAGAAGAGATAGCGGCCTATAGGACGAACAATACTCGGGAGACTTTCCGGGCTTAAGCATAGTTACTATTGTAGCTTCCTTCATAGATGGTGGCATGAGACCCGTCCTGGCCATTTCTTCGTACAGGTTCACCAAGTGTGGGAGCAGTTTGTCCTGATAAGCCTTATAAAAGGCCACTGTTTGGCCATCCGCCCCAGGGGCTTTTTCGTTAGGCATATCCTTCAGTGCTGCGCTAATTTCTGCAGGTCTCAAAGGGCCTATGAGTCGTTCCCTGTCGCTATTCGACAACCAGGTCATTGTCAGATGGGCCAGATAGTCGTCATCTGAGTCGGGTGTGGTTGCTCCCCTGGTCGTGTAAAGCCCCACATAGTAGTCCGTAAATGCAGATAGAATTGCATGGGTGCCCTCGACCTTCACTTGATTACTGTCAAAAATACTAGTGATGTAACTGTCCCCCCTACCTGGTCTGATCGTCGCCGCCAGTGTAGCGCTGGGTCGGTCGCTCTCGGAATACACCCTGGCTACTGCATATTTTCCTAAGTGTTTGACTTCCTCATCAGCAAATTCGTTAAATTCACTAATTTTTATCCTAATCTGCGCGAGGATCTTTGGGTCCCCAGAGTCTTGCAACTTACCCTCCAAGTCCTTTAAGGTACTTTCGATGTTACACAGTTGAGTGCGGATAGACCGAAGGACACCTGCATGTTTAGAGATCGAGATACCTCGAATATAGAGCTTAAAGGCTTCCTAAATCGAGCTCATGGTGGTCACGCTACCCAAGTTAGTGAGAAAATACTCATCTATGGCTGTACCAATTTCTGCACGAAAGACCGAGTCCAACAAGGAGTACTGGGGAAATCGCCACACCCATTTGTAAAGAAGGGCATCTGGGAGCTCCAGCCTTAAAAGCACTGGGGAGTGGTCAGACAATGTTCAGGCCATATGGGAACAGGACATAATGGAAGAAAGTATGGTAGTAGAGGCAAACCAGTAATCGATCCTTGTGTGAATGTCATGTGCAGCTGAATAGTGAGAATAATCCCTGCCCAAAGGCGACAGATGACGCCAAACGTCTCGCAACCCCTCAGCCTGAGATATACCAGCGACAGCCTGCGCAGCGCGCAAAGGTGGCCTAGAGGGCCCTCTGGAGCGATCAAGGTCAGGGTTCATTGTGCAGTTGAAGTCCCCTCCCCAGAGGATAGGCAAGTGAGAGTGTTGTGTTATTTTGTGGTGTAGGGCGTGATAGAATTGCGGGTCATCATAATTGGGCCCGTAGACCCCCACTAATAAGACATTAAAGTGCTCTTTTCGACACTTGGCCAGTACAAACCTACCACCTGTATCTACCTCTAGCACCTGGAGCTGTATGCCTGAATTCCTGCGAACCCATATGAGCACCCCCCGAGCATGCGAGGAGAAGCCAGCAGCTACACAGTCTCCCTTCATACGTCTCTGGGATAATAGACCAGTCGTTACTGAGAGATGCGTTTCTTGCAATATGGCCACGTCGATATTGTGGCGATAGAGGTATGCTACCATCTTGCGTATTTTCCTGTCGTCATTTAGACCTCTAATATTCCAGGAAAGGAAGCTAATAGAAGCACTGTTGTTGTTAGGTTTTGACATAAAAAGGGTTACTCATTTTTGAGAACCTACCGCTGACCAATGCTGTGACCTGCATACACGCTATGAACAGTATACGTTGGGACCTACAAAAGGACAAGAAAATGGCAAAAAGAGGAAACACCCCCCCCCCCCGACAACCCACCCACACCACATCAAAAGAAGTAGACATGGCAAGTTCTGACACCCTAACCAACCCCCCCTCCCTCCCAATACCTTTACTGTCCCCAACTGGGACAACATCCCAATATTGTAAACCCAGGTGGAATACACACAAGGGCTATGGCAGCCTGACCCCCGGTGTTACTGGGTGGCCAGATGTCGCCATCTATTAATAAGAACCAACTAGTCAACTGGGCACCAATATTACTTTACGTTAAACTATGGTGCCGGTAAGCTGCATCCGTACATAATGGCAGACACACATGAGCACAGTGGAAATTACTTCAGGACATATGAGTCGCAACTGCAGAGCACATATAAACACTTTGTACAGGCCTCTAGGAGCCCGAGGCACCCGGACCCCGCGCGATCTCCAACGCCGAATCCCCTGCAGCGGCAGAGGCCTCCAAAGACGGTGATCTGGGGGACTTGTTGCCATGGTCCGCACAGTATTTTTTTAAGATCCTTTTGCAGCAGATTGGGGTCTACGTAGAGTCTTGATCGGCCATCAAGAGTGACCCGGAGCCGAGCCGGGTATAACATCGCATAGTCAAGCTGAAGTTCCCTGAGTTTGCGCTTTACCGGACCAAATTTCTTACGAGCCTCCTGCACAAGCGGGGTAAAATCAGGGAACAATGAGAGATCAGAACCTTCGTACCTCAGGACTTTCAGATCTCTAGCACGCTTTAGGGCTGCATCCCTGTCCCTATAGTTGAGCAGACGGGCGATCACAGGTCGAGGAGGAGCGCCAGGAGGGGGACGAGGCCCCAGTGAGCGATGAGCCCGCTCGACGACGAAGACGTCAGAAAAGGTGTCTCGACCCAGTAAGTTCACCAGCAGCTTTTCGACAAAGATCTCCATGTTATCAATAGAGGTAGATTCAGCTAGGCCCAAAATCCGCACGTTATTGCGCCGAGAGCGCGCCTCGATGTCCTCGGCTTTATCTTTCAGAGAAGTGAGAAGTTTCTCCATGTGCTTCTGCGCGCTCCCCATATCAGTTTGAACTTCTTCGGCATCAGCTATCCTGCGCTCTGCCATGTCGATCCGCTCGGCATGCTTGTCTACTCTTTCCGACATCCTGTCCATGCGGTATACCAGGGTGCCCATTTTGGCATCTATAGACGTCAGACTGCACTGCATAGCCCCAAGAATTTGGCGAATGTCGCCCTCCGGTACGGCAGAGTCCCCGTTAGGCTCAGAGGCGGTGGAATCACGGTCGTCCTCACGATGCCTGGACGACTTGCAGCCTTCAAACTGCAATTTCGTCTGGGATTTGTCAGGTTTACCCATCGTGCCTGCGAAGGCCCCGTGCCGGGCAAGTGGCAACACCTCGGACACGTGTAGGAGGGTGGCGCAATTAGCTGGGCAGGACACGGAGAGCAGAGCACTACTAAGTCACTAGTGAAGCTAGCCGGAACAGACAACCAGTCCCCAACCTGCTATGAACAGAAGTAATGTAAACCGAGGAACTATGTGGGTAGTGCCAGTCCCAAAAGAATGTCCTTCAAGCAGAGCGCGGCTATGATTGGCAATGCAACACGAATTCTCAGTCCAGGCCGGCCCAGGTTCACCAAGGCAATGCCCAAGCGCGCAATTAGTGGTGTACAGGATTCCCTCCTTATGCTACAATATGGCGTACAGTTCCCACCTGCCCTCTTACCGCACAGCAACGTTCCGAGTATCACACAGGTATCAGAGGCACTACAGTCCGATCAGTGCCCGCTCAGATGAGCCACTTGTAGAGGGGGAGAGTGCAGGAGACAGGTAGTCATAGGAAGAGACACACGGGGCCCAGACTCCCTGCAGGGCAAACAACGCGATCCGGGCCGCACCCCGCACAATCCAGTCTGCACAATCCCTCGAGGTTAGACAGGGCAGCGCACCTCAGTCGGATGAGACGGGCCGCTCCGCGCCCAGCCGCAGACCCCCGCGGAGGCACCCGGACAAGACAACAGTGCAGACCACGTCGGCCGAGGCCTCACCGCGCCACAGGGTGGAGAGGGGCAATCGAGCGATGCAGGATCGTCCCACCTGGCGTCACGGCTCACCAAAGATCAACGGGATCGCGGCCCAGGGCACCTCCACAGAGTCAGCCCCCAGCGGCGAACGGGCCGTGCGACACGGCGCACCCAGGCCCGGCGAATCAAGCACCTCGTCCCGCTGATCCTTCGACGGCAAGCGAGGGAAGCTCTCGCACTGCCCCAGTCACAGCAGCGCAGCCGACCAGGTCGCAATACGCCTCAGGTCAATGCAGGAGGCCAAACACTGCTCGACTCAGTCCGTCCCATGTAGCTCCATATTCCACAAAATGGCTGCCGGAGACTTCCGGGAGCGCGCAAGTGCGCAATGACCTGCAGGACTGCTGCCGAAGATCGTGGGACCTCCAAACTTTCACCGAGTGGTCACCGCTGCTTCCGATACCGGCACCCACGATTTCTCGGTGACCAGGTGAGCAGAAGGCGCTAATTATTGAAGGATAAGTGAGGCGACGGCCGGAGCCCACCTTGGCTGCGGCCATCTCAGAGTCAGGCAAGCCACGCCCCCTCACTCCTCACCAGACTTATCCAACAGAGCACCCGCAACGACAAATCTGCCTCCAGGGCCCCGTCCCCCAGGAAACTCAGTTTGGAACGACGAAGAGTACTACAGGCCGTTGCTAAACATAGCCAAAATGTACCCAGCCCCACGTCGAGTAAAAGTGGAATGGACACGGAAAGATCAGAAGGTTCGTTAGTACTCAGTGAAAACAATAACTCGGAGACGGAACTACCGGTAATCACGCCCCAGACGGCGGACGACATTGTCTGAAGAGTGCGCCTTGGAAAATACACCAGAAGATCGATATGACACACTGCGGCCTGGCTTTGGAACAGTGAACTCTGGGGACTGTTGAACGCACCATAGTAATGTATGTCCTTAGGAGATTGACCCGGGGCTGCTTATCTAACTCAGGTAATGGGGGTGCGGCTTGGTGGGGCTCCAGGTCCTGAAGAGTAAGCTACATACCCTGCAACCACTAGAAGACTTTGAGAGTTCAGATTAAGTTTGGATGGGAACTAGTTCCAAAGTACCTGTCCTGGGAGGGGGAGTTGGGGGATTAGTTTGGTTAAAGGGGTGTTATGTGGGGTCAGGCGTGCCACAATGGGGGAATTTGAAGGGAGTGAGGCCCAATCAATGCAATGGCTCCCCCCCTAGATTTAAAGTGTCTGTCTTGGAATGTACGGGGGTTGCATTCAATGCTGCGGCGCCATAAAATTCATGCGTATCTGGTCCGGAGGGGGGTCCAAATCGCGCTGCTCCAAGAGACTCACATAATGGCGAAGGAAGGGGCTGCGCTACAGCGTCGATGGAGAGGTCAAGTGTTTTACACCAATTTTTCAGCATTCGCTAGAGGGGTACTGATCTGGGTGAGGGCGGGTGTGCCCTTTCAGTGTACGAACCAGATTGTAGATCCAGAAGGGAGGTATGTAGTAGTAACCGGGCGGTTAGATGGCAGGGATATAGTGCTGGGGAGCCTATACGCCCCTAACACAGAACAGCCTGCATTTTTGTCACAGCTTTCTGGGAAGTTGGCTTCAGTACTAACGGGGTCAGTGATATTGGGGGGCGATTTTAATTGTATAACAGATATAGGACTAGATCGATCGCACCCTCCACTTCCTGACGCACCTATGCATAAAATAGCAGAGGGGAGGCAGCACTGGCAACAAAGATGGGGCTTAGTGGATTCATGGAGAGCCCAGCACCACGGGGATAGAGATTATTCCTTTTTCTCCGCACTGCATGACTTGCACGTCCGACTGGATGCTATACTGTGCTCCCCTGATGTACATGAGGGGGTGCAAACCAGTGAATATCTCACTAGAACAATCTCGGATCATAATCCGGTTCTATTAGGGATGCTGTGGTCGCAAGCGAGGCCCAAAATACCCACTTGGCGCTTGCGACCCGACGCACTAGACGATCAGGTTTTCCACGAGGCAGTGGGCACTGCTATCGACCAATACTTCCAGGATAATGTTAACACAGCAACAAATTCACTAATAGAATGGGATGCTTTTAAAACGGTTATTCGGGGGCGATGTATATCAGAGATGGTGGGAGTGCGCAAGGTGATATTGCAGGACATTCAAGGGGCAGACCAGCGCCTGCGTGAGTTAGAACGGGGGAGACCAGAGAGAGCAGACAAACAGGGAGAATTATTGGAAGCCAGAGAGGCAGTGGCAGCACAGGTAGAACGCCTTCGATGTTTTGACTACAAACAATATATAACTCGAGCCCACTCTGAGAGAGACAAATCTGGAGCCCTATTGGCTTGGCTGGCCAATCCGGCCAGGAGAGGGACGGTGATTCTGGAGTTCGGAGGACAGGAAGGAGAGGCTTGCTATGATCAGCAAGGTATCAATAATTTGTTTTTTGATTATTACACAGACCTGTACAAGAGTAGATTAGACCCAGAAAAAGGCGCTCTAGATACGTTTATAAGTGATGCGGAACTGCCAGCTTTGGGTGAGGAGATAGCGGACATCCTGGGCCGGGATGTAGCAATAGGCGAGGTGAGAGGGGCTATCAAATGTATGGCCAGAAACAAAACACCGGCAACGGATGGATTACCAACAGAATTTTATCTAACATATATTGAACTATTAGCACCCAGGCTCGTGAAGCTATATAATGAAGCGTAACAGGTGGGGCAACTGCCTGAGTCGACACGGGAAGCGGTTATCATCCCACTGCTTAAACCAGGGAAATCTGCCTGGGATAAGACGGCTTACCGGCTGCTTTCCATGCTTAGTCTAGACTACAAGATCCTGAGCCGTATTCTAGCCACCCGCCTCCTCCCTTATATGACAACGTTAATACATAAAGACCAAGTGGGGTTTATCCTCACCAGAAACACAGCTCTAAATGTCTGGCGGCTCCTGCGGGTTCTGGAGGCAGAATCCTACCAGAAAGAAGAAGCGACTGTTTTTGCAGTGGACATTGAAAAGGCATTTGATAGCCTTGAATGGCCTTATTTGTTCCGTGTGATGCGGAAATTTGGGTTAGGGGAGGAATTTGTGAGATGGACAGCTCTTCTATATGAAGATTCGACTGCCAGAGTCAAAACGAGAGGGCTAATATCTGATGCCTGGAAAGTCGACCGAGGGACGAGACAGGGGTGCCCGCTTTCCCCCCTCTTGTTTGCCCTGGCCATGGAGCCGCTTGCAACTCGTGCCAGAACGGGTCAACACTATCAGGGCCTCAATGTGGCCAGACAAGAGCATCACATTGCACTATATGCAGATGACTTACTGATGTTTCTGGAAGACTCGGGGGAAACGCTTTGTGGAGCCAAGGATTTGCTGCAGGATCTCGGAAGGGCGGCGGGGCTCAAGGTAAATTGGGCAAAGTCTTGCCTCTTCCCTACAAAGGTGAATAGAGTAGGCCTGCAGGAGACCGAAGGAATGAGGTGGGAGGACCGGTGCTTGACGTATCTAGGTACGCACATTTACCACACTCAGCAAGACCTATTGGTGGTAAACATAGGGAGAGCTATAAGGGGAGCAAAAAGTAACTTCGACTTCTGGGGAACTCTCTCGCTATCGGTGGCCGGCCGTGTAGCCTTCTTAAAATGGTTACACTCCTGAGGCTTTTATATTATTTTGGGACATTACCAGTCTGGATACCAGCGACATTCTTTACCCAGTTTAAAAAAATGATCTCGGGTTTTTTGTGTGGGACAGGCAGACGGAGAGTAGCTCTCGGAGTCCTTATGAGGCCCAGATCGGAAGGAGGGCTAGCTGTGCCTGATTTTGAGGCCTATTACCTGGCGACTCAGTTACAATGGCTCACGAGGTGGGTGGCGGGCCGGCTTAGGGGGACAGACGAGCTGAGAGATGATTCCCAGACCCTCAGACTGCTATCTCAAATTGTACTGAGGCTCCCCATACGAGCTCGTACTACCCCTTTGGAGCTGAGAACAGCGCATCAGTGCTGGAATAGGAGCCTGAGAAGAGCACAGATTAAACGCCCCTACGCCCCTGAAATCCCATTACTTATCTGCGAGGCCTTACTTCATGGAGGAAACTGGCGGGGGCTGGAGGCTTGGAGGGAGCGGGGGTTATCCACCGTGGGAGATTTGCATGAGGCAGACACCATGATCCCATTCCACGACCTTCAAGAGCGATACGACTTGCCCGGCGGAGATTTATTATTGTACTCCGCACTCACTGCACCCATACGAAAACACTGGGGGGGGGGGTGGACTTACTGAACCGCAGACTTCAATGGGATGCCAGTATGTGGTGACAGCAGCGGGCACCTTTAAAGCGGTCACTTGCCTGTATAGGCGCATGACTCAGGAAACACTAGTACCACTGACTAAGTTAGGACAAAAATGGGAGGCGGACCTAGAAAAGGCTATTCCAGAAAAAGCTTGGGGGGGAACTAGTGGAAAGGGCATGGAAGAGCACCAGAAATGCTAGATTCCAACTAGTACACTACTATGTTTTGCATAGAGCATATCTTACCTCGGCTACGATTAACAAATATTTTGGGATCCAAACAGCAGCCTGCCCGCGCAGTAATAAAGAGGGAGCAGATTTTCGCCATATGGTATGGGAATGCCCGCAGCTGGGAAGTTTCTGGCAAGAGGTAACTGCACTATTGGTCAGCATAACTGATAGAGAAGTGGAGGCATCTCAGGGAGTCTGTCTCTTTCATTGGTTCCCCCACACAGCCAAGAACAAATTAACTAGCAAATTTTTAGATTTGGGTTAACTATTAGCTAAAAGAGACATCACTATGCATTGGAAAGCAAAAAGAGGCCCGAGGGTAACCAGATGGAAGAAGGAATTTGTTAAATGGGCAGAATGTGAGGGGATAATCAGAATGCAAATAACGAAAAGAACGAGGAGTGAGAGGGCATTGGAGATAGCGAGGGCATGGGAAGCGCTGGTCGTATTGCTGCGGAGCCCTGATGACATGAGGGATGATGATCAAATAGAGGAGGCCCCCTGAAGAAGTAGATTAGATCGTACGCCCTAAAGCAAGATACAGAGTTGTGCAATCAGACTAATGCACTAACGCATATTCTCATTTACTGTACAGTTGTGATCGGAGCGCTGGTTTCAAGACGTGTGGAATGCAGGGGGGGGGGGCAGCCCGGCTACAGCAGATTAGTAATTTGAATGTAAGTGGCACGCCTGGAGGGAGGGTTGGGAGGGGGGTAGCTGGGGGAGGGTAGCATAGTTTACTGTTTATAGGAATTAACTATAGCGAATTACATAAATCCAGAATTGTATTACATTGTTAGTTGCAAGAAATGGAGAGCAGGGCGATACTCATTGTTAAGACATTTCTCCTGAATGCAATGTGTAAAGGAAATTATTGACTGAAACTCCTGACCAAGCGGTATTGTATCGAATTGATTGCAAATGGAAGCTCATGTAAAACTCAATAAAGTCTGTTTAAAAAAAAAAAATGAATGAGAGTCCATGTGGCTGCCCTACATAGATAGTTCTGATAAGGGAATCTCACTAGCTTCTGCCCATAAGGCTGCTACTCTTGTAGAACACTCCAGAGATTTTGCAGGGGCCTTTTCTCCTAAGGATACATGGGCTTGAGATATGGTAAGACATACCCTGTGGCTTACGGTAGCTGTAGAGGGCTTTTTCCCTTATTAGAGGGTCCAAAGGAAACAAACCGAGGCTCAGAATATCAAACTTCCTTAGCTCTTTCTAAATATATGAGTACGGCCTTCCAAAGATTTAATCACAACGGCAACCAGGGTTGACTAAAATGAGCAAATGAGGAGTTAAAAAACTTCCTGACGTAGATGATATACAATGGTGGCTCCTTTGCTAAGGCAGAGGAGCGTCGCCCCACTGCTATTTCAGCAGTGCAAAAAAATGAAAATAAAATGATAATAATAGAACATTATTATCATTTTATTTTTCTATGCGGGACTCGGAGCCAGGTCAGGGCGGGGCTGGGCTCTGTGACACCAGAGCAGAGTGAGGAGTGGTTTGCACTCCTCTAAGTGTGCACAACGGTTTTGCCGGCTACTGTCTTGCGCACTTAGCATGTTCTCCACCAGGCTGTGTTGCACAGCCCGGTGGAGAACATGCCCAGGCTCCCAGGCACTGCCTGAGCGGCCAAACAGGCCGCTCAGACCAATCATGATGCTGCTCATGCAACGTCGTGATTGGCTGGGAGAGTATGGGAGCCTGGGTGCTTCAGGTGCTACCAGCAGATGAAGAGGACAGAGGAGAGGCGTGTGGCGGCGAAGGCAAGTTAAAAAAAAAATTGTATCCATTCCCCCCGCCCACCACCCCTATTCCGAGGCAGCCGCCACTGGATGATAAGGTATTGAGGAGGAATGAACCCAGCTGAATCGGTCACCCTGTAAATTGTCCATTCCTGAAAGATAGACTTCTTTGAGTACAACAGATTTTTTCTGCTCAAGTGCAAAAGCTCTAAGCTACTTGAAGTAATGCTGGACCCTTCGTGCCCTCTTCTCGATTTACATACACCTTGACAACTTGGTTGTCTGTCCACACTAGAATTGCTTTCCCCAGTACATGGAAAGAAAATCCCTGAATAGAACGTAGTTTGGCCAATAATTTCTTCCAAATGTATGATTGACGAGCTTCCAAAGGAGATCAACGACCCTGCAGGCCCATTACCTCCAGAGTTGCCCCCTTTCCCCTCTGGCTGGTATTCATGGTCAAGGTGACCAGAACTGGCAGGAGTTAGAGGAATTCTTCTTTGAAAATATCCTGTAACCAACCACCACTCTACGTCCTGTGTAATCCCTGCTGTCTCTGGAATCAGGACTTCATATTCGTGTTTCTCTGGCATATAGCAGGACAGTAGACGATGGACCAACTGTCCGAGGTAATGACATGTCCAAGGTACTACTGTATTTATGGTGTTGTGGGGATCCTGTCTTCCAGTGCAGAGATCCATTTTTCATTTCAGTTCGAAGACGTGTAATTATGTACTGGGTAGGGTTCTGCGGTGATACAATAACTTGTCTTTCGCATTCAGCGCTAGTGCAGTGAACTAAGTTAACTCGTGTCACCCGTGGGTGTTACAACAAACCTTGTAGAGCCGAGCCAAATACTCAGGGCATATTTACAATGCTCCTGCAGCCTTTTTACACTGCCGGAACATCACTTTTGTGGCACTCCGGAGTTGCAGTGTGTCAGCCCATATTTACAAGGCCACGCAAAGCCATCCTGGTAGGCTTTTCATGGCTTTGTAAATATGGAGTAAGGCAATGCCTTACTCTGTGTGGAAGGGGCGTTCCATGGGTGTTGTGGTTGGGTGTTCCCACGCAACACCATGGTTTTTTACACAGCCCCAGATTTACAACATAGCATAAATCTGGGGCAGTGCCAAAACTAATGCCTTTCCAAAGCAGACGTAACAAGGAGAAATGTAAAACATTTCTCCTCGTTTTTTCCTATTTCCACGTGTGCTGCCTTCTTAGGCACACATAGAACGAGGAAACACCTCATTTGATTGTTTTTGTGCACTTCCTGCAGAAAAACAATCATGCCAACAACACAGACACCCTTGAACCATGGTGCAAGGGTGCCTGCACTGGCGCTCGGCTGCAGATTGTGCACCAGCACTGGCAGAAAGGACAGGAATGTGCCATTATCTTGTAGATACGGCGCATTCCTGCCCTTTTCTTTTGATGTAGGACAGCACAGCTAGAAGGCTTGCGGCGCTGCCCTATGCCAAAATATTGTAAATATGCAGTTTATGCAACAATGGCTGCCATAAGGCCTGGTACCTATCAGAAAGCACTAGCCGTTGGCAGATGGATGATTTAGCTGGTGTTTCAAGTGGGATTGAAAGGACATTCTTCTTGCTTCTGGAATAAGAGGGCTCCTATGAAAGGTCTTTCGTGAGACGGATGGAGATGCAATTTGGCTACATTCAGCAAAAAATCCAGTTCAGTCCAGATGACTACAGGCTTTCTCGATGTCAGAAGAAGCTGTAATTAGCAAATCATGAAGGTAAGAACAAAGTTGAGCCCTCCAGCAAACGAGAACCAATCACTGAAGTCAATACCATGGTAAAGACTCTTGGTTCTGAAAAGAAACCACATTTGAAGAACTTGGAAATAGCATTGCTCGGCTCTCACAGCAAAAGCTAGGAAACAACTTTCTGGATGTATTAGAACATGAAAATATGCGCAGCCAGTAAATTGTTATGCTATCTAGATATTGTCTCTGACCAGACGACAGAAAAGAAAACAACAGTTGTGCAAGGAGGACGTGATGGGATGCAGGCAATTCCTATTAAATAGGAAATAAAGGCTTTTGTCTTTGTTTTCGGATATGATATCAGACTTTTTTCCCAGCTACACTACTAAAACAGTATCTGTTTCTGGGAGGCTAGCCTCACGCGGCACGGGATGGGAGCAGGGACCCTGGGGAAGGTGTAATGAAGGCTGTAAAAGGGACAAGGGACACTGGGAGAGAATACAAAAGGGAAATTAAGTCATCTGTGAGGATCAAATTCTGTGGCACAAGAAGAGGAAGAGTGAGGGGGACCCTAGGAAGACATTCAGGATAGTTGAGGAGGGGGGGAGGGGGGAAGGGTGATGGAGCATGCCGACAGGAAGGGTAGAAACAGTAGAAATAGAAAAGGGAACGGATCGATCCATCCAAGAAAAGATAGGTTTTTGGATTGTAAAGGAGGGTATTCATAATAATAATAATAATAATAATAATAATAATAATGACGTGCCATTTATGTAGTGCTTTATAATGGAATTCTATTTTTTCTAAGAGCTGAAAATTATAAGTTTTATTACTGTGCAATGTATTGGTTCTGAGACGAATGGAAGGCGGCGTTGACCTCTCCGATGGATATGCCGGTGATGTTTGACCTGGGGAGGATCAGATGCTTTGGTAAATTGTAATGGGGTGATCCTGTGAGGGACAGTTCCTGGCGAGGGCAGATGAGGGGTAATGGAGTGGTGTTGTGGGGCAGATGGTGGGGGCAGCAGGGAAAGGCAGGTGATGGAGTGAGACTGGGGAGGAAACAATGGTGGAGTAAATAAAGGAGAGTGATGAAGAGTCCCGGGAGAGCACACACCTGACTTAGAAAGGGAAGCTGTGGTTCTTGGCTGGCTATCTGCTGGACCAATGAGGCAGAAATGTGATGGAGTGGCCATGGAAGATACTCAGAGAGGGCTGGGTGGTGAGGTTGGTGTTAAAGATGGAGAAGTTGTGGGTGATGGCTTTCGATATGATGGGGCATTAGATATGGGTGGGTGGTGGCGTAATCCTATGGGGCAAATAATGGGGTAGTACTTGAACGAGCTCGATGCAGAGACTTTGGGTCCCTGATACTGGGGGCTGTAGAGGGAGGTGCAATAGTGTGATCTTTTGTAAAGCAGATATTTGGGGCAATAGACAAAGGAGGGTAATGGAGTGACCACTGATGAGGTATTAGGGAGCAATAGAGAGTAACTCTGAAAGGGCAGGAATTGGGACTATCAGGGGAAGAGGGGTACTGAGAAGACTCATAGAGGGGCAGATACAGGGGTAATAGAGGAAGGAGCAGTGTGTAGAGGAGGGATGATTGGTGGAGTTATCCTTGCAGTGCTAGAGCCTGGGGGTTGACTAGGGAGGGTCAACCCTTGGAGGGGTAGTTAATGAAGGTAGCAAGATGGAGAGGATGGAGGAGTGAGCCTGAGGAGCAGGCAAAGTGGGAAGTGGATGAGGGAGAAAGAATGAATGAGCCTGGTTAATTGACCAGTGAGGGTTATAAACGGAGGGTGCAAAACTTGCCACATGGAAAAGAGGTTTGAGAGTGCACACAACAAGATGTGGCTACGGCGGCAGGCGCCACAAAGCCCTTGACAAAACAAGATCTCCTAGACCGCAAATCTAACTTGACTACTGCAATGGAAAATATGGAAAATGGACGCAGCCATGCTATTAAGGAGATGCAGAGAGAAGGGCAAGCCATAGGGTAGCTGATGCAAATCAATGAACCCACAAGATATGGAGGTATAATTATAAGAAAAGATGCGAAGGAGCAAGACCACAAGCACTAGGACAGTGATTGGTGCTCTTCGAAGTCAAGTGGGAAGACCTGGTAAACCAATCGCAGTGAGAGAACGTTTGTATTAGACACATCCCGGAAGAGAAAGTAGGAGAAGATGTGCTTGGTTACGGGGACGCTCTGTTCAGGGTAGTTCTGGAAGCAATAAAATGATAGTGGTAAAACTAGAAAAGGCATATGGAGTGGGCAGATGAGGGAAGGAAGTCACGGAGCCAAGAGACATTCTAATAAAGCTCCGCTCGTATCCCATGAAAGACTGCCTCATGAAGGCATTAAAGGGATGCAAGGATTTAGACTGTAGGAGACAAATAATAATACTGCTGCAAGATCTTTCCCAAATCACTCTGTCAAAGAGGGGAATGCTAAAGGAAATAAATGACAAGTTTAAAAGGGGGAAACCCACTAAGGATGGACTTTCCCCTTTGGTCTCCAGTTTGAGGTGGAGGGGAAGTCCCAAACTATTAAACCTGTGGAGAAAGGAAGAGTTGATCTGAAGAGGAAGGATGGAGGAGATCAGTAAATAGTGGCAAAAGCTGCTGAACCTATAGTGGCCATGGAAGTGACAAAGAATAAAGTCATCACAAAAATAGTTCCTTACAGATATATCGTTACCGAAGGTAAGTAACTTATTCATCTGAAAGAAACAGTTAGTTATAGATTCCTTACCTTAGAATAGCCAGCAATACCAACCCCGGAGGTGGGTCTGCGAACCAAGTTCACACCAGAAAGTCCTGGAGAACAGAACGGCCAAAGAAGCCTTCTCTCTGGACTTGGCTGTCCAGGCAGTAGTGTTTGGTGAACGTGTGCAGAGATGCCCACATAGCTGCCTGACAGATGTCATTAAGGGGGATTCCCCGTCCCAAAGCAGTGGTAGCTGCTGTCGCCCTAGTGGAATGGGCGCGCAGCCCCACTGGAGGCTCCTTCTTAGCCAAAGAATAGCAGGCTTTGATGCACAGAACGAACCACCTGGAGATGGTCCGTTTGTGCATGGCCCGACCTTTCTTAGCACCCACGTAACCAACAAAGAGCTGGTCGTCCACCCGGAATTGTTTGGTGCGATCCAAGTAGAAAGAAAGCGCACGTTTTGGATCCAGACGGTGGAGCCTCTCTACCTCTTTTGAAGGATGCAGAGGCGGAAAGAAGGTGGGCAAAGTGATGGTTTGGCCAATGTGGAAAGAAGTAACCACCTTGGGAAGAAAGGAAGGTCTAGTTCTAAGGACGACCTTGTCCGAATGGACAGCCAGAAAGGGAGGCTTGGAAGACAGAGCTTGCAGCTCACTCACCATGCGTGCAGAGGTGATGGCCACCAGAAAAGCAGTTTTCAAAGTGAGAAGTCTGAGAGGACAGTTATGCAGTGGCTCAAAGGGAGCGCACATAAGATATGTCAGAACTAAGTTCAAGTCCCACTGGGGCATTACGAAGGGAACAGGAGGAAAAAGATGAGTAATGCCCTTAAGAAATCTATTTACAACAGGGGACTTGAAAAGAGAAGGCTGATCAGGGAGCCTGAGGAAGGCTGAAATGGCTGAGAGGTAGCCCTTAAGAGTGCCCAGAGCAGAGCCCTGCTGGGCCAAAGAAAGGAGGAACAAGAGAACCTCAGAATGAGGGGCAGAAAGGGGATCAACAGCCTTTGCTGTGCACCATGCCACAAATTTATTCCATCTGCAGGCGTATACCGTCTTAGTGGAGGGACGCCTGGCTGCCAAGATTACATCACAGACTTCGGGAGGCAGGTCAAACGACGTCAACTGCCGCCGCTCAATCTCCAATCAAGGAGGTGGAGGCTGGACAGGTTCGGGTGGAGGACCGTCCCCTGCTGCTGCGACAGAAGATCCTCCCGAAGAGGCAGTCGGATCGGAGGATCGATGGCCATGTTGAGCAGCTCGGGATACCAGACTCTTCGTGCCCAATCCGGAGCCACAAGAATGACTTGGGCCCGGTCGCGCTTGATCTTCTTCAGCACTCTGGGCAGAAGTGGTATAGGCTGAAAGGCGTATAGAAGACCGCAACTCCGATCGCGACGAAAAGCGTCGCCTAGCGAGTGCCGCCTTGGAAATTCCAACGCGCAGAATTGCTGACATTGCGCGTTCTCTTCGGTGGCGAATAGATCTAACTAAGGCTCTCCCCACTGCTGAAAGAGACCTTGCACCACCTCTGAGTGAAGACGCCATTCGTGATCCATCATGCACCTGAGTTTGTCCGCCCTGGTGTTCAGAGAACCTGCCAGGTGTTGAACCACCAGGGATATGCCCTGATGTTCCAGCCATGTCCAGAGGCGGAGGGCCTCCTGACATAGGGTCCACGACCCCACCCCACCTTGTTTGTTGCAGTATCACATGGCAGTGGTGTTGTCCGTGAACCCCTGCACTACTCTTCCCCGGACAGAGGGAAGGAATGCTTTGAGTGCAAGACGGATCGCCCGAAGCTCCAGAAGGTTGATGTGGAGCCCGGACTCCGCCGGAGACCAGAGGCCTCTGATCTCCGACTCTCCCATGTGGCGCCCCATCCCAGAAGGAATGCGTCTGTCACCACTGTGAGTTCTGGTTGGGGAAGGGAGAGGGATCTGCCGTTGACCCAATCCTGGTTCATGAGCCACCTCCGAGATCTGGACGCAATCGGACAGATTCCACTGATGCTGCGCCCACTGGAACTTCAGGTCCCACTGCAGAGCCTGTATATGCCACCTGGCATGATCGACCAGCAGGATGCAGGAGGCCATGAGGCCCAGCAGCCTCAGGGTCATCCTGACCGAAACCAGGGATAGGGGCTGAAAGATCGGAATCATAGCCCGAATATCCCGGACTCGCTGTTCGGGAGGATAAACCCGAAACTGCGTCGTGTCCAGAACCACTCCGATGAAGAGGAGCTTCTGAGAGGGGGTCAGGTGTGACTTCGGCACGTTGATGGAGAACCCCAGCGAATGCAGGAGGTCGGCCGTAGTCTGGAGGTGGGAGACGACAACAGCCAGTCGTCGAGATAGGGAAAGACTGGAACCCCTGATCTGCGCAGATGAGCTGCGACCACCTCCATCACTTTCGTGAACACCCGAGGGGCGCTGGTAAGGCCAAAGGGGAGCACGGTAAACTGAAAGTGCTCATGGCCTACCGTGAACCGCAGGTAACGCTGGTGGGCCGGCAGGACGGGGATGTGAAAGTAAGCGTACTGCAAGTCCAGCGCTACCATCCAGTCTCCAGGGTCGAGGGCAGACAAGACCTGAGCGAGCGTCAACATCTTGAACTTCTCCTTCCGGAGGAAGCGGTTGACGTTCCTGAGATCCAAGATAGTACGCAGGCCTTTGTCCTTCTTGGGTACCAGAAAGTAGTGGGAATAGCAACCACGACCTACTTCTGGGGCAGGAACGCGCTCAATGGCACCCTTGGCCAAGAGTGCCGAAACTTCCTGTTGGAGAAGGGCCAGGTGATCCTCCGACAAGCGATGGTACTGAGGTGGCACGGAGGGAGGGGTAGTCTCGAAGGGGAGGGAGTAGCCCCTTCGGACTATTTGCAAAACCCACCTGTCCGACGTGATAGTGCGCCAGTGGGGAAGGTGATGGCGGATTCTGCCGCCACCTGGCGTTTGGTGGCCCTGAAAGGTCGGACTAGGAGGGTTTGGAGGCTGCTGCAGAGGGGGCTGTGGTGGACTGGCCCACCTGCTGGCCCCCAGAATCACGTTGGTGGTTCCCACGTCCCCGGCCGCGCTGGGGCTCAACAGCTTGCACCGGCCTGTGGCTCTGGGCGGGACGTAGCGGGGCACCCCTTACGTAGCCACGAAAGGGGCGAAAGGCAGACTGCGCAGGGCGGGTGGTGGAGAGGCCCAAGGACCTGGCCGTAGCCCGAGAGTCCTTAAAGCGCTCTAGCGCGTTGTCTGCCTTGACGTCGAAAAGGCGACGGCCATCAAAGGGCATGTCCATAAGGGTGGATTGGACATCCCCGGAAAAACCAGTCGAATGCAACCAGGCGTAGCGTCGAAGGGCTACTGACGTGGAAATCGTCGTGCCAAGTGCGTCAGCGGTATCCAGCCCACAGCGGATGGTAAACTTCGCTGCGTCTCTCCCCTCGGCAACTGCACGGGAGAGTACTGCCCGGGCCTCCTCCGGGCACTGAGGCAGCACCTGCGCCACCATATCCCACACAGAGTGGGTGTAACGGCCCAACAGACATGCAGTGTTTACCGACCGCAGTCCCAGGCTGGCGGAAGAAAACATTTTCTTCCAAAGGTGGTCCAGCTTTTTGGATTCCCGTTCCGGTGGTGCGGTAGGGAAGGCGCCTTTAGAAGTGGAGGCTTAAACCACCAAGCTCTCAGGGGTGGGGTGTTGGGAGAGGAAAGTGGGGTCGCCCGGGGCCGGGCGGTGGCGTCGGGCAATCATCCTGTCCACAGGAGCCCCTGTGTTGGGCCTGGACCACGTGCCCAAAAGTATGTCTGTGAGGGCTTCATTAAACGGCAGCAGGGGCTCCGAAGAGCTCGCTGCCGGTTGAAGGACCTCTGTTAGGAGGTTAGTCCTGACTGCCACCGTAGGTAGCTCGAGGTGGAGAGCCTCGGCCGCCCTATGCAACACCACTGCGTATGACGCTCCCTCCTCCGTAGCCATGGTAGGAGGAGACAACATGCCTAGGTCTGGGGAGGTATCCAGACCACTGGCATCCCCCAGTTCCTCTCTCCAGTCCGGATCGTACTCCAACTGGTCTGTCAAAGGGTCAGCAGACCCCTCCCAGTCTTCCTCACCCTCCTCTGGCTGCCAATCTGGCTGAAAATGGCCAGGGTGGAACACAGGGACAAAAGTACCCATCGGTGCTGGATCCGGCGTCGGTCGACGCCGGTCCGGCTCCGTGTCCACATCGGGGCGGAAGCCGGGGTTGACGCCGGCTGGGGGTCCAGCCGGCATCGCCTGCGGACGTGGTGCCGGTGGAATCGGCGCCGGTGGAGGTGTAACGAGGTCGACCGGCGCCGATCCGGATCTAGGCCTGGATCCAAGGGGGCCCTGCGGTGCCGAGGCCGAAGCCGCCGGCATCGAAGGCCTAGGGCCCCCAGCCGAGTCCTCGGGGCCCGGAGGCGCGCCGGCGGAGTCGGGCTGCCCAAAGATAGCATGCATTGCTTTGTAAAATTGACGAAGCTGGGTAGGGGTCGCTCCCGGTCCCGGGAAGGGAGGGAAGGCCGGAGTCAACCCTGAAGGCTCACCACCCGCACCCTTCGTCACGTCGGCCGACGGACGAGGGGAAGTCGAAGAGCGACGATGCTTCTTCGACTTCTTCTTGTGCTTCGACTTACCTGACCCCGAGTGCGAAGACTTAGAAGAGGAGTGATGATGACTCTGCTATCGGTCCCTCGACCTCCCACGAGACCGGGACCTTAAGCGACGCGGAGCCGACTGCCGGGCCTCGAGGAGCTTTCGGGACCACTCCTGCAAAGACTTCGGGCCATGGTTCGACAGTCGGAGCACGACTTGGGGTCATGGTCGCGCTCCAGGCAGTAGAGGCACACGCGGTGCGGATCCGTCAGCGACATCAGTCGGTTACAGGAACCGCATGCCTTGAAGCCGGGCATCCCTCGTGCACCAGGAGTCGGTTGAGACTCAAAAACGAAGTCGACAAAAGTCGCAAAAAAGTCAGTCAAAAAGTGACTGGGGGTACCGCTCTCTCCGGATCTGCGCTTGCTGGCGCGGAAAAAGAAAGAACTGACGTCAGCGCGCGAGGGCGGCGTCTATGTAGCTACCGCAACGTCATCCCGGCGACCACGACGCCGACGACGGACGCGGAGTCAACCGTCGCCACCTTCCGACGCGCAGGGGTACTGCTAACGAAAAACTTTCCGGATCCAGTCTGACGCCTGGGGGTAATTCTAAGGTAGGGAATCTATAACTAACTGTTTCTTTCAGATAGTATGGATTTACGCCTCAAGGTTGTATCTTGTGATAATATCCCATGGTTGCCTTCAGTGGCGTAAAATAAGACCCCGTGGTGTGGAGGCCCCCTCCGCAAAAGTGATAGGTGGTGGGCCGGAGAGAGGGGGCCCCTTTCATGTACTTGGCAGGGGGCTCCCACAAATTTCGTTACGCCACTGGTTGCCTTAAAGGCATCCCAAAGCCTAGCAGCATTGAGCGTCTCTTCATTTTGACCGAAAATATCTAATATTTCACGCTTTAATTCGAGAACCAGATAAGTTTTACTGAACATCCATCTGGTATGCCTTTTTGAGTTCTTTAGCCCCAATATACTTAATTCAAGTAAAAATAGTCAGAGAACCCATCTGGGAAACAGGAAAGCGATCCGAACTGAAAAAAGATTAAATTAATTTAAAATATCAGTGTGTGCGGGTGAATTGTGCCTCGCAGATTTACTCTTACATTTCTTTTTTATCTTGAGAACCTTACTCTATAAAGGTCTTTTATATCGATTTCCTTTTGATAAGAGGCCATCACTTGAGCGGTTTTGGGAAAATTCTGCCTTTGTTTAGGCATTGAGGAATCTAAAGCTTGCTGCTGAAGAAAGTTAAAATCGTCTCATGCGGTTCAAAGGCAGCAGAGATTAGAAAAGATCTGATGGAGGGTCTGGACTGTCCTCAACTGGAGCGTACAATTGTCACTTGTTCAGAGACAATCGAGCAGTTGACCAAACTCACTGGCCTTTATCACTCTGCCAAGTATGTATTTCACCATTCAGATCAGACTCTTGGAAATGAAAATAGGACACTCCCCCCCCCCCCCCCTTACGAGCAGCAGTTGTTGAGGAGTAACATTTAAATCCTGCTCATTGTTTAAATATTGCAAAATGTACGGATCTAAAATTCGACATGTGTTTCTTTGAGACGAATAATAGCGGGATTATGTGCTAGTAGCAAAGCTTCAATGGGCAGTAGTTTTTGCTTTTTGTTTAAACCATTCATATTGAATAAAAGAATTCTTAATCGGTCTGTTATTGCAAGAAAAATATAAAAAGTGACATAACATCATTAACAATAACATTATAGGCCATATAATAATGCCTAAAGTGCTGATGCACAGATATAATGAATAAAGTACGTTCGTTGAATATAATTGCGGCATTTTTATAAGGTGCTAAATGCATAATAACTGCCATATCTATAGCGCAAGTCCCTCAAAACGAGCTCTCTATGCTAACAAGGGCTCTTCATTACCGTACTATGGACTATCGCCCCTGTAACGCAGCTTCTGACAAAATTCAATTATTGCTGTTATATAATGAGAGCTCTGATAGATAAAGTGCATTAGAGGGATATGATAGCAGCAGCCTTACAAAGTGCTAAGTGCATACTAGCAGGCCAATCTAGAGGTCAAATGCCATAGGGCGATCACCTTATCCCAAGAAGAGCCCTCGGGGATCGTACAATGGACCACATATAATCCTCCCATTCAAAAATATGTATCACACCATCTAACAAAATTCCATTGATGCTCTTCAGTTATAAAAAAGAGCATATGATACATATGACTACTATACCTGTTGAAGTTGATCAGTCACCTCTACCTTCCAATTCAGGCATAAAGATATGCAGTGACTTCATATATCTCTCTATTTTATTTTATGTTTCAGAACCAAACCCCTCCCCTATATGTTTTTACTGGTCGCCAACTTACTAACCTGCAAACAACAACACCTAATTCTGTATTGGTGCCCTGTATTAGTGCCATTCCTCCCCATTATCTGATTATCTTGCACTCCTTCACCCATCATCATACTATTTCTAGAAATTACTAGCTCCTCACAAACCATCATGGCAAATTTCTTTTAAGAAGATCTGGGTATCTTTCACCCCTGTGAGCAGGCACAACTTCCCATGATATTAAACCTTTAATTTAGCCTGCTGAACAAGTGAGGTCTAAGTGTTCGCTCCACGGAACTGAGGAATTGGGGGAATCCACCAAGAGTCTCTGTGTGCCCTTGTTATTGTAAGATTTTCAGTGTATTTTGGGAGGACATGTGTCCTTACCAACACCTCAACCAGAGACAATGGGCCAATAGAATAATCATCTTCAAATTACTTTATTTCAGTCTTAGACAGTCTTAAAAGTACAATACAATAATGATAAAAATCAGAAAACATCATAAAAACAACAAATTAATAAGAAGAATCAGATACTCATCACCTAATTTGGGGATTGGTCCACTAGGCACCAGCCAACAATAGCTATGTCGTAATATGCAAAAGTTCAAGACAACATAGAAAAAAACTACGAAGTTGTCATTTGCCAAGTATAGCTTTTGTGCGAGAGTCTAAGAGATAGAAAATATTCTAGTTACAGCATCAAGTTCATATCTCTAGATTACAGATCAGTGAGATCAAGTACATTGATCACAGAGATGTGGCCAGATATGAACAGCCAAAGAACGTTTTAAATTGCAGACGTGCCCGATTAAAGGATCATACAACTCAAAAGTGACCAGTGCAACAGGACAGCAAACATAGGTGGTACAGAGGGCGGGGAACATGGCGGCCGTCAGCTAAGCGGCTGCTGGCGAATGGTCCTCGGGTCTGATCCTGATGTCTCTGGGGGGGTCTCCGCAACGTTTGATCGGCGAAATATCACCTCCCTGCCTCTCCTCGACCAGCATTTAATTTTAACTACGCCCCGGTACCTTATTTCTCTTTTTCCTCGGGAGTCGGATACGGCAACGGCAGCATTTGGCAGCGGCAGCATTTGCGGCATCGGCTGGTATATGGCTCCGGAGCCCAGGGGTAGTGCACAGGCGTTTCGAGGATCCCGCTGGGAGGGCGCAGCGCGGGAGTGGCGCCGAAGCAGGCTCGCCTGTCTGCACTTCCAGGTCCGGGTCTCCGGGGGTAGAGCCAGCACCAGAGACCGCGTAGAGCCTGCGCTGAGATACGAGTGGCTTGAGAAGGGAGAGCAATTCTCCCAGAAATTCTCTCAGGTAGGGCGTGGAAGGCACGGACCGGCTCAAGACTCGGCCGGCAGGACTGGGGAGGAAGGTAGGAAACTTTGTGGTTTTTTCCAACCGGGATCAACTGCCGGATTTCAATCTCAGTTGCCTGTTCCTGATACTGGGGAAGCGGGGGAGGAGGTGAAGGGAGGGGAGTTTCATGGCATATGGAAGAAGATCAGCAAGCAAAGGGTGCATCTGTTATAAAAACTTGCAGATACACACTTAGAGCTAGGGTTGCTCAACTCCCCGATTCTGGATTACATAATCAAGACTCCTCTCCACCAGTTATTGTAACCCTGCCAGCTTCCCAAAGAAGGAAAGGAGGTGAAGTAGGCGAAGGAGTTGGGGTGGCGAAGGGAGGAAGGACGGACATTTCAGGGGGTACCAAAGGTGGAGGCAGGGGTAGAGGGAAGAAATCGCTTGCCCCCAAAATTAAGATAACCCCGTCCCTGAAGTCATATTATAAGGTCCTGAGTGCCCCTTGCCCCCCATCTGCTGGTGTAGTTGGCCGGGAGGCCCCCTGCTCTAACTCCATCAGGAGGATGGATCTGGAACAATCTCAAAATAAGTCACTCTTGGTAGCAGCACAAACCTCCCCTGTTTTCCCAGTCTTGGATAATTTGGCAGCAGTATCACCGGAAGTTCCTTGTGGCTCCCAGACTCTTGTGCATCCTGTAGTCCCATTATCAAACCGCTTTGCTGTTTTGGAGATGCAAGATAGTGAGCCGGTCTCCTGCCCAGAACCAATGCAACAAGTTAATTCGCCTCAACTTACTCAACATCTTTCCTCCTCTAGTTCAGGGGCTGGGGCTGGGGCTGGCTCGGTGGATGATATTCTACTTGCACTTAAAGAAGAGATAGGGAGCAGATTCACTGTCTCTGAAAACAACCAAGCGGCAATACAAGCCTGGTGTGCTGTATTAGCCCAGAAACTGGAGGAGGTTTCCTCAAGAACAGATGTGCTTGAGCAGGAGATCCCAAGGATTAAGGAAGCTATGAATGCTTCCTCTGCAGAAATGGCTAAATTAATGAGTCAGAACAAGGAATTGAAAGACCTAAAACGGTTGGAGAATCACTCCAGAAGGAACAATTTGAGATTAATCAATGTTCCCGAAGCCTTAGAAGGTTCAGATCTTAAGGGTTTTGTGATTTCATTACTTAAGGAGACTGTGCTAAACAATTCCATTAACGCGGACAATGCTGATTTGGAGCGAGAGATACAACGAGTACATCGTGACCCCTATAGGAGGAACCCGGCGAGACAGAAACCTAGGAAAATCCTGGTAAATTTCCATACGTACACCGTAAAGGAGGCAATACTATCATCAGCATTGAAGGAAGGGACACTTACATCCAATGCCCTCTCTAACCCCTTTACATTTAATATCAGGTCCGACATTTGTCATACTACGGCTCAGAAGGAATGGGAGATGGGCAAACGAATGGTTGAATTAAACAAACTGGGGGCTAGGGCACAACTGATGTTCCCGGCTTCCCTTCGTGCCATGTGGAATAATCATATGTATACTTTTCGCTCGTCAGATGAGGCCGATGATCTCATTCAAAAAATTAAGGAAGGAGGAGAGGTATAAGGGAGGCTGATTCTTCCAAAATTAAGGAGGCTTGCAGGGCTAGAGAGATTAGGGAAGGAAAACGGGTAATGATGTTTTGTTGATAACTGACCTGAGGACCAGACGCCGTTTAGGCCATAGCCTAATAGTAGGGAGGGTTCCCCAGAGGGGGGGTGGGGCACAGGGGGGGATGGGGGGGGTGGGAAGTGGGGGGGAGCACGGGTGGGGGAGCAGTGGGAAAAAATCCCCAAAAGTTCCTTATCTCAACCTTTTGATCAGGTGATTCGCCCTTGGGTTTTGGCTTTGGGTGTAGGTATAGGCGATGGATTTCCTCTTACAGCTAAGCTCCCGTAATGGGTAGTGGAGATCTAAAATTCCTATCATGGAATATTAATGGGTTACGCTGTCCCCGTAGACAGAGGTTAGCGATGAAGTATTTAGAACATAGCCCTGCCCAAATCTGTTTAATCCAGGAGACTCACTTGAGCTATACAGAGAGTCGTGCAGTATTTGCTAAGTACTCATGGATAAAACATTATTGTGCTTCAGAGCAGACGGTCCACTGTAAGGGAGTGGCCATTTTGATTAAGCATAGAGCAGGATGTACTATTAAATCGGTTAAAACTGATCAGTCGGGGAGATGGGTAATGGCTAGATTAGATTACGGAGGGTCGGAGCTGATATGTGTCTCCTTCTATGGTCCTAACATAGACGATCCCACATATATTTGTAAGCTACAATGGGTCTTGATGGAAGAAGCTTCACCAGTAGTAATAGGTGGAGACTTTAATGTCCTTTTAGACCCCCTTAAGGATAGATCGAATCGGAGCCATCATATACGAGCTCCCCGGGTACGCCAGGCCTTAAATAATATGTTACATGACTTGGAGCTTGTAGATCTCTGGAGGGCAAAGAAGGGTAACAAGTAGGGATATACATTTCACAGTAAAAAATATGGACATCTCTCCAGAATCGACTATGTCTTGATCAGCTGGACTATTGTGGAGAGTGACATCGATTGACATTTTGCCCAGTCATATATCTGATCATGCCCCTGTAGCATTTAACTTAAAAGGGAGTCGAAGTAATGTAAGACCTAGATGGACACTTAAAAGATCTGTCTAATCCGATCCCGAGATAGTAAGAGATCTCAAACGTGCAACTCAAAATTACTTTTTAGATAATATGGGCTCTACATCTATGGATTTTGTGTGGGATGCCTTTAAGGCATTCTTACGGGGATTCCTACATAGCCGTATTAGTGCAAAGAATAAGGAGGAAGCATGAGATCTTCAGCTAATAGAGGAAAAAATCTCCCAGTTAGAGGCAGAAAGGACTAGGCCTAACCAGGGGGCTACTGACAGAATATCCCAAGTACAGAGAGATCTGGACAACGCACGTCAGGAGTTTAGAGTTAGGCTTGATCAAAAATGCAAGGCACAGTGGTTCTCTAAATCCATGCAGAATTTCGAATACGGAGAGAAGGCAGGAGCATTGTTGGCTTGGAAAGCCAGGGCTGATCGTGCAAAAAATCATATAAGTGAATTAATCATTAATGAAAATGGGGATACTTCGAGTAGATTAGCAGATATGCAAGCACGGCTCATCTCTTTATTTTCAGAGCTATATAAGGAGGAAATTACACCCAACCCGGAGGCCCTTAAGATCTGGCTGAGGGAGAAATCCCTTTCGCGGCTAACAGACGAAAGCCGCGATCTTCTTGATGCCCCTATAACTGAGGGCGAGATCAGAGAACAAATCAGGAAGTGTAAAAACAACAAAGCAGCTGGCACAGATGCCCTCCCTAGTGAGATATACAAACTTTTGCTGGAAGAACTGGTCCCGATTATGGGAGTTCTGTTTAACTCAGTTTACCAGTCAGAAGGTAAAACTCCTAGCTCTTGGAAGGAGGCAACCATTGTTCTTATTTTAAAACCAGGAAAAGGTCCGCAAAGGGTGGACTCCTACAGACCGATCTCCCTGCTGAATGCTGATTATAAGATCTTTATGAGCATTCTAGCAGGGAGGGTAGTCAAAATTGCCCCACAGCTGATTAACACTGATCAGAAGGGCTTTATCCCCAAAAGATATATCCAAGAACTAACGCAACAGCTAATAGGCAATATAGATCTTGCCACAGCTCGATCTGAACCCTTGGCTGTAGTGGCATTGGGTGCAGCCAAGGCGTTCGATAGAGTCTGTTGGGTTTATCTTTGGGAGGTCTTGAGGGCTATGGGGTTTGGGCCTATCTTTATTCAAAGTATGGTAAATTGTTATCAGGGGGCTTCTGCTAAGATTTTAGTAAATGGGGTCTTAACTTCTAGTTTTGATATTCTTAGAGGGACACGACAGGGATGCCCCCTCTCACCTCTACTTTTTAACATATATATTGAACCCCTGGCCCAAGCCATCAGGGCAGACAAGCTGATCACTCCCTTTAGATCCCATCAGTACAGTAGTACGGTCGCCCTGTATGCGGACGATCTGTTATTATATACGGACGACCCAGGAGTAGCAATACCCAGGGTTGAAGCCCTGTTGTTAGAATTCGGTGCTTATTCAGGGTATCTAGCTAACACCTCTAAAATTGAGGTGATGCTTTGGAATATAGACAATTGGGAGGGCAATATTAGTAAAGAATTCAAATACTTGGGTATTACAATTGTTAAAGAGATAGAGAAAATCTCGCAGATTAACCTGAGTAGAATCACAAAAGAAGTTGGCCGATTATTAGCCAGGTGGAAAAATCTCCCGTTAACAATTTATGGCAGGGTTTACCTGGTTAAAATGATCATACTCCCTAAATTAACGTATCTTTTTAATGCCATTCCCCTTACTTTTCCAATATCGGATATTAGCAAAGTCCAAAGTAAGATCACGAGTTTTATTTGTGCACATAAAGGGGCCAGATTGGCTTGGAAGAAACTAAGGCGTAGGTTGATCAAAGGGGGGTTGGCTCTTCCTGATTTAAAGTGGTATTGCTTTGCCTTTCAATTTAAAAATATTCGGGTGATGCTCTCGAAACCAGATGAATCAACATGGGGCAGATTATTAGCAGAAATGATAAGGCAGGAGGGCGGAGTAGGTTTTCTATATAAATTCGGAGCACCTAGATATTTTTAAAAAGTTCGATTGAAAGTTTTAAAGGATGCTCTTAGTCTTTGGTATAAGGTTAGAACCAGATGGGGGATAGGGTATTATTCGGAGCTTGCCCCAATTTGGGACTCCCCCGGGACACCGGAGTTTCTTAAAGATCATCTGGCAATACCAATTAAAAGAGCAGGTATCTCCATCTGGTCAGATCTGGTATCTTCTGAGGGGGTACATCCATGGGAGGCTTTAAGAGCAAAGATTGGAGAGGGCTTCTCTAGATTCAAATATATACAACTGGTTTCTTGGTTTGCAGCTGAGAAGAGAGAAATTCAAGGGCTATGGGAGGTTGAATGTTCCCTCAAAGATATTAACGCTAAATGTAAAGAAATCTCAAAATGGTATAAAATGTTGGTAGAGGCAGAGGATAAGGAACTCCCCCCATCAACTCATTTATGGAATCAAGTCCCCCTTGAATGTAACATTGAAGATCTTTATGAACCATCTTTGAAGCTGTTGTATAAGTACGTTAAGCCGGCTAATCTTAAGAAGAACCACTTCTTTGTTATTAATAGACTATATTATACACCTGCCAGGATCGCAAAGTTTGCCCCTCTCTCAAATCCTAAATGTCCAAGATGTGACCTTATCCAGGCTAATGATTTACACATCTTTTTTGAGTGTCCCAGACTCTTTCCCTTCTGGAGGGGAATCGAGGAAGCTTTAAGTGGGGTATTCAGAGAGAAAATCTGTTTAAATATATCTATGGTGCTATTTGGAGATGATGGCACGTTGAGCAAGAAACTGAGCCACACGCACAGAGGTCTATTGCTGTACTTGATCCTAATAGCCCGAAGGGAAATATGTCTGAAGTGGAGAGATCCTTTGCCTCCTAAGCCCCAGGACTGGGTTAAAACTGCTTCCACAATGGCCAGACTGGACCAGAGTAGTGATAATGACAATTGTTTAAATATCTGGCAGGCCTTTACAGATTGGGGTAGAGGCCTGGGCTTTATGTAATCCCCGTTGGTCCTATGATTACACCAAGCCTCCAACAAAGGGGCTGGTCCGGTCTGGGACCGAAGCGAATGCAGTGGCTGCGGGGCGCACAGGTTGGGAAAGCGGCTATTTAAGAATTGCAGACGCTTTTGGTGAGATGAGGACAAAAAAAAAAAAAAAGACAGCAAACATAATAATGTAAACATATGTGCCAAGGGAGGTTCATTTACATTTACACATTTGCCCAGTTAAAGTGTCTTACAGCTCTAAAGTGGCTAGAGCAATAGTGTAAACATACGTTCCAAGGGAAATTCAATTTCACTTGTCAGGTTAAAATGTCATAGAGCTCTAAGGAGGCTAGTGCAACAGGGCTATAAAACCAGATGTAAATGAGACTCAAATCCTAGTTCAGTCACCTAATGTTATGCACAATTAACATGTCATAATAAAATAACATCTGGTGATCAGTCCCTCCACAGACAATCCATGGGCTAAATACAAAAGGGCCATCTCTGCCCCAGACTTACATCAAGCCAGATTTAATAGCCAATGCCCACTTAAGGAATCGTGATAGTGCAAATACTGTTATGTTTTGTAATGTACCCCAATATAGGCCTGGGTAGTCACCTAACTTTTCCCCTACATTTCCCCTGCCATTGTACTACATAACGTTTTTTGGTATTGACCTTATACCTAGTTAAGGTGCTGCATAAATGTTGTGTGATTTTCCCAGAAAACTAACCTCATCTATTAAGCATGAGGATTCTCAGAATCACTGCAGGATTACCATCTTCTGCATAATAACTATGTATAAGGGTCATCCGGACCAGCCTACCTCAACAGACGACTCAGCTTCTACACCCCCACCCGCCAGCTCTGCTCGACCAGCCTCGCCCTCGCCACAGTCCCCCGCATCCGGAAAACGACCGCCGGCGGCAGATCCTTCTCCCACCTCGCCGCCAAGACCTGGAACACCCTCCCCACCAACCTCCGACAGACCCAAGACCTACTGGCCTTCAGAAGACTCCTCAAGACCTGGCTCTTCGATCAGTAGCAGCACCACCCCCCTCTTCCCCCAGCGCCTTGAGACCCTCGCGGGTATGTAGTGCGCTTTATAAGTGACATGATTGATTGATCCCTTCCATCATCCTCGGACATGATACAGCAAGGTAGAACCCCTGAGGGTACCTTTTGGGTATATAAACACCATATCTTTGCTGGGGCAGGCAGAGGAGAAAGATTTCCGTGCTGACACACTGACGCGAGACGCTGAGGTTCCTGCACGCAGACACTCCAGCACGCAGTGGTCTGACATCCCTCGCAGGGTGTCCATTCGAGACCAAGACCGGGTCCTTCATTCTCTCACACCAGGTAATGGGGTTGGCTTCATCCTAGGGGGCTTCTTGGCTCTACACCTACTACATGCTAGGTACACTTACGTACATCTAGTTAGGGTTGCATCGTAGGAGTACGCATTATTATTGTTGTTTATTTATATACCAGCCTATATTCATTGTTTAGGCACTATGGTAGAAATCTACCATCCATTTACTCTGTTGGTGCTTATAATCATTTATATCTGTTTCTGTCTTATGGTTGTTTCAGCACACCTATTTTACGCTAGAATGATGCTGGTTCAATAAATGCTTATTGAAAACGTCCCTACTGTTTATTCTGTGTATCTCTCTGAGACAAAGTGAGCAAGAGAGACTGAGCAAAAAGTACTGTACTGTTACCACGATCCCTGATGGGACAGGGTTGTCGTGTTCGATAGTTGCCAGGAACTATTCTCTCCTTGGTAAGAGGAGTTTGCAGTGGCACTGTGAGCTAGCTGGTATACAGGCGAACATACCCGGTGGGGGTGTCTGGAATCAGTCTGGACACCAATCCCACAGTTTATGTTGTCTAAACACGCAGATACTATATAGTTTTATATGAAGTACACGACAATACAGTTGGTTCAGATATATCAGATTTTAGTAAGCGTAATGCCACCATATGCCATCTTACACCGAGATTATGACAGAGTGAAAGAATGACAATTCTTAAGGCTTTACTGAATAAAGAATCACGTTTTCAATAAAGACAAAGGAGGCTAGCATTATGCATGAACTTTTATTCACTCCTTCTGAGCAGCATCCTTAAAGCTTCCAATATAGAACTTTGAAACATCACAATAAACTTAGAACTTTCAGTCCCATAAATACTCCTTGTCCTCCATCTTCCTCCTCTTTTGTTTGACTCTTCTAGTTAAACTTGTTACTCCATTATTCATCTGCATCATATTCTTTATCCTCCTTAGTTATCTGCAAACGAAATCAAGAAAACATATATGCATTCCTTCTTATCCCTTGTTTCACCAATGTAAACTCACTCTAAACAATCATACATTTTCAAATCATTCACTTTAGCAAAATTATACAAATGTTCATTCAGATTACCTTTCCAACAGAAACTTCCTCTCATATGACAAGGGTGGGCAGGAAAATGCTAGCCTCCTTTGTCTTCACTAAAATTGCAATTCTTTATTCAGTAAACCTTTAAGAATCGTCATTTTATAACAAAACAGGAGACTAGCATCATGCATGTTCAAAGTTCTCCAAGGCATAACTTGAAACATGTTCTACAGCTTTAAAATATAATCTTTGATAAGTGTCTGCATTAAACCAATCTGCTGCTTTTAATACATCCCTGACATAAACACCTTACTCGCCATAGCTCCCCGGACTGAAGACATCATAAACGTAGTCAAATCTACACCCGCTCCCTTCATTACTGATTTTACCTGCCTTGCAATTGTAGCATTTGTAACACCATTATATGGTTTAATATAAGATATTAACAATTGATTTTCTCCATCACATATCTTCTCTAACATTCTACACTCATACTCCTTTATACACCTCACCACGCACAACTTCGGAATATTGCCAAAGCTTGGATAATAACTCGAACCGACATAGGCTTAGTTCTTTTCCATATTTCAAAAACGACCTCATTTGGTTGGTAAAATCTACTGGACACTTCCAAAGCTCTTATATCAGAAACTATCCTGAAAGAAAGCAAACACAATAAAGTTGCTAATTTCCATGTCAAATCTCGGGCACCTAAGTACGTTACTTGGCCAATGCTCAAATAGTTTGAGCACTACATCTACACCCCATAAAGACAGATACTTTGCTCTTGGTGGTCTCCTCAACCTAACCTCTTTCAACACTCTGCATACTAATGGACTTCTACCAATAGATATTCCTTGAATCAAATAATGTCCTGCCGCCACTGCCAATCTATAGCAATTAACTGTTCTGTATGATAAACCTTTCTCAAATAATTCTGCAAAAACAATTAGCCACTTCTACTTCATCCACCTGTACGGGATCCAAATCCCTTTCCACGCACCAATGTAGCCATATTCTCCATGCCCTCTGTATCTTTTTCTAGTACCTAGGACTCAAAATTAATCGAGCAATTCTGTAGCTGTTCCCGAAAGCCCTGAGAATTTTTCTGAATTCTACTAGTAGTTCAGCAAACCCGCTAGCACTGAATGATGTTCTTCTCGCTCTACTCCCCTTAAGAGTCCTTCCTACGACTGTATTAAATAAGATATCTCGACCGTCATCTCCAACACTGTTGGAAACCATGCCTGAGTTTTCCATAACTGGGTCAACAGTACTATATGACACCTCTGCCTTGAAATCATACCCCTCATTTCTTTTCAATCCTGAGTGGAAGCGTCCACCGCTATTGCGCCTGGATCTGGTCTCCAACTTATGTAAAACTGTAAATGGGTTGTCAACCTGGAGGCAAAAAGGTCTACTCTAATGAGGCACAGGGTCAAGACTGATTTGCATATAGCTGTGTCTGAACTGGGGTGGCGAAGTGAGCTAAAGAACGATGATGGATTCAACCCAGATCTGTGACTGGGGTGAGTGTCTGCAAGGTTTCAGCGCTCCGGCCATCATCTCTTTGTGTCTACTCCAAAAGGACCCCAAATCTCCTGAATACTTTGAAACAAATTTTCCCTTAACTTCCAATCGCTGTGTACCCCGGGAAAGTATTCTGCTTTCAGGATTATTTTCTGTTCCAAACAAAACTCCCACATTTCCTGGTCTAATTCTGACAAATCCTTTTGATCCTCTTCCTCCCAATTTGTTAATATATGTCACTGCTGATACATTGTCCATCTTTAACATGACAGATTGTCCTTTCAACTGTCTCCTGAAACTCTGTAAGGCAAATAATCCCACCTTTAATTCTAGACAATTTATGTGATTCTCCCTTTGTAATACATTCCAAACTCCTCCTGTTTCCTGTCCTGATCATAGTGCTCCCCATCCTAACTTGCTCGCATCTGACTCTAGGACGTAATCTGGTTTTATTCCAAATATCGCTCTACCATTCCATGCTTCCAAATTCTCCTTCCACCACTGCAATTCTACTTTTACATCTAGATTCAAGACTATCTTGTTTCCATACGACAACTTCAGCGAACAGACTCCGGACACCGCGCCCCTCCCCACCACCGGCAACCTGCCGACCATCACCAACTGGAAACCTGCCACCACTGAGGACACCACCACGACCATGAAGAACACCCACTCAGGGGCCCCCACGGACCCCTGCCCACCGCACATCTACCACAGAGCCGCCGCCACCATAGCACCCGAACTAGGCCGGACCATCAACGCCTCCCTCGACTCCGGCATCTTCCCTGATGACTGGAAGCGTGCAGAGGTCAAGCCCCTCCTCAAGAAACCCTCGGCCGACCCGACGGACCTGAAAAACTACCGTCCCATCTCTCTCCTTCCTTTCGCAGCCAAAGTCACTGAGAGATTCATCAACACCCAACTGACCACCTTCATCGAAGAGAACGCCATCCTCGACCCCTCCCAGTCCGAATTTTTCAGCAACCACAGCACCGAGACCGCCCTCCTTGCCGCCACCGACGACATCCGCATTCTACTCGACCAGGGCCACACTGCCGCCCTCATCCTACTAGACCTCTCCGCAGCCTTCGACATCATCTCCCACCGGACCCTTGCAGCCAGACTCCACAATGCCGGTATACAGGGAATCGCCCTCGACTGGATCCGCTCCTTTCTCTCCGGCAGAACCCAAAGGATCAGACTCCCTCCCTTCCTCTCCGAACCTACTGAGATCAACTGCGGAGTACCCCAAGGATCCTCGCTCAGCCCCACACTCTTCAACATCTACATGGCCCCCCTCGCCACCATCGTCAGACAGCATGGGCTCAGCATAGTATCCTACGCCGACGACACCCAGCTCATCCTCTCTCTCACGAAGAACCCCGAAGACACCAGACTCAGCTTCCAAGAAGGTATGAAAGATGTCGCAGCCGGGATGAGCAACAGCTGCCTAAAACTGAACTCTGAGAAGACAGAGGTCCTCGTCCTCGGACCCTCCCCCACTGCGTGGCACAGCTCCTGGTGGCCCCCTGCCCTCGGACACCCACCCACCCCGACGGACCACGCCCGGAACCTCAGCATCATCCTAGACTCCTCCCTCACCTTGACCCGCCAGATCAACGCCGTCGCCTCCACCTGTTTCAACTCCCTTCGCATGCTCCGGAAGACTTTCAAGTGGATCCCCCCGAATGCAGAAAGACCGTCACCCACGCACTCATAACCAGCAGATTGGACTACGGCAACGCCCTCTACGCCGGAATCAACAAAACCCTGCTACAAAAGCTCCAAACCATACAGAACACCGCAGCTAGACTCATCCTCGGAACCCCACGACATGAGCACATGACCCAGCACCTACGAGACCTCCACTGACTCCCCATTGAGAAGAGAGTGACCTTCAAGCTACTCACCCATGCCTACAAATCCCTCCACAACATCGGACCCAAATACCTCAACAAAAGAGTCTCCTTCCACGTACCCAAAAGGAACCTCCGCTCCGCCGACCTCGCCCTGGCAGAGACCCCACGAATCCACAGAACCAGAGCAGGCGGAAGAGCCTTCTCCTACGTCGCAGCAAAGACCTGGAACGAGCTCCCAGTCAACATCAGACGCTCCCCCACTCTGCACACCTTCAGGAAGTGCCTCAAGACCTGGCTATTCGACTGAGCCGGAGGTGCACCCTCCCCTTCCCCCCCCACTAGCGCCTTGAGACCCTCACGGGTGAGTAGCGCGCTCTATAAACCCTTGATTGATTAATTGATTGATTGATTAATAACACAGACCTCTGGACAGACCGAAATTCTTCGAACACTGAGCTCTGGAACTGGAAAGATCACTTGGGCCAACACTCTCAGCTTCACATCCTCTTTTCTCAACAAGGTATTTACCTCTTTCCGTTTCTTTCCCACCTTTTTCTCCGGTAATCGCAATTGACAAACTATCATGTCTACTGCAAATCCCAGAAATTCAAAACGCTAAGTTAGAGTCAATATTGATTTTTCGAAGTTTTCTATGAAACCCAATGATTCCAACAAATCCTTCACTAGCACCAAGTGTTCTTTCAACTCTTCCAAATTCTGACTCATCAACAGAATATTGCCTAAATATATTATCATCCGTAGGCCTCTTTCTCTTAGGAAATCTACTACCGGCTTCAAAACATTTGTAAAACACCAAGGGGCTGTGGACTGTCATGCTTGCTGTGGCCCGCCACGTCTAAAGAAGCGGGCTACGGCAGTGGAGTATATAACTCCTTTGATCCCGTACTAGAACGCTTCGCATTCTAGTGTTTTGGGATCCTGTTAGCGCTTCCGGGTCACTTACCTCTGCGTTTCCGGTCTTTCGTCGGAGTCGCGGCGTTCCTTCTCCGTCTTCGGCGTGGCTCCAGTGCTCCTTCACCGGCGGCTTCCTGGGGTCCTGATGTATCTCTCCAGCCTCATACTCGGCGGTTCCTCTCAGATCTCATCTCTGCGGTCCTTGCCAGCGGTCCTCACTTTGGTTCTTGGAATTCCTTAGCCCTGCAAAACAAAAGATAAAGAACAGTCACCATTGTGGTAACAGCGTACAATGTGCATTTGCGCCTGCCAGTAATTTTGAGCATGTAGGATACTTATCTGATCATAGTCCTTCGTCCTTGGGGATCTGCCTTATCCTATTTTTGTTTTGGGTGTCCCTGTAAAGACAAAATATATAGGAATACTCTGTTATTGCTTCCTGAAGTAAGGGAGTACAAGATATTGTTAATGGCTCACATCTAGCAGATAGCTAGAGTACTTGTTGGTTATCTTCAGTTCTTCTTTCTCAGTGGGCAATTCCTTACATCACATAGGTGGGTGCTATTTGCTCTTCATTTATTTCCTACTTCACCTAATAATATTGGGCACTATGTTAGTGATGTTTTCTCCTTTTTCTTTCTTATAGATAAGAGTGACTAATCTCACTCAAACAGTTTTGTTACCTAGTGGAAAGGGGAATTGCCCAGGTAGTCACACCCCACAGCCATATCAGTATTATACTCAGCGTTCGTATCTCTTTCACATATCATACGCTCTGTTAATTTTTGTCTCATGTAGGAATCCTCCTGACTGCCTGGCCTTACTCTTGAGTGGGAGACACAGTGGGACATTTGTTTTCTCCCCTTATCTCTTCCCCTGATTTACCATTGTTGCTTTGATGATGTTGGGCACGATGGGTGAATAGGGGAAGTTGGGACCTCCCCGTCTTGTATGTCGTTTCTGCTGAGACATAGGTAAGAGTTTTGACATGGACAGCCCAAATGGTATACACTGAAATTGCTATAATACTCCTTTCCATCTGAATTGTAAATATTCTTGGCTTTCCTCCTCTATTGGAAGTTTAAAATATGCATACTTGAAATCCATTTTCACTATCCAATCTTGATCCTGAAGCATGTCCCTTAACAGATGTATCTCTTCCATCTTGAAATGTCTGTAGGTTACAAATTGATTTAAATGTCTCAAGTTTATTACCGGCCTCCATCCTTTGTCCTTTTTCTCTACAAGGAAAAGTGTACTCACAAAACGTTTTCTCTCTTCTCCTACTTTCACAATTGCACCCTTCGCTAGCATCTGCGTTATTTACTTTAGTACTATTCTTTAAAAATCTTTGCTGAATACCAATTTTTTTGGTTCTCTTATTTGATAAGGTTATGTTGAAAACTCTATTTGATATCCTTTTACAGTTTCTAAAACTTGATCTATTTCTTCCTCCTCTTTCCGTTTGGGGATAGAAACCTCCTTGGCTACCTCTGTAATTTGCATAATTTCCACTGGCTTGATAACCTGTGTAATGGGACTTATAGTTTGCCCGGCTGAAAGGTTGCCCTCTCCTTCCAGCAAAACTATTTCTAGTAACGAGTCTATTCATATTAAATTGCGTTTTATCCAGAGTTGTAAAAGTCTGTACATATCTCCCTAAAGAGTTTGCCATGCCTTTGCCAAATAATAATCCTTTGACATCCTCACTTGTTTCTCTCTTTGCCAAATCACCTAATTTTGGGTGTATGCGCATTAAAACTGTTTTGCGCCTCTCTGCTAGGAGTCCTGCATTCGCATTGCCCAAAAAACATAATGCGTGTTGGCACCAGCTTCTTAACAAATGAATATTCAAATCCTTTGAGGTATGTGTCGTCAACTAAATCAAACGTTCTTGCCAATGGCCCTAGGACATCTAAAAGCCTATCTTGGCATTGTTTGAGGGATCTTTCCAAGCCCTTTCGTATGTCCCGCCCCAATTTAATTAGGTAAGTGATCAGCTTCAGATCTAAATTCTGAGTCATGGTCACCTTCTCAACGATCACTGGGTGTGAACACTCAGCCCTCATAATATTACACTCCTCTTTTTCCAGAAGCTTCCTTATCCAATGTCAAATGTACACACATGGGTTAATGGCCACCAGACTTTACCCCTTGGGTGTTTGATGTCCCTTGGATCAAAAAGATTTTCCCCCATAGGGTCTGTGACTATCTTTATCTTTTTTGATTTCTCATCAACACTTTCCACAAACTCATCGTCTATACCATCGTTATAATAAAGGTCCAGAATATATTCATCCATATTGGATGCGCCTCCTCTCATTTTCATCTCATCTGATGGCATGCCATCACTTCCAGTGCTAGACTGGCTTTTTATGTGCCGCTTCAGACACCCATTCTCTCTGAGCCGCTTAGGACTCCCTTCTTATAGGAAGAAACTTCCGCATGTTTTCTCTTTTTAATGCATTTTCCCCCTGGATCTCTTTGCACCTCTTCCTCATCAGAAACTGAAAAATAATGTACATCATCTATATGATCTGTCTCCCTTCCTTTCATTAATACCTGTTTAATAGTTTCCTGAACTGTACCACCTAACTCCTGTGAAATGAGTTTCCAAATCAAGCTCTCCTGGCTATTCTCTACACTCCCCTGCTCTTCCATTTTACTCAAAAATTGCTATATTGTACTAATTTCTGGATATATTCATACTATTCCACTATACAACGGCTCCCAAAACCTTTACCGTATAAGATTTATCTTCTGTCAGCCACCAACTGTAATTTCTCTCCTCAGTCCTCACGATCGCTCACAGGAGCGCTACGTTGCTATGCGATGTGCCTCGCACACCCATTTCCTTTGGAAAACAGACCAAATATTTAATAACAAGGTCTACTGCCTGTAAACATTCAACTGTGTAACAGCTCTATTTCTTTTAGAAACAGACGCTTGTTCACCTCATATGCAAGCGTCTTTTTAATGGCGGCTTTCGTTGTTGTGCATTCGCACTCAAGCGTGAGGCACAAACAAACGTCCTCGCGCTTGGCACAGTTCTTCTGATTAATACACGAGCACGAGGAAAACAACTGCCCCTCATGCTCGGCTCACAAAGGTAAATGCCAATTTAAAAAAAAAATTTTTAATAAGCTTTTATTACCTTACAATATTGTAAAAACTATTTTATACTTATCAATCCTCTATGAAATAACAACATTCAGTTAGTCAAGCATTGTACTTATGCTCCAATAAAGCAAATCAATGTTTTATGAACAGATAATTTGGTAAAATATTTTCTAAAACATAAATACATAACATCTGAATTAAAACTAAAGATTTAAACCCATAAATTGGGTAATTTCAACATATTCCTTATCAATCTAATTAATACCATTAAATCACACTATAACAGACACACATTTACATAATATACTTATCTGCTCAGGAGCAGCAAAGAAAAGAGGAGGAAGATGGAGGGCAAGGAGTATTTATGGGACTGAAAGTTCTAAGTTTATTGTGATGTTTCAAAGTTCTATATTCAAAGCTTTTAAAGGTGCTGCTCAGAAGGAGTGAATAAAAGTTCATGCATAATGCTAGCCTACTGTCTTGACATAAAATCTATCATGATCTTGGGATTTTGTATTCATGGCAGAAGAATAGAAAATAAGCCTCAGTTTCCAAGATGTTACAGCAAAACGGACATTCTCCAAGCATTTTACCCACTTTTTCCCATTGAGCTGTAGAGGCCATAAGTGGCAGCGTCCCTACTCTAGAATGGATAAACAGAGACTTTGACTCCGGAGGGGTAATTCTATCTACATAAGGTTCAAAGCGCAGGTTACATTTAAGACACGGCTCTCAGCCAACTGGTAATATAGTGTTTATCTAAAATAATTAGTTCCTCGAGTTCATCTTTATATGGTGCCAGCTCTGTTGTTATCCAGATTCTGACCCAGTAGAGCAAGATTTTAAGGCGGGCTCTGTGATCAGTCCTTTTTAGGTCTCGCCTGAGCCAGCGCATGCGCTGCTCTGGCGAGAGTTTTAGTAAGCGGGTTTTGGAAGTGCAAACAGCAAAGCAGTGGCTTTTGCTGGCGACCAGCTTGCGTTCACGCGAGCGTGCGCGCGCGATCAGGCGCCATATGGCTTCCCTCGCCATCTGGCTTCCCTCGCCATCTGGCTTCCCTCGCGATTACTTTCACTTTCGCGGCCGCGCGGCCGTGTCAGTTTCACGGCCGCGCGGCCAATGCTTGTTGTTGTTTGCAGGGTGAGGCTCTCCTTACGCACAGCTGATGTGGAAATCTAGATGCGATTGCTTTTTTCGGCCCTGCAACCCATGCCATTATGTACATTTATGGGCGCGTGTTCCGGCAGTCATGGGAGTTCATTTTGATTGTTTTGGGTGAGCGTGTGATTAAGTTTAGAGAGGGATTTCTCATTGGCAGCACTTTAACACACTCGTTCTTCCACAGCTGTCTGACCCGCGTCTACTCTCTCCACAGCTCATTTGCCCCGCTGTGTTTATAAATAGATCTTAGTTCATTCTGCCTCCTGCCCCGGAAATTTCAGCCTATGAAGTTGGGAAAAGTGTTTGCCTAACACACATCCTTTGTTAGTCTGTTGGATCGTTGGAATATGAAAGTTGATGCCTTCACATAAGCCACAAAGGACTAATTGTGTAGATGTTTTTTTGTTATGCTACGAAGTGTAATGTATTTAGCGGCCCACTGAGTATTTTATGTGGTACGTACACATGTTTTTTTTTCAATGTATGGGAATACTTGTTATTTATTTCTGCCTTTATCTTTCTCATAGTGCCCTTTCCCCCTTCTGTGCCTAGTGTGATGCTGACCCCTGAAGGCCCTAGCGGTGCGTTCTTTTCAAGACCCCCCGCCCCTTAGAAAGCTCCCTCTCACAGGACACCTCTCTCCACAGACCGCAACGCTCCAGTAGTCCATGTGCTCTCCAGATGGCACCAGGTTCCAAGCCCGTGGCTGTAAACCGTATTTTTTTTATAGCGCTTCTTATCCGATGAAGCCTGCTTCTAAGCGCCCGACTGTGGACCACTAGAGACAAGCAGTGCCAGATTTAAGGAAAGCTACTGTAGGCAGGATCAACAGAAGATAGAGTTTGCCGAGCAGGGGCGGTGCATGGGATCCATCGAACTCTACTGCTATAGCGCCTACACAGCTAGTGTACTGCTGTGAGCTAGTTGCCTCACAAACAACGGAACTGGTGACCAGTATGTTCCACACTAACGTCAGCTGCATCAACCCACTGAGCTTTCTGGTATTTTAATCTGTGTCCTGCAGGACTCACACAGATTTCTGCAGTAGGTGAACTGACCCACTGAGTTGTGTGACTGGGTTTAGAACCAGTGACCAGCAGGCTACACGTGTCACTATATTAACCATCTGCGTTGCTGTGCAAAAGTGTGAACCAGTGACCTGCAGATTACACCCCTGATACTTTCCCGGAGCATTACCCCTTCAACCACGTGGTGCTCGCTGATCCTACCTTCTTAGTCTTTTCCTTGCATTCTTTCCGCTCTGTTTCTCTGTGTTCCCTTTGCTCTGTATTCACTGTTTTCTTTCATCTTAACCTTTTTATTTATTTCCGCCTTTATCTTTCTCATAGTGCCCTTTCCCCTTTCCTCTTCTCTTCTGCCCACCTTTCTTATTTATTTATTCTTCCTCTTGAACTCTTTTAATCTCCTTCCCGTGTTCCTGCCTTTACTGGCTCTTGTCTGGTTTTTTTTATTTTCTCATCCTCTGTTCTTTTTTTGCTCTGTTCTTATTTATCTTAGCGTTCTGTCCTTCCTTCTTTCCCCCACTCTTTATTTTCCCTTTTCGTGTTTTCGTGTTCAATGGTGATGACAGTGCTCTAAGTTGGATACAAAGAGGAGGGCGGGGTCTATAAAAGAGTAAAGAAGGGGGTAAATGTGCACTGCTGGCTACGTTACTCACTTTTTGTGTAACGCACTTCTGTGACTTTCATTGTCTCGTAGTGCTAGTAAGGGCTGCCTCTTGCTATAGCTTCATAGTACCCTCAAAATCTGGCATCTGTTAATTCTCCCCTAATATCCGTCCGTTACTCAAATTATAATTCACCTACCATGTCCCAATCTCTACCCTCCCGTTATTTATATCTGCCCCCACTCAAAAAAAAAAAAACCTATAACAAACATTAGAACAGACAGGAAAAAGTTGCCAACACTAAACATTTTTTTATATACATTTTTATTTTAATAAGGTCATTCAATTAGACATAATCTCATCTTAATTATAGATAAGGTAACAAAAAAATGCTTATAACACTTTTTTAATTTTAACTTTCCAACATGCTGCACAGCAGCCACGCTGCTCCACACTATAGCTTAAACACATTAGCAAAACCATTAGCTCTGACTAAACACTTATAAGGTCCCAAAAGCGAGACCTATTGGCTTTGCCAATGCTTGTTAAATTCATGTCCCATGTAAGAGGTATAAGGGGTGTGCTAACTGGAACATTCAGGAGGGATCTCACAAACTTGTTTTCCAGAATGTTCAATTGCGTAGTGTCCCCGCATCCCCATATTTCTACCCCATACAATGCTTCCCCAAGGGCCACAGCTCTGTATACCTCAATGGTTGGTGAGACAGCTCTAGTAGTTGTCTTCAATGTCCTCACAATGGCCACTGATCTGTGTAAAAGAAAAGATTTATTTTTGGCCAGTTGGAGATCCCAGGAAAGCGTGTCCATAAGCCCGATTCCTAGGTAGTCAAAATTCCTGACCTGGTCAATAGCTAACCCCATCCACAGCCATTTTATTTCTAAAAGTGTAATGGGTATTTATAGCCATGAAATTAGACTTTCCTGCATTTACCTCCAGTCCCCTGGCCTTGCTAAAACCCACAAAATGTTTTGGCAATTCTTGCAAACCCATTGGGGTTCGTGATAATAGAACAGTGTCATCAATGAACAGTAGGACAGGGGTGCTAGGACCAGCTAACTTAGGTGCATCATGCTGGCACATATTCAATAATTCCACCACACCATTCACGTACAGAACACACCCCTGCCTCAACCCTCGTTTGATGGGAATCCTAGCTGTCAGCTCGCCTTGATCATTCCATCTAACCTGGGCGTAGGTATCTGAATGCAGTCTAATTAGCAGATAAAGCAAGTCATGTGGCATTCCATACTGACCCAGTACTTCCCAGAGAGTTTCTCTCGGTACTAGGTCAAATGCAGACTTCATCTCCATGAAGGCTTCATAGCAATGACCTTTATTAATAGTAATATACTTCCAGCAGATGGTCATAAAATAGAAGGCTTGATAAATTGTACTGGTTTTCTCCTGAAAACCTGCTTGGAATGTTGAAAAGACCTCTTTAAACAGATATTATTGAACGGTTTGTCATCGGCAATACATTACCAGTACAATTATGTTTGCAGTCATCCAAAAGCAATACTCATATGACCAAATTCTCCAAATACAAAATGCCAATCAATGCAAAATCAGTCACAAAAGTCCCACCACACCTCAGCTCTCCACCTACCCCTCCCCCATGAGTCGCACCCTCAAAAACTTGAAGAGTCTCGAGTGACTCTGGGTGACTAGCTATTGCTCCATACATTTACCCAGGGCTCTCTAGTTATTGTGACTTCATACCACTGGCCTGCAACGGGTGGGTAGAGAATAGTTGGAAGATATGTTCCACTGCCTACATCTAAAACACCTAATGTTGTGGGGGAGGTGGTGCCGGCGAACCCTCAGGCAATGGTGTGTGGGATTGCGATTCTGGCTCTTTCACGCTATCCACTAATGCCTCCCAGGCTTGTGCTACTTCTAGTAAACGTAATCCCCTCCGGGCCTCGGGAGCAGGACCTCCCCCTCGTATCCAGCCCATCACTCGAGCTCCTTACGCCACATAGCGATTCGGGGTCCCCCGAGGGTCTTCCAATGTCTCTTGATTTCCCTCTTAGCTAAGATGAAAGCTAGGTCTTGGAACCTGCTTGTTACTTTTTTTTTTGAGGTATGCAGTAACCAGTGGAGTATGCAGTGGCCGATTAAACATGGAACCTCTTTGGAGATGGTATCTGCTACTACCGTCGTGACTTCCTCCCAGTAATCTGTCAATTGGGGGAAGTCCCATAACATGTGTCTAAGTTCCGCCCCTATTATCCTGAATCTCGGACATACCGCCTCCACTGTATGGAAATATTTGTTGATGTGTCCTGGGGTAAGGTCAGCCCTATGAATGATGGAGTAATGGATCAATTTAAATTGAGTGTTTCTGGATACTTTTGGTACCTGTTCCAGTATCTCTATCCAATCTTTTTCATGTATGGGGATCCCCAAATCTTCCTCCCACCTTGCTTTCAGAGTGTCTAGGGGCCGAAGCACGTCCCCCCTAATCGACTGATAAAGGCATGTGATCACTTTAACAGTACCCGCTGACAATGCAATATATTGGCAGGTTTTGTGGGGGAGTGGTTCTGTCATTCCAGTTTTCTGTGGTTTCGGAAGGCTACTATCATGGCTCTGTGCAGCAAGAAATGATCCTCTGGAAAGAAAAATTCCGATCGGAATTCCTCAAAGGGTAGGAGTTCATTGGTGTGGAAAAAGTCCCCCTCTGTTGTCGCTCCTGCAGACGACGATTCAGTAAGTTTCTCCCAATTCCTGCCATGAGGTAGGACCCATAACAACATGAGGAGCAGATCGGGGGAGTATGGGTTTCATGTGAGCGTTTTTTGTAAGAAAAGGATCCAGCAGCGTCGCATGACTCTAAATTCCTGTGTATCGTCCTCCAATGAACGACCCATTCTCAGTAGTACCTGTGCCATGCTAGGAAGCTCTCGTACGAATGGCCCCACCATGCGGTCCGGTGTTTGTCTGCCCGCCAACCACTGTGTGTACCATTGGAGTTGAGCACCAAACTAATAGGCCTTGAACTCCGGAACTGTTAATCCACCCTCGTCTGATGGGCACTGCAGCTTAGAAAGGGCCACCCGATTCTGGCTAGAACCCCACAGGAATCCCATGGTCAGTGATTCCAGGTCTCGAAACATGGCCCTAGGGACCCACACGGGAAGTACTGTAAAAAAAAATGTAATAGTCGGGGGAGAGTGATCATTTTAAGTAAGGCTACCCTTCCTGCCACTAATAATGGGAGCGTCAGCCAGAACTCTGTGCTCGACCTTAATTATCGGATAGAAGAAGCCCTTTGTGAAAAAGGGAAAGGAGCACAGAAGGGCTACAGAGAAAAGTGGAAATACGTAAGGGAGGTGAGAGAAGGTTAAGTGTAGAAACAGCTTCATAGCAAAGTGCTTATAATGTAATCCAGAATTTAACCCCAACATAGTGCAAGGATCTAATGGCTTTGGTGTCAATGTGGATATCATACTCACTAAACAATTTTCTTTTCTTTAGAAAACCATTAAGAACCTTGACCTAAGAATCCAACTTGAAGGACTAGAGTAGTTGCAACAGGAAAATATGTTAATACTGGTGACACCTAAAGTGAATGCCATAGGGTGTGAAGGCATATATTAGTTCTATCAGTTACTGCCTTTACCCTGTGCTTAATTTGAGCCAGTGGTAGTTGGTGGGGGCCACCTGCACTTATTTTTGGGGACCGGCACTTATTTTTATGCATCAGATATTTACCGAGTGCAAGAAAGGAAAAAGCACAGATCGGAAAGACAGAGGAAGACAAAGATAGCAAAGCTGTCCCAAACAGAAAGCAGGAAGCTGCAATAGCATGAACAAGCATTTGCAATGCAACAGGTCTCGCATTAGGTTGAGTTAGAGTTATTGGATTTGTAATTTTCTGTTGTTTATTGGTGTTATTTTGAGTTAGTGTGACTGTTTGGCTATCTAGTGATTGCCACTTATAGCAATAAATAGTAACATTTTGATAGCGATGTGGGGCCTATATTGGCTCCATCCGGTTGTGTTCAGAGGGTGTTGTCCTGGTATGCCGGTGAGTTTAGGATGAGATGTATGGGTATTGTGGCTTGAGAAGGGTATGCAGCCACAGCTATGGAGTGAGGAGGAGAGTTTGCGAGAGCAGTGGAGAGGCTTTGCAGGGGCTGATGAGGTTATTGGCAGTTTGTGGGTAGTAGGGAGTTTGTGGGGGGTGAGAGGGGGCCCGGTGTGAGCGTATGAAAGATTTGCTAGGGTAACAGATTCCCGGGGGTGGTGCATTGCATGTGAATTTTTTGGTAAGCTTTGGTGGGTGGTGGTTGACAGAGTGTTTAGGGGGCACACGAGGGATATGGTGGGCAGGTTGTAGTTTCATAACTGGAGGGGAGGTGAGGAGTTGTTTAGCATTGGAGCAGCAGCTAAGGAGGTAAGGCCCTGCAAAATGATGAAAAGTGAGTGTGTGGCTTGATGGTGGGCAGAGTTTTGGGGTGTGTGCTTGTTTTATTGTGCTTGCAGAAGCGGTGTTGCTGAGCGTTTGATACACTTGTGATGTTAATTAGTGCAGCGGTTCGGACTGCGTGAGTGAGGTGGAAAACAGCAAGAGTTCGCCGGCAGATGGGAGGCCCGGTGGGGGAGTTAGCTAGGTTACTGCTGTGTGAGAGCGGGGAGGTACCTGTTGCTGTGAAGGTTTATGGTGGATTTCGATGGGCAGGCCTGTGTTATAGCGATAGGGAGCATGTTGTAGCTTGTGAGCCAGAAGTGCGTTGTACCGGAGTTGGGGAAATATTTAAAGTATGGGATGGGCGTTTTGTAATTAGTATAGGTACCTATGCACAGTGCATATGGCACTGTGCATAGGTAGCTGTGGGGTAAAAGGATGCAATTATATGGGTGTACGGTATATGGGGAAAAGGAGGGAGGGGGAGGGTAAGGGCAAACAGTGGTAAACTTGGATAAAAAAGCTGTGATATAAAAGTGCAAAGTAATGGTCACTATTTTTTAAGATGTAGTGCATGTGTGCTGCATGTAAGGTGCTAGTGTACAGTTTACTTATGTTGAGTTAAGGATGAGGCGCATGGTTAATGAGGCGTGCATTTACACGAGTTTAAGCTATTGGCATTGTAAATGACGATGCTTTTTATTTATGTTTTAAAAACGAAAACCAAAATAAAAGGCATTGTTATTTACAATTTCAATAGCTGAAACTTGCGTAAATGCGAGACCTATTGCATTGCAAATGCTTGTTTTCTGAAGAGGCTATCACAAGTTTGCTGCTGTACCAGGAACCAATCAACCTAGCCAAATTAAAGCCTTTTGCTATGCAGTATATCTCAACTGAAAAGAAATCTGTTACAAACACTTTATATCCTTTACACAATAACTTTTTGCACCTGCCCCATTGTAAATGCTCTGAATTGTACATTAGGCCATCACCCACTTTTTATTTATATATTTATTTATTTGGTTTTATATAGCATTAACATGACCCAGGGGTTAAGCACTTTACAAGACGAAGGATAAAAAGTAACAAAGTTACAGTAAAGCCAGCACAACAAGACCAATGAAAGAGCAGTAACTTCACAGTTGTGTGCATTATACAATTACTAGTCCAAACAGTATATACACGTAGCAGCCTTTGCATATGCCATGAGATGAACAGTGGACTCCAGCGCCACTCTAGCCAGGCTAGTGAGTCTGAAATAATCAGGTAATGCTGGAGACCGAAGCCAGTTTAGACTGTTTAAATAGCAGTGAACTCAGCAGGCCTTATGTGAGATCTAGGCTCCACTGTTGCTGCATTTGGACCATTTGGAGACCTACTTTAATTTAACAGGCGGAATGTGCTTATGGTGCTACAACCTACCAATTTTTCCTCCTCTACCATACCAGCCGTGAAATACTTCAAATACTGGACTGGAGGGTTTATTAAACAGGGACATATGACTTCTCCATGACACCCTTGTTCCTCCTCCTGTACACTGCTGCAAGAGGCAGCAGGGACATTCCACTGCCTTTAAGAGACAGCTGCAGCTAACAAGGCAAGCATCGTGTGTAGCAGTACATCACAAGTTCGCAGTTAGTGGCTTTTTGGGGTTGGGTGGTGTTTGTAGGTAAGGCCTTGCACCCTCATGTCCCCCTGCAGTGTAGGATTAGCCAACCTGTGTAATGTGGCTGCCTGCCTTAACTGGGCTCTTATAATGTAACCTGCTTATGCAATGTCCTATTGTAGGCTTTGTAGTGTTGTGGGGACAAAAGTAATGCTTTTTTATTAAATATTCAATACTAACATTTGAGTGACAATTTATGTCACGTTCAAGACATTTGTTTACTGTAACTTCAATGTAACCCGAGGGGTTGTTCTGGCGTTTGAGCTGGTTATATCAGTTTAACCTGGGGAAAAGTTGCGCTGTCTACAAACAAGATTTAAAACATCCTTGGAAGAGAGCGACTTGAAAAAAACATAAAAGCTGATAGTTTTACGAAAGAAGTGTTACAAGATCTTGATACCCTGTTATATAAGGCCTTTTTAAATAGCACCTCATTACTTTGAATGCATGTAAACTTACACACCGTTTGTACTCTATAGTATTTAAGCATTATTGGGAAGGTGGGCGTTTCTTTTTTTTTGGCACTGCACGAGAGGCTCAGACCCGTTTGGCGCATCATGAAAGTAACTGAATATTTCATGGCAGCCCTACAGAAGTGCTTTGGAAACGTTGGTTAGCAAAATTAGGGTCGACCTTCTAGACGAGCATAGGTTCACATTTTCGCACATTATACAACTGGTGGGGAGTTTATTGCAAGGGGAGCAGTAGGTAAGGAGGCAAGGCTCTGAGTAATGGTGGAAAGTGAGTGTGTGGCCTCATGTGGGGTAGAGTTTTGGGACGTGTGTTTACTGTGCAGCCGAGTTGTTTTTCCTGTGCTTGCGGAAGCAATGTTGCCGAGCGTTTGATACTTTTGTGCCGTTAATTAGTGTGGCGGCTTGGACTGCGTGAGCAAGTTGGAAAAGAGCAAGAGTTGGCTGGCAGGTGGGAGGTCCGGTGGGGGAGTTGCCTAGGTTACCGCTGTTTGAGAGCAAAGGGGCTATGTGTTGTGGTGAAGGTTCACAGTGGATTTCCATGGGCAGTCCGGTGTTATAGCGATACAGAGTATCCTGAAGTTTGAGAGCCAGAAGTGTGGCGGACTGGAGTTGGGGAAATATTGTACGTATGGGATGTACGTGTTTTAATAGTTATTGGTAATATATTTAGTGCTTATGGCGCTGTGCATAGGCAGCTGCGGGGTAAAAGTATGCAAATATATGTGGGTGTATGGTAGAGTGGGGAATAGGGGGAGGTGGGGGTAAGTGTAAACAGTGGGAAACTTGCCTAAAAAGGTTCTGGTATAAAAGCGGAAAGTAATGGGCAATATTTTTTTATATGTACTGGGTTTGTGCTGTATGTAAGTTGGTAGCGTAGAGTTTTGTTTGGGCGAGTTTAGGATGAGGCGCATGGATAATGGGGCCCCAGGGGGGTATGCAGCCAGGGCTATGGAGTAAGGAGGAGATGCTATTAGGCCATTCTAGAAGCTTTGTAGGGTTGATGAGGTTAGTGGTATCGGGAGTAGGGAGCCTCTGGGGGGGGTAAGTAGGTGCCCGGGAGTTAGCCTTTTAAAGTTTTTGTAGAGCTAAGATATTCCCGGGGGAGTTGGGTGGTATCTGGCACATGTGATTACTCCGGTGAGCATTGTGGGGCGGCGGCGGACCGAAAGCATTTGGGGGCGCAGGTGTGATATGGTGATTAGTTTGCATTTTTATAACCGGGGGTGAGGTGAGCGGACTGGCGGGGAGTTGATTATAAGGGGAGCAGTAGGTAAGGAGGCAAAGCCCTGCGTAATGGCGGAAAGTGAGTGGTAACCCCTTGAGGGGCCAAGTTTTAGGAGTTGCGCTTAATGTGCAATTGAGCCCTTTTTTTTGTGCTTGCGGAAGTGGTGTTGCTGAGAGTGTAAATACACGTGTCCTTTTGGTTAGTGCAGCAACTTGGACTGCTTAAGTAACTTGCAAAGTAGCAAGAGTTCACCGGCAGATGAGAGGCCCGGTAAAGGAATCGGCTAGGCTACCGCTGTTTAAGAGCGGGTGTGTACGTGTTGCGGCGAAGGAGAAAAGGAGGGTGGGAGGGTGCAAGAGGGAAAGCAAATAGGAGCGGCATTGAATAAAAGTGCGGCGTGAAACATATACAGTGTCCGGGATAGCACAGTTTGGCTTTGACCAGCATTGAGAAGGGGCCTAACGGAGGGAGAAAAGGAGGGTGCAAGAGGGAAAGCAAATAGGAGCGGCATTGAATAAAAGTGCTGCGTTGACTAGCGTTGAGAAGGGGCCTAACGGAGGGAGAAAAGGAGGGTGGGAGGGTGCAAGAGGGAAAGCAAATAGGAGCGGCATTGAATAAAAGTGCTGCGTTGACCAGCGTTGAGAAGGGGCCTAACGGAGGGAGAAAAGGAGGGTGGGAGGGTGCAAGAGGGAAAGCAAATAGGAGCGGCATTTAATAAAAGTGCTGCGTTGACCAGCGTTGAGAAGGGGCCTAACGGAGGGAGAAAAGGAGGGTGCAAGAGGGAGAGCAAATAGGAGCGGCATTGAATAAAAGTGCTGCGTGCGCGCACACAGGAAGGGAGAGAGGGAGCGACCGAGCAGGCGGAAAGCGCGTAACAGGCAGTGAGGTGATCTGGAGCCGACGGGGGGGGAGGGAGGGAAAGTGAAAGTGCGCCATACGTGCGTTACTGCTGAAACGCCGACGCATGCACGTACGTGTGCACATCTCCTGTCCCACGCGTGCCGGAGAAGCGAGGCGGGAGCCCACACTGCACTGGCAAGCAGTAGAGGAAGTCCGGCGGGAGCCCACCCCGCCTTCGTGAATGCCCGCATGATGCGGCCGGAGCAGGATTCAAGAGCCGGTAAGTGGTGCATGCAAGCGCGCCGCACCTGGACAGGAGATGTGCACGCGTATGGTGCGAGCAGGAGTTGTGATAACGCCGCGAGCCGTACACGTGCACATCTCCTGTCTGTTAAGCTTCGGCACAGACAGCTGATGTGCACGCGTACGGTTTGCGGCGTTATTGCAACTCCTGCTCGCACCATACACGTGCACATCTCCTGTCCAGGACTTGCCATACACGTGCACATGTCCTGTCCCCCTTCGCAGGCAAGTCGGCAACAATAGATCTCGCTTACGCGAGCAGCGCATGGCGCTGCATCGCTAGGTGAGCCCTAAAAATGAGAAGGGAGTGTCTGATAGTGGATTGAAGACAATCAGCCTTCATATTCGGCACACCGACGTTTAATTGCACCGGCCGCCAGCTTCTGAGCAGAGCCCTGGGCACCGGCATTTTTCTTTCATAAATTAAGCAATGGCTTTTCCTATTGAGAAAGTGAAAGCATGTAAAATACTATGAGAACTTTCTTGGCATTGTGCTCTGCTTAATGAGCTTTCCAAAATCATGTGTACAGCAGACCTCTTGGGCAAGTGAGCTGTCAAGATGTTTCGATACAGACAGCACAAGAGCATTGGATAGGTTAAAGTGGCCAAGTAACAGAGTCACTTACTTGTCGAGTCTGCCAAGGCAATGTGACATCAGAAGGCCACCAATAATAATAATGCCCGGATTACTTAATAGCAACCATTGTTACTTCCAATGCTGGTCTTCCTCATTACAGGTTCTACTGTGTGAGGCACAGTCTGTGACTTGAGACAGAGAACCCATTCCTTTCACAGGCTAAAAATGAGTGAAATTCTATTACAGACCTTTTGGAGACGTAATACTTCTTGCTGTCTACCACTAGCTTAAAACAACATATGGGAATGCATGTAAAAGTCTCAGATATTGGCAATTGCTCAGGGCTGCAATCCGGTTTATAGTTTTATTTTTTTGCTCACTGCGCCACTCTCGACAGAGAGCAACCACAAGCAAACCAGCCGTGGTCCTGCCCTAGAAGGTACGTTTTAGCCCAAATGTCCAGGCCATGCTCCTTCTAAGCCAGTAATACTCAAAGTACAGCCCGGGGGGCCTCTTGCGGTCCACCTGACCTTCACAAGCGGCACTGGGCTGCTGTTTACTTGAGAGAACCCTAACATTCAGGAAGATGTTAAATAAACAGCATGCATTTATTTACATGCTAACTGAAGTAACAGAAAAGAAAGAAAGGTGTCCTGCACACCTTCATTTGTAAAGACCTCATGCATCAAACATGTAAAAATATGGATAATTCAACATATTTAAAAAATGTACTGCATTAACATGCGGAAGCGTTGCACCTAACTATATCCGAACATATCAGTGCATTGAGTAGTATTTTTTTTAAAGTGATAGTTTTCAAAAATGAATGTAGAAACATTTACACCTCCTCCCACCCTAACAACGATGTCAATAGTGAACTAAGGGGCACGTCAGTTGTCTTGTGAGCCTCTTTGGGTGTCCTGGGTTGCATTATACATGGACAACATAATAGCTTATTAAATCAAACACAAGAGAAGATTTTGCACAATGCACATCCTGAATTCATGAATTTCAAGGTGCTCTTCTATGTAATAATAAAGAACAAGTATTTGCAAAGCCAATGAGTGAAAGTAAACAAAATAAAAGAGCTATGACGTGATCAATACCGACCACGCCATAGTGGTTTTTTTTTTACTTCCAGTCATGTTTACAGCAGCTGCATGCTGTGCAACATGGCTAAAACACATTATGCCCAACCGGAATGGAGAAGTGGGTGGGAGGGAAAAGAAAGATGTGGTGCTACGTCTAGAGATGCAGACTTCGGGACTGGGGAACCAGGTTTGGGTTTCGGCGTTGCCTCAACATTCTGAGATTCTGAGAAAATCACATAAGCTCTTCGTGCCTGCAAAAAAATTAATGTGAACTTGTATATAGTAACTGGTGCTCAGGTAAAGTACCCCAATACCTCCCAGTTGAGTCAAGTTCGTGCTATTCAAAAATGCAACAACAAAAAAGATAGTACCTCAATCACAGTGGGAGGAGCGGACGGACACTAATAAAGTTAAATTAATAAGTACTTGATCAATGCTACACACAAAGTCAAGGAAGTGACATATTGCATGCGCTGCTAAATTAGAAGGCAACAAAGAAGAGTGATAATGATGCCAATGAGTGGTAAGTAATGGGTGTGCTAAAAGGACCATTTTGGAGTATTTTTGTTAGTTCTTTTTAGATACAACAGACTGTCACCAAGCGACAGTGTAGGTATGCCAGGCAAGACCTGAAAAAAGTGGCAAAGTGAAATAAAACAATTGCCTAGGATCACACAATTTGGTCAAGTGGAGAATCTGGGATTGAGTCCAGGTTTTCTGGTCTCACATTGTGCATTGCTATTTCATTCCAATTCAGCAATCAAGTAACTTCCTTTTTACACTTCACTCTCCTAAAGTTGCAAGAGCAAACAGAGAAAGCTTACCCCAACATGCGGTAGAGGAACAGCGATTCAGATACAGCATAACACAGTATTGTCAAATCAATGACTCCTCTAGAGACTAGCGGCGTAATTTAGAGGGCAGCATGGAATGAAACCAGGGCCGGACTGGGAATTCAAAGCACCCCAGGCAAATTTTGTCAGACCAGCCCCCAGTCGGTGCAAAGCGAATGTAGCGAACGGGCCTGACCACTACACAGAGGCTTGCGGGGGGTCTCCCCCCAAGAAAAACTGGGGGGAAATGCAAAAATGGTGCATTCTACAACACATTTTTCATTATATTTCAATTGTATTTGTTTTTAAAGCATAGTAAATGATGACCGTACAGTGCACCAGGATACAACAATCTTTATTAGGGCTCTTCAATTATTCCCTCACTATCATCCTCCAACAGTGCCTCTCATCTCTCCATAGTCCCTCTCTCACATGTATTTCATTTATTTATAGTGCCTCTCATACCAGTGTAGGGAGTCGCAGCACTTTACATCGCACACACATTCAGAAATAATGAATCATATGTGTGTAAATCAGTGTATAGAAAATATTACAGAACACAAAAAAGGACTACAAGGTGCAGGATTCACATGTCATCCCACACTGGTAGGCATTTTTTGAGAGTGGTTGGTCTGGGGAAGCACAAACTCAGGATTCAGAATGTAACACAATGGTTAGGGTTGACTTTACTAATAAGAATTTATTTCTACCCAAACAAGTCCTTTTTAGCAAAATTAGAGTAATCACAGTCTGGGACAAAAAAGCATAACTTTCTAACCTATATTTCGATTTTAACTTATGAACTGCACAGTAACCAACTGATCTCTGTGACAAAAGCATTAACCCACTGGGCTATGCACATAAAATACTGTTCTGTGATCTGCATAGTGCACACTCTTTGCAGGAGGTGAATTAACCCCCTGTGCCACCTTAGATGAGTCAAAACTGCCACTAGACAAAACTATGATCTCTCTCCGGCAGCTACTTTATTCACCAGAGTTATCTTGGCACTTTTATTGTTGCCTGAAAACTGTTGGATATTCAAGGAACTCTGCAGGGCTTTTAAAACTGCTGCACTGCTACAAAACTGCCCCCCCCACCCCCACCCTTCCAGCCTCCTGGGAAAATGCCCTATGCCCAGTACGTCTAGTCCGGCCTTGAATGAAACCCTCAAAATAACTCCTTGACTCACTGTCCACATCATGTACATGCTTTGCTTCCCCTACGCCCCCCTTGCAAACCTCCACTCCCACCCTGCTGGCATCAATACGATCCTCAGGCACACCACATACCATACTTTGGTAGCCCCTGGCAAAATGTTTTCAAGTACCCATTTTCTAAATTGAAATACAAGCAACCTTACGCCATCTGCAGCGGTGATGGGTCTCATCAGCGGTGCGCAGCATGGATCCTATGTCACAGTGAGCAAGGGACACACATCTGGGCATACCCGCAGTGCTTAGGGCATTCTAATTAAAACAACAAAAGATTGTTATTTAGTGTGATTTCGTATTACCACTAGGAGAGACACATGTGAACAGAGGCATGCTCAGGGGCCTTGAACAATTCACTTAGGGCCAGGTTTGCTTTTCTTTCATGCAATACAGTGCAGCAAGTTACCTTGCTGCACTGCTAACTACTAAGATATGGCACACTTCTGTATTCTCCCAGCGCTGGGGCACTGTGTGCTGCCTAGTGTCAATGCAGGCACCCTTGTACCATGGTGCAAGGGTGCCTGCGTTACAGGCAGGATTGTTTTTATGCAGGAAGGAATAACTTCCTCCACAAAAACAATCCTTAGAGGCATATTCCTCTTTATATGAGTGCTGCAGAATGCAGCACACATGAAAAGAGAAACTAAAAAGGAGAAATAAAGATATTTCTCCTCGTTACGCCTTTGTCGTGTAGGTGCACCATTTTAGCGCAAATCCAGTTTTACAAGTCTGTAAATCTGGGTTTACGTCAAAATACATGGTTGGATGCATGGGGACGCCCATGCTCTCTACCCATGTAATGTCTACAAGGCAGCGGTTGAGTTGCGTTACTTTCTATATGTAAACCATGCAATGCCGTGCAAGTCGAATACGTCGTGGCTTAGTAAATACCAAAACGCATTTTGCGTTGTGACTACACTACAAAGTGACGCAACCCAGACGCAAAATATGAATAAATCTGAGCCTTAGTTCCAAGGAGACAGAGAGCAGGCCCTGCTAGGAGGAAGCAATGCCTGCAAAAGCCACATGCTGTCATAAGAAAGCCCCATTCCCTGCTAAGGCTAGTTGGGTTCTTGGCGGTACAGAAAGGGCTTTAAGTGGGCCGGGTCTCACCGGGTATGAGCACCAGCAGTTTTTTAAAGGGGGCCTCGAAACGGGTCTCTATCGGGCTCAGTTTTGTGCCCCAGCACAAGCAGTCCGTTGTTTTCCGGACTGCAGTGACAGCAGGTACATCGATGTGCGCTGCTCACACTGCTCACTTCTCACTAGCGGAGAAGTTACGGCATGACGTCATGCCAAGTGAGCGTTGTAGGGAAGGGAAATCCTTGCTTCTTACATCTCCCATGTGTCTGCTTTTTAAGACACAAGACTCCGAACGCTGTTGCGAGTGAGAGGGCCCTATTGAATAGCGCACACTGCAAATTGCCACTTCTCTTTTTGAAACTCAGGAGCAGCAACATTGTTGTGGTGTCACCAGGGCTTTAAGTGGAAGATTTTTCAATATTATATACAAGCCATAGTTGCTGCTTATTTATCTTATGCAACTAACAACCATTGAGGAAGCCAATAGTCCTGACTTCTTGTAGGTATGATGTTACTTGTATCATATATCTGGATGCAATGACAGAAACAGCAAAATACAAGTCGGGCGGCACACTATGCTAAGCACAGATTTTTAGCTTGTGTTTTAAGCCACGCCCTTAATTACAGTGGCCACGCCCCTTTGAGAGACCCCCCCCCAGTTTTTTCATCCCACTTAAAGCCCTGGGTATAGACACCCATGATCTGTCGTGATAGGTACAGCAAGTATTTGGGGGTACCGCCTAGGACTATTTTCATAAGGACTGTGACGAGGAACTCTACCGAGTAGATAATTAATGCGAACTATCCACGGGCTGTTCCGTCAATAATATGTCTGCACATTCGATTCGGACTTGCGTCAAGGAGCAGAACGATGTCCCTGTTTACGTAGGAGGCACGCATGACCGCTCGCGGACTACGTAGATAGCGCTGCTTATTTTCGTATCTTCCTTCCTCACTTTATTGCCGTCATTCTGTTAGTTATTGCGCTATTGGCGCTGGCTGCCCACGCGCCTTCAGGGTGTCGACGCCCGCGTGACCTATTTTGGAACCCGAGCAGGTGGCCCTGGCGTGGCTGGGCCTCCCTTACAAGCGGGAGGATGAAGAGCCACGAATCGACTCAAGGTTACTAGGGGTGCTGAGCCTGGCTGTGCCTAAGCCAGGGACACTGGTGGGGGCGCGAGTTACAAAGAAAAAGCTCTTATCAGTCATCGAAAGCTAATAATGACGCATCGCTTGTTAACCTTCTCTTTCCTAACAACCAGATAAGGCAGGGCTCCGGGTACAATGTACATTGAGTTCCCCTCTACTTCCAAATACAACCGACCTGTGGAGCGCGCTAGAGACCCATAGAAGCACGTGGGCGTTCTTGAAACCCAGGTGTGTTATTACTAGAGGTGGGCGAGGCAGTGACAGCTCAAGCCAGGCTCGAGCCTTACGCCTGACTGGTTCAGCTCGACGTCCTGTTACAACGTAAAGCCCACCAGCTGAGCTATCAAATGGCTTCTGCCTACCATTCTTCCTCCGCACAGGATGTGGCGTTAGGGCCAGAGCTGCAGACTTTGGAACGGGGGAAGCATGTTCGAATCTCAACGTCAGATCGACATACTGTGATCCTGGATACATTCCTTAATCTCCCCATGCTTAGAAACAATGCATGTGACCTTGTGTAAGTACAGTTAGTTAAAACCTTTAAAAATGCATTTCTAGCGCCATGAAATAATGTAAATCGAGACACTTAAAAGTTCACATGGAGAACAATGAATAACACAATAAAATTAGCCTGGGGCTCTGAGGGAAAAGGGATAAGAAGGCTACGGGGCAGGGCTTTGAATCAATTATTACAAGCCATTGCAACTAGTGCCTTGAATTGATCAATGAATGTCTGCCAGCTTAGAGCAGATTAGTCCCCGAGTGCGCCGTCCTGTTGGTCGTGACCTTAGTAATGTAACTGGTGCTCAGCAAGGCGCGCCAATACCCTCTAGGGTGGAGTTCGTGCGATATAAACATGCACAAGAGGAATAAACAAACATTGGCAATGTTGTAGAGCACCGTGTCTGCTGTGCATCATGGTTAAAAGTTAGATTTAAAAAAGCGAAAAAAGTTTTATTACCTTCCCTCGTCATGGCGCCTTTTTGATAACTTCGTTTGTGTCTGAGATGCTTCTGATAAGTACAATGTGTAAGATTCTCACGAAAACGAGAATCTTAATGCGAGTTACTAGGAAAAAAATCGTATTATGTGTTAATCTCAGAAATGGTGTGTGTGATGAACACAGGCATCAGACAGGCATGAGAAGCATGGTGAGCGAAATGCTCACAAAATCATGGTGTGTGAGATGTACACAGATACAAAAAGCCTATGCGTAAAATGTGTAGGGACAGGAGATACCTCTCCTTCATTGTGCTGAGCGCAGAGGCAAAGGGATTCCCTCATTTGCATGGGAATGTGGGAACGCCCTCTGAAGATAGCACTGGCGCACTTAAAGCGCCAGCGCTATCGGTATTACAGATGGGGCCCACAAGCGTCCGCAGCCCTTTCTGTAATACCAAAGTGCCCCGGGGGCGAATACGGCCCCTAGTGTGTGTGACTCTCACTGACCCTCAAACGAGCTGACCATCCCACCCTGCTGTCTAGATGGATCTGTGTCAAAAACAGATGCTTAAGGCATGAATCGTTCAGGTACAGGACTAAGATATTTTAGAAAAAATAACCCCTTGTGGTCTGTTATTGTGAACACAGAACGCGAGAGTTCCACCCATTTGAATGTAAACGACAAAGTAATAAAATTAAATTTAGAATGATGTACCACTGCTATATAGATGCGCAACCCTATGAGTTCCTCAGGTTGCAGTTAGTTATCTTATTGAAGATATTTCCACAGCACGGAGAGCGGTGAGCAACAAAGCGTTTTTATGCAGCAATAGAAAAGAAATACACATTAGGGCATAGAGGTGTTAAAAGATGTCTAATGTCTTACTTTCCATACAGCACAACTACATTGTTTGAATGGGCCCAGATTCAGAAAATAATTCTATGTTTGTATGCGAATTGAGCATCGTTTTGTTGTGCCAAACTTTTCACAAATGTTGCAGAACAACAAAATGTATCAGGTATGTACAAATGCAGGGTGAGACTTGCAAGCCCTAGTGTCTGACCAACTCCATATCCCTTTGGAAGCAACACAAGCCTTGTTCCTTTTGTTGCCGCCACCCGACTGACAGGAAAGCCATTTTAAGTGAGGGAAGATGAAGGCAAGAGATAAGGGCTGACAGGATAGCTCAGCGAGTAAACACTTGCTGCTGAAAATGCAGCTAATGGGGAAAGGATGTGGCCTTACAACCAGAACTGTTGACCATGTCACAGGAAAACCAGGTTGATAAGTTGCATGAATTATTTAAAACGTGGTTGTGCCTTTGCAAACGATGGTACGCAAACAAGTCTCTTAGAGTATGTTCTGGCCAGAGCTGCCAGCTTTGGAACTGGGGAACCAGGTTCGTATCTTGGCGTCGGCTCACCACCCTGTGATTGTGGGCAAATAGAATAAACATTTCCTTTCAGATTGGATGGGGAAATCGAGTATTTGTAAGAGGCAACAGAAATTAAAATTTTAGTCGGAGGGTTGAAAAAGGGGAGCTAGTTCTGGTTATATTTTGGACAGTTTACCTGCAGGGGGAGGGATAAACAGCAATGCGAAGCAAACAAGTTGTGGGAAGACTCTGCCTTTCACACCAATGCACTCTTTTACTGAACACTATTGATTTCATTCTTAGTGAGCAATGAGATGTGTGTGTGTGTGAGTACACCTCGTAACACAGCAGACCCAGTGAATTTAGGGCTCTACAAAAGGTTGTGGTAGGTGTGGAAAACCCACATGGGCCCGTGTTAATATAGGATTTTATTTTTTAAAAAGTGGTAAATTCTTGCTGCTGGTACCTGGACACAACCTGTAAGTCACAGGGTCGCGATCTGGCAAGTCCACTGACTGTGTTAGCCTGCTAATTATCTGCAGCGCTAGGAGTCAGTTACTGGGGTAGAATGTGCTAAATACAATAAAAATCTGTCGTTCGCATGTTACATGATGTGATATTTAAGGGTTATTTTACAGCCTCGTAAATGGAGCATAGGAAGGGCAGGAGCGGGCTCCATGGGAGAGTAATTTACATTCCTCTTTCCTATAAATGCTCTTACTTTGAAGTCAGGGAAAGAAAAGTAAACACCGAGCTCCACCGAAGACACAGCTTGACATTTGACCTCTGTCTTTAAATGCACAGCAAATGTAGCAAGATAAGAACAAGCTTTAAAGGCCTATTTACAGAAAGCGAGTTTGTGGAAGAATACAGTAAACATGGTTTAGACAATGGGAGGGACTAACTGAACCTGGAGAGCCTAAAGCAAATAATGCCAGCAAATAGAAAGCCACAAAATGTGAGTTACAAACCCCACAGCCAATAGTAAGCGACAGGCGTTCCCAGGTCAACTTTCTGAAAGTCCCCAAGATGTCTTTAGCAAACAGGCTGTGACCTAAAAAGGTATGACAGATAGAATACCAATTTAGTGGCTGATTTGTACAAAGTGAAACCGGAAAACCTGGATAAATCGCGACTTCCTCGCTTAAACTGGGTGAATATTTTATTTCACCAAAACTCCCTTTTCTTCATTATTCCGCATGAAAGCACTTTTAAATACGCGAGTTCAGAATACCAGTTGTTCAAAAACTTATTGTTTGATTTAATAGCTTAAAATGTTGTTCTGGCCAAAATGTGAGGGAGGTACCCTGATACTCAGAAAAGGGACGGGTTTATGAAACATAAAACAAAAAAGATCCCTGGGCCATGCAAAGGGTTTACATGACAATGAGTAGATTTTAATATGTATTTATCAGTGCAGTGCTTTAATGTGACAAATTAATGTCAAAGCTTCTAAATGTTAAAGAAATAATTTTGAAGAGACGTTATATTTTATGTTATGTTTGACGGTGTGATTTACATAGCAAACATTTTCAGACTCGGCTTGTGCAAGGGCTCTATGAGCCAAGCCAGAACCTTTGTTCGGCTCTCCCTATTAATTTCTTGGCTCACCCACCTCTAGTTATTACTGGCGCATAGTTAATTTTACTGAGAATACAGTGACTCAAGGCCACAATGACTCCGGTCTTCGAGAAAGCCCGCAACCATGTGGATTGATGTAATGGAATCTGTAAGCATTGCTCATGTGGTTGTAGAAAAAGGCATAAATGTGCTACACAAATGCTCATCATGTAACATTGCCTTGCATTGTAATTCCCTTTATGTAGAGCTCCATGTCCCTGATGTGGCAACCAATTGCATTTATAGACAGCTAGCATCCTACTCAATGGGCATGCTATGGCTGGAAGATTGTGGCCTAGATTTATTGTCCTTCGTGGAATGATGTGTTACATGAAAAATTGCAAGAAGTACAAAATATAGAATAGCACTAGATTTAGCAAAAGTCACCCGCTGATGATGCCATCAGCAGCTCCCACCCTAAAAATTGCTACACTGCATAGTGCACAGGCTTGCATTATAGTACAAATCTGAGCCAGCAGTGTTTAGCATAGGATTTGTACTGTTCAAATTCCTGTGTGTAGATCACTGGGTAAGGGTCAGATATGTACGATGTGTTCATTTGTGTAAAGGCAGTGCTTTAAATGGGAAAAAATAAGTGCAGGTACTCATTAAAATGAGCTAGAGCTGTGGCAAGTGGGCGGGGCTAAGGCCAAGATATAATGATACAAAATGACTTCTATACTAGTTGCAGCACATATCAAAACACAACAAAAATGCATTTATGTTAACAAAACAGGTTAAATCATTACACAAAATGAAAGCCAAACAGGATAATTTGTTAAAAATGTCCTTGTTTTGTAATATTTGCAACTTCTTAATGTCATAACATTATTTGTTGTTGTTTGGGACAATGCTATATATCCTCAAGCGTGCACACACACAAAGAAACAAGCAGATGTACACAAAAGCGGCTGAGCTAAGGACTACAGAAGCGCCTTGGCTGTCAGAGACAGCTTCTTCTCGGACAGCCTAGTGCTCACCAGCACTAGCAGCCAATGAGCTTACCTTTCATGAGTACTGGTACTCTCCTAGGCAGTGGCGAAGTGCCGGTATTAACAGTGATAAAAATAAGAAGTGCCAGTACTCAGTACCTGTGAGTACCAGCCCATTTAAAGCACTGCCTCAGCCCTTTTCTCCACGGCCAGGCTCTTCCTGTCTCTTTCTGGTTCAGTGTCTTTACATCCACATCTACTCTCCATTCACGATTAACCTCTCATTTCTACCCAGCCTCTAACCTTCTCTCCCTGGTTCTGCCCCTCTTACTGCCACCTCTCGCTTACTTTCTCCACAAGTCTCTTACATTTTGTCACTGTTTTTCCCCCACTTGCCTCCTCTTCTCCCCTCCATGATGTACCCATATCCTAAATTGCCACCTGGCCAGTAATTTGTTGTCCTATATTTCATTATTTGTGTTGATAGAGCACTACTGTTGAGGCCTGTATTTTTAAATAAAGGCTTGCAAAAAAAAAAAAAAAACTTGCTAAATCAGGATTGATATTTTTTCCAGTAAATAAAAGCTTAAATCATTTATTCACTTCAAACGTACAAAACTATTTCCAAGCTGTGAAAGTGTGTGTGTGTGTGCGCTTGTGTGCATGTGTGTGTGCATGTGTGTGTGACTCAGAGGCGTAGCTAAAGCTTGTGGCGCCCGGGGCTATCCCTCAGATTGCCACCACGGGGGGGGGGGTGCTGGGGGAAAAGGACCGAGAGACATGTAGTATCGCCGCTAATAGTTACCTCGATCGTGCAAGTTACATGCACATACATGACACGGTCCAAGGCTACACAGTTGAATACACCGGTGACCGGCAGTACAAAGGAGAACACACAGACTGCCACCCTGCAGGATTTCAGGAAGGGCCTAAAAACATGGTTATTCGATTAACGTCCCTCATCAGCAGCACCGCACCCACCCCCCAGCGCCTAGATACCCTCACAGGTGATAAGTAGCGCTATGCAAATCCTGTTTGTTTGATTGATTGACACCCGATTTCCACACATCGTTTGTGCGCTATATTAGTTTTATCTGTAAAACTGTATGTCTTTGCAAGTTAAGTGACCCCTTCAATGGAGATTGTGCTGTCTATAAATGACAGTGCGCGAACACACCATGCTTTAATGATATATGTGCAACATTGTGAGTTCAGTGATGAAGCATTGATGGCAGCGACGCCACTCTGAAAATTGTTCGAGCACCACTGGGTGTTCCCAATCCTGTTTCTCTTGGTTATTACCTTCTCTGACTCAAGGAAATTCTAGTCCCCCTCCCATATGAATGTGTCACAAGCCCTCTGGACATTATTAAGGCAGGTATTGTCCTGATAATGTGGTAACCAGATATTTTACTCATTTGCATTTTTAAAGAAAGGGCGCATGTTGTGTGTGTTTTTAGTGTCTCACCAGAGTGGCCAAAAAAAGAAGCCTGCTGTGGTAGGCCCTTTATAGTTTTCAGAGCTCGATACAGTCTCTGACAATTCTATGTTTATTCGTAAATTGCTGGCCTTTGTGCTAAGGCTGGGTGTTAAGCAGTCTGGATTCCTCCTTGCACAATTGTTGGCGTGCGCAGGCCTCTTTTGCGTTTCCTTTTTAAACTGTTTCTTATCCTCCTGTCATTTATAAGACATGATACGTTGGCACGACATTAATGAGCACCATTTAGCCTTATCTCCTTGATATAATCTTTTACTAGAGTTTAGTAAAGTTATTGTGACACATCGGCCCCTGGGGTTGCAGTAAATTTCACGGAACCGGACAGGAGAGCTGTGCGTGATACCTAGTTTGTCTGTCAGATTCGCCAAATTAGTGCCACACTGACACACTCTAGTCTAGCCAGTCGAAAAATCACTGAATAAAGAGACAAGAAAATATTTGCGCCAAACGGAAATTTTGAAGCAAAAGTGGGTATTTCTCAACGCAGGCACCAGGGTCATAAAAACAGGCAGCACAGTCCACAGGCACGCATAGGCTCTGAGTGGCAGCATGTCCCGTGTTATTAGTGGTCGAGGTCGTGTTTTTTTTAAACACGCAAGCGCGTCCCATGACGCATTGCAGTGGCGCAGAGAAAGAGCGCCGTGCCCTGTTAGCCACTGCGCTGCTTTTGCTCACACCCATTCCCAGTGTCTCGAGCTGGAATGAGGCTGCTTTTAAAACTGCGATGTAGCAGCAACATTCCTGCCCTGAACCCTTTGATCTAAGAGTTGAAAGGCATCTGCCTGCCCCCACTTACATGCCTGTGTTCCCTTTTGCAATAGAGTGATGGGAAGCGTGGCTAGGTAACCATACTGTACATTTATACAGCTCTCTCACAGGTCCGGGAGACACATGTTTCCAATCTTGAGCCATGTTTACAGCAATGACAGCCAGGCCTGGCTCTCACACGCTGTCACAGCGCCTACAACGAACTGTAAGGAAATTGATGTCGCTGTGCCGTGATATCTGCAGCAACACCGAGCAAGTGACTTTATCATACCATATTTCACCCATATGCTACATTAAACTGTCATTTTGGGAAACTATGGGAAAGGCAAAGATAACATGGTGAGTGTCACCACAAACGTAGAAGAGTGACTAGAAACGAGCATTATGAGGGCGGGAAGTGTTCAGCTGCACAGTTACACAATTGTTTTACTGTACGATCAGTTTGCAAGGTTACTAGGTGAGTGCCCTTCGATTTCAGCTGCTTCAACATCTTACAGTTTTTCGTTGCATATATATATATATATATATATATATATATATATATATATACACACACATATCACAGAAATAAAAGTCAAAGCCTGTAGGCTGTACGTACCACAAATACAGACCCTTGCGCGCCTCCGTTCGACTTCGATTGCCTGCGCACGCACTGCTGCACACATGTACGCCTACGAAGGGGAGGGCTTGTCGGCTGGAGGATACCTGAGCTGAGAGAGCTCATTGGAGTCTTTCCCCTCTGACCTCGGTGACCCGGTCGCGCACGCACCACACCACCACCACTATGCTAGGTGGTGGTGCGTGCAGCGTGCGTGCGCTGCAGGCAGCAGTTGCAAGCAGGTGAGCTTGCTTGCACTTCAAACGGGGCCGCGCGCGCGGCACTGGTGGCCCGTTGCGGCGGCCTTTATAATTTATTTGGGGACTGGGGACTCTGACTGACACTACTGTAAAGTGTCAGACAGTGAGTGTCCCCAAATAAATTATAAAGGCAGCGGCAACGGGCCACCAGTGCCGCGCGGCCGCCGCCCCCAAAATAGTGCCGCCTGGGGCGGTCCGCAACCCCCACCCCCCTAGCTACGCCACTGGTGTGACTGTGTGCATGTGACTGTGTGCGCGCACGCTCCGTTGCGCCCTGTAAATTCTGCAGGGTAGCATTTTAAACTAAATTTCAGGCATGTGGTTCATCAATAGCTAAACCAATTACTTCAAAAAATACAGCAGATTTGAATTTGTATTAAAATAGAATTCCTAAGCACCCATTTGAAAACTGAACAAATATCTGGTATTTTTATCTGAAAAAAGTGGCAATTCTAACTTAAGCTGTCACCTCACTTTTTTACAATCCTCCCTCCCCCTTCCTTCTATGTTCATCTCGGGTTGTCAGGGGAGCTCATTTCTGGAGTGCTGCAGCGTTCCCTGCTATTCATTGCTTTTTGGGCAGGGCTACTTTCACACCCATGGATCCGTCGCTGTTATCATGTAAATGCAGCCACACAAAGGAAAGCAGCTCCTGTGCTGAAAAAAACATTTTAAAAAACGGCTTTGGGAAAGATGGACTGGATTACTGACCAGCAGCCCCAGGCCATTTCACACACCTGACAGAGGGGGGACGAGGGGGAGGTGGGGGCTAAAGCACTTTCAGCAGAATGGTTGTTGAACGCCTAATCAACAGTGCAGGGTCTGCCTAGACCCTGTCCTGTTAATCACAGTGTTAAGCAAGCCCTCCCCAACCCCTGCAGTGTGGGGACATTCTAATGGGAGCTACTGGACGTTAGCAGCGTCTCTGCAAAAGACTCCGTCAGGGGCTCCGTGCAACTGCGAGATCCAGAAGCAGAGCGGCATTTGTCCCGCATCGGAGGCGATACCAAACCTTAGCCTGCCATGCCATCAATCAGGGTACCGGTACTCTCCCTGACTAAAAAAAAGTGCCGGTACTGACGGCTAGAAAATTTGGCAGTGCCGGTACTCAGTACCGGTGAGTACCGGCCCATTTAAAGCACTGTGTAAAGGTGATATACCACTTCAAGCCTTGCTGCTCCCAGTTTCCCTTGGGAGTAGTTTTTGGTACAAAGCAAGATCACGTTACTTAAGATATGACTTTGTGCCAAAGCATATAGTATTTGCACTGACCTTGTCCAGACACGCCCCCCCTTGCAAAAACAAAAGATTAGCACAAAGCCAGGTTGATGCTGCTCGAGAGTCAACTTTCGGCGCCCAAAATATTTTGCACATGGAAGTTGATGGTCACTGCCATTTGCACCACCTTATGTCACCTTGTGTGACTTTACGTTGTACAAATGCCATTGCAACCTTTTCGTAAATCTGGAACTGAGTTTCTTTAATGGGACATATTTACAAGGAGCTTGCGTCGCAGCTGCATCATTTTTTTGATGCAGTGGCGGCGCTTTCTTTGCTCCATATTTACAAGGTGGCGCATCTAGGCAGATGTGTCACTTTTCGTGAGGATGCATCATTATTTTCTTCGTTGGAATCAGCTGCGTCACGTTAGAATTAATATATGCAATGCAGGCATTCCTTCATAAAATCCCCCGTAAAACTGATGCAGTGGTATTTAATACCTTTTTCCAAAAGTCACGCATCGTCAGGAAGTGGGCCGCTGCGCTTGAAATGCGTAAAAATTCCTACGCCTCTAAAACCCAGGCATAGGAATGACACATTGGCTGTTGCAGAGGAATTTGACCAGCTGAAATGACTTGAAACAGTGTAATCCATAATCAAGTCAAATCCCCACAACAGGTAAGTGAACACATAAGGTAGGTAACACAGTAAATCACACATTACACACCATTAATGACTTATGTCACACATACGTAGGCATAGTGGTATACATAAGTACACTATGCCCGCTTGTATGCTTGACATACAGGGCCAATGTAATAGAGTGCAAGGTGAGTTATTCACCTTTTGACACTCTATTACATTGGGCCCCATACAGTAGGGTACTTGCATCAGTCAAAACTAACTCATCGCCTTTTTTTTTGACGAATTGCTGTAGTTGCGTCCGTTTTCTGACCAACTACAGCAATGCGCCACTTTTGGACTGGATGCCTTGTGGCATCCTTCCCACAGATGTGTCACAATTTCTGATGCATTCTTAGGACCTTGCGCCATGGAGCCCCGTATTGTAAATATGGCTCATACATGACGTCATAAGGATTTTTCGAGCAACCCCAAGAAATTTGGACGCTTCGTTGCCTTGGCACAGCGATGCGTCATTTCTTGTAAATAAGGCCCTTCGTGTTTTAGGGATCTCACACTTAACCATTAGAGCTGGTCTGTTGATGGATAGAGAATTTGTAAATGCAGTTTGGCCTATTTGGGAAGTTTTTTGTGCTGTGCCTGTATTGCAAAGAAAGCTCAACCTGTGCCAACACAAGCATGGTACCGTGAATAGGCGAGTGTTTAGAAAATGTGTGACTAGATGCAGTCATGCAAACATACAGATGCTTGCCATCTTTAGCATATGAAGCACCCCTTGGTGGCGTCTGCTTCCATTGACTATAGTCTAAACTCTGGAGTCCACACAGGGAACGTAGAGAAGCAATCAAGGTGAATGAACTATAATATCCAACTGTGGTATCTCCCCTGGGGGAGGTGGATAATCAGGAACGGCATGGGAGCAACCCATGTGAACTAGCCGTATATAAACATGTACCATTGTTAATGTGGTCTGTATCATAGAGTTTAAACCACTTTGATAATGCAGTGTCCCTAGGTGGTGCATGCTTTGATTGACTATAGTGTACACTCTGGGGTACACAGGGCAGACAGCAAAGCATAGGAATGGTTTCTACTGGGGTTGAGAGAAGGTGGGATGTGGACTAAACCTGTTGGAACCATCTAGTTAAATTACGACCATAGAAGGGACAAGAGGATGTCATAAAGGTAGGTGAAATAGCAATAATATGGCCCAAACACGGAACACCCTTAACTTGTATGCCCTTCGGCTGGGCATTTGGGAGGAGATGATGAATGCTGTAGGTGAGAGGGAGCCAGGTGAACAGAGGCAGGGCTCAGGGACCTGGAACTACTCACTTCGTTCAAAGGAGGCAGAGAGCAGGATATGATAAGAGGAAGGTGGAGGGAAGAGGGATAGAAAACTCTGCCTCGAAAACTGAAAAAACGATGCAGTGCCCACTGGTGAGTTACACAAAAATGAAAATGGCAAACAGACACACACAAACACACATTACAGAGTTTAGTGTAGAGGGAGCCACAAATTTAAAGCCAAAATCTGTTGTGTGCAAGTGACAAGAACATACAATATAATATTCACTGTCTTAGTAGCAAAACCCTGCGCATTCAATCACAAATTAGGCAGAATATATTTGAACAGAAGAAGCTCACCCAGGGTCCTGGGCAAGGTCACAGGCTGCAGGGGCTTCAATCCATCACACAACAACCTTTATAAGGAAGAGATGATGCAGGTCCTTAAGTCAAAAGTTATAATTACACATTTGAGGGTTTTTTTGTGTAGCACTTACATAACCCCTTATAGATAGCATCAGAGGCGTTGGAAGTCATTGCAACCTAGCAGAGTAACAGGTTTTTAGCAGGGTCCCTTGAAAAGTGCAATACACAGCCACATATTCCACCTAATTCTGTATCATTCATACATTTCAACACAACAAGCACCGGCAATACCAACAGGTCTGGCTTATGAATGAAAGTGCTTTTTTGTAAGAATAATGGGTTTAGGCACTTAATAAGCCATTATACATGCATTCTGTCACTCATCTCTGCACTCATGCATCCATTCATTCATCATCTGACTCAATCTGGAATTCTCCCTCTAACAGCACCGCATAAAAGCACACACAAACTCAACACGTGAAGGATAAATTTAAAAAAGAATACAAGAAGAAAAAAAGAAAACATTCTGCCCTCTAAGTACGGCAGACATATGCTTGCAATATTGAAGCTAAACAGAGCAGCAGGTGCCCGTCTTGCGGTGGCATTTTACACAGCCTGTCGTTGTTTTAGAGTTCCAGGATTGTTGTCACGTTTAGAACTAACGTGTTGGCCACCTTGGAATGGTAAAATAATCATACACCATGGGCAACAGCATTCTATAATGGTTGCCTGGTTTATAGGAAGTGGCCACGTGGAATGCATATGAAATAATGGGCAAGCAAAAGACCCGTTAGCACTGCCTGGAGAGGTGTGGTATCCTCTTTAGAAAACATGAAATAAAAAGAGACCAAGCAAAGAAATGAAAGGGGAACTATAAAAGACGAACATTTAAAGCATAGGACTGGCCTACCGTCCATGACATGAGGCACACTCATTATTTTCAGGTGTATGTACACATGTGATCAGAAAATGCTGTCATTCACAGGGCAAGAAAGCAGTGCCTAATGTGAACTGAACCATTACGCTATGCAGCATGCTGTCATGGATGGAAGCAGAACTTTCGATGACTCTCAGACAGAAGGCAGGCAGGAAGAAGAGGGCTGACTCAAAGGCCCTCTATGTACCTATATGGATAGATATATGTATACCTTTCTTTCTTAAAAAACTTTGGCCCAGATTTATCAAGGGCTTGTGTTGCCCTTGCGTCACACAACGCGATGCAAGGCAATGCAAGCCCTTAAGTCAGATTTATTAGGCTACACTGAGCCACCTTGCGTGGTTTGGCATGGATTAGTAAATGAGGAGTAACGCAAGGCAGCTCAGATCGCTGCCTTGCGTTACTCTGCGATGGGAAGGCGTTCCATGGGTGGAGTGTGGGAGTTCCCATGCATCCACCCATGGTTTTTGGCGCATTCCCAAATTTACTAAGATTTGTAATCTTGGGAATGTGTCGAAATGCTAGGCCTTCCTAGGTCAGGCCTAACAAAGTGAAATATGTTAATTTCTTCTCCTTAATTCCTGTTTGTACATGTTCTGCATTCAGTAGCACACGTAGAAAGAGGAAATGCCTCTGAGGATTGTTTTTGTGCAGGAAGGCGACCCTTCCTGCACAAAAACAATCTTACCTGTAATGCAGGCACCCTCGCACCATGGTGCAAGGGTACCTGTGTTGGCGCTTGGCAGCCACAAGTGCGTCAGCGGAGAGAGAGAGCAGGAATGCGCCATATGTTAGTAAAGATGGGCGCATTCCTGCTCTCTCCTTTTGACGCAGCGCAGCAAGTTGTCTTGCTGCGTTGCATTGTGCCAAATGTTTCTAAATATGGGCTTTTGTATTTTTTATAATATTGGGATCCTATTTGTATCAATGTGTGTTTAAATGACAAACAGTGGCATAACACTGGCACAGAGCATGTTCAGCCAAAAGTGGCCCCAGCTCCTTGGGTGTGCTGGAGATATCCTGGGGCTGCCTGTAGCTCCAGCAGACAGCCATGGAGCTGATCAGAGTGGATCCACGCAGGAGTGTGCTCCTCTTCTGGCTTCATATTCATCTCTTGCGGGGAAGGAGGAGGGTGCGGCGGTAGGCAGCACCATGTGACCATACATAGTATATATTGTGTTTCCTGTAGCGGCAGCACAAGCACTTAGCAAATTGTTTACTGCTGAGTTGGCAGTAATCAAGAAAAAGTCCTGCACTTCTGAACGTCAGTAGCATGTCAATTATGTTCCCTTGCCAAGAAGACATATATGACTCCGTTAAGTGCATACAAATCAACTATTCGGCTTACTAAATATGTCCTCTATTCTGATTAAATAATTCAGGTCCCCACGATGCTAGGAAGCTTCTCAGGGTCTTGAAGGAGATTGATAAGCCTACGGTTGCCAGCTCATTTCATGTCGCCAGAACATCTTGTTTTTTGTCCGGGGCTTTTCTTGCTGTCAAGAGCTTTAGTTCTATTGGTTGAATGGAAGCAAACAAAGGCTGTGAGCTCATAATATAGCACATTGTCAAATGAAAGCCAGGGGCTAGAAACATGATGTCCTGCTGACATGAAGTAAAGCGGTACTCCTTCATAAGAAACTAGGCTTTGCTTCCAAGAAAAAAAACCTTCTGGCCAGTTACCGAATACCTTGGCTACCCATTACTCTTCGTAGTTTGGTTCAGAGAAGACATGAGTGCTTTTGTCCAGAGGAACCCAAGCGATGAGAAGGCCACAGAGTGTGATTGTTTTCACCAATGTTTACTTCCTTGGCAGCCCTCACCGGATTAAACAATCGCATGGCTTAGTGGTAACAGGTGGTCATGTTCCTTTTCACGCCCTTGCCCCTTCAAGTTGTCGAAGGATTTGGCTTTTTACAATTTCATTGTGTTCTCAGGTACTGATTAGCTTGTTTATCAGGGTTGGTGCAGTGTCTCCAGCTACCAAATATGTTGTTGTAACACATCTACCAAATAGGCCATCTATGGGTCACAATGGCAACCAGTCTCTGATGTACTTTCTTGTTCATATGAGCACTATGCCGAGAAGATGGAGTAAACAAAAGGACCCATTTGTCCCCCATTTTGAGGTAGCTTCACTTAACTTCTAAGCACAGGCAGAGACGCTGTAATTTGTTATGCGCGGTTCATACATGCTTGCTCTAAATTGGTCCTACATTTCTGGTTGCAAATATGAAAGATATACTCCATCACAAAACCTACGGTCTATCAACTCTAGACCAAAGGTTTGGTGGCCCCTTGTTTTCTCTAAGTCTGACCTCGAAGAAAAGCATTCCCTGTGACAGAATCAGGTCTATGGAGCTTCAAGTCAAGCCTGCCCACCCTGTTCATGGTCATGTCCTCTTTGACAGACAGTTTAAGGCTGTGGTCTTCCCCAGGTAGCCACGCCTGTGTCACAGCACAGTACTGTTCAGTTTTTCTGCTCACAGCATCATGAGGCCAAATTCAAAGTGGATGAGACCTGACCACGATTTTAAAATAACATTGTATATATAAGAAGAATCTACGGGCATTGGGGTACTTTTGCCTTCATCACGGTATACCAAAATAATGATCTTAAAACATGAAAGGGACTGCATCAATCGCATTCCTTGGAGAATTTTGTCTATGTCTGCTTACATTTTAAAATCCTATAGATTCATCATGAAGAGAAGCATGGGAAGCAATAGGGGAAGCGATAATGAAAGTGTTTTACACAGGTCAGGTGAGTAAGCAAAGAAGGAGGACTACGGAGGAGCCTGGGGACTCCTCGTTATGAGCAGGGCATTTGATGCAGAGGAGCAGCATCATTCAGTGCAGAAGCTAAGAGCATGTCAGCCTCAGTAGATGAGTAATACCTATGCCAGGTTACAAATAGAATAAAATCTAGAACCAATATCAGTAAACAGAGCCGAAGTTAATCAGCCGATCAGTAACAGGGCCGAAGACGCAATATAGGACACTGGGAGATCATCTGGAAGTTCGTAGGACCAGGGGCTACTTTCAGAGCTGGATTTTCTGCCCATCTAGCCAATTGTATCTCTCAATATGTTACATTCCTGAAACACACCAAAGGACTTCGTCTGCTCCTAAATGACCAACCTCACATACCACCCTACCAGACAAATGAGCTGAGTCAACTACGCGACCTTCGCCTTTGACCTCTACCCCATCTTTCAAGGGACAACTGAAGCTTATTAAGCTCCTTACAAGATCATTCAAGAACTTCCTCACTAATGCACTGCATGAAAGTCTCTTGACGCTAACCACCAACAGAAACATTGAAGACAGCTCTTCAAGGTCACCTTATCATGGATCCCCAAAAGTATGAACAGAGGCGTCTACTCCAGCAGGGTGTCACAACACCACCATTTGAGCATCATTGCATCTGGTGTTACAAAAGACCTGGGATATTAATAGGACTGGACAAAATGCAAAAAAATCATTCAGTTAAGTGAAGGAAAGGGAATCTATTGTCTAGGTTTGAACATGGTAGGCTATCGAACAGTAGAACAGCATCCTTCCTGGAAGTGAGTAGATAGAGCAAAGTATGGCTGAACCTGCTGCAAATCTGGAGAAAAACGTCCTTTCATTGTGAGCTCTGAGCCTTGAAAAAGTCATGCAGTTAGGACATCACACGTGCCGGCTGTGTATCTTATCTTTGTTTTAACTGCGCATACTAATTGCGATTTATAACGTTGAAACGTGCAAACTAAAACCACTTATTTCAGAAAAAGGAAGTTGATTAGTGACATCAAATCCCAAATGTATGTGCATATGGGAAATGGACCTCCTCCTTAACCTCATTTTGCACCAACAACTGGGGCTACCATCTCACAGCGGCTCTCGTCTTGCACCTCATTCATGTATTTAGCTATCTATAGCTGTTTCTAATTGTAGCCGCGTAACAAAGCGCTTCACAATGATGGAACATCAAAGCAATAGAAAAATGTTAGGGAGTTTCATTGAAATTAAGTGAAAGTATGAGGAGTAGACACCTCCTTCAACAGGGCCAGACTGAGAACCCAAAGCAGCCCTGGCAAATTTGTCAAACCGCCCCCCCTAGACGGGGGGGGCAAGTGCGTAGCACTAATGCTTTTGTTACTGGGGGCAGATATTGCGGCAATGCTGCAAAACCGGCCTCCAGTAGCAAAACCGGCCCCCACTACTCCAAAACCAGCCCCCACCCTTCCAGCCTCTCGGGAAAACGCCTGATGCCAGCTAAGGCCAGTCTGGCCCCGTCCTTCAAAATAGTATACACCTTGCAAAACAATAGGCTAGCTTTGGAGATAAAATAATATGAACAAAAAAGAGATACAATAGAGCAGTAGTTCCCAAACTTTTTTGAACCACAACCCACTTTTTAGAATAAAAAACCTTTGCGACCCACCTACCTTTAATGGATATGAGGAGGGGTGATTTTTGAATGTAACTAAAGTATTGTGCGGTAGAGCATTGTCTTTTACAGACAGCACATTTTCCTTTGATATGGCCACTAACCTTGCACAGAAATATCGTTTTTCTGATAAAGCATTGTAGCATACAGCACTCAAATAAATATGTGTGGAAATGGGGGTTTTTGTGAATATTTATCATTGTGCATTGCCAATTAAAAAGGTGTTATTTGTTCTGATCCTATTAAAATCTCTGTTTTCAGCACACTCCAGAATTACAAAGGTACTTCAGTTCTTGCTTTCCTAACTGCTGAATGCATACAATTCATTTACAAGTATTCACATTTTGTTGTGTGTTACAAAAAAATACAACATATTAAAATTGCCACATAATTTACATCAAAAACTTCTCTCACTTTGCAGTCGTAGAAAGAAAACACCTATCCCAGGTTAAAAGAATAAGCAGCAACATGTCAGAAGACATAGCCTGACATTTGACCTCTGTCGTTGAAGAAGCACAAATGTGACAAGATAAACACAGAATTTAAAGGCATCTTCATTTATTGGTCAGACTTTCCCGATACACAATTGGCTCACGACTCATATTTTGGGAAACACTGGAATAGAGCGTTACACTCATAATAATCAGTTCCTGATAAATTATCAATTTGTTTCATTTCCGTTTTTTAAAGTTTCATAAGAGGAGATTGGCTGGAAATTTGGAGGTATCGATTTCCAGACTCTTGCGGCACTTCAAGAGAAAGATTGTTTTAGTGTTTGTTTTTTCTTTTTTTTAATGATGTTATTTCAAGAAGAAGGTAGTCCATCTTTCATACGTGACACTCTACTTGTGATAATTAGTTTCTGTGATAGGTATGTTGGAAGGTTAGTGTCAGGAAGCACTAGCCTTGTAGTCTGGACCCAATGGGAACAATGTATGCTTCCAAATTTTACAGTATCTACTACCAACCCAACTCCGTTGCTATACATTATTAGAAGTAAACCTGGGGGGAAAGAGGATGGGATAAGAGAGATAAAACAGAGACACTGAAGATCGCCACCCTCACTCGTCAGTTTAACTGGGCCTTATTCTTTAACTAGTTATAAAAGTTATCTAAAATGGATAAGACTGTTAGAGCCCAGAAATTATACTGCATTTCTTTTAGACATTGGCGTTCAATGTCTTAAGTATATTGCAGACTGTCTTTGTATCAATTCTAATTTTTATACTTTTATCTCATGATGCGTACAATATGAATTTCTAGTGAATTTCTGGGAACTGAAATATACAACATGAATCAGTACTGAATCACCTTTTTAATAATTACCCTACTTGAATTATTAATACCTTAAATAGAATATGTATACATTACAAGCGTCTTGAGTTTTAAGGATCCTATCCGTTAACTTCATGTAATATGGATCCTAATGCACAAGGAAACAATAGTTCAGAAATCCGTTTAAATTGTAATCAGTTTATCGTTTCTAATTCATGATTTATCAAATGGAATATAAATATGAATTTTCTAAGCAGTCCTATAATACCACTGTTTCCTTAGAATACTTCGCTGAACATAGTGACAGGCTGAAGAAATCTGTGGAAACAACACTCTTCAAGTTGTAATCGGTTTCATATTGCAAGATTCCAGCTGCAGCAACTTACATCTTGATTGTGTAGCAAGGACACCGCGGACCACGGGGAAACCTATTCTCAACATCAAAGATGATATCTGCTCTTCTCAAACAATGTGAGAATTTGTGAATCATGAACAATGTAGGTCATGCTTGGTGCGTTCCATATTGCATCCTCCAAAGACACGAAACCTTTTGTCAAACAACGCCTAAGTTCCTTGTCCAGCCTTTTCTTCCTTTAACTGGAGCTAACATGAATGCACTTAAAGTATGTTGCCTTTCTGCCCACATAGTATGGAGTGGCAAGCCACGAGTGATAATAGCCTGTTTGTAGATCTTTATGAGTGATGCAGGCTAGCTTGAAGATACTTTGAGATTCTATCACGACCCAATTCAGTGAGATCAATATCGGTGAATACATAATCGAACTTTCCTGATCCTACTGCCAGCCTAGCTGCTACATGAAGTGCTGCTATGAGGGGAATTTGATTAATTGTAGGGATTCCAACCAGAAGTGAGCTTATGTAGTCAAAACTTGGTGACACCAAGGCTTAGATTACTTATTCAAAATCACTGATAGAAATTAAGGGCCTCATTACGATGCCGGTCGGACGAGCGTCCTACAGACATCGCAGCGGAATTGGGACCGACCGACAAGTAGTCAGAGGTACGTCCCGCCAAATTATGATGCAACCGCTGGGTAGGCAGTTGGAACCATAACGTTTTCCATTGCGGCTTGTGCTGCAGCCCGAAAAGGACTGCAGCACAGGCCACAATGGAAAAGCTGATGTTTTCAAACATACATGGCCCGTGTGCCAGGCACCATGATGTTTGGGGGCGCTGGGCCCATAGCGGACGCCCACGGGGGAAGGAGGCCCTGCTAGGGTCCCCAAAATTCCCATTCCCGCTGCCTTTTCTTGGCGGTCGGCCCACCATGAAAACGCAGTCTGAATGGGCCATCGTAATCCCTACGGCGGTGCCTGAGCAGGCATCGCCTCTATTGTAAGGTATTATGTTCCGACAAACAGTCCGACGGGCTCCTTGAGCCCGTCAGAAGCGTTGGTCCGTTCCTCCACCCACTACCTCTGACCACTGCGCATCATAATGCGGCAGTTGGACCGCGGCACCAGATGTCGGACGGACCTCCACCGACAGGCCGTCATTGGTGGTCCGTCCGACATGATAATCGGGCCCCATGTGTTTAAATCCACTTAGGTGTCCGTCTTGATATTGCAACTCTTTTTGTCTTAGCTGCAATGTGATCTTAAAAGCTCAGGGTTTTGTCCAGGACGAAGCCCAGGGCTATTGCACATTTCACAATGGCAGGCATAAAAATGAAAATCATGCAAGTGGCGAGCCAAGATTTAACTGTATTGGTGCTAAATGGTGGGAAGATGAGTAGGGATTCCATTTTCAGTGGATTAACCTCTAGGTGGTGTGTCATTATCTATTTGTGGGTGTTTGGCAGTAGTTAGGCAGCCATGTCAATGTTTTTAAGTGTGGAGACTTTCAAAAAAGCGTTGGTGTCATCCTCTTAGATATGGTACATAATATTAGAATGTTTGAGGGAGGAAGCCAAGGGTTTGGTGTACAGGTTTAACAGAATGGCTGAAAAGATTGAACCATGTGAAACACCTTTTTTAAACTTCGATGGTTTGGATATGACATTTCCTAGTTTTACATGTTACGGTTTTTCAGGCACGGCAAGGAACAGCTCAGAAAAGTCCAATTGAAACCAATTCTATCTTTTAGTATTTCTTCTAGGGTTAAATGGCCGACTGTGTTGAAAGCTGCCAACAGGTCTAAGAGGATGAGGATGCAGGAGTCACCATTGTCTATGATTTGTACAGCACTATCCTTTATTTTAGAGTTACTATTTCAGTACTGCAGCCTGATCTGAAATCTGATTGTAGCTCAAGAAGATGGTTCTCTTTGATGTAGAGGTCAAGCTGTGTTGCAGGTAGGGCCCACTTATTTTTGGGGACCAGCACTTATTTTTCCTTATCAGACTTTCGCCCAGAGCAAGAGAGAGAGAAACACACAAGGGGGAAAGAAGGAATAAGGGAAAGACGGAAAAACAGCAATAAAGAGAGATAGCAGGGATGAAAAGGAACCTGAAAGAGTGAGATAAAGAGTGAGGGAGCGCCTGGTGGTGGATTAAAGAGGAAAGGGAAGGAATCAAGACTATGCAGCCTTGGTATTCGGCACCCCGACATTTTGCTTCTGGAGTTTAGAAAAGTTAGAAATATGACATCTATTACACAATTTTGTTGTATTATAGTGCTTCCTATATTAAATGCACACCTTTCTTTAAAATATGTTAGTTATTTTATATAAAATTTGAAATCTCATAGGGCATGCTGTAATGAAGTTCCTCCGGTCAAGAGTACCCTTCCTAGTGCACTATTCCTACACTAAGCCTGCTGCTCGGATGCCATATTCCGCAGCAAAAATACACATGTTCTGTTTTATTCAAAATTATTCATATATTGCTGATTCTCTGTACTGGAAGTTCTTTTATTTTTCATTTCCATTATTTCCAAATTATTTCAGTTGCTTTTGTAACTTCATGTGTTTTTAAAATGCTTTTCTTCTAGTTTGATGAGATTGTTTATGGAATAAATGATGTTGTCAGTGCATTTTAAACTGTTATCGATTCTTCGCAAGGAGCTATTACAGTCGCTTCCATTCATCATTTCTAAATTAATTTAATCTGACTACAGAAAGGAACAGAGTGAAAAGCAACATTAGATTTCAGTTTTACAACCTAAAGTCACATAGGATGCATCATTGCTACTTTCCCTACCTATAGTATTCTTGTGCTTTGAGCGCCTCCAGTCAAAGATGTCAACCCGTGCCATTACCAACTTCCCCTCCCATAATCCTTTTCTCAATAATTCAATTTCTCTATTTCCAAGAATTAATTATTATAGAAATACAATAATGCAGTAAAAGAGCAACAACCACATTAAACAAAAGCTAAAATAATAGCAATATACAAAAGTTAAAAACCCTTTACATTCTATTTGCACAACGTTTGTCAAAAATTGGGAATTCCCACTATAACATAGAATATTTATCAGATGTTAAAAACAATACAAAAATTTGGATTAAACCATACATTTTAATGAAAGGACACCTTAGTAAAAGATCTGGACTGAATTAAACTATCATAGTTTCCAATAGCTATTGTAATGTCAAAGTACTTCAAAGACCATGAAGTGACTTGTGTTTCAATGCGTCCTCTAATCCCGTGCTTCATTAACACTTGACAGTGGACCTTTATTCTCTTGCCTATAAAGAGGGGACAGTCTAGGAAGAGATGTACCACTGAGTATTTTAGTCTAAATTCACAGAGGCAATAACCAAGGTTTTCATCACCTTTTTTTTCTGAAGCCAGCAATTCTCAAACTTGGACCCACACCTATTCGGAATCGCAAAATTATATTCCTTACACTTCTGTCAAGTACCCTATACATATATGGAAAAGTCCCACAGTCTCCAATGCTAGTTGCAATAAGTGCTATTGACTGCATCGTCACTAAATACAGTGTATCCAAAGTATAGTATTTTCTCTTACTCCATCTTTCAGAGCATTTTTTAACTTAATTTTTTTAAGTGGTAGATTACAATCAATCATTAAAATGTCCATATCTAGCTTTTAATTTGCAATGAATTTTTATGAAATTCAAAAGTTGTGCAGATTGAGTTAACAGATCCTGCAGCATAAGAGTGGATAGTTTTTTTTCACTGCTTGGACGAACAGTACAGAAAAGAAACTGCAGGGTTCGTAATCATGTCTGCAGAGACCAGGAGTCAAAACCCAACTCCTGATGAATTGCCAGGATCATCACATTTTTGGGTGGATCCAAAAGCATCTTTATGCTGCGATTCACTAAAAAATCCCAATCCACACGCTGATCAAGTGCTAATAATTCAGTGCCATAAAGTGCTTGGGAGGGGAATACGTTTGCCCAATATGACCTTCCTAATAGGGTCAAATGTGTAACCCCCAGGGGGCGTGGCCAGCAACATGGCAGAGTAGCCGTGTTGATCGAGAGCTCCGCTGGCCCCGACTGTAATCCTGGCTTGATCCTGGTCCCACTCGTCGTCACACTGATTCCCTGGTGACTGCTGGACACTGGAAGGCAGTGGTGTGCCTTACCAGCACGATTGCGGCTCCCCTGTCCTGGAGCGGGGATTTTTCCGGCGAAGCACCCAGCGCACGGCCTCTCCTAAGATGGCTCCCGCGCTGTGAGGAGTGGGACCGGTGAGCAGAGCTGTGATACTCCGACTTGGCCTGATCGCGGACGGCGGCTGGTGATATCCGAGGCAGCGGCGACTGCAGGCGGCCTGCCTCCGTTGCCGATAACGACGACCCGAGTTGGCGCTGAGAGGCGCCGGTGGCGCTGTTGGGTGTGAGTGGTCGGCGGCGAGGAGAGCGGAGATCTGGGCCTCTCCCTGCCCGGCGCCGATGAGCAGAAGACCTACGCGATCAACAGCGGGCCGCTGCCGGCCTCTTGAAGCCCGGTGCCACTGTGGGGCTACGGCGACATCGGGGGGTCCCGGTCGGCTGAGTTTTGACCCCGGACTTGTTGCCTGAGACTGGCGGCGGCGGGGGCTCGCTGCATGGGCCCTCCACCCTGACGTGTGCCCTGCTGCTGCGGTGACTGTGTGCCCCTGGCGGCGACCCTGTCTTTGCCTCCCTGCCTCGCTGCCCTGGGGCGATTGCTGGGAGATCTATAAACTGTGCAGGGGCGACCGGCCCTTGACCGCTGCGCCTGCTGTGGGAGGAGGCCCGCGGAGGGACGGAGCTGCAGTCTCTCTTGCGGAGCCGGCCAACTTGCGGCAGGAGTGGATGTCCTGCCTGGAGCCCCCGCGGCTGGGATGGTGATGGCCCTCTTTGTTCTGGTCCACGGCGCGACCAGCTGCTGACTCTGAGGAGACGGTGACATTGGAGGTGAGGTTGCTGACGCCCTACCTGCTCTTTCTCCACCCCCGCACGCATAGAACACCGTGCTAGTGGTGAGACCTGGGAGACAGTACCCACGCGGAGGGCGCCATCTCTCTGCCCCGCTGCCTGCTTCGAGCCTAGATACTTGGCGGTGCTCAGTGCGTCTTCCACCCGGGCCTAACCCTGCATTCTGGACTCCCTCCTTCAGCCTGAGCGAGTGGACCTAGGGAGAGGAGGTGAGGGTGCGTCGCCCGATTACTGGGACTTGTGTAGCGCCCGTGGCCTCAGCGGTGACTGCCGATAGAGCTGCACCCCTTGCCCACCCAATCGGGGACATCGGTACATACTACCCACGCCCGGTCTGAAGCGATAGTGCGGTCACTGTCCACGGTGAGCATCTCCAGCGCAAGGAGAGGTGACTCTCTCCGGGGTCTGGCGCGACTGTAGAGCCCATCACTGCGCTCCATGACTGCACTGGTGCTGCGGCAGTTGCTCCATTGACGCCGGGGTGCCTGAGGGCAGAGGAGTGGTGGACCCTTTGGCGAGGTGCAGCGGGCTGGGGCTGTGAGACTGCACCCTGGGACATCCATAGGCGCAGGGTCACCCACGATGGCAAAAGACAAGGAACCCAAAGCATCCCGACAAGGGAAACTAGACCGGTATGCCAAGGTGCTCCCCGCCACGACAGGTGCGGAGGGCGGCCCTGCACCTCCCCCAGACAATACGACTATACTGCAAGCCATACGGGAATCCAGAGAAAGTTTGGAGGGGAAGATGGCGGAAATCCGCTCAGAGGTGACGCTGCTTCGTCACGATCTTCGCAAAGTTTCTGAACGAGTAACCGAGACAGAGCACCGCATATCAGAACTGGAGGATGTCTCCCACACCACACGGAAGGACGTTACTGGACTCCTGGCGTCTATGGCGGAGGTGGCATGGAGGGTGGACGATGCGGAAAACAGGGCCCGGCGGAACAATCTGCGCTTTATTGGCTTTCCCGAGAAAGCAGAGGGGTCAGACCCAGGACAATTTCTTTTGGCCTTCCTGAAGACTGCCCTGCCGCAGGCACCATTCTCGACTTGTTTTGTCATAGAACGGGCGCACAGAATACCGAGTTTCCCCCCGCCTCCGGGCGCTCCGCCCCGACCTCTGATAGCGCGCTTTCTGAACTTCCATGACAGAGACTTGATACTGCGCGAGATCCGGAAGCAAGGAGAGGTCCGGTATGAGAACACTAAAGTGATGGTTTTCCCGGACTACTCCCGTGATGTGCAGAAACAGAGACGGACTTTTGACCCGATTAAGGTGAAGTTAAGGGCGCTTGGGCTCCAATATATGCTACTATTCCCGGCCAAATTGAAGGTCATCTTTCAAGGATCCACGCTGTTCTTTCAAACCCCTGATGAGGCTTGGTCCTGGATTGAGGAGCGGCCACAATTGAGACGTGGGACACCTACTGCCTCAAGCCAACTTTCGGGAAAAAGAGGAGGCCCCAGTCAGGAACGCCCCAAGGAAAAACGTCGGAGGCGAGTGTTCCGAATCCGGAATTCAGCTGGGAGCACACCGGGAAGAGCGTTGCGGTCCGGAGACGCCGGGGAGCGCCTTTCGGAGTCGGAGGAGGAGGTGGTTCGGGTGCGCCCGCCGCGGACCCTGATCAGATCGGATGATACTGGCCGTACTGATTTGTCCGAGAGAGAGGATTCACCAGATGTGGACAGTGAACATCCGCTACTGGAGAACATCCAGCGACTGGAGGCGTCGGGGCAGACCCTGCCTGAAGCCGATGCGCAGAAGCAGCAACCAACTAGTAATGGCGAAGAGGACTGAAGATTGGGGCCAGATTGCTCCCCAAAGTCAGTAGGGCTTCCCTAAGGCTTAGTGGGCGCTACAGGATTTAGACCTGAGCCGGGGCAGCATATTATTTGTTTGTGTGTGTGTTTTTTTTTCTTTTTTTTTGTGTGTAGTTAATTAAGTGGGGGGGGGGTGGGGGGCTACAGACCTCTTAGTAGATTACCCGTGCCTGTGTTGTCATGTTGACGATTTGGGGAGTGGTGTGGGTACCTGAAGAGTGTGGGGTGATTTAAACACTGTTTTGCATATTGAGTTGCGATTGTTTTTTGAGAAGGGGGACTGTTTGGCACGATTTGTACGGCAGAGGGCTAGGGCTGGAGGGGGTGGGGGCGGAGGGGGCCGTCCTCAGGTGGGACACTGGGCAGGAGACAATTCAAGAGGCGCTTTACAATGGCCGATGACAGATACACAGTACTGACATGGAATGTCAATGGATTGGGCAACAAGATCAAGAGGGGGTTGGTGACCCATTACCTCAAGAGGTTTAAGCCCGACATCATATTCCTGCAGGAAACACACCTTTTGGGCTCGAGCTGTTCCTTCCTGGGAAGGGGGCAATACACCACTCTGGCACACGCAGGATTTACCAAAGGTTCCCGTGGGGTGGCCATTCTTATTAAACAGTCTCCTCCCTTCCATGTCACAAAGAAATGGGTGGACGCAGACGGGACATACGTTGCAGTACAGGGCATTTGGAGACACAAGACGTTTTTCCTTAGTAGTGTATATGCACCCCCCCGATTACAGCAGCGTACTCTAGATAGGTTAACGGAACTCCTCCTACACTCCGGCCCAGCCATACATATAATAGGGGGAGATTTCAATGACGTTTATGATCCTGCTCTGGATCGTACTAAAAACCGACCTGGATCCCACGGGCCCACAAAGTTAGCCCGATTTTTAGACACCCTGGGGTTAATTGACCTGTGGCGCCGACACCACCCTCATCTACGAGCGTACTCTTACTTTTCAGGGTCCCATAGAGTGTTCTCACGATTGGACTATCTCCTTGCCCCAGCAGGCGAGGTCCGACAGGTGGACACAATAGACTATCTAGCTAGAGGCATCTCTGACCACTCGCCTCTGCTAATGAAGGTGGGTGGAAGGGAGAGTCACCAAGTCGCACAGTGGCGTTTGAATGCGTGGGCGTTGCAGGATGAGACAGTGGCTCAGGAGCTTCGGGTGGACTCCGAGCTATATTTTCGTGAAAATGACGGCTCAGTGGAATCGGCAATTACTTTGTGGGAGGCCTACAAGACGGTACTCCGTGACAGGGCGCAAAATATAATTGCCCACAAAAAAAAACGCGAAGCCCAGGAGATTACAGACTTAGAGCACAAGCTTATCAACCTAGAGAGAAGCGACCCTACCACGCTAACCGTATATACCCTTCGCCAAATTGATATAGCTAAGCGAGACTATCTAGCACTTGCAACCAATGAGGTCCGGACACACCAATTGGCGACCCAGCACCGGCTCTATGAAACCGGGGACAGAGCAGGGAAGCTGTTGGCATGGCTGGGGCGGAAGGAATTAGAGGCACTATGGGTGCTATCTATTACTGAAGGTACTGTCACACATACCACCCCTTTGGCTATAGCCGTGGCCTTTGCTCGATATTACGCAACACTATACGCAGCCCATCCCCAGACGGAGGAGTCACAAATACGTCAATACCTGAGTGCGATCGACGTGCCCTCACTCTCACAAGAGGAGAGGGATAGTCTGGAGGGAGAATTGACGTTAGCAGAAGTGACCGAGGCTATTGGCTGGCAGAAAACAGGCAAGGCCCCAGGCCCTAACGGTCTTCCGAGTGAATTTTTTTAATTAAATAGCACGCTGCTAGTGCCCCACCTTCTTAAGATGTACACGGAGTCGAAAGACCAAGGGATTTTGCCAAGAGACCTCCGTGTGGCCACGGTGGTGGTAATTCCGAAGGTGGGGAAACCCCCGGATGACTGTGGGTCCTATCGCCCCATATCCCTGCTCAACATTGAGACGAAGATACTAGCCACGATACTGGCCACGCGCCTCTTGACTGTTATTACCCCCCTGATCCATAGAGATCAGTCAGGTTTTATGCCTAAGCGGGCCACGCGGTTCAACCTCCGACGCCTTGCAAACTAGATGGACACGGTGCAGAGTCGAGACAGCCCCCACATGCTCCTTTCGCTTGACGCTGAAAAAGCGTTTGACACAATACATTGGCCTTTCATGTGGTGCATACTGGAAAGGATGGGCATCGGCCCAGTGTTCCGAGAGTGGTTGGCACTGTTATATAACGAACCTGAGGCTACAGTCCGAGTTAATGGGGTGGTTTCCCCGAGTTGGCCGGTCCAGCGCGGCACCAGACAGGGATGTCCCGTATCTCTCCTGTTGTTTGCTCTCATCCTGGAACCGTTGGCCTGTGTGGTTCGAACCTGTGAAGGGCTTGGTGGTTTTGTGGACGACTCCCGTTTTTTAACGGAAGAACGCATATCGCTATATGCAGACGATGTGCTGCTTTATGTTACACAACCAGCTGAGACACTCCCCCGACTGTTACAGATTTTTGAAGACTATGGTGGCCATGCAGGCTATAAGATTAATTGGAATAAGTCTACCCTATATCCATTGAGCGGGGCGGTAGAGCCTCACTCCTATCCGAGCTGTTTGCGGCTTTCCACGGAGGGGTTTACGTATCTGGGACTTTACATCACCACTGACCCAGTAACCAGGCTGGAGCGTAATATTCGACGGGTGCTACTGAACTTTCAGGAAGATGTGAAGAGGTGGAGGAAACTCCCTCTGACCATAATGGGGAGGGCCGCCATGTATAAGATGATCACGCTCCCCCGGTTTCTGTACATTTTACAAAACACCTACCACAAACTACCAGACACTATTTTCACTGCCATCAACAGTGAACTACGTCTCCTCTTAGGGGACGGAGCTCACCCGCGTATAGCGTTGCAAACGTTGCAACGCAATCCTTATAATGGGGGTCTAGCCTTGCCGGATGTCAGAGCATATCATAGAGCAGCCCATCTTATAGTCCTTAATGAATGGAACCATGCGCCGGGAGACCATCCTACTTATAGGCTGGAACGGTTACAATTCCGAACCCGCACTCACCTACATTACGTATATGGGGGAGCGGGTAGTACGCGTCTCCTACCTGCCACTCAACAAGTACTGGCGGCCTGGAAGAGTGCGGAAAGGCAGATGAAGTGGGATGGGAGGCCCACGCGGGAGACCCCTCTGTGGGAGGGTGCTAGATTACCCGAGATACGTAAGCTGAGGGGATTTAAGAAATGGGACCTCATAGGTATCTCCAAAATAGGAGACCTGTTAGAGATGGGCTCCCTAGCATCATTTGCTTCGCTTCAGGCTAAATATCAACTCCATGATACCCAAGCTTACGCTTACCTTAGACTTAAGCATGCTTGGCACGCTGAAGGGTTAGATACTGCGACATTCCCGGAATATGCCCCGTTAGAGGGTAGGCTCCTACAAGAAGAGATCCCAACCCAAGCCATCTCCCTGACATACAAGACGCAGCTCAACAATATACCCGATAACCTTGGTCCGCTCCGAGCCAAATGGGAACTTACCACCGGCCCACTACAAGATATTGATTGGGAAGCGGCCCTCATGCACCCACGTGAAGTGGCGATCAGATTAAGGTTGCGTCTCATACAGTATAAGATCCTACATAGGATCTATTTTGATAGGGCGCGAATACATGCTATGGGGAGGGTTGACAACCCAGACTGCCTTAGATGCCACACAGAGCGAGGCACATATATCCACACCCTCTGGGAGTGCAGGCACATTCAGACCTATTGGCATAGGATAGTGAAAGAACTGGAAAAATATCCTTGGAGCTCAACTCGGGTTGGATGTAAAGTTTCTCTTACTAGGAATCTCCACGGATGTTGATCTGCCGAGACATAAGCTCCTGTTGGCTAACCTAGGGTTAGTAGTGGCCAAGAGAGATATAGCTAAAGGTTGGGGGGCTCAGCGACCTCCTGCATTCATAGAGTGGAGATCCAGTATGGACCTATATATGGTCGCAGAAAAGGTGGTCTACAAGGCGAGAGGGTGCCCTCGTAAATTCCGAAAAATTTGGACGCCCTGGATAGAGTATTATGGCCTCGATTTCGACACAGACGAAGGAGGCATGGGCCTTACCCAAAGCAGGACAGGGATTGGACATTAACAACTGTAATGAATTGCCCACTCTTGACACATGTACTTGTATTGGAATAAGACTCTTACACCTGTATATCTGTGACGTTGGTTTAATTATGTGTTTCGCATTGGGGATGCTGCGGCCACACCTTCTGCTTATCAGTATACCTTGCTGCTTACTGCTGTACCTATATCGTGCATTATGGCTTTCTTTTTTCATCTGGATGTTTCATCTTTTAAAAAACAATAAAAATATTAATTAAAAAAAAAATGTGTAACCCCCAAAACATCGGTTAAACCGTTTCAGTACATTCACAGCTGATATCACTACGACCCCTCAATTTGCTATATGCTTATCCCATTTTAAATTGTTTGCAAATATGAGTCCAATATATTTATACTCACTGACCTGCTCCATGGGAGTTTTATATAAATACCACGTAAATTTATTCCGGCATTTGGCGAAGATCAGAGTCATACTTTTTTCCACATTTAATGTAAGTTTATTTAACGTTCAATAGGGATAAAAAAGCCAGAAATGTCTTTGAAGGCCTACCGGTGTATTATCCATTATGACTAGATAGTCCGAATACATAAGACAGCTAAAGTGTGATGCATCCAATTTTGGTGAGAAACAGTTTGTTTTTCTTAAGGCGTTTGGCAGATCAGAAATAAACAGGCTAGAAAGAAGGTGGGCTGACACACAGCCCTGCCTTAGACTGTTGTTTTTTGCATGGATTTTTTATGATAATGCACCAGATCCACTTAGATCTACCAGTGCACAATTATTTGTGTGCAGTTTTTAATCATAATTAGAACATTGGAATGTGGAGCACTCCATTGAAGACAATGGAGTGCTCTGAGCTTCTACGGGCCGGTAAAGGCCCGCAAAGCAACATTCCAATGTTTTCACAAAGGCCTCTCGGAGCTCGAGGGGATTTAAATCCCCTCGGGCTTCGAGATGCCTTTGTTTTATTTGTTAGAACATTCTGCCCTCTAGTGGCAGAATGTTCTAATAGCCTTATAGCCCTTCGTAGCTGGGCTATACTGGCTATTAAAGTCCTGCTCCCTTGTTAAAGGCCCTCGCCTTCGGCTTGGGCCTTTAACGCTGGAGCGGGCCTTTAATAGCCGGTATAGCCCGCTACGGCGGGCTATAAGGCTATAGTAACAATTTCCATGGAATGCCCCATTTACCAACTATGTCCATCGACCTCCTGGCTACTCCTCAATAGCACAGCAATGGTCTAGAATGGTAGAATGGTTTTGTCTGAAGCACCCTTGCTCAATTGGGATAATTCCTGCTCCAAAAGCCCATGCCTCAGGTTTTCTCAACAGGGTTTAGACATAGATCTTAGAGGCTATATCCAGGAGGGATATTAGTCTATAATTTGCAGGGTCAGAACTTGAGCCCTTCTTATGAATTAGCTTTATAATTGTCCCCCTCCATGATTCAGGGATTAACCCTGTTACCAACACCCATTTTAAAATAAAGGGCTAAGAATATCGGCTCACTATAGGGGATCAGTGTTATACACTATCAAAGGTAAATTATTTGATCTCCTGCATGTGAAGACGTCATACTATTCATTATTTCCAGAACTATTTCAACACCTTGGGACAACGTTAGTTGATTTTCCAGCAAAGGGTCCTCAATTGGCCCATCGGTGTGAGAACTGCAAAACAAATTCTGTCCATTGCGCTTCAGTCTCTTGGGCTTCCTAACTGGATGGGAGATCACCATTTCACTATTTGGCAACCGCCAGAATTGTTTGGACTTGTTTCTAGATATAGCCTCTAGAATATTAATTTTTAATTTCAAATACTTTATTAGATTTTCCTTAACAAACAAAATAAAACACATTTAGAAAAATATACAAACTGCACGCTTGGCACAATGCTACAGCTGAACGAAACAAAAAATGTAACAATATTACACAAAAAGTATTAATTCAAGCAATATATAAACAGAAGATGTGAATATAAAGTACCAATAAGAAGAATAGGATATTGTGCACTTTCAAATGATCATATTAAAATTATGCATAATAATAATAATAATAGTATATAAAAAGAAAGAGAAGAGAGAGAGAAACACAAAAGAAAAGAAATAATCAATGATAAATAACCAACAGGGCTTATATAAAACGATTGAGAGGCCTATTGTTATAACTGAATATTATGACCAAATACATTATACAATAAATATACATCTTTAAGAAAGACTTGTGCCGTGGATGAAACGATACCTAAAAAGAACCTTTCTGGAATATTACCTATAAAATAATCACAGAGGTTTATGCGTGTTGAAGAAAATGTCTAAAGAATTCCACATAGCTCTGGCCGAGGGTTTCCATGGAGAATTCTGCAGAGCGATATTATCTGCTCCCCTGAGATGAATAATCCAATTCATCCACCCTTTAAACGAAGACTTATGCGTATCCTTTCAATTATTTAATACCATCTTTACTGCTGACGTGAATAAAAGGTCCAATTGGGCTTTATCTGCATCATTACATGGTTCGATTGCTAGAAAACCTGTTATTAGGGTAGAAAGTTCTCTTTTTAACTCACATTTGAATAACTTTGAAAGAAAATCAAAAACGTTGTCCCAAAAGGTCAACACAGCCTTACAATGTAATATAAGATGGGCTAAATCTCCAGTTTCTTCTTTACAATTCCAACAAATTGGATCGTCATGAAGATGTTGAGAGTGCAACCGAGCCGGCGTCCAGAATGCCTTGTATAGGAACCAGAGTTTAGTTTGAAACAATACTGGGGTTATTTTGTTACGGGTTGTGGATCTCCACACTTGAGGCCAAATAGATTCGGGTAATGGGTCAGAAGAATGCAACTCCCAAATAGCTACAAGATTATTATTCAAATTCGAGGTTTTAGGGCGAAGAAGTTTGTAAATGTGTGAGACTTGGTGACCTAGTTTGTTAATCTGCGACACAAAAATTGGTAGGGATGGTGACGAGTTATGTAATTTAGCCTTAGTTAGTGCCGCTCTAATTTTTAAGAAATTGCAAAATTCAATGTTATCTAGTTTGTATCTGGTTTGAAGTTCCGCAAAAGAAATGGGATATGATGAATGTTCTAACTGATAGGGAAAGAATATGCCCTCATTGATCCAAGTATCAAAATTTAAACTTTTCCCTTTATATAAAAAGTTACGGTTATGCCATAAAGATTCCATCTTTGATCCCCGAATGCTTGACTCGAGTTTTTTGTCTACCTTTAGTAGCGCCATTTTCGTATTTTTAAAAATAGATTTAGACCTAATCGGATAAAGTTGATTGGACGTGAGCAAGGCAAGGGGATTAAGATTATCAAGAATAGATTTTTCAACTTCTAACCACACCGGAATATAGTTGATAGGAGGTGAAATCCAATAAGAGTCCTGCTTGGCTAAAAATGCTGATTGATATAGTTTAAAATCGGCTAAATTGACTCCACCTAATGATTTGTCAAGCCTCAGTTTTTTGATTCCAATACGAGCCTTCTTGCCTCTCCATAAAAATTTTGAGAGAAGGATATCTAGTTTATGGTGAAAGTCTTCTGTCAGGGTAAGTGGGAGCATGTTGATAAGATAGTTAATCAAGGGCGTAATCATCATCTTTATAGTTTCTATTCTCCCCCACCATGTGATGAATTTTGGTGACCAAGAATCAAGAAGTTTCGTGACTTTCTCCAATGTTAACTTCTCATTGTGGTGAAGGGTGTCAATAATGTTGCTACCAAATTCGATACCTAAATATTTTATATACCCCGATTGCCACGCCAGGCCTGAGTTGCCTAAAATGTCTTTGGTACAGTGAACATTCAAAGGTTTTACCTCTGATTTGTCTCTGTTAAGCTTGTATCCTGAGTGTATAGAATATTCCCCTATAGTAATCATCAACGCCTTAATTGAAGGACCCGGATCTTCAGTCACTATTAAAATATCATCCGCATAGGCAGCTAGTTTAACCTGAGTCCTATTGAACCCTACACCCTTTATATCTGTGTTCAACTTAATGTCTTGAATTAAGGGCTCCAACGCTAAAAGGAAAAGAGATGGCGACAGGGGGCTACCTTGTCTGGTGCCTTGTTGCACGGTAAAAGACTCCGAAAGCGATCCATTAATCGCAATACGGGCCGAAGGCGATCGGTAAAGGGCCATAACCATGTTGATGTAAGATTCTCCCAAGTTAAACGAATACATACATTGTTTTAAAAAAGACCATGAAACCCTGTCGAAGGCCTTTTCTGCGTCCAAAGTAATCGCTATTGTTGGATCTTGTTTAATCATGGCATTTTCCAAAACATGACATAACAAACGAGTGGACATACGACTTTTAAGAAAGCCGACTTGAGAATTACTTATTAAATGTGGCAGAACAATATTAAGTCTTGTAGCTAAAATTTTTGCATAGATTTTACAATCAACATTGATGAGAGATATTGGCCTATAATTCTTAGGCAATAGGGAATCCTTCACTTCTTTGGGAATAACTATTATGTTAGCTTCTGTCATGGAATCAGTCGTACGACCTTTCTTAGCTATTCCATCAAATACTTTCAACATAGTTGGTTGTAATTGATCTAAAAAAGTTTTATAGAAAGTGGCAGTAAATCCGTCAGGACCTGGAGCCTTATTATCTTTCAATGCTTTAATCGAGTTCGTCACTTCCAATGCGCTGATTGGTTTTCCTAAAGCAAGTTTGTCTGTTTCATTTAATTGGGGCAAGTTCAATCCATTCAAGTATTGGGTACAATCAACTAAATTAAATTCTTGATCATTTTTATATAAGTCCTCGTAAAAGGCTTTAAAGGTGTTTAATATATCTTTTTGTTTAGTATGTGTTTGGTTATTGGCATCTTTAATGGACGAAATAACATTTTGGTTTTGTTTATGGTTAAGATATGAAGCAAGCAATTTACCCGCTTTGTTGGCTTCGCAGAGTTTAAGGGCCTTAAATTTGTTCACCCAAACACCCGCACATTCACTCAGAAATTTATTGTATTCATATTTCTTTTGCGTAAGGAGGTTGAGAATATTAGTATCTTTTAACGAAGTGGCATGTGAGGACTCCAGGGTTTTAATTTCATGTTCTAGCTTAACTAATTCAGAATTAAGTTTTTTATTGATTTTTGTTTTAATTTCAATAATTATTCCCCTGATGGTTGCCTTCTGTGCGTCCCCGAGGGTGTTTACGTTAGTCTCTGGAAGGTCATTATGCTTAAGATAGTCTGTAATTGCCTCTTCAATTTTCTTTTTGTCTTCAGGATCGGATAGAACATCATTATTAAAACGCCATCTTTTGGGTGAAGGTTCATTATGACTGCCAGCCAATCTAACACTGATACATGAATGATCAGACACTAACTTGGGCGAAATATCTGAGTGTTCAATTAAATGTGTGAATGAACCGGAAACAAGAATGTAATCTATTCTAGTATATCAATTATGTGGGGCAGAATAAAAAGTATAGTCTCTGGATTCTGGGTGTTGAAGGCGCCAGGCATCTTTGAGGTTAAATTTAGAACATATGGTGTGGACTATGCCATGCGATCTTGTGGCGTGATATTTGCATGAAGATTGACGATCGATTATCGGATCTAACGAGATGTTGAAATCGCCTCCAACTATGATGAGATCGTCCTGGTGGAGATTTTCTATAGTGTTCGAAATACCCTCCCAAAAGTTTGGCTCATCTGTGTTGGGGCCGTATTTGTTTACGACATGAATGAGATCTTCTCCTTTCTTTAGATGAGTGACCAATAATCTACCATCATTATCATGTGATTGTGATTCTAGGGAAATATTGGCTTTTTTCGCTATTAAAGTAATCACTCCTTTCTTTTTATGATCCGCTGGTGAACAAGCAACTTGTGAAATCCAGTTATGCTTAATAAAAGCAGCATCTTCCCCAGATAACTTTGTTTCTTGTAGTAATATGATGTCCCCTTTAGTTTTGGCTAAGTAATCAAAAAAAATGTAGGCGTTTAATTGGGTGATTAAGGCCTTTGACATTTAGAGAAACAATGTTAAGATCTTCAGTAATATTATATAACCTAGCCTGAGCCATCACATATACCGTTGAAGGCAAAATGTACTAAACACAAGCGTTGTATATAGTATGCTGAATAACAGCATAACAGATAAATTGTTGACAAAATACACACTAGAAACATAAAGATACCTTGTATTGACTATGAACATTATAAAGACGCCAACAGCATTTATGAAGGAGGTAGCACCTAGGCACTCTTGTTTAACCAAATCGCAATATGTCCAAAACAATAATAAGAAAAGAATAGAAATCAGAAAGAAAGAAGAGAAAGAAAGAAACAAAAAATAACTGAGAATACCCAAAGGAACAAATCACATCACTCCCAATACCATCCTGTAAGCCCTGGGAATCCCCACCCATCCTCCCCGCTCCCCCCTCCCTCCCCACCCTTCCCTGCAAACATCGAATGTAGGAGGTGCGACGGCAGGAGCGTCAAACTGTTGAACGGAGATTTACTTATTCTAACATGGTGAAAACTTCCAGAGTATGTCATACGAAACAAATAACCAGCGAATACGAGAGCATTTGGATCAGCGCCCTGTGAAAAAGCCACATATTACACAGATCTTATGGACAGAGGTAGGCAAAGACATGTGAATATCATGTAAACCAATATACGTGGCGAAAAAAGACCTAAACTTAGTGTAGAACTGACATCATGACTTCCTCTTATTGGAAGGGGACTGCGTAAAATCCATGTCCTGAGTGGGTGGGCCTTCTAGAAAATTCGATAAGTCTTTAGGGTCCGTAAAATAGTGATGTCTACCATTGTCTATGATTCTGAATTTGGCCGGACCAACAAAGGAAAACTGAATATTTTTGTCTCTTAATTTGTCCCGTAGGATGAGGAATCCCTTCCTGGTGTCCAATGTAGGCTTAGAATAGTCCTGCGTAAAAATTATCTTGTGACCGTTCCAAATAAGTTGGCGGCTTTTGCGGGCAAAGCTGAGGATAGCTTCAGTGTGTTGAAATCTCAGTGGTCTACAAATGATAGGGCGGGTTGTAAGTCGTGAAGAAGAGTTAAAAGTCGGAACTCTGTGTGCCCGGTCTAGCTCAAGAGGATTTGAAAATTTTATGCCAGTGAATTGAGGTATCCAGTCTTCCAAGAAGGCTATGCATGATCCCGCAGAGCCTTCTGAACCTTCCGGAACACCCAGAATTCTAATGTTGCCTCTCCTATTTCTATCTTCGAGTTTGGCTGTTTGTTTTTTTAGATTGGCTGTCATGTCCCTAAGTGATTTTAACTCTTTGCTGGCCTGAAAAAAAACATCCTCAGCATCACTAATTCTTTGTTCTGCAGATGCTAATTTAGAATAGATTGTATGCATGTCCGCCCGAATGGCAGTTAGTTCTAGCTGCATAGCGTCCGTATTTTGTTTGGTGGACTTAGCTAAATCATGAACATCTGCTAGTTTTTTAAGAATCATGTCCATCGTACTGTTAATGTCCGCTTTGGCCTTGGTGGGAGAATCAGACGGTGAGGGATCCTCTTTGTTTCTTTTGAACTGAGTTTTGGACTCCTTTTCTGCCATTGTAACGAACTTGTAAAGAAAGGATGTAAACCTACACGACTTGAAATTTCTAACACTAGTGATAGTATAGACGTTAACCTATTAACGATGCCTCTACCTATAGATGAAAATCAGTGATTGGCGATCACAACCTGAACCTATTCTACACACTGAACTGGGACGGAGATGATATGTAACATATATAGCGCAAACAAGGCACAGGCTCTTGGGTGAGTAGTTTGGCCCCAGAACGACCACTGTACATTAGATGACTACTGTACATATGGAACAGTATTTGTTCAGTACCGGCTAATAAGACCAGCTAGCGTGGCTGGTGGATCATTTACAGGCAGGCAATTCTGCAATATGGATATATATGAACTTTGAGCACACTGAGAAGACCTAAGAATCCGCATATGACTGGCTGGCTGAAGAATGCTGATGCTTGAAGGAAGGAAAATGATATCCCACCACAACTAAGTTTACTGCAGATCAAACAAGCTCATATTCAGACAAACGAGCTGTGAAACTAGGCTCCGGCGCCATCATGAGAACAAAGAGCCTTAATCAAGGACTGCCATGATAGGAAAATTGAACGAGCAACAAAGCTCTTCGCATGTAGAGCAATCGCATAAGTACAAGGTCTGGTCACGCTTGAAATTCAATACTCGGCACCTCCAACAGAAATATCCGATCTTCGATGTCCTTGCATGGCTGCCATACCAAGGTCAGGCACTGAACAACTATAGGACATCAGAAAGTTGTGAATGCCTCCCGTTTCAGAATGCTCCATACAGTTGCTCACACTGCAGCCACAACAAACGAACTCGCTCTTTTCTTATATAGAACAGCAGACTCAAAGCCGGCAGGATAGTTCTTAGAGCGCATACATCGCCGCCATTTTAAGGTCAGGCCGTATTAATTAAAGGATTGCCACGAACCTCAAAACACGTCTGTAGCGCTATAAATACCTCATCGGAGGGTGTAGGTATTCAAACTCCCATGGAACAGATGTGAGACAAGGCAATCTGTGTCTTAGATGGGCTGTTACAGACCTCCGATCATAAGACATTCGCGATCCGCCATTTTGCGCCGTTGGTTCCCAGACACAGCAAAGTTATCGGCGGTGATTACTCCGGCATCCGCAGGCTAAATGTAGCAGCGGTGGCATCCACAGGAGCAGCGCTCCAACAGAAACTAATGCCTGGTTCTCCGGTGTGCCATTGATTCTTTAGACCCTGGAAATCAGGTATACTGTCTCCATGAACGACAGAGCGACGGGATCAGGCAGCCATTGGCTCTGCCGTCCAAGCCACGCCCCCCTAGATTATTAATTTTAATTGAGATTATAAAATTATCTTTTTTTATCACCTAGTAACTGTCTATACTTGTTTCTCAAGGCTCTGAACTCACTAAACACAATTTCATCCTCGCATTGAGGTAATAATCTATGTATTTTATACAAAGCCCTGCTGCCTACTCTACATTCATCATCAACCCCCACCGGGAGACTTTTTTCTTCCTGATCCCCCGTGCTGTAGGCTTATAAGTAGCTTGCAGAAAGGTCAGTACTTGTTGGATCAATGAGTCATACCACTGTATGTCATGAGCACTCTTATCCATCAGGTTGTAATCTGTTTTCCTCTTTGAAAGTTCTTTACAGCTGTTGCCTGTAATATTCTATTCACCCTTAGCGTCTGGTTATAGAGTGCTTGAAGACTGAGACGTGCATGATAATAACAGAAGACAGAATGTACTGTCTTCATAACCCTGTGGTCGCTTAGCCCTAAATCTATCACCTTGAGATCCTCAATGGATCCAAACTGCTCGAAAAATGTAAATACATAGTCAATCGATAATCTAAAGTTCCCAGGCCTGAATTTTGCTGCTGCTGGACTGTCACCTTTAAATTGATTATTTAGATGTATAAGATTGTGTTGAAATAGATTAGACAAAACCTGGTTGCTTTTAAAAGGAGAAATGAATAAAGTGTTGAGTGACTATAGGAATCTTATAGCAATCCATTTGCTCTTAAAGGTAATTATCAAAACTTGGAAGAGACATCTTTAAATTAAAATCACCTGCAACCAAAAACAGAGCCAAAGGTCACGGCATCACAGATTGCAAAGAACATTATCTAGTTCTTCTTCAACCATTGTACAGTTTGTGGGGATATAAACATTCAAGCAGACTAATAAACAGTTCGTACTTTGAACCTTGAAGGTAAGTATTGAACATGCTAACAACCAATTACACATTGTCTATAAAAGGGTCACTTTTCCCCCTAGGAGAACAGATACTAAGGTTAATTGCCCCCCTCCCCCAAAGAATGGGCACATTTTGAGAGAGTAGCAATCTTTGAGAGACAAGCAAAGCCATCTGTTGGCGGGCAATTCCGCAACCAAGTTTCTTGAGAAATAAGTATTGAATAATCCCTCAGAAATGTATTAAAATTCAGTGATGAAGAAAAAGCATGAAAACCATGTATGTTCCAGACTAAGGGCCTGATTTAGATCTCAGCGGACAAGTTACTGCGTCACAATGGTGACGAATATCTTGTCGCCAAAATATAAATCCCATAGGATATAATGGAATTTATATTTCGGCAGCTAGGATATCCGTCACCGTTTTGACGGAGTAACCCGTCCGTCAAGATCTAAATCAGGCCCTAAGATCTTTAAGGAAGCGGGATGCCCATTACCCTAACAGAAATTAGACCTTCCATTTCTATATTTCTGCATATTACTTTGTTCAGGGTTAGTTCTGTGTTGCACGGACCTTTGATCATGACTAGATTCATTCATACCATCAAAAAACACATTTTTCACTGACACAGTTATTATTTGGGTCATCGAGCCCCCAGGTTCACACCATGCACTCCATCTCTTTCGTGTATTCCTCATTCGATTGACACCCAAGTGGGGGAGTTCAACTTGAGTAGAAGATAGCCCTCAATGACTGCGGATGAAAGAAGTCTTAGGCCCATTCACATTCTTGTTTGGTTTACATACAAAATGTTCAGGGTGCTCTCAAAGCTCTTCCCTTAGCTCCTTGTTCTTTACCAGGCAACACAACTTCTTTCTTAGAGACATAGGTTAGTTTTCTACCTCTTCCTCGAGTGGGGACGGTTACCCTTCTCCTTACTGATCTGTGGACTTGACTAAATCTTGAAAGAACCCTTTTTTGCCATAAAGTTCAACATGCTCATAGATAAAACTGGTACAGCGGGATATAAAGGTATTTGATTGGACCAACGCAGAGGTGAGGTGAGGCAATGTCTTTACTGAGCCCATTGCAACCACACCTCCCTTATCAGCATGCTTACACTATTCCTTCACTAACCAGAGGTGCAACACCCATTGGGCTGAAGGGGTTTCAGCACCCCTGACCCATCAGCTGTCATAGAAGGTGCTGTCTGGGCTGTGGCAGACATTCCAAAGGTAAATCTGATCTTGCTAAAACTCGAAAAGCCATTTACCGCTTTAGTGGCCTCTGTTTAATTTTTTTGTTCATTGCTTTCCATAGTTTCACTTACATAATAATAAACACTCACCTGGGCTACATAAGTTGTCCTGGCGGTAGATTTGAAGCAGCGGGGGCCACAACTGCAAAATAAACAATCGATATATCGTTCCAATTACAACAAAAGGCAGAGCTGAGAAGTTACTGTCAGTATGGAATTATGGCAAAGCAGGCAATGGCGATATCGAAGAATATTTTTGGAAGGAGATTTCTTTCCAATGACCAAGAAAAGTGCACGTTATATTAGAAAAGAAATCTGGGTAATAGTCTGTATTTGTTTTTGTAATTTGCTGGCATTCATAATATGTGATACTATTATAAGAGATAGAGAGGGAATGTAGGAGAAAGGAAAAAGAGGACGTGAGAGTCAGAAGAGGATAAGGGAAGAAAGAGATTAAGATAAAAAGAGAGGAAAGATGGAATGTGGGAGAGAAAGGTGGAAAAAAAAGAGTAGAGTGGTGGGATATGAAGAAAAAAGGAGAGTAAGAGAAAGAATTAAGAGAATGCATGCAGAAAAGACAATGAAAGAAATTAGGAAATGGGAGAGCGGAGGAAATGAAAGTGTAGCAGAAAGGTGAGAAACAAATGTGTAAGTGTAAGAAAGCGGGAATACAGGAAAAAAGGGAGAGAAAGAAGGAGGGCATACAGAAGGTATACGAGAGAATGAAAAGGGAGAAAACGCAAAAACAGAGAAGGAAGGGGAGAAAAAAGAAAAATACCGACAGCCAAGAAAGATGGAAATAACAAGGAGAGTGATGAGAAAACGAGACGAGAGAAAGAGGGACAGAAAGAGTGAAGAGAAAAACTACGAGGAAGAGAAGGAGAGGGGGAAGAGAGAAACAAGAGAAAAAACAGGAGGTAAAGAAAAGGGAGGGAGGGAAATTAAGCTTTGATACAGGACCAAATGTAGCAAAGCGAGAGAAAGGAAGCAATAGTGAGAGAAAAGAGTGAGACCTAGAGACAGCAAGAAAAATATAGAACGAGAGAGACACACACACACACCCAGGGGAGAGCAGGGCTTTAAGTGGGCACTGGCAGTTTTTTAAAGGGGGCCTCGAAAATGGTCTCTATCGGGCTGTTTTGTGCCCTGGCACAGGCGGTCTGTTTTTTTCCGGACTGCAGTGACACTAGGCACATCGATGTGCGCTGCTCACACTGCTCACTTCTCACTAGTGGAGAAGTTACGGCATGACGTCATGCCAGGTGAGCGTTGTAGGGGAAGGGAAATCCTTTAAAGAGAGTCATTTTCTCTCTGGATTGCCTTTCTCTTTTTGAAACTCAGGAGCAGCAACATTGTCATGGTGTCACCAGGGCTTTAAGTAGAAGCTTTTCCAATATTATATACAAGCCATAGTTGCTGCTTATTTATCTTATGCAACTAACAACCATTGACAAAACAAATAGTCCTGACGTGTTGTAGGTATGATGTTACTTATTGTATCATATATCTGGATGTAATGACAGAACAGCAATATACAAGTCGGGCGGCACACTATGCTAAGCACAGATTTTTAGCTTACATTTTTTAAGCCACGTCCTTAATTACATCGGCCACGCTCCTTTGAGAGACCCCCCCAGTTTTTAGGTCTCGCGCCTAGCGTTGCACTGCGTAGCAGTGCTCGCACAGCGCGAGACATTTAGTAGGGGAAAAACGGGGATTCAGCACGGACCTAGGAATCGCACACGCTCGTGCGTGTGCGATTCCTTTTGTGCTACCCCATTGGCCTTTTCGTGCGTCTTTGTATAAAAGACTGCACGCAATAGGCCAAAGGCGGGCGCATTGCTCCGCCCATGGCCTATTGGTGTCTGTTACGCGCACCAAAGCCCATGTGGTTTCAATTATTGTGCCCAGACGCTGGCGCGATAATTGAAAACATGTGGCTCGCTGTGGCGCGCGCGCGCGCACCACTCGCGGGCGTGTTTTTTTTTTTTTTAAATAGTGCAGCTTGTTTTTAAAGGTATTAAAGTTCTGCAGGGCGAGGGGCCTCAGGAAGTGGGAGTGTGCTTGGTTTCGGAGCAGGGTTGGTGGGGAGGGGGGCCGGGGGCGCGTTAATTAAAATAATAAACAAGTGCTGGTGAGGGAGGGAGATGGGTGCGTGTGGGGATGTCAGTGAGGTGACACAAAGCTGGGCAGGCTTCAGGGGTTAGGGGCGAGTTAAGGCTGAGGTTTGAGCGGTTTCTTGTTTGATGTCGTTCTCTTTCACCCCAGCATCCCTTAGGCGGGCCGTACCCTGGGTAAGAGGCCTAGAACTGGCTTGGCCATTACCATGGCAACTAAAATTGGCCTATGATGGGAGCAGGGGCGTGGGCTCCCTACCTCCGATTTTGGTGAACTCTAAATTTTGGGTACCAGCATTTCTGTCAACTTTTGGCGACTGGCCTGTTTTTTATACCGAGAACATTTTTTTTTTTTTTAGACTAAAGTTGCGGTGAATTGAGCTCGTCCGGGGCACTTTGCCCCTCCCCAGCGAGTAGACTTTTCTTCCTGTGTGTAATTGAGACCAAACGCTGGGCCTGGGGCACCAGGAGAGAAGGGCTGGGGCCTGCAGCTCATTAGTGAGGTGAGCAGAAGGGATCCGGCCCCGCCGAGAAGGCCTGCTGTGCCCGTTCAGCACCATGGGACCTACGTCGAGAGCGCGTCTGTGATCCTGAGCACACCGGCCGGGCATTCGCGTGCAGCGCCTTGGAAAAGCGGGTAGGGAGGGCCACTGCCATGCTGACTTGTGTGCCCCTGCCGCTGAGGATGGCGTGCAGTACGTGGGACCTGCGAGCTCGGGAAATGCCTCGGATTTTAAAGGGGCCCCTATAACTGGGGGTGCGACGCTTTGCTGGAGGAGTTGGGGCCTTGGTTGCTGGACCTCCACAAGAAAGATGTAGCTGTCAATGGATGCGTCATAATGATTGGCGTGAACTTCAGCCTGCAGAAGTTGCTGAACAAATTTGAAAAGGTATGGTTAGCTGGGTGGGTCAAGCACCTGCTGCTGAGACAGGAGTCTCAAGATTTCCAATGTCAGGCCCGAGTACTTATCCTGACCTGCATCTATTCAAGTTTTCATTGTCATACTTGAAGTATTTCCTTTTTCCCAGCACTGTAAGAAACAGAATGCAAATTAAAAGAAAGCGGAGCCGCACCTTGCGTATTGCACCCCAGATATCAGCAGCAATCTAAGTATGCCCCGTGCCATACATGAGTAACTGTGTGCTGATAAAAGCGGGCATACGTACCCGTTCATCCTTCAGGAGTCAATCAGATGACCACTCTTGGGGAAACAAAGGCGCGTTTAATTCACAGCGCTTCGAATATGCAAGCTCTTGGCAGTGCTCTCTACGTGGAGAGCGAGTTCCCTGTTCTTTCTTCCTTTCCCGGACCTCTTGGGCTCAGCTCCCCTTCCCTTGGTGTGCCGCAGCCTCCTTCCTGGAAGGCCATGTTGCCATTCATTTTCTTTGTCATTTGTAGTTCAAAATCTGCTCCTTTGGAAGGTTTCAGTTCACACTGAAAAAGCACCTTTGACAGTGATTAATGTCAGACAGCTTGTTGGCAGAGTGGAGGGGAGCGTCCTCTCCCCCTTTCCCACCTAAGCCTGTTGCACATCTGAGAAGGGTGGGGAAGGGGCACTCCACTGAACGCTTTTTTCCCCATTGTCCTGTAGTTAGTGTTTGCTCCTGATTTCTTCTTTTGCTGTTTTTGGGCGCTTTAAGACCGACACACAAACTTATAAATCCATAAAGTAGTCTTTCAGCAGTACTCGTTTACATCCTCTTACACCCCTGGTGCATCGGTCCCAGATTGTCCAACTCCCAACTGTCAAAAGTGCAACGAGGGCAGAACCTTTCGATCTGCACTGAGCGTATATAAATAATCGATTTTTCCCATTTTAGATGTTTTGAGGCCAATTCACAAAGGCATATAAGAGTCCTGCAGGGGAGGGGGGGGGGGGGGAAGAGGGGGAGATACCTTTTGCACTTCAAAATTCCTGCGACTCAGTTCCTTCAATCTTTTTCCTGCAAAATTCATAAGTTATTTGCAATTCCTGAACCTGTCTGTCAGGCAAAGCTGTATATAGCTGCATGTTGATATTTATTTCTGCCTCATGAGCGGGGCGGCTTCTTTTAGGCATAAAGGCTGTGCAGTATGGCTAGTCCCTTAGAGCCAGCTGTAGGAAGTTATAGACTCCACGCCCAAGTGCACATGGGTCTGCTCGGGTGATCACATCTTTTGAAGGTCAGAAACTAGCAGCCCACTCTTGTCCCCATGAAAAAAAAAGTGTAAAAAAAAAAAATCTATGCAGTGTGGCTGACCACCTTGTCTTGAGATTCTACTGTGCACTTGTATTGAAGTAACACACAAACATGAGCCCGCCTCTACTTCTATCTTTTTACAACTCAGACAAGCAAAGCTCACCCTTAGAGCTGGTTTAACTACATGGGCCCATCGCTAGTGAATGAATGAATGAGGTAGTTTTATAAAGCGCGCATTACCCAAGGGTGTCTTAGCGCTAAGCAGATCCAGACCGAGAGAGAGATACCAAAGGTTTAAAGAGAGCTTGAACCTGGGCAATCAAGCTGCTTAGGTGGAAACAGCCAAGTCTTAAGCTGCTTTCTAAATAGCTGCAGTGCTGGCTGTGAACGGAGAGCCAGAGGAAGGGAGTTCCATAACTTTCCCCCCTGATATGCTAGCGATCTGCCTCCCCACTTTACTCTGTTGATTCTTGGAACCTTGACCATGACCATGAAGGCAGAACTGGATCTAAGGCTTCTGCTTGGCCAGTACAAAACTAGTCTTACTTCATGCCTCTTATTGGACAATCCTTGAACTTTATTCTGTGATGCTGCATTACACATACTTTACAGTCCCAAGAACTTACCTGGGGTGGTTCTAAAGCATACACATCTCACTTTCAGCACTAGGTAGCACTCGTTATGCTTCAAACAGACTTACAGAGCGGCGTTAAACCGCTCTTTGCTTCATCTGCACAGTGCATGTATACATTCTGTGGTTTTGTATGTTGTGGCCTTGTTTAGGCGCTGGTTAGCATCTGATTTTCTTTTCGTGCTCCTCCAAAGTACACCAAGAATGTGTTTTTTTCAGACCTCTAAAGCCCAATCACTGAGCACGGTTGTAGATACTTTCTCTTATTGGAGCAGTAATGATGATTTGGCGATGTGAACCGGGCGCTGTTTGCCCCCTGATGAATTTTATAAGACGATATGTCAAATTGTAGTATAAAAAAGTTTGCATCTGTGTCTCTTTCACATGGACTAATGAATTATTTTCTTCTGTACCACGAACTGCAATCTGTACCACCTCTAGGTGCTTTACATTTTTGATACAACGTGAACAGAGACATTTTTTGTGTGTGTGCGTGGGGGGGGGGGGCGGGGCGTTGGGTGGCAGTGACTTGCTCTGTAAAACAAACTTCAGTGGAGTCGGGAAGACAGAATTTGAGCCACACTCAGAGCTCCTGACCACATCCCCACCCGGTAGTCTATACATCACTTAATTTAGTTTGTTCTAGATTTTTGTCTGGGTAAACTTACCAGGTGAGCCAGTGACAAACTGATTTCAAATTTTTCGATGAGTCTGTGTTTGATGCATGCTCAGAATGTGCAGTTTTTACTAAATAAATAGCAAAGACAATCCAGGTTGGGCCTGCACTAAGATTTCTTGGCCAAGCACCCCACCCACCCCTCACACTCGTAAATAGCAAAAATAAAAACACAAACATATAGAAAGCATCACAGAACCTTTGTACCCGTGCACACCAGGACAACCCATTATACTGTTTGAGCAATACGGAAAGGAGCTAATTTTGTTCCCCTCCGCAAAAAAATAGGTTTTTGTGCCTTAGCAAATAAAAACAAGCATTTGCAATGCAATAGGTCTCGCATTATTAAAGTTTGAGCTATTGGCATTGCTAAATAATGCAACACCAATAGCTCAAACTTTAATAATGCGAGACCTATTGCATTGCAAATGCTTGTTTTATCATACTTAAAGCCCTGGGGGAGGGAAAAAAGTGAGCGAGAGAAGACAAGGGGGAGGGTAAAAGAGGAGATACTGCTGAGAGGAGGAGACAGGAGAGACAGAAAAGAGGGACCAGGAGAGAGGACAGGATGGGACCAGATAGTGGGAGTGAAAAATGAACCTTGTAAATGGAGTAGTCATCCCTGAGTCACTGGTTTCCCATCAGATATAACAATGACACTTCATGCATGGAGAGCCACCTAAAGTGTCTGACCAACAGGGGAGAAGAGAAAATAGGATAATAGGGACAGAAGAGGGCAAGAAGACACGAGAGTGGAAAGGAACTGGTGGCGTTTGGTGACAGTGAGGGGAATCAGGGGTTGCTAGCGAGTTAGAGACCTTGACGAGCTGTTCAAGATATTCTAGGGCAGGCTCAAGCAAGCCTCTCGAAGGCAGTAGGCCGTCCACCTGTTGCACACAGTACACAGTCAGTCCCCTCATGTGTATCTTCTTAAGAGACACTGTAGTAACGAGGTCCAGGCTGGTTGATGTAATTCAGGAGGTTTTATTGATGTAAGTTACATGTCCTGTAGATCAGCCCCACCAGGAGCAGCCAGCATGCTGCTCACCCCAATCTCAACTGTAACTTCTCCTCACAGACACCCAACATTCCTAAGCGCATCATCACTGCAACATTCCACTGGCTGAGCAGGTGGTGAACATGGAGTAACAATAACATGAACAGTATACAAGGATACTACATATCCCCCTTTCTTATATAACAGAAACAATTAAGATGGTAAACAGAAAAGAGAGAACCATAAAAGAGGAAAGAATAAGAGGAATAAAGAAACAACATAAACGATGCAAAGAAGTGAACAACATAGAGAGAGAAGAAAAATAGGTGGGAGTAGAAACAAAGGAAGCGACAGATGATAAATATAACCCATCCTCCCTTCTATAAATAACAGCAGAAATAGTAGGAAGATCCAGCGAAAGAAAACAACGAGGAAGAGACAAAACATGAAAGCACCAATGATTACCCCTCAGACACACCTACTGGCCAGGCAGGCAAGCGAGAAAGCAAGGCATAGCACAACACAACAAAGCACACTACGATAAGAGAAAGACAGAAGACAAGGAAAGATTGACAACAAGGATAAAGTCCAGAATCTACAGATGACCAGAAGAAAAGACATCACGAGAAAACTGAACAAGCGAGAAAACAGAGAAGATGAGAAGAAACTACAAAATCCCTCATCCAACCCCGTTATAAAATAGACAAAGTAATATAATATAAACATAACGTTACGTTGCAAAATATACAATACATAAAGTTGAGGAAACAAAACACATGGGACAGAGACCCATGAAACACACCCTATAAAAGAGTAAAAATGTACGCAACGTATGTAAGAATGGGACTAAAACCCATGACCAACCCCTAACCCGAGGAAAAAGGGTGAGGAGCTACTGTGAATGGGACTGGGACCCATGAAATGACAGCCCGTATAAGGACAACCTCGTGTAGAGGTCACATACTGTGTAATGTAGTAATGGGACTATAACTCATACGACACACCCTGTGTGGGGTAACAGTATAAGAGAAAGTAAACTGAAACCTAAGATCTACCCCGAGACATAAGGGAGATTAGCTATGGTTAGCTACTGTATATGGGTCTGAACCCATGACCTATTCCCAGAAATAGGTATGATAAACTGCTGTGGATGGGACTAACACCCATACACAAATGGCCTGTGTGAGGGTAGAAACCGTAAGTAACACAAGTGGGCAAATGTACACTGAGCAAATGGGACTAAAACCCATTGCCATCCCTACGTAGGGAAGATTGCATGCATGCATGTAAATTGAAAAGATGAACTCTTGACGGTGTGTACCTAGGGTCCATGTACGTACAATGTTGAGCCCAACAAAACCCACCATACAATCCTATGAAGGATACAAGTAGAGAAAAACAGTAACTTAATGAAATGTACTTCAAGTCAAAACATAGATGCAAAATACAATATTACATTAACATTTCATTAGATGACATTTACAGCTATATGAGTACGTGTCACCATATCCATGTGACACACAGCACTGTTGAAACAAACATACTTAGAAAACATAGTCCGGAGCGGACTGTAACAAAAGAGTTTCTTGCGCACAAAGTGTAGCGTGCAAAGAAATAACACACAAATACCTATGCTATGATGATCTGTCATGAAATGGTGTATATCTACAGGCTAAGGTATAGGTGACACCCACCCATAAAAACATTAAGACCACCCTCATGTAAGGGTACTTAGCCAAACCAAAAAGAATGCTAGAATTTATGAGAATTAGGCAGCAAATAGACAACGTAAGAGAGAAAAAAAAACTAGACTTTGACAAGAAGGCATTCTTAAGAAGAGTACAACACACACCAGGTAGTTGTGAACAATCTAACAACTAAAAAGCAAGAAACATTACGCACAACATTGTTAGATCAGAATGTAGTTCTTCAATAAACTTTGTCCAAAACTAAAACTTGCGCTAGGCATAATGCCAACACTTCACGTCACACTTAATCCAGATCGATGGCTGTATAGATATCCAACAGGAAAATTAGAACTAACGTTACCCAACGAAACAAAGATGCGAAATTGCAAGACGGTACACGTTGAAAGACTTGAAGATACTCAGTAAAGAAATGGAACGCTGCGGTCCCGACGTTAACAGTAATAAATCTGATTGTGATGCGACTGACGTGTAAATGCATTTCTGTGTAGGAAGACACCTTGCCTGATAATGCGGAGCAGGTTGAAATTACGTCTCTGTAATCCAAAATGGCGGCACGTCCATCTGTAGAGCGCCGGGTGGCTGCAGCTGAGAGCGTGCTAGACAACGTCCTTAAGCAGCTCGCATAGCTGCCTAGCAACAGAGCCTCCGCAGAAAGCCCAGCAGCACATCCACGCGATCGCGTGAAACAAGTACGTCTGCGCACGCATTGAAGGGCTCGTGTTTCTGATTTTAAATCGCGCAGTGACGGTTTAACTGCTCTTGCCCCAAGAAAGTCAATAGTGTTAAAAATAAACTCACCAACACGTTTGGCTTAAAACTAATGATTGTATCCTGCTGCCAGTGAAGATACTAAATAACCAAACTGTCTTGTGCACGTTTAAGTATGCTTCACACATCCAACATAGAAGGGAGCAAAGAACACGCCGTAGGATAAGGATGATGCATCTTATCTTTTAAATTTCCACAGTGTAGATGACAGTAACATGTTTCCAAATTCCAGTATGATGTCGAATGATCCTTTGATCAAATGAGTTACACTGGAAACGTTCTCAAGAGATATCCAGTAACATGAAATCAAACTTTTTAGACAAATGAAGAATGTCCATGCCAAGGCTGAGAAGGACATAGGTGGTAAAATACAAAGTCCAAAGAAAGCTAACCAGATGAGCAAAGCATGCTTGGGCTAGGGCTGTCAGATGGTGATGACACTGGTGGGGCTGCAAGGCGTGCTGTTCCTGTTTACTTTGATTCCTTTGTGACTTCTTTGGTACCTGTGTGGTCTCTTGTGACCCAGACTTGTTGCGTGCTTGTGACCCAGATTTGTTGCGTACATTTCCATGTGTTGTCTGATCTTGTACATCTTGATGCTTCACTCCAACATATTGAACAACTGTAGATGTCATCTTAAGGTAGCTTCAGACTAACGTCAAAGCGTGAGAAAGTCTCCAATTCGTCACCAAAAAATTGTAGTAACGAGGTCCAGGCTGGTTGATGTAATTCAGGAGGTTTTATTGATGTAAGTTACATGTTCTGTAGATCAGCCCCACCAGGAGCAGCCAGCATGCTGCTCACCCCAATCTCAACTGTAACGTCTCCTCACAGACACCCAACATTCCTAAGCGCATCATCACTGCAACATTCCACTGGCTGAGCAGGTGGTGAACATGGAGTAACAATAACATGAACAGTATACAAGGATACTACAGACACATTCAGCTCATGGACAGATAACTTGCTTTCTAGAAGGACAGATACCATGAGGGTTAGGGAAGTAAATCATTAATCAGGGTTTACAGTGGTCAAAGGCAAAGCATTAGATTAGCACGAGGGCAGTGCTTGAGATGGATAATGCTGAATGCAAGTAATTAGTGTTTTGGAGTATTTGCTTCCTGTTCAGAACTCTACCTCTGAAAATCACAAGAGACTGGTGTTAGGATTGCATGTTCTGTCGATCCTGTTGTAATTTAGTAGGCCCTGGTATCTCTGCAACTCACTCTTTCCCCCACAATGCTTGTTCCCGTTTGTCCAAAACCTTTTTTGGTTCTTTTTCTGATTTGCCCCATCACTCCTTCTGCAAGGCCTTTGCAATGCTACTTCGCAGCATTTCCCCAAGAAGTCCTGTTTACTTCACCTTTCACCTCACAAAGAATTCTACAGAAAAATACTCATGATGCCGACTGTTAAAAGGTGGAAATGTTTCCACAATAGTTGCAGATTATTCTTCATGCACTGCTGCCAGTTATTTTAATCAAGAATATTACTATTTAATATTCTGCTTTTGCCGGTGTCCATGGGTATGTTGTAAGGTTGGGTAAAGTTCTGTGCTGGAGGAGCACCATACAGGCTCACGTTTGTGCTTGATTTCTCTCCTTTATCAGCATTTAACAGCCGAAATCCTTCCAAATGTGGGTAATATTTCAAGCTGGAGGGACGAATCATATCAAAAACAAGAATATTCCATTATGCTAACATCCCATCCTGCAAATACTATTAAGGTATTATATGCTGATAAATATAGTATGAAAAGAACAAAAACTAAACATGTTTTGCTTAAGCTGTAATATTTGACACCACTTTTCCAAAACTTCTTTGGGTGAAGGATGCTCAAATATTTTGTAAGCGTTTTTTAAGTCCTATTAGGCTAAGACCAATGCCACTGGCCGAGTGTGTTTTAGAATGCACCATTTTCCACTGATAACGCCAGAAACCAGAAAAAGGAATCCTGCATCCTGCCAGGTCTGCTGGGCCAGTGTTGTTTGCAACGTTTACCAGTCATTGTGCTAAGTTTCCTTAAGGGGGAGCATAACACTCCCTTTAAATGTTATTAAGTTCCATTATGCTGAGATCATTATTACTGGTCCAATGTGTTTTACCATACACAATCCACCATATATTTTCCAGATAAATGCCCCCCTTATTACACATTCAATACCTTAGCCCCTGTCCCAAAGTTTCAGTCTAGTTGCACCCCTGTTGCTAACTATAACCAGTGCATAATTTGAGCCGGTGGTTTCCGATGCTCGGCACTGGTACTTAATTGTCAACACTGGCACTTATGGCAGTTTGCCGTGATCCAGCGAAGCTAATATAAATTCTTCTCCTTCGGATATGACATCGAGGTGAAATCACTCACATTCACTATACCATATGACGGTGGGGCCCATAACACCGCATATCACACTCAGTTCGTCCCTGGATCTCACCTACCTTCGCAAAGGAGAAGAACGAGTTGCTGGAGGAACGGAATACCTTATTAGATTTGACAGATTATTACCTTAAACATTCTATATATTCAGTTTTAATCCTGTCGGCTCTAAAACATCAAGATACTCCGCTCTTTGGTCGATGGACCAACTAGTAGAATAAGTTGATGGTGATCGAGACCAGCTCAATCATTTAAAACCTTCAGCAAATATCAATTTTTTATAAATGAACTAAAGAACCACAGACTCAATTTTAATTAGAAGTAAAATTTTATCTAAGTTCAAATTCTGCATGAGTGAGATTCTTAGTTTATTAATCACTTTAATACATTCCTTTACATTTATATATAAGAAATTCAATAAAGAAAACGAAATTATGCATTACCTAATTAGGTGCAGATAAGAATGGTTCTCCAAAGGAAATGAACCGTAAATCACAGAATAGACTCCCAAACTGACTGACTGTCCCTCTAGATGGCCTCCTCGACGGGACCTCCCATACAGATTTCCCGCAACGGTCTCGTTCCTTCCCCAGTCAGGTTCCAAGTCAATGGTTGTATCAGCATTGGCATTGGCAATAATAGCGGCATCGACTAATATCCAGCAGCAGCAGGCAAAACCAGCATCATCAATAGCAACCATCAATAGCAACCACCAACAGCAACCCACAGCAACCAACAATAATCGCCCCTCCCAATAAGAGCAGTCCTTCTTATACCCTACTGGCTTACTACACAAAAAGTTGCAATGTTTGGGGGCAGAAATCACGCTAATTGGTCCATTTGAGGGGTGGCGAGAATTGTCTCATCGCCTTCCTTGTTCAAACTGGTTTCGAGGATGGTTAAGAGTTCATGGTTTCCCATATTCTTTGGGTAAAAGCAGTCCAGATTTATTATGTATAATGTTGCAACAATGATGGTCACAATTTGCTCTGTCCTTTGTCTCTCAATACTGAACTCTCCTCCTTTCTCACAGATACGAGCTAAGTCTTCTTGGCACCCTCTTCACAATAGGTCATGGTAACCTTGACACTTCTCACTCCGGGTACAAGCCGCACCCACGTGGTTTAGCTTCATCATTTCTTTCGCTTGGAGGCCATCTTTGATTTCTCGTATGACCTCTTTTATGTCGGCAGCCATTTTCGCAGCCTGGCCTAGCAGGCCCAAACGAACTATCATAAAAACAAACACAATCGTAATTAAAATAAGGAAAATAAGCCTTTCTGTTTACCACCCGTCATTCTAAGAACCCGTGTTAGGTGTTACCTAGCAAAAGCGACTTTTAAAGCCATTTTACTTACCATCCATGTTCTTTGCCACAATACAATTTACACTACACAGCACAAATCATGCAATTTTACTCTGATTAGTACGCAAATCACGTTCTTAATATTAGAATACTTCACAATGGTAAATAAATTAGATTTTCGCACAAATAGGGCAATTACCATTTATGTAAATGTTTATTGAGGTGCATTTTGTTGGTTAATTCATCAAACAATTAGTATCATTAGTTTATTATTCTTATCAAGGGGGTTCCAAAATTAATTTCGTTTACCTTGCTCCATCAACTCCCCCCTTTGGTGATTTTTAATATCACCACAAAACCCTTGTTATACCATTTTTAGGTAAATGTTTCTTGTCCATTTGTCTTTTTGTTAGTTCATACAACTGTGTCCTCCTCATCTTGCCTTTTTGATCTTTTATATATGTTTTCTTTTAGTTCTTCTAATTCTATTTCTCCCATTTCTCGTTCTCTTTCTTTATTTTTCTCATTTTCTCTTTTTATTCTATTTTGTGTTTTTTTCCTCTTAATGCACATATATGCTAATTTTGCTGACAACATTACCGTTATTACCACTGTTACTGATATTAGTATTTTCCCAATAAGGGAACCACCTATTTCTGTAAACCATTTCTGTATTGAAGAAAAACTCTTACCAAGTTTCTCCCAGGCACCTTCAACCTCCAGTGGAGCAATTTCTTTGTGCAAATCACTAATATTCTTTATATACTTCTGTATATTTTCACTTTTATCTGGAATGTAAGTGCAACAATGTTGGACTTTCAACATTCCACAGACTCCACCCTCTTTTGCCAAAAGAATGTCAAGGGCAAGTCGATTTTGCATTACCATAGCTCTCATGGCAACCATTTCGGTATTTACCATCAAGAACCCTCCAGCAGTATTCATTGATAAACGATCTACTACTGTAGACAATTTCCGAATCTTAAATGCATTCAAAGATATACCCACTGCTGGTATCAATGCTCCAAAAATGTCACCTACTATTTCTGAAAAACTTTCCCTCCTTCTACGTGTTAATGTTTTACCTATCTCATGTATTCCTTTTTCTCCTCTCTCCACATGAAAAATCTTTGGAAAGACGAGACCTAAATAACATGACCCATACCAGTGGTCCGGCAACCTATAATAAGCTCTGTTTCCACATATGTAATAGATCCCTGGAAATATTGGATCTTTTCCTCCTTTGAATCCCCATACTCCTAAAATTTTATATGTATCTCGGCATTCACTGGAACCTACAAAATAATTATCATACATAGTCTTATTTCTACTAATACACAACTTTCCCTGTTGGGGCCAATCCAAAGTCATAGCTGCATTTGTCTCTCCTTTAAAATGATTTTTCTCTTCAAACGCCCAAAGTGGTGTTTATGTCTTTTCTTCTACTATCTTTCTTTGAAACTTAACTCTTCTGTTTTCTACCATCTCCAAGAAAACCTTTTCTTCTTTCTTTAATTCACAGGTAAGATTGTGTCTAATTACATACTTTAATGTTAACTTTTCATTTTCTAAGAAAAATTCACCAAACACTTTTGCTTCTTTTACCTTATTTAGTTCAGGAATTATAGGAACTTTCGCAAAAACAGTGTTTATGTCAGTATAATAATATTCTAATCTACCTGTTTTATAAAATAAACTAGCTAAAGCACTACATGTTATCCCATATGTCAAAGGAAGGTGATGATAGGTCACACCTTCTGTGACAGATGCAGGTAATTGCATACAGACATAACAATCTCTTACATCCATTGTCTCTACATACTCATACAATAGTTTCGTGAAGACATTCTTGGAGAAGTCAGTTATAGACTTATCCTTATGTAGATGAGTACTATCTATTAATGCTGCAGTGTTTTGTGTTTTAGCTTCTTTATCCTTTTTCGTGTTATTCTCTATTACGGATGCTTCTTCTACAACTAACCTCAATGGAATTGTTATTGGTAAAATAAGCCAAATAAACATTATCAATCCTGTACAACAGAAACACATTCTACACCATCTGCGTAAGAAATCACATCTAGATCTTCTACTCTCAATATCTACCATTTTGTACTATTACCTAGCTATTTATATATATTTATACAGAAAATGTGTCACCACACCTCAGAATGACTTCTCAGCCACTCTACCCTTTTTCCTGTGTCACGTTCTGGTCTTTCTTCAGCTCCTTTCAGAACTCTTTCTTGTCTCGTTCAGGTTTTGTGTCCAGTCCGGTTTCTTTCCTTTTCTTTTCAGGTTTGTTGCACTTCACTTCCACCCATTTGTTTGCAGCTTTCGTCTGGGCTCTCGTGAGTGTTATCCTCTTCTTTAATGTCAGTCAAAGCGATGTATAGCCACTCAGGTGACTTATATTTCAAATTTGGTCTTTTCACTCTTTGTGTTTTCTGTGATTGTTTTCCACTCTGTTTTCCTTGTCCTTTTTGACTTGTTATTTCATTTACTTGTTCCGCCTCATTTCTGTTCAAATTTATTATCTTATATCTCAGTCTTTTAACTTCGTGGGGCCAATTGTCTCCTTTTCTTGGCCTTTTTGACTCACTTTCCTTTTCCTCTCGTTCAGCTTTCCAAGTTCTTTTCCTTGGTCCTAGTCTTTGCTTTCTTTCTTCTTCACATTCTTCACATTCTTCTGATTCCGTTTCAGACCTTACTTCACTTCCTCTAACTTTGAACTTTATTATTTCTGTTTCGTTCTCCGAATCTGAACCTTCTTGTATCTCTTCTGTTGGGACATAGGATTCTACCCCTCCTCAATTGTCTTCCGGATTTATATTAATCTTTCTGTCTGGATCTAAATTTCCCTGTGTTTCTTTTAATCGTTGATCTGTCCCTATTACTCCTCGGGTTTCTTCCGCTTCCTCTATCTCTCTATCTGTATCTAAGTCTCCCTCAGTTAGTTCAACTATTTCTGGAGGAATTCTTCCATAACTTGTACTTGGTTGTTCGCTATCACTGTCTCTTGGTTCAGTTTCTTCGCTTATAATGTCTGTTCTTATCTTTCTCTTTTGTCTTTCATCAATTTCAGGTTGGTCTGTTTCTGATGCTGAACTGGTATCTGATATTTCCAGATGTCGACTTACAGGTCGAGCTTCAAAATCTGGATCTTCAATTGGTTCAGGTTCTTCTTCAGTTGTAAAACTTGTACCTTGTTCTTCCAGATGTCGACTTTCAGGTCGAGCTTCAAGATCTGGAATTCTGCTTATTTCAGGTTCTGCTTCAGATGCTGAGCTGGTATCAGATATCTCCAGATGTCGACTTACAGGTCGAGCTTCAGGATCTGGAACTCTAATAGTGTGACTGGCATGCACCTAGTTTTTCACTCCTGCACATTTAACAGCAGTTGTTGTCACCAGGATCACTTGACGTGGCTTATCCCAGCGAGGAACCAAACAGTTTCTTCTTCTGTGGACTTTTATGCGGACCCAGTCTCCTGGATTCAAATCATGAGCAGGTTTTCTTTCAAGAGTGGTCGCATCCGGTCCAACCTGATGAAACACAGAATGTACCACATCAGCCAATCCTTTGCAATAGTCCAATACGAGATCATCAGTTATAGTCAGCAGTTTGTTGACAGGTACATGTGCTTGTCTCATTGCTCGTCCCATGATTATTTCATGAGGACTTAGACCTGTTTTTCTGTCAGGTATGCTTCTGATAGTCATTAGCACCAATGGTAGGGCATCAGGCCATTTGAGTCCTGTGGCTTGACACATTTTCCCTAACCTATTCTTTATTGTTCCATTTACCTGTTCTACCACTCCAGAAGCCTCTGGTCTGTAAGCACAGTGCAATTTCTGTTGTATGTCAAGAGTTTCACATATCAGTTGGATCAGTTCATTTTGGAAATGTGTTCCTCTATCTGTTTCAATCGTTACTGGAAAACCATATCTCGGAATGAATTCTCTCAGTAGGAGCTTGGCTACAGTAACTCCATCATTCCTTCTTGTCGGATAGGCTTCCACCCAACGAGAAAACAAACAAACGACCACAAGAACATACTTCAGTCTATTGCTTGGAGGCATTTCAATAAAATCTAGTTGCATTCTAGTAAAAGGACCTCCTTCACGTCCTATTGTTCCTAGACTCACTACTGTTTTCCTTCCTGGATTTATCTGTTGGCATGTAAGACATCTTTGAGAGAGACTTTCAGCTATAGCTCTGAATTTTGGGTTGTACCAAGTCTGTCTGAAAAGCCTAATCATGGCATCCCTACCGATATGAGCTTGTCCATGGTACATCCGTGCCATGTTAGAGATCATGCTATCAGGCATAACTGGTCTTTCATCTCTGTAAACCCAAACGTCATCTTCTTCTCTTTTCCTGCAACCTGCTTTTATCCAACCATTTTTCTCCTCTTCGTTTGCTTCTTCCTGTAATTGTCTTACTTCATCCCATGTTTCGACAATGTTAGTAAACAGCAATGGACATGAAACATTTTCTTTTTCTCTCCTTCCGTTTAACGAGACTATATTTCTGGCACAGTATTGGGCTATTTCGTCGGCATACTTATTTCCCATAGCAATATAGTCTGTCCCATTTTTATGTGCAGCACACTTCACCACTGCAATCTGTTTAGGCAGCTGTATCGCCTCAAGCAATTTCTTCACAAACTCACCGTTCCTGATTGGAGTTCCTGCTGACGTCAAGAAACCTCTCTGGGACCAGATCTGTCCAAAATCGTGGACCACTCCAAAGCCATACTGGCTATCCATGATCACCGTAATTCGGACATTCTTTCCCAGTTTGCACGCTTGAATCAGAGCAATCAGCTCAGCTACTTGGGCTGAACGTATCCCTCTCAAACAAGATGCTTCCATTATGGTTGCCACTGTACACACAGCATACGCGGCACTCAATACTCCTTCACTCGTCCTCAGACATGATCCGTCCACAAACATCACATAATCTGATTCTTTCAAAGGCTCATCCTTAATATCCGGTCGAGGCTTTGTGCAGAATTCAAGCACGTCCAAACATTGATGATCGACTTCATCCTTAACTCCTGCATTTTCTTCGTCTGGCAGTGAAGTTGAAGGATTCACACTTGTGCATCTATCAATGGTTACATTGTCTGCACTCAAAATCACCTTTTCATACCTAGTCAGCCGACTATGTGTCATGAATTGGGTTTTGGTTCTGGTCAGAAGAATTTCAACAGAATGTGGAACATATACTCTTAATGGATATCCCATTACAATGCCTTCACTCTGTTCCAGACTCACACAAGTAGCAGCTACTGCTTTCAGACAACCAGGCAACGCCTTTGCTACTGGGTCTAAAACAGCTGAAAAATAAGCAATGGGTCTTTTCATTTTTCCATGCCTTTGCACTAGAACTGAAAATGCACATCCATCTCTCTCACTACAATACAGCTCAAATTATTTTTCATAATCAGGCATTCCCAGCGCCGGTGCTTCACACAACTTCGCTTTTAGTTCTTTGAAAGCTTTCATTTCTTCCTCATTTAATTCAAACGGATCTTTTACATCTCTTTTTGTCAATCGCTGTAAAGGTTTTGCAATCAATGAAAATCCACTTATCCACTGTCGGCAATATCCAACCATTCAAAGGAACATTCTCACCTCTCTCTGTGTCATTGGAGCTCTCATTCCTCGAATAATCTTTATTCTTTCTGTTGTTAGTTTTCGCAATCCTTTTTCAATCTTATGACCTAAGTATTGTACTTCCTGTTGACAAAATTGCAATTTTGATGGAGACACTTTGTGCCCTCCTTCTGCCAAGTGATTCAATAAAGCAATTGTGTCGGTAACACATGCTTCTTTGGTCCTTGATGCCACTAACAGGTCATCAATATATTGGACCATTACAGATTTCTCAGGCATTTTTAAATCTTCCAATGATTTCTTTAGAATCTGATTAAAGATTGAGGGACTTTCTGTATACCCTTGAGGAATTCAGCACCATGCCAAAATACGCTCTCCAAACCGAAACGCAAATAATGGCTGGCTATCTGGATGTAATGGAATAGAGAAAAATGCATGGCACAAATCAATTACTGTGTACCATTCTGCATCATGTGGAATCTGATACAGGATCACAGCAGGGTTTGGCACAATTGGACAACAAGGAATAACAATTTTATTTATTTTCCTCAAGTCTTGCACTATCCTATATGTTCCATTCGGCTTTTTCAAACCCATTATAGGTGAATTACATGGGCTACTCATTATTTCTTTCAAAATTCCCTGTTCAATCATTTTGTTAACTACGGGTGTTATTCCTTCAATAATTTCTGGCGTTAGTTTGTATTGTGGAGTATTTGGGAAATTTGTCCCTTCTCTTACAGTGATTTTTACAGGGTCTACTCCTCTCATTAACCCAATGTCTTCGCCTGTGAAATCCCATACATCAGATCTGACTGTCTCTTTTAATTCAATTGGGATTTTCTCCACGTCAAACACAGGAAACATATCATTTACTCCTGCCTCTAATTCTGCCATTGTCATTTTATACAGAACATCTTCATCTGGTGTCTGAAATGCAATACCATCCGGGGTACAATAGATGGTGCAGTTCATTTTACAAAGCAGATCGCGTCCTACCAAGTTTACAGGACTGCAATCACACACCACAAACCGATGCATTTCACTGAATGGTCCAACTTTCACCTCTACTGGTTTGGTTTCAAACCTCTGCTGGTTTGAAACACCCACAACTTGGATATATTCTCCTGAGAGAGGAAGGTTTGGAATTTCTACTGATCTAACAGTAGAACGGGTAGCTCCAGTGTCCACAAGGAATGTAACATTTATACCATTCACTTCTCCATCCACAAATGGACCTGACTGATCTACCTCTAGAGTTGCGCCAAGCACGCACTCTTCCTCCTCTCTTAGGCACCGTCATAAACTTTCATCCGATTAATTTCCATCCTGCCGTAACCAATACTGCGATATTGCAGCTGCGCGCGGCAATTGTGTTACCTGCTCTCCTCTGTAGAATCCTGTTTCTGCACTGTATCTCTGGGGGTTTACACTCTTGGGAAGAGGTGGTTGTGGCACCTGACTCTGTTGAGTAACTACCTGCGGTTGCTGCAGCTGTTGGTAACTCACCTCATTCTGCACCTGTGGATTCAATGATTGATTTTCCATATTAGCTTTTGGAGGAAATTTACACTTGTTTCTCCAATGCCCTAATTTTCCGCAATTGTGACAGGGCCATTTCTTTTTGGCCTCTTCTATACTCATTTGACCTTTTCCTTTACCTATATTTGGTTTGGATTTAGTCTGTCCTGCCTCGCCAGTCTGATGATTCATTTGAGCTTCTTGTTTTTCTGCAACCTTTACTTGTGCCCACATCGCCTTTTCTTTTAATTTACGTTGTCTACACTCAATGTCATCACTACAGTATTTAGCATACCTTAGTACTTCATCTACAGTGCTATTTTGCCAGCACAACATGTGTTGCTTAATCATTTCACTTATCTCTGGTTTCAATCCATAGACAAATCTATATACAAAATGACTCATGTCCTATTCACTCAAAGTCTCATAACCACTATACTGTTTGAAAACCAATAATAGCCTTTCATAGTATGCATGTACAGCTTCTTTACTCTCTTGTGTTGTTCTATCAATGTTCACCCAATCTGTTTCTTTTGGTGGGATTTTATTTTTCAAAAACGTGATAACCTGATCATACTTTCTCATCACTTCTGGACCTGTCGCTCCAGTTTTTGCATCTCTAGGATATTCTTCTGTTGGCCAATCAATCGTAATCTTACATTCTGTCCATAAATCTGCTGGTACTACAATATCAAACAATCCATCTAGATCTACCCACAACACCTTCGAAACCTTTACAAATCTTTCCACTTGTCTATACCATTCAACAGGTTTCTCTCTCAATTTTGGAAAATCATTCGTAAATGACAATATATCTTGTCTAGACCATGGGACATGCACATAACTTCCTCCTGGAGTTTCTCTCATTGGACATTCCATCACTATTGGTTCCTTTTCTTTCACCGTAAAAGCCAAAGATGCTTTATCTGTCATTCCCTCTTTTCTCTTCATCCATCTGCTCCTCCATCTGTCCACATCTCCCCATTTTCTCAATAACACAATCAGTTCTTTTATCTGTGTTAATCGTCCTGATGTGTTCAGATTTTCTATATCCTTTTCACAAAAATCTACTCTATACGGTTTCTGCAAACTTCTGATTTTTCCAAATTCTACTCCTAGTTCACTCGCTGTCTCTTCCAACTTTTCATGCAAATTTCTAGCTCTCCAAGTAATGCTTTTGCATAAAAACATAATCTCTTCGTCCTGATACGATTTCAATTTTTCTATACCAATAGTCCCTAAAATCAACTCCTCCATGTCTATTTTTAATCTGATTACATCCAACGGTTGTGGTTCTGCATCTTTCTTCTGCAAATTCCTCATCCATTCATTTAATTCTTCTGGAGTCGGACCTACAGGGGTACTATTTATTTCTATCCAATTTGTGCTTCTCTCTGGGGTCTCAGTTGCTGACTCAGTTCCCATAGGAATCCTTCTTATCTCACTCTCATTTACCGTCAAGTTAGTAGGTGGACTCGATCTATACGAGTTAACCAAATCTCTCGTCTCTCTTGTTTCTGTAATTATCCCTTCTCTCATTCTTTGCATATTCGAGTTCATTGGGATGGTCAAGGAATGCTCATCTTTTCTTTGGTTTTCAAATACAGGTATTACTGGTCCTATTGTCACTGGCACAGTCACAGCTTCCATGTTCATAGTTTATTCCCTTATTTTCTCAGTCAATTCTCTTGTGGTTCTTGCTAATTCAGCTGTATTACCACTGTCAGTCTTTTCATTCTGTGGAATCTCTGATTTTTCATTTAACCTATTTATTTCATAACTTCGTTCAGGGCTTTGATTCCTCCCAGTTTCCATTGGCGGTGCATTTGGCGTCACCACTGCAGAATTCTGTTGATATGGAGGTGGTTTTCTATTTAAAATATCTTCCAGCAATTCATCTTCTGTCTCACTACCTCCATACCCATACCTTTCTGTTGCTATGTGCTTCTTTTTCTCGGTACACTTTCTCCCTGTAACTTCCTCAACTGTTACGGCTGGAAACAAACCATCCGTCATATTAGCATATCTCCATCGTCTCATCCTATCTTCATGATTCACTCCCCAAACTCTTCCGTGAACTAAACTATAATTCTATGCACCTCTGTGTCTTTCTCTTTCATACATCTCATCTTCCCATTCACCTAACGCTTCAAACTGTGTCGGCCTAGGTCTTGGCTCAAGTTTCATCATTTTCTCTCTCAAATTCCGAAGTACAGCTGTGCTAAATGGACCGTTTTCTGGAAATGCCAATACTCCATCATTCTGAGTATATTTTGTTCAATTCTCCAACCAAATACAAGTATGATAACCATATTTCAACATCATGTGAGAAGCTGGCGTTTTCGGCGGAGGAATTACTTGTCCTTCCCTAGTCACTACCTTTTTGTCCTTCTTGAAAAAGTTCTTAATTTTCGCCACCCATGACGGTTTCTCTCTACAGTACTCATAATAAGCCATTTTTCACGATTCTTTCTTTTCGACAAACTCACAACTCTGTTCTGTCTACTGTGTGCTATTCGGACCTATCCCAGCGCGTCTCACACCAACGCACCAATCCGAGAGCTTCTTCGTCACTCTCAACTGGCCAATACCAGCGCGTCTTAGTCAACGTCAGTTCTACTCCTGACCCCTCCTTTACAAAATTTATCGGCAGCTTTTTCTGGACTGAATCTTATTAGTTACAACATAAGCAGTCCAGATTTATTATGTATAATGTTGCAACAATGATGGTCACAATTTGCTGTGTCCTTTGTCTCTCAATACTGAACTCTCCTCCTTTCTCACGGATACGAGCTAAGTCTTTCTTGGCACCCTCTTCACAATAGGTCATGGTAACCTTGACACTTCTCACTCCGGGTACAAGCCGCACCCACGTGGTTTAGCTTCATCATTTCTTTCGCTTGGAGGCCATCTTTGATTTCTGGTATGACCTCTTTTATGTCGGCAGCCATTTTCGCAGCCTGGCCTAGCAGGCCCAAACGAACTATCATAAAAACAAACACAATCGTAATTAAAATAAGGAAAATAAGCCTTTGTTTACCACCCGTCATTCTAAGAACCCGTGTTAGGTGTTACCTAGCAAAAGCGACTTTTAAAGCCATTTTACTTACCATCCATGTTCTTTGCCACAATATAATTTACACTACACAGCACAAATCATGCAATTTTACTCTGATTAGTACGCAAATCACGTTCTTAATATTAGAATACTTCACAATGGTAAATAAATTTGATTTTCGCACAAATAGGGCAATTACCATTTATGTAAATGTTTATTAAGGTGCGTTTTGTTGGTTAATTCATCAAACAATTAGTATCATTAGTTTATTATTCTTATCAAGGGGGTTCCAAAATGTATTTCGTTTACCTTGCTCCATCAGCCGCATGATGGCACTGTTTGTCAAATTTAGAGATGAGCACAGCAAAAGTTATTTATTAATTCAATATAAATTAAAAAATTACAAATACCTGCTGTCCAAGCCATTCATATAGCATTGGGGCCTGGAATAGTCTGAATTGTCACACTTGTAGGAGTGTGATGGTTAGTAGTTGTGTAGGTACTGTCACTGGCAGCGCTGGCAGGGGCAATGGGTACTGCAAGCTGTGGTGGCCTCCTGATGAGGGCCCTGGCACCTATTTTTGTTTTATACAAATTAAGCACTGACTGTAACAAAACAAAAAACACAGCACTTAGCAACCATCTGCTGACCATAACCAGCAGAACATGACCATAACTACACCAAAAGAGAAACTGATAACAATGGGCAACCACCGGCCAACTAGAACTGGCATAACAATAGCCACAACTATATTCATTTTGAACCTTGCAATAACAATAAACAGCCATCTAACCAAAACATCACAGCCTAAACCCTGACTTTAGCCAAACACCAAAAGTAAGTGTCCATGCCAGCCATCCATCAGCCTGAACCACCACTACCAATACTCAAAATTACATCATCAGGCACCCACTGGCGAACCAGAACCAGCGTAAATATTAGCAAAACTAATCCAAAACAACCACTGGCCAACTAGAACCAGGGCAATCATGTCTGAATCTATAGCAGGACAGACACTAACAACACTGGTAACAAATGACCAAGCACCACAACATCACGGTAACTATACCTAAATGGAAAATGAGAAAACTGTGTAGGTAACCACCAAGTAAAGCCTCTTCAACCATCATCATCATACCTATACTAAAACATAAACTGCCAACATCGAGCAATCATCAACCCACCAGAGTTCTCTTAACCTTGACACAAATTATACCAAAACACAAACTGGCAGGGACTCTCACAACAACCGGACAACTAGAACCGCCACTGACAGCACTAGGAAGACAATCAGTCAAACAACTAGAACCTCCACTACTATGAACAGAACACAAACTCCAAGCCCGGTGAAACCATCCAATAACCAGAACCCCTGAACAATATAACACAAATGGATAACCCTATGCTATTACTTACTAACCACACCAGGCACTAACTACTGTGCTTATACCCATTTCAAGCCCGAACGTTGGGGCAGTCCTTCAGGGAGGCAGTCCGCATACTCCAAATACTAATCGTCCTCAAAGAAGTGAAGGCCCACCTGTTGAACAGGCCTTCAACACCACCTAGGGATCCCTTAAGGCTCTAGAAACGCATCATCCACCCACAAGAGGCTATAACTCCCCACCGCGTATACACCACTACATTCCACATCTCATAGGGCTGAATCCATCCTCTGACTGATAGACTGCCTCCTGCCAAAATGTGATCTTGGTAGCCATCTTTGCTTCCTGTCAAACTGTGACCTTGGCAGCCATCTTTGACTCCTGCCGAACTGTCATCTGGGCAGCCATTTTCCTTCCACAAGGTATCTATACAGCTCTGTGACACCACTCACCGATATAAAGCACTAGTTATAAACTAGATAGATGAATAAACACTTCCCTGCAATGGTCCTGGAGAGGGTGATGAGGAGAAGCAGAGAAATTGGGTGAAGCAAAGAAAGAGGGAGAGGATGGAGTAGGTTGGGGCGGGGAGGAGAGTGGGAGGGAAGGCGGAGGACAGTGTTCCATCAGACTAGTGGAACAGCACAATTCATTTAGCACAATAAAAATAAAAGCTGGCACGTGAGCCGGGGAAGATGAGATCGATGGACAGAGATCATCTGCTGCATTATTCATGGATCCGAGATTGTGCTCTGGAGACCGCAGGTCGCGGCTAAAAGGCCCACAGAGTGTCGGGCGCAGGGGACTGTGCACGATGTACCAGGCAGGCATGGCACAGGAAGCCCAACACAGACCGTTATCACAAGGAACTGGTCCCAAGGCGCACCAGCCTGGCACGGCACAGGCAGCCCGACGCAGACCCTAATCAGGAAGTGCTGGCCCGCATCATATGTACTGTGCAAGGCACACCAGTTAGGCACTGCGCGGGAGTCCAACACAGACCCTTTCATATGGTCATTTTCACCCAAGAGTGGTGCATATCACAGTGAACTGTGCATAACGAGCCAGTCACAGGGGCCACAGAGAGAGGACTGGTCCGTACGGTAGAAGACCGGTGCAGACAGGAACGTTCACAACCCCTCAAGGCGCGAACAGGTGACGTCGATCAGCCAGCAATCTCGGACACCTGGGCGACGGTGTGCACGTACAGGAACAGCCCTAAGCTGCCCCACACCTGCTCTTTCACTTCATGCCCTCACAGAGGGAGCTGAATTCCGAGGCACGCGCCCAATACCAGCAACTGCCTCGAGGACGGACTGGCCATTGTTCCAACTAGGATAGCATGAGCACGTGGCGAAGTGCGCGCGAGGGCCACCCAGCTCCAGAGGGGGGAAAGAAACTGGGGATTTACATTTCATGAAGCAGTAGCTCGGTGTGAGTTAGAGAAGATTCTTTTGGGCCAGGTAGTTATGCAGCCCCGTCACAAACACGCAAGAAAAGCTCAGGTATTCAATATGAATGGAAGTACGTACTGCCAAATGTGTTTGTCCTGGATACAATCCCTGCGGAATGGAAGTTCGCACAACTCAATCACAGCATTACTTTAGAAGTGATTTACTAAGAGGGCGGGATAGCTCAGTGAGCTGGACGGTTACTCCTGACAAAATGCCGTGTTCGGAAGGTCACGTGTAAATCCTGGCAGGGCAGGCACGGCGTTGAATCATTACGAGCAATAAACTGACTACCGTAAAATAGGTAATAATAGCTGTTGTTTATAGCGCTTGGAAATGGCAGCAGTGTGGTACGTAGGGCTATCAAAAACATTTTTTTATTAAGTGCATACAGAGCTCTTTACTTCAAGCATGCGAATTATATTGCATGTGAAGTCATCAGAAAGCCTTGTTGCAAGCTAGTGGTGCAATGATATGAACTATTGTAAGAATGACAGGAGAGCTGCAAAGAAGGCGACGTCAGCCCTTTCATTCTGAACTACAGAAGAGGGACAATGCACTGCCCCTTAGTTATCACTCCAGGGACCGCATAGTGCTTTTATATATTATGAAAAGAACATTTATTGCCCTCGCCAGTAGATGTTATAAACTCTGTTCAAACAGATTTAAAAATGGAGTTGCTGGTAAGGTGGTGTTACTCATCAATGGACCAATGTACATGAATTCATCACCACCCAAAATGAAAAGATAAAAATAATATTTTCTATGTGGCATATGCGAAGGACCAATGATGTATGTTCCACTTCTGCCACCATCACAAGAAATCCTAATGCAGCAGGGGAGCTGCTGCTGTTGGCAATAATATTACAGTCAATAAATTATCAAAGACTGAAGGACTAGAGGGGCCAGGCTAGCTGCACTCACAAAGGTGATAGGGCAACCACCCACTGGACTAAGAGGGTCACTAGGTCATGAAGGGGCAAGGCCCTTTAGGTACCAAGCTGTGTGGCTGCAAATGTGTGGGGCTTGTAGTGACCCACTGTACTGGAAGTGTTTTATGGGAATAAAGGCAGGGGTACAATTAGACCTACTCCATTCAATCTAGGCTCCAAATATCTAACTGACCTGATCAACACCTGCTAATGTGAGGTGAGCGACAACTTTCAGTAACCACTTACCTTATGACTAAGGCTTCCAGTTGTCCGTGTTTCCTGATTTTTACAGCTAAAAACAGACAGAAAACAATGTGTTTCCTGTCTGTATTTATTTTTAAAAGCAGAAAAATATGGAAAACTGTGCTTCTTGTGGGTGACTTTCCATGCTATCTTTCGTGATTTCCAGGACAACAGCTGAGCAGATAGACAGAATGGGAAGTTAAAAAAAAACACATTGAAATTTCCCTAAATAAAGGCATATGTTAACATATATTTGTATTTTAATGCTGATATTTACCTGTGGGTGTAGTGTTTTGCTATATTTGGCTGTTTAATTTGCTAAAACATGCAAGGCAGAAAAGTACAAATGCATATTTATCTGTAAAAAAAAAATGTGGAAATCTACCATTTCACAACTTCATTTATTCTCAAAACACAAAATAAATATGGATAAATACCAATAAGGTGGCCAAAAAATAAATATGGATAAATACAGACAGAAATGTAAAAAAAAAAAACATAATACTGGGAGCCCTACAACTACCTGCAAGTCACATCGACATTCAGCTGTATGTCAGTAAATCAAGTACAAAAATATCCTGGGGCCAAAATATCGATTCTCAAATATGGTGAAGAGAAGCACATATGGGTAAGTATAGATTTACTATACTTAACTTAACGTCACATATATATGCACCATGACGATATATATCTGTAGTCCATATTCTGATGGAATACTTCGACATCCTGGAGGGACACACCATGAAACTGTTGCTCCAGGCTGCCACCCTTTGCAGCCGGAGACCTGCTCTTGCTTCGTCTTCCAAGAGTGGGGATTCCTATCATTGTCACCCACCAGAGAAACACAGTGTGAGACTTGGTTCATGGTGGCCCAGGGCAGCCAGAGGCTACTGGTCCCCAAATGTCATAACTGCGGTCATGTCGTACTGGAGCCACAACACTACTGCATCCTAAGCTGAAAGGCCAAGGGTTCTGGTTTAGCACTTAGTTCTCAGTGGTAACGAGGCAGAGCAGTCCAAGGCTTACTCAAGAAGCTGAGACACTCAGAATACGGTAGGGCACTTAAATATTCCTTAATAACTGATCGTCCAGTCAGTGCTTTACTTAATGAAAAAAGCACTTTAATGCACACTTAAAAAAATATACTGTACACAAAACAATAATCAGAAAAGAAACCAAAAGTCTCTAGCTCCTTCCAGGCCAGAGATGAGACCCCAAACAGTATTACAGCGATCCCACACTAAGTGCCATAAACAGATTTAACAAGGATGCCTACAGCTAATTTAATTCAATGGAAGGTTTCACAAAGCTCTGGTTTGCGGCTTTGGAACACTAGAGACAGGAACAGTCCTTGCTAAGGGATCAGGTAAACAGTAGCACCAAGTCTTAGTCTCTTCATGCAACACTTTGAAGCCAAGAGATCATGTTGTTACACTTCAAAGGGGGAATGCCTTAGTCTGCTTGCACTGCTGTGAAGATAGCATCAAATGCTGGTACTGGCATGTTAAGGGGTTTAGGCAGACTTGCCATAAAACCTGTCCAGATCCTCAGGTGTGCTCCCAGACCCCCACTGAAGGAAAAGGAATGAAGTGGCCAATTGGTCCAGGCAGACAGAAGCGGATTTTTTCAAAAGGGGTATGAAAGGGTTTTCTAGTGCCCTCTGGGAGAAGGTACCGGGCATCCTAGAGTGGGGTAAAGTCCACTGGAGACATTCTAGCCACGGGGCCAGTCAGTTGGAGCTAATACCTGGTTCTGTGGCAGTACACCAGAATACCTAATACCACAAAAGTTCAGGGACCTGTACCATAGGAACCACCAGCAGTAGTCACAAAATTCTAATGCCAGGGGTGCCCACAGGCCACCAGGTCCTGATAACTAGCTCCAAGCTACCAGTAACAAGGGTGGAAACAATGGTGTAAGTCCTGGGGGTACAAATGCTAATATTTACACACTTCACACACTTTTAAACATTATTTCGGCTGTAAGCCATAAAAGCACATGGAATAAAACATACATACAAGATTTGACATTTACAGTATAAATGTGCAAAATTCAATACAATAATATAACCAATGAAGCAGCCTATGACTCCTTGCTATGAAGCGGGCTCCTACAGTGTAAGGATTTAATGAAATTTGTCTGGGGGTGCCTGATACCTTCCTATTTACAGAACCACTTGGCATAGAAGGACACTGTCAATAACAATAGGCTAGGGACTACCTCCTCTAGCTACCTCTCCAAATCTTCAGGCCAAGTGTTGAAGTTATAGCTGTTGGAGGGAACAACAGTGCACATTACAGCTACATGCTGCACATAGTTGGTATGGTCAGGGACAAAGTAGGTACGGTCTGACGACAGCAACAGGCAGTGGCTCTTCCCATTGCCCTGATGATGATGTGCAGATGACAAAGGTGAGTTCTTGAGCAACTGGTTGGGGCAACCTCTTATCCTGAAGCAGGTGTAGACCAAGGATGCTCCTAAAAGTTCTCTCAGTCAGAATGTTATGTTCCATATAGGTACCCTAATATAGGCTCAGGTAGTCACCTAACCTCTCACCTATATTCTCCCCTACCATTACACTACATAACGGTTCTTAGTACTGACCTTTTACCTAGTTACAGTAATGTCCAAAGATGACATGGGGTTTTCTCCGAAAAGCTTAAGCCTCATTCATTATGCATGAGGATTCTTGGAATCACAGCAGGACAGCAGGCCTACCATCTCCTGCATAATAACTATGTATAAGGGTCATTCCTTTCGTCATCCTAGTCCGACATGACACAGCAAGGTATATCCCCAGGGGGTACCACTTTGGGTATATATACACCATATCTTGCTGAGGTAGTCAGAGGAGAAAAGGACTTCCATGCTGACACACTGGTTCCTGCATGCAGACACTCCAGCTCGCAGTGGTCTGACATCCCTTGCGGGGTGTCCATCTCGAGACCAAGACGGGGTCCCACAGTCTCTCACTTCAAGTAATGGGGTTGACTTTATCCTAGAGGGATTCTTGGCTTTACACCCACATACATGCTAGGTACACTTAGGTACATCTAGTTAGGGTTGCATCGTAGGAGTACGCATTTACTACTGTCATGTATTTTATATAATTGCCTGTATCCATTGTTTTAGCACTATGGTAGAAATCTACCATCCTTTTACTTTGTTGGTGCTTATAATCATTTATATCTGTTACTGTCTAATGGTTGTTTCAGCGCACCTATTTTAAACTAGAATGACGCTGGTTCAATAAATACTTATTGGAAAACGTCCCCACCGTTTATTCTGTGTATCTCTCTGAGACGAAGTGAGCACGAGTGACTGAGCGAAAAGTAATATACTGTTTCCACGATCTTGAGGGATCAGGGTTGTCATGTTCGATAGTTACCAATAACTATTCTCTCCTTGGTAAGAGGGGTTTCTAGTGGCACTGTGAGCTAGCTGGTATACAGGCTAACATACTCAGTAGGGGTGTCTAGAATCAGTCTGACACCAATCCTATAGTGTATGTTGTCTAAATGGGCAGATCTTATATATATTTATAGGAACTACACAACAAGATTAGATCTGGACTTTGCAGTCAGGCAGGTACTTCTCCTGAAAGTTGCAATTCAGCATTTTCTCCACAAGAAGACAGGGTTAACTCCTGACAGGTTGGCCACAGTAGAGCTTCTCTCAATATCTTGGCCCACAGTTAGTCCTAATCTGGAAGGGCGATAGCAGCCAGGAAAATTCTATGCCTGACTCACAGTCCGTCTCAGCTACACTGATGTGCAGCTCTTCCTCCTGGTGATGAGATATTGTGTAATAAGGTACTAGTTAAGAGAACCAGTATTTATGCCTCTTATAGCATATAGCTCCAATCAAGTCTACTTTAGAGTCCTGCCTATCTTCAATTCTAGCCTGTTAATGAATCCAGCGGAGTTTGGATTCCTGTTGCGGTATACCAGTCCTCTGTGCATTGTTTTAGGACTCTGATTTCTTGACCTAAGTTTTGTAGGTGTCCCCCAACTCTGCCCTTCAGTAACTACTGCATTTCAGACATGTGAGCTGAAAGAACTTAAGCTAGTTCAGCAATCGCTTGGATCAAGTTCATAAGGAAGTCGTCACCTTTGAACCCCCATCCTCATGACAGTATCAAACCTACCCTAATTCAACAAGTTCAGGAGACCAGTACAAGAACCTGTGCCTTCTTTGCTTTCTAATTTGTTCAGACAGAAACATCACCAAAATTAAGTTGGCTATTGCCTATTGTGGCCCATCGTCCTCCCTACTAGACACCTCTCCAGCTACTGTAGAGAAGGCATGCATGGATTCTCTGATATCATGGACATCATAAATATACGTTGCTTTGAGGACTATTGTGGTTATAGTGTTTGGCAGCTGGCACGCCATCTCGTCAGGCTGGCTGAAGTCCTAATATTCATCAACTTGGCGGATGACCGCCCACCATATTTAGAGATCTCTGCCTACTTGGCCAAGATCTCTGTGCCTTAAGACGAGCCACTGAAATGGCAGCTCCTCTGAATGCACTGTAAGCTTTCTGGGCTGCCATCATATTTCATGCAGCTGCTCAGCAAACTATTTTGTTTTTCAAAAACAAACCCTCAAGGAGGGAGCTTGTTTTTGAAAAACAAAAAACGAATGGCCCCGATACCCTCCCTGCCATGGTGTGGTGGTCATTTTTAAATCTCGCCTGCCAACAGCGCATGCGCTGTCGCTGCAAGGGGTATTGCTTGCTATAAAGGGCTTAGAGCCCACCCATTGCTTACCATTTGTTGGCATCATTGTCACTCTTCTTTCCTGTCTCCTAATTGGCCAACGTGTGCCGAGCGTCACTTCCTTTTCTTTCCGTGGAGCATGGACCAATAATAGGTTGATTCATCAAAATTTGTGTCCGTACGCTGCTCACCCGGTAACTGAGGTACTATTTCTTCTTGCCTGCGGTACTTCTTACCTTCCCACCCCCCCACCCCACCTCAATGTCTGAAAGAGTCTTCAATGAGCTCCCTGATTTTCAGCTCTGGAATATCTTTGATTTAAACCTCTGACAGTCTGTTCTATTCGCCTCTCCTTAAAACAAGGTGATTGTTACTCACTATCATTCATTATCATGATTGAGTACTGAGCACGTCTGCTACTCTTGTTTGGAAAAGGGTTTGAACATTTGCTGCTCCACAACACTACGGCCACTTGGCTCCATCTCCTTTATCCTCTACCAGTATGATATATGTTGCTGCCTAGCTTTCCCGGTCTAAAACACATTTATTTGCAAGCAACCCAGTTCTCGCAGAAGGATTGTACATACTAACAAGCTCCCGCATAAGATCAAAGGCATCAGATGTTTACCTAGATCACAGGTCAAAATAATTGATAACATATAGTAATATAGTTACAATTTTCTAGCACAAGGCTTTGAAGCACCATAGGGCAATTCCTTGGTAACTTGGTCAACTTTCCTTACCATATAATGCCACGCCACTCCACATCACATAATTCCATTCTACTCCATGCCACACAATGCAAGTCTACTCCATGCCACACAATGCCACTCTACTCCATTCTATGCCACACAATACCACTCCATGCCACAAAATGCAACTCCACGTCACACAAAGTCACTTAAATCCACTCCACAAGTCACAATGCCACTCCACTTCATGCAGTACTGCTCCACTCCACACAATGCCACTCAACTTCAATCCACGCCACATAATACCACTGCGCGAGATAGTATCACAGTAATATACACATTGACTCATGACGCATCACATAATATCGCAGTGAAAAACACATTGACTCGTGACAAGACTAGTTCAGGGAGGGGGGATAGAGGAGGGAGTCTGGAGAGGAGGGAGGAGAGTGATGTAGAAGTCTTAATGTCAATGTGTCTGTGTGCTGCTGTGGACAGGCTTCTGCAATTGGACGGTAGCTATCCATTTGGGAGAGATCGGTGAGGAAGAGGTCTTGAGTTGCCTTTTGAAATTGAAATAGGAGGGGGTATTCCTGATATGGACTGAGATGGAGTTCCAGATTTTGGGCGCATTTCCTGAGAAGGATCGAGATGCAGTTTTATGTTTGCGAGTTTTCGGAGGGATGAGGAGTAGAGTGTTGGTACTTCTGAGACTCCTTGTCTGACCGGCCTTCTGAAGTTTGGAGGCCAGGTAGGCGGGTTTCCCTGTGTGCAGAGCTTTATGAGTGAGGCAGGCCGTTCTGAAGTTGGCACGCATTTCGATTGGGAGCCATTTTAGCTCTCTGAGTGCGGGCGAGATGTGTTCATATTTCTTTACTCCGGTGACCATTCTGGCAGCTGCGTTCAGAGTTGAACTGAGGGGAGCTAGGTGAGATTTTGCTGATCCATTGAGGGTTGCATTCCCGTAGTCCAGCCTGGACAACACCAGGGATTGAGTAGCTTGTTTGAGGTCGTTAGGAGGGATGAAGGGTTTTATTTTGTTGAGTAGTTTAAGGTTGAGGAAGGCGCTCTTTGCAGTGTTTTTGATGTGTTTGACCATGTCTAATTTTGGGTCCAGAGTGATTCCCAGTGATTTTACAGAGTCGGCCACGGTGAGGTTGCAGTTGAGAGCATCAATAGCTTTTAGCCATTGTGTGATTTGGGGGTTCTTCTCCTTGTTGGAAATGAGGAGGATTTCCGCGTTGTCTTGGTTTAGTTTCAGGTGGTTGAGTGATAGCCAGTGTTGGACCTCTCTTAGAGTGTCGTTCAGTCTCTGAATGTCATCAATGGAGGAGGTTTCCAGATAGATCTGGGTATCGTCTGCATAGAGGTGGAAGGGAATGTTGTTGTTTTTTAGTATGGTGGTGAGGGGTTCCATATAGATGTTGAAAAGTTGCGGGGAGAGAACTGATCCTTGGGGGACACCCCAGCTAACGGGGAGTAGGTCAGACGAGAAGTTTTTGATTTTTATTCTTTGGGTGCAGTTCTGTAGAAAAGAGGTGAACCACTGTAGGAACACCTCTTCTGCTCCTACCCTTTCTTGAAGTACCTTGATGAGTAGTTTGTGGTCCACTGTGTCAAAGGCTGCCGATAGGTCCAGGATTATGAGTAGGCAGCATTGGTCCGTATCGAGTGACTTGTGCATATCGTCTATTACATTCAGGATCGCTGTCTCGGTGCTACAGCCTTTTCTGAAACCCGATTGGTGAGGGTCTAGAAGGTTGGTGCTGTCCAAGTGGTGAGTAAGTTGGAGGAGAACACATCTTTCCAGGATTTTAGCTAGGAGAGGGAGGTTGGAGACGGGTCTGAAGTTATTAAGATTGTTTGTGTCTGAGCCCGTTTTTTCCAGTAAAGGCGTGACTTGGCCGATTTTGAGACAGTCAGGCATGACTCCGGTACTCAGGGAGCTGTTTATAATGTTGGTCCAGAGCGGGGCTAGGGTGAGTTTGAGATTTTTGGCCAGTTGGGCAGGTATGGGATCCATGACGTGTGATGAGGGTTTGGAGCTGGAAATCATTTTGATGACCTCTGCTTCGGAGATGGGGTTGAAAGATTTCCAGAAGTTTGGGGGGTGCTTGGGTGTGGTATCTTCTGTCCCTGGGGGCGAGTTACTGTAGGGGTGACTGCAGTGATTGTCCAAGTAGAGTTCAATCTTGGTGATTATGTCATTAAAGAAATTAGCAAAGTTATCACACAGGTCTTTGGAGGCCAGACCTGATGACGAGGGGGGCTTGGAAGTTTGTTGCTTAATGATATTGAAGAGTTCTTTGGGCCTGTTTTTTGCGTTGCCTAGGGCATTACAAAAGAAGTACGTTTTTCATTCTTTATGTGTTTTTTGTATTTCCTGCGTACTGATTTGAGTCGATCTAGTAGGATTGTGGACGTGTTGTTCCGCCAGAGTCTTTCTGCAGCTCTTAGTTGTCGTCTTTCGGAGTTTATATCTGTGTTGAACCACGATCTAGATGGAATGTTCCTGACTCTTTTTAGTTTTAAGGGGGCTATTTGGTCCAGAAAAGGTCATCGTAGTGTTGTAGTGAGAGGTGAGTTCTGTTGTCGAGAGGTCGCCTGTGGGGATGGGGAGGAGAGAGCTTACTCTTTCCTCCAGGTCAGCAAGGGGAATCTGACTTAGATTTCTTGCCCAGCGGGGGGGGGGGTCCTGCTTACGGGGCTGGCATTGGATCGTTTGGTTGATGTGGAATAGAATGATATGATATGGTGGTCAGACCAGTCAACAGGCAGGGTGTGGTCAATCAAGACTATGTCTGCTTGAGCAATGATGGCATCCAGGATTGAGCCTCTTTTATGGGTTGCCTCTGTGCAGTGTTGGGTAAGGTTGTTGTTGAGTAGAAGTTCGTTTAGGGTTTTGATCATTGAGTTGTTTTCCTCTTTCCAGTGTAGGTTGAGGTCACCTAGGATTATGTTGTTGGAGTCTCGGAGCGAGCAGTGAGTTATCAGGTCAGACAGGTGTTCTCCGAATGAGGAGGTGTTGCCTGGCAGATGGTAGAGGAGATAGCAAAGTAGTGTTTTATTGTCGCTCGTCTTAATGGTGGCAGTTAGACATTCAAATGAGTTGTATTTGAAGGCGTTGGTTTCCGTCACGGAGATGTTGTCCTTGTGTATGATTGCTATACCCCCTCCTCGCTGGTTTTTTCTGTCTTTGTTGATGATTGCGAAGCCCGGGGGCACAAGCATGTCAATAATTGGGGAAGAGAACTCATTTAGCCATGTTTCGGTGATGAACATGATGTCTATGTCGTGGGTGAGGATGGTTTCTGCCAGTTCTGTAGCATGTTTGGTGGCCGATCTGCAGTTAATGAGCATGCAGTTGGTGGTAGTCCCCTCGTTTTTGAGTTTCTTCTTTATGGGGGCCCTGGGGATATTAGTGAGGAAGGCTGGGGGTCTTGAGGGTCTGGGGGGGAGTGGTCTCTTCCAAATCCAGTGATAACCTGGATCTTGGAGCTAGGGGTGACAGTAGTGGATGTGTCGTACGAGGTGGCAAGATCCATCACTTCACTCGTGGACATTGCGGCTCTTGTTCTTTTGGGTCTCTGAGCCTGGTTCAAGAGGGGGGTTGTGATCCAGCTGAGCCGTTGAGTCGTGGGAGGCCTTGAGAGATTAGTGTTGGTAAATGTGGGTGTCCGGTGTAGGTGTTGGCTGGGCTCTCGGGGTGTGGTGAGGTTCAATAGGATTTCGTTGAGGCCCAGAATTACCGTTTCTAGCTGGCTTTCCAGCAGGGCAAGTCACTGAGTCGTCTCTAAGGAGGAGGGGGTGGGGGCATCCCGGGAGGGAGAGGGCTTGTCGTTGAGAGATTTGCTTTTGATGTTGGTGTTGTCAATGTTGTCCCTATGGGTAGTCCTGGACATGGGGTGTGGAAGATCACGGCGCGATTCAGGTGGCCGCCTCTTGCGTGTCGGTAGAGGGAGAGCTTTAGGAGTCATTGACTGCGGATTAGGTTCGCTAGTTGTTTGTTGGGAGTGGTAGTTTGAGGATGAAGGGGGTAGGTGTTGGTCGGTAGGGGGTTGGAGAGCTTCATCTGGGACGGGCCTCCGATTGGTTTTGGAAGGGAGGTATGGGATGCCCACAGCTAGCTAAGATCTGTTTCAACAGACTGAGACCAACAATTGCATTTAGAATGATTTCTCTCTCTCCAGCCCAGTTGTGTGATGGGTCCTCTCCAGAGCTTCATTTTTAAAATACATAAGTGCAGGGTCATAATTAAGACTGCCTAGTGCTGGGGCAACCCACGTGTTTAAAGATTGGGAATTACTTTTCACCATAAGACTTCGATCAAGAGCAAGGGGAGAAAGGCAGAAAAGAAAGAAATAAGGAGGAACACAAATTTAGGAAGACAGTGACAAAAGGAGACAGCAGGAATGAAAAAGAACTCACAAGAATGGGAGAAAAAGAACTCAGGGAATGAAGAGGGGAGGAAGAAAGAGTCATAAGGAGGGATCAAGACTAGACAGCCAGGGCATTCAGCAAATCCTGGCATTTAATAGCATCAGTAGGGGGTTCCTAAGAGCAACTTTGGGCCCCTACACTTTTTTCAACAATTAAGCTTTGGAGTTAGAATTAAAAACTGTTCAAGCATAGATGCACAAGGGAAGACTCACATGGCTGGTCCATGGTGACCAAAATGATCTCATTCTCATATATAAACTTCTCTCTCTCTCTCTTTCAAAGCAAGTCTAGGTTAAGTTGGTGGGATTCTCTCCCTCTCCCAACCCTTGACTTGCGGTAGATCGGGAAGGAAGATGGGTGGTGGCTGAAATTTCTGTTAATGATTAGAGGCACTGCATGGCCTCTTTTGACTGGGTAATTTCAGATGATCCTCAGCCATTGTATGAATTGTCTCTTCAATTGGCTACTGGTGGCAGAAGTATAATAATAGGTGGTGATTTTAATATTCCCCAGAATTTAGAGGTAGATATCAGCAGGAGATTAATACCTCAGAGTAAACCTAAGATGGCGAACGCAGTTCATAGGATCAAAGAAGAGCATGGGCTGGTGGATCGCTGGCGAGCTCTTTTTCCACAAACAATACGTTATACTTTCTTCTCCTCTCAGTACTGCTCTGCTTCGAGGATAGATTTTTTTTTATCTCCGAAGAGATGCTGGTCTCTGCTTCCTCAGTTATATCTAACTCTTAATCCAATCACGCAGCTATAAGTATTGATATGGGGCCCGGTAATAAGACCCCTCTGGTTAAGCTGTGGTTTTTTGATAGAGCATTACCTGTGGCCCAATCCTCCCTCACACAAATGAGGGCAGAGCGTCTCTGTTTTTTGACGAAAATCGACACACCTCCTCAACCGATAAAATCTGGTAAACGTGTAACGCTAGCAAGGGCACAGTTTAAGGACTTGTCCCTGAATTTTCAATTAGTATTTATTTATTTATTTTATTTGAAAAGTTTTATATAGCGCTGGCTAGACCCGGAGGTATCAGAGCGCTTTACATGAGGATCAGCGAGTTACAGGTAACAAAATTACATCAGTTACAGGAGCCAAGTCTAGACATAGGAGGAAAACAAGAGATTACACAGAAATGTGAGTTAATAGTGCGTAGCATAGCCAAGACAAACGTCTTGTGGAGAGTGACAGGTAGAGGGGGAATGGTAGACAGGGGTAAGGGATGCAGGTAGGAAACATAACGGGGAGACGAGGAAAACAATGTGACATGTCCGGCTGGGTAGGTGACGGCCAAGGGGTGAACCAGAGCCAAACTCCTCTATAGCTGCATAGGACAGCTCCACCGGGCATCAGCCAAGGTTGCTCGGGTAAAACAGGGGTAAGGAGTGCAGGTAGGAAACACAACGGGGAGACGAGGAAAACAATGTCCGATGTCCGGCTGGGTAGGTGACGGCCGAGGGGTGAACCAGAGCCAAACTCCTCTATAGCTGCATAGGACAGCTCCACAGGGCATCGGCCAACGTTGCTCGGGCACCGAGGTGAGTATATTTGAAAAGTTTTATATAGCGCTGGCTAGACCCGGGGGTATCAGAGCGCTTAACATGAGGAAGGCGTACAGTGGGTTACAGGGTTACATAAGTTACTGGAGCATAAACATAGCATAGAGCACAACCGTGATTTCAAAATTACATCAGTTACTAGTACATTAAATAACAATAGAGAACAAGTTCTAAGGAGCATGGAGGGAGGTGGGGGAAAAGTAAAGGGGTTAGAAAGCAGATCAGGTCTGGCAGACCTGCCATGTAGGAAAGTACTTCACGAGACACCAAAAAGTCAGAGTATGCGAGTCTACAAACCGGTAAGGGTCCAGTGATAGAGCAACATCTAGTACCAGATACCATCATTGCGTCGGGTCAAAAAAGAAAAGGCATGGGTCCGAAACGAGTCACAAGGGTGCCTTACTGTGACCAAAGCAAGAAGTGAGGGGTGTAGAGAATTAATTTGCTCGGGTCCCCAATGAAATAAACTTTAAAAAGAGAGAGCAGGCAAACAATAAGTTGTTTCTTTTGGAGAAGAAAATTATTAGTGCTAGAACTTATGGGCAACAATTGTATGAAGAAGGAGAAGTAAGAGGAAAATTATAGCCTGGCGGGCTAGAGCCCGACCAGTTAAAAATACGGTGGATAAAATTCGGGAGCCACTAACAGGTGCCTTGGTGAGGGAAGCCTCGCTAACTGAGAGGGTATTTTGTCATCACTTTGCAGGTATATATGCAGCTGACCCACCTTTGGATGGGAGAGATATGCGTGCTGTTTTGGATGGTATCACTCTTTCAAAGCTTTTAGATGGTATGGCTTTAAATCTTGTGTGTCCAATATCATCATTAGAAGTAAAGGCTGCAGTCAGACCCTAGTCTAGAGGGAAGGCACCAGGAGAAGATGGATTCCCTGCAAAGTGGTACCAGGCTTTGATTACAGAGATGACAGCCCCTTTGACTGCCTTATTTAATAATATCTTGACGGGTGGTTCTATTCCATCCTCTTTTCAAAAAGGCCTGCTTACCTGATTTCTCAAAAAGGAAAAAGACCCAGAGGATGTAAACTTGTTGCGCCCAATTAAACAGTTGAACTCAGATTATAAAATTCTGACGAAAATCTTAGCAGCAAGGTTGGCGTCAGTTATACCTTTACAATTGGGAAAGACCAATCTGGGTTTATTACTGGCCATTCATTATATTATAAGAAGCAATTGATTATTTCAGCCTTACTAAAACTCCTACAGTGGTCTTGTTTATTGATGCAGAGTAAGCTTTTGAACTTGTGAAATGGGATTATTTGCTTTTAGTAATGAAGGCTATGGGCTTCCCATTCTAGCTCACAAGGTCAATAGCGTCATTGTATCAGGGAGCTTCTATAGCAGTATCCCTTAATGGCAAGGTTTTGGAACCCTTCCAGGTTAAAAGGGGCACCAGGGAGGGTCCTCTTTTTCCCCTTTTTATTGAGACTTCTGCTTGCTGTATTCGTCATAGTGAAGGAGTTAAGTCAGCGGTCCCTGGAATCTTGAAACTTAAACTGTATGCGGATGACCTAGTGGTATATCTTGCATCTGAAAGGGTGATATTCCAAGAACTGTTTAGCATCTTTTCCCAATGTCCACTGCTTTCAGGATACCCAGTGAATAGAATATCTCTAAGACCGAGATTTTGGTTTTTAATAATGATGTTTCCGCTTTGCCTTCAGAAGGTGTATCAGCAAAAATCTATCGGGTATCTGGGTATAAGGGCTTCTGCAAAAATACGAGGATTTGTATGAAATGTAATATTTTTTTCAAAAGCTGAATGGATTGATTACTGCTTTTATATGGGATAAGAGAAGTCCGAGAATTAGTATGGGGAGGCTGTCTTTGCTGAGGGACCAAGGCGGGTTAGCCTTACCAGACTTTAAACTGTATTATTTAGCACCCCATTTGTTGAATTGTGCTAGGTATGCTGTTTTGAACAAGTGCAAAACGTTTGATAATTCTATTCTTTGTGCAATGGCTGAAAAAACTCAATTTTGTCTAGACCTCAACATTCCTTTGGAGAAGAACCCCTTTTCCTGGGCCACAGCACAAGCCAAAGTAGAAAAAACCACTTTCTGACTGCCGTGCTGGTGGTCACATTGTAATAGTGTGGGTGGGACCGCTGACTCATTGTCAGACAGTCTCCTGCCCGATGCGATGGCGGTCTGCGGTCCGACCGACTGCCATTGTAATTAGGGCCTCTGTTTGCACCCTTCCCTTCCCTAACTTCCCTTCGTCACTGTTAACCTTGCCCCTTTCCTACCCCAACTTCAGTCATTGAGCTCTAAGGCATCTCTCAACTCTTGAGAGCTGGGCAACTAGAACCATAAAACTTCTCAGAGTAGCTTGAGGCCCTGTACCAAAACACAGATAGCGCAAAACACAAGTACAGATAACATAACAACCCTAACAGCTACAACTCACTCAGTCATGAAGATATACCAAGAACAACAGCATGCATAAAACCACCTCCTGTAATCTAAATGTATTTGGAAAACTAATAGATAACATACTCATTATTGAACTCCATACCTACATTCTGGAAAACGAACTAGTCAAACCCTTAGCAATCCGGCCCAAGTTCCTGCACAGCCAATGACGTATCATTCTAGTCTTGGACAGTCTTGTACTAATCAGAGACCAAGGTACAGTGGCTGTATTTGATTTCTGCAATTTGTTGGTGACATTCAACACACTGAATGTCCCATCTTTCCCAACACTGTAATAGACAGAATGGGCAAGGATGTCATGAGCTGGACTAATTCCTTCCGCAAGACTCTACACTAAAGTTATCACAGGGGACCACTCAACGGCCGGGCATCTTACATGCTGTGGCCATTAATCCTCTCTTCTGTTCCCACTACCCCTCAAATGGTGAGCTTAGAGTTGATACACTTCAGATGTCTGTATAGGATTTCATCATTCAATGCCTTAGAACTACCTTTGCCCAAAAGATTCCAAAAGTACCAGCATACAAACTACAGCGATCACCTGGAGCACACAGTACATTCATTGGCATCCTCTGAGCGATCTCTTTCCATTAAACACCCAATTAAAAAAGTAAAAGACACAGATTTCCAGCATACGAAACCAAGCTAGCAACTCTCCTTTCTCAAGAAAACATTATCACTGCTTTAATTCCTTAGTCTCATCCGAAATTCAGTAGCAAGTAAACTCAGCAGGCACTGCCAATGCAAACAAGTCTAGCTTTCATTTTAAGTCCTAACTAAAATATTATTAAAAACAAAACAAAAATGGTTGCTTTTCTATACAATGCATATATGCAAATTTAATATGTGTGAGATTGTGTACTTTTGAGATGTAAAATAGTCTCTCATGCATTGAAATGGAAGCACTCTGCAGGAGGCAGAATAATGCACCAGTCAATAGCATGGGCAAAGCCAGAGCCCAATCGATGTATATGTTAAAGAATTTGGTAACAAGAAGCCTTGCAGATGGCTGCATTAAGGCACACTTAAAAACAACCCAGGAGGCCGCTCATTCTCAGGTCTGACTTCACACCTATAGAATGTCCAACTGCTGTGAGCTGCAAGAACAAATAGAAGTACCACTGGAACAAAGCTACACCTGACACAAGCGATCTTGGGTTGCTTGTGTTCCAGTTCAGAGAGGATCTGGCCTGGCAATTCGGACTGGACTGTTTCCATTGGTGCGGGAGATTGATTTGTCTATGGCTGGGTCTAATCTGAGGTGGCATGGTGGGCAAAAGAACAATAGGTTGGAATGCTACCCCGAGCAAGGGTAATCAAGTGAAAAGATGTCAAGGCTGAAAAGGGGAGCATCCCCGGCCCACGAGCAAGGAAATTGGCTGCTCAGAGTTAGATAGGTAAATCTTTCCAAAAGAAGCTGGGGATCGGGGCAGGGAATTGCGTAAAGCTAGGTAACATAAGTTGCTTGATCATTATGGCCAACGCAGAGTGTGCAGTGCAATTAGGACAGTGTGATTATTAGGAGCTGTGACATGAATGAACACGAGGGAGGAAAACATGTGCTGTGAGCCCTATATTTCGAGAAGAGCAATACTGATTGAATTCTGTGGGAGTGGGCAGATGAATGACAGGTCGGATTACACATTATTCTGGTAGCATAACTGATCACTTTATTTAGGAGGTAGAATGCATATTGAGGGAGACCTATTAATGCGCTATTACAATATTCAAGGTTACTCTATACAAGTGTATCAATTAATGACTTGCTTGCAGAGATAGCGGGAGGCTTTCTAATACAAAGCTGTTGGAACCTGTCCAACAGTAGCAAACAAGGGATAAGTAAAAGGCTTCCTTTTGATTGAAGTACATAATGTAAAATAATTTCTGATGTCCTGGAACAAAAATATCACTGTTTGGCAAGTGAAGCGTAACAACTATTTTTTTAGCTAACTGCAATGTAAATAAATGGGGAAAAAATAAACTGTACTCAGGCATCTTCTTCGTCACAGTACTCACAAAATAGAGGATCCCACTTTCCCAACAGGGTAGTAGTTTGCATTTCCCTATGACCATCACAATGGTGAAAGCTGCAATTATGGGTCACTGAGTCTAGGTGCCTCTGTAATGGTGACAGAATCTGGGGGAGGGCGAACAGCAGTGTGCTATAGCAATCCTAGGTCTCGCTAAGTAGGTAGCATCAGTAATGTGCCATTAAGAGATGACTGGATGGAGGAGTTTAGACTCCCCTGGAGGAGCCAGTTCAGGGTTAATATTATATGCATATTGTAAGAAAAGCGGCTTTTTGCAGGTGTACCCCCACTTTTTGCCCCAATTTTGGCTACTAGGTACGGGTGTGATGACTCTAAAAAATGCCCTGAGCCCTGCTTAACAGAGCTCAGTGCATGTGCTCTGACCCTTAAAATGGTGCATGTTTAATTGGCTTGTCCCCAGTTGGCATGGCCTAATTTACTTGTGAGTCCCTGGTATATGGTACCAGTGGTACTCAGTGCATGTAAGTTAGAATGTCCCCTGGGGCTGCAACACTGGTTGTGGCACCCTGAGTGGGACAAGGTAAAACATGGCTCCCAGTCTGCCACTGCAGACTGGAAGACAATTCAAAACTGCTAACTTGACTTTGCCATTTAAGGTAATGACAAAGCCCAAACTTCCTTTTTAATATATGTAAGTCACCCCTAAGGTAGGCCTAACAAGCCCTAAGGTAGGGTGTTGTCTGTTAAATCATGGAACATGTACCTTTACATGTTCCAGAAGTAAAACCCTAAATTATTGTTTTTATTGTGGAAAGGCTAGTAGCCCCATTGGCAAGTACATGGTTACAGGCTGGCATCCCAGGCCTGCTAACTTCTGAATGGGGCTACTAACGTTGGTACTGTAAGGTATCAAAAGAATCAGTGCATTAAATCTGATTTATTAACAAGTACAGAGTTACAGGCTGACAAAATTGAGGGAATGTAGCCTGCCCCAAGAACAAGGATAGCACTGGGGTGGTAGTGTAGCCTTTGAAGAGCACACCTCAGATGAGGCGGTCATAGTGGCTTTCAACTGGGAGAAGCGCCCAGATGGTAAACTGGTGTCCCTGAGGGTAGGAACTTCCACCACCTCAAGGTTAAATGGGATCACCACCACTTTTCTGAGAAAAACAAGTGACAGTCACACCATAGTGGTGAACAGGGTAGCATCCCCAGACCAGTACTTGCCAGAAGAGGTAAGAAAAGTTAGGTTAACCCCAGGGGAGGGCACAAACCGCCCTGTGGCCTTAGTGTCTCTATAGGAAGGGGGTACCAGTAGCTGGCATAGGGTGGTAGCCAGTTCTGACATTCCCCTTGATTGTCTCCTAGGCAATCTAGGGGAGATCAGAGTTTGGCCTGGGTCCAGAGGGGGCAGCTGCCCAGGACACTTCCAGTCCCAAGGACCCTGGAGATCCTATCCCTAAAGTTAGGAGACATACCCCCCAGAAAATAGGTAAGGGTGGTAAAGAAAGGCCACTCTTAGTTAGAGAGCCAGAAGCAACCTACCCCAGTAGGGGAGGACCCCAAGACTGGTCCTGGTGAGGCATCTCCTGACCCCCAAGAATTCTTGGAGAGTCAGGCAACTGCTCAGAGTCAGGGTGCCCTCCCTGAACTGACAGAGGAAAGGGTGGAAGGAGGATGTCTGCCACCAGAGGTGATAACCCCCCACTCTGAAAAGTTGGAGACCCCAACAACTCACAGTAGCCCCTAAGATAGCCCATACACCAGTCAGTGTAGAGCTCTGGTGTGGTTCTGGGCACTGACAGCTGTTAGTAGCCTTTGTTGGGTGCTTGCCTTTGTAGCAGCACTATTCTTGGCATGAGGGTCACACCCCATGATGGGATGTAATGTAGGGCCCCTGGCCCTGCAAGTCATGGTGGGGTTACTCAAGTGTTGGGTGTTGGGTGACCTCTAAGGGTCAGCTAGGTGTTGTCCTAGCTAAGGTAGGACTAGGTGAGGTAGGTACCTCTCAGTCCCAAGTAGAGGGTGGAGAGAAGGGTGGCAGAAACACAGTCCTAGCCAAGGCCCAATTTAGGTTGGGGCCTGTTATAGTGGAGGTAGGTCAGCTCTCCAGAGGCCCTGCAAAGGCCAGCCAGTTTCCCTACATCCTTCCTCACTGAACAGTCAAGGAGACTTACCAAAAATCCGGTTAGGTTCTCCTGGACGTATTAGCTGGGAGGGTTGTGTAAGAAAATAGGCTTTTTGCAGGTTTACCCCCAGTTTTGCCCCAATTTTGACTGCTAGGTACTGGTGTTATGACGCTGAAATTCCCTAAGCCCTGCTAAACAGGACTCAGTGCATGTGCTCTGACCCTTAAAATGGTGCATGTTTAATTGGCTTGTCCTCAATTGGATTAGCCTAATTTACTTGTAAGTCCCTAGTATATAGTACAGGGGTACCCAGGAACTGTAAGTTAGAGTGTTCCCTAGGGACTGCAGCACTTGTTGGGCCAACCTGAGTAAGACAAAGTAAAACACGCCTCCCAGTCTGCCACTGCAGACTGGAAGGGCAGTTTAAAACTGCTAACTCGTCTTTGCCATTTAAGGTAAATGCAAAGCCCAAACGTCCCTTTTTAGGTCTCGCCTGGCGTTAGCAGCGTGCATGCGCTGCTCTCGCCATGCGAGGGCCTTTTGGAATCGATACGGATTCCGATGTGCACGCGGACGGACAGAAGATGTGCACGTGTAGACTGGAGGCTTCACTGGCAGCGTGACACTAGGCACTTTTTTGGGGAGAAAGCGCGATGTAAAGGCGCCGCTCAACAAACTCTGTTGGGCATTCTGCAAGCCCCGCCAAGACCTAGATGTACCTTATTTCCTATTTCCCCCACTGGGATAATATTTTCCAAGTCCTGCTATACAAGCAGCTAACGCTACATCATGGCTTTTGCCCTCTTTTCGTCTATTGTCCCATCTTTCTCTCCTTATGCACTAAAGCGCTTAAAGCAGCTTTAGGAGAGCGCATGCGCTATACAAACAAGAAGCATGTCAACGACATGAGATCACGATCAGCCTTCCTTTTGTTCCATCCTTTTCTCTGTTTCACACGCTCTCGTTATTTCTTTTCTCCTGATCTTGTCAGCGCTTTGAAGCGACTATAGGACTGCATGAACGCTAGACAAGCAACCTTAATGAAAATAATATATTTGTCCCTTATTTCCGCCATTTTCCACTTCTATCTTTGCTGCTCCCTCATTTTCTCTCTCCTGTCATTCCTTAGGGCTGTGAAACGGGTCACGGCAGCAAAAGCGCTACACGGACAGATAACAGAACCAGGTTGCAAACGCCTCTGACTACACGCAGACGCACGAAAAATATTACTGTTCATTGTGTTGTTTTAAGGAAAAGCCTGTGTCCCATAAAAGTTTAATGCATAAAAGAAAACTGGCCGGCACATGTTCTCAGCATGGCGACCCATTGCTTTTCTAAGTGTGTGGAAGGCTGGAGATGCGCAGCGCCACACAGCGCACCGCTGAACTGCACATCTCGCGCTCCCCCACTTTCCTCGCTTAAACATCCCCGTATTTTGCTTTTCTCTGATATTATTGTTTCCATGAGTGCCGCCTCTGGCACAGGCACCGGGAGCCCGGCCTTCCCATAAATCATTTCAAGATAAAAAGGGGTTTAAAGAGATTGAGGGGCTTTATTCCAGAGAGGTCAGGAGGGCGCCGGTGTGAGGAGCTGAGCTGGGATGAATCAGCCGGGGATCACACGATGAGCTCGGTTACACTCCATGGCTGGGATCCAGGGGGCTTACGGTGGACAAGGACAGGCAGGGGTGAATTCCTCCTCGGTTTAAAGCGGTCGTGCCCCTACAGATGCTGGCTGCAGCTCCCAAGCACCGATGCCTTCTGCGGCACACGGCAGGGACTCAGCGCCGAGTCCCTTCCACAGGTGCCCGGACGCCTCTGGCGCGCCGCGCCGGCTGTGGCACCTTTCATGCTATGGAATCACTCTGCTCGGAAGGCAACGGGAGCTGTTTTTCAGCCTGCCAGAAACTCTTGCAAACTCCGTACAACCTTTATCAGTTACAGTACTGTTTCTGGTTATTTATAAAACTATTTTATAATTACAGACGTTTAAATGCACGGCGTGGTTTCGTATGTCAGGATATGGCTGACAAAATTATCATCTCACATAATAGTGTGTCCTAAATATTGCTTACAAAAATATTGTATCCTTTGGTGTCGCTTTTGTCTATGGAATTTAATGGGTGATATGTTTTTTAAACGACATTTAGAACACAACATTTTTGTCAGATGATATGTAGTCCATGATCCTCTGTTACTATACCTAGAGTGTATTATAAGGAAATTGCGAGCCACATCGCTCTCCGTAGCTCTATTAAACATCTTAATCCATGGCCTTCAGCCCACTACAATCCTTAGTGACTTGCAATATTCATGTACCTCATGACAGAGGGCACTATATTCCATATACCACCCCTTCATTAGGATTAAATGGATATATGGGCTATTCTTGCACTCTTTTACTCTAGGTAGAGGTCAACCGGTGGTACTTTCAAAACGAGGATGTGGCGTTACGGCCAGAGCTGCCAGATTTGGAACTGGGGAACCAGGTTCTAGTCTCAGCATTTTGTGATTCTGGACAAATCACTTAGTCTCCCTGTGCCTAAAGGAAATAAACAAGCATTAAAAATGCAAAAGGTCTCGCCTTTCATTAAGTTAAAGCCATTTGCGTTGCTATACAGTACCATTAGCAAAGCAAATGGCTTTAACTTAATCAAAGGCGAGACCTATTGCATTTTCAATGCTTGTTAATATATATAAATCAAAGCGATACAAAAGGGGATGATGGACGGAACGTTTGAGCCAATCAAACACTCACCCCCAGTCAACTGATCTGGGTTTAATCCATCATCATTCTTTAGCTCACTCCACCACCCCAGTTCAGACATGGCCATATGCAAATCAGTCTGACCCTGTGCCTCATGGGAACAGTCCAGCCCGAACTGCCAAGCCATGTCTTCCCTGGACCGGAAACAAGCATCCTAGGACCGGTTTCTGGCATTTCAGCCGTCATCAGCCAGGCTTGCTTGAATCCAGTGGCAAAGTGAGCAAGGGACCCACGTCTGGGCATACCCCCGCCAACTTAGGGCGACCAAAGCGATACAAAAGGGGATGATGGACGGAACGTTTGAGCCAATCAAACACTCACCCCCAGTCAACTGATCTGGGTTTAATCCATCATCATTCTTTAGCTCACTCCACTCACCCCAGTTCAGACATGGCCATATGCAAATCAGTCTGACCCTGTGCCTCATGGGAACAGTCCAGCCCGAACTGCCAAGCCATGTCTTCCCTGGACCGGAAACAAGCATACTAGGACCGGTTTCTGGCATTTCAGCCGTCATCAGCCAGGCTTGCTTGAATCCAGTGGCAAAGTGAGCAAGGGACCCACGTCTGGGCATACCCCCGCCAACTTAGGGCGACCAAAGCGATACAAAAGGGGATGATGGACGGAACGTTTGAGCCAATCAAACACTCACCCCCAGTCAACTGATCTGGGTTTAATCCATCATCATTCTTTAGCTCACTCCACCACCCCAGTTCAGACATGGCCATATGCAAATCAGTCTGACCCTGTGCCTCATGGGAACAGTCCAGCCCGAACTGCCAAGCCATGTCTTCCCTGGACCGGAAACAAGCATCCTAGGACCGGTTTCTGGCATTTCAGCCGTCATCAGCCAGGCTTGCTTGAATCCAGTGGCAAAGTGAGCAAGGGACCCACGTCTGGGCATACCCCGCCAACTTAGGGCGACCAAAGCGATACAAAAGGGGATGATGGACGGAACGTTTGAGCCAATCAAACACTCACCCCCAGTCAACTGATCTGGGTTTAATCCATCATCATTCTTTAGCTCACTCCACCACCCCAGTTCAGACATGGCCATATGCAAATCAGTCTGACCCTGTGCCTCATGGGAACAGTCCAGCCCGAACTGCCAAGCCATGTCTTCCCTGGACCGGAAACAAGCATCCTAGGACCGGTTTCTGGCATTTCAGCCGTCATCAGCCAGGCTTGCTTGAATCCAGTGGCAAAGTGAGCAAGGGACCCACGTCTGGGCATACCCCCGCCAACTTAGGGCGACCAAAGCGATACAAAAGGGGATGATGGACGGAACGCTTGAGCCAATCAAACACTCACCCCCAGTCAACTGATCTGGGTTTAATCCATCATCATTCTTTAGCTCACTCCACCACCCCAGTTCAGACATGGCCATATGCAAATCAGTCTGACCCTGTGCCTCATGGGAACAGTCCAGCCCGAACTGCCAAGCCATGTCTTCCCTGGACCGGAAACAAGCATCCTAGGACCGGTTTCTGGCATTTCAGCCGTCATCAGCCAGGCTTGCTTGAATCCAGTGGCAAAGTGAGCAAGGGACCCACGTCTGGGCATACCCCCGCCAACTTAGGGCGACCAAAGCGATACAAAAGGGGATGATGGACGGAACGCTTGAGCCAATCAAACACTCACCCCCAGTCAACTGATCTGGGTTTAATCCATCATCATTCTTTAGCTCACTCCACCACCCCAGTTCAGACATGGCCATATGCAAATCAGTCTGACCCTGTGCCTCATGGGAACAGTCCAGCCCGAACTGCCAAGCCATGTCTTCCCTGGACCGGAAACAAGCATCCTAGGACCGGTTTCTGGCATTTCAGCCGTCATCAGCCAGGCTTGCTTGAATCCAGTGGCAAAGTGAGCAAGGGACCCACGTCTGGGCATACCCCCGCCAACTTAGGGCGACCAAAGCGATACAAAGGGGATGATGGACGGAACGTTTGAGCCAATCAAACACTCACCCCCAGTCAACTGATCTGGGTTTAATCCATCATCATTCTTTAGCTCACTCCACCACCCCAGTTCAGACATGGCCATATGCAAATCAGTCTGACCCTGTGCCTCATGGGAACAGTCCAGCCCGAACTGCCAAGCCATGTCTTCCCTGGACCGGAAACAAGCATCCTAGGACCGGTTTCTGGCATTTCAGCCGTCATCAGCCAGGCTTGCTTGAATCCAGTGGCAAAGTGAGCAAGGGACCCACGTCTGGGCATACCCCCGCCAACTTATGGCGACCAAAGCGATACAAAAGGGGATGATGGACGGAACGCTTGAGCCAATCAAACACTCACCCCCAGTCAACTGATCTGGGTTTAATCCATCATCATTCTTTAGCTCACTCCACCACCCCAGTTCAGACATGGCCATATGCAAATCAGTCTGACCCTGTGCCTCATGGGAACAGTCCAGCCCGAACTGCCAAGCCATGTCTTCCCTGGACCGGAAACAAGCATCCTAGGACCGGTTTCTGGCATTTCAGCCGTCATCAGCCAGGCTTGCTTGAATCCAGTGGCAAAGTGAGCAAGGGACCCACGTCTGGGCATACCCCCGCCAACTTAGGGCGACCAAAGCGATACAAAAGGGGATGATGGACGGAACGCTTGAGCCAATCAAACACTCACCCCCAGTCAACTGATCTGGGTTTAATCCATCATCATTCTTTAGCTCACTCCACCACCCCAGTTCAGACATGGCCATATGCAAATCAGTCTGACCCTGTGCCTCATGGGAACAGTCCAGCCCGAACTGCCAAGCCATGTCTTCCCTGGACCGGAAACAAGCATCCTAGGACCGGTTTCTGGCATTTCAGCCGTCATCAGCCAGGCTTGCTTGAATCCAGTGGCAAAGTGAGCAAGGGACCCACGTCTGGGCATACCCCCGCCAACTTAGGGCGACCAAAGCGATACAAAAGGGGATGATGGACGGAACGTTTGAGCCAATCAAACACTCACCCCCAGTCAACTGATCTGGGTTTAATCCATCATCATTCTTTAGCTCACTCCACCACCCCAGTTCAGACATGGCCATATGCAAATCAGTCTGACCCTGTGCCTCATGGGAACAGTCCAGCCCGAACTGCCAAGCCATGTCTTCCCTGGACCGGAAACAAGCATCCTAGGACCGGTTTCTGGCATTTCAGCCGTCATCAGCCAGGCTTGCTTGAATCCAGTGGCAAAGTGAGCAAGGGACCCACGTCTGGGCATACCCCCGCCAACTTAGGGCGACCAAAGCGATACAAAAGGGGATGATGGACGGAACGTTTGAGCCAATCAAACACTCACCCCCAGTCAACTGATCTGGGTTTAATCCATCATCATTCTTTAGCTCACTCCACCACCCCAGTTCAGACATGGCCATATGCAAATCAGTCTGACCCTGTGCCTCATGGGAACAGTCCAGCCCGAACTGCCAAGCCATGTCTTCCCTGGACCGGAAACAAGCATCCTAGGACCGGTTTCTGGCATTTCAGCCGTCATCAGCCAGGCTTGCTTGAATCCAGTGGCAAAGTGAGCAAGGGACCCACGTCTGGGCATACCCCCGCCAACTTATGGCGACCAAAGCGATACAAAAGGGGATGATGGACGGAACGTTTGAGCCAATCAAACACTCACCCCCAGTCAACTGATCTGGGTTTAATCCATCATCATTCTTTAGCTCACTCCACCACCCCAGTTCAGACATGGCCATATGCAAATCAGTCTGACCCTGTGCCTCATGGGAACAGTCCAGCCCGAACTGCCAAGCCATGTCTTCCCTGGACCGGAAACAAGCATCCTAGGACCGGTTTCTGGCATTTCAGCCGTCATCAGCCAGGCTTGCTTGAATCCAGTGGCAAAGTGAGCAAGGGACCCACGTCTGGGCATACCCCCGCCAACTTAGGGCGACCAAAGCGATACAAAAGGGGATGATGGACGGAACGTTTGAGCCAATCATCCTTAAGGTAGGCCAAATGAGCCCTAAGGCAGGGTGCTGTATGTTAAGTACAGAGTTGCAGGCTAACACCTCAGCCCTGCTAACTTCTGAATGGGACTACTAAAGTTGGTACTGTCAGATATCAAAAGAATCAGTGCATTAAATCTGATTCAATGGCTAAATCGAATTTAATGTTACTGGTGTTGCCACTTTAGTAGCACAACATTTCCAGTGTCCATTTACTGTTGTACTTGGGGTTTGTCCTGCAGACAGCTTTCTGCCCTCCTGGGGAGACATGCTAACTCCCAGGAAAGATAACAATAGAGGCCTGCCAACGGAGGAGGTGTTACCTCTCACATGCAGGAAGCCACACGAATGTTAGTCCAAAATGCAAGCTTCTAAGGTGAAGCTGCCTTTGAAGGACAAATGGGTAACACTTGGGAGAGGGGATGCTCTATTGTTTAGGTAGACAGGCTGGCACTAGGAACAGGGAAGTGGAAGCCAGTTGTCTAACCGGTTTTCCATGGGTTGTGTACCCCTCTTGGTAACCACACCTCTGGGTTGGGCTAGGGAGCTCTCAACGCCGAGAGAGGGGTACTGCTATCTTGGGAGAGGGCAGAATGGTGTAGCCTGGGATAGCCAGCCACACTTTGCAGGAATTGGTCATCAGGAGGGAGGAAACCTCATAGTCCATTGGCTACCAACCGCATCCTACCCGGAGGGCATTTTCTGAACATAAATAGGGCACCACTGGCACCCAGAACTCAGATCTTGACTGGACTGGAAGGACTGCCCTGCTGGTCCGTGGAACCAGCAAAGAGAGGCTGTACTGGTGTGAACAGCACCTGCTGACCCTGGTGGCTAGCAAAGGAGAGGGTCTGTGCCTTCTGTGTCCGGTTCGAGGAGAAGCCATCTCCAGAGCCCAGCCAAGAGACTCCAAGGATCAGTGAGCTGGCCTCCTGTTCACAGCACAGGGACACAACAGCTGAGAAGCCTGCTGGGGCAAGTTGGTAGCCCAAAGTCTTCAACCTGCTGCAAACTGCCACCGTGAAGCACCAGGGACCAGGATCTGACACACAAAGTTGCACCCGAGTTTGCTGTGTCACCGAGGTGCAGCTGGATTCCCCAGAGGATTAATTATCAACCCTGGAAGGATTGGCCTGTGACTGCGATACTGTGCGACATGTAGTTCAGTAGCGACCGGGCTTCTGCCAGCACTGAGAGGACTTTGAGGGACATCAAACCATTGACTAGGACCACCTCAACCTCTTCGTGGACTGAGGAGTAGTCGCAGTAAGTCCCCCGTTGACCGCATTGTATCCACAGCATCCTTTGACATCTTCAGCATCCTTTATCCCTTGCATCAGGACTGCTTACATAGGAAAGCTCTGCAAAGGATAAAAGCGCCTGGAACTGACTGCAGACTGGTTCACCTGCTGAGGTAACTGTTTCTAAGGACCTTGCTGTTTCCCCAGACTGGCTCCCTACTGGAGTTGGGTGCCTAAAGTGACTCAAAGTGACCACATTAAAACTAGCCAAACCTTCTTAGTGAAAAAGTTTTTTTTGTCAAATTTATATATCTCCGGAAACCTTTGGTGGATCTTTTTCATTGTGGTGTCTAAATATACATACAAATCTGGTCTATTTTTATAAATTGGTGCCAGATTTCTTTGGTGTCTGGTCAATTTCTTTATTTGTTTTGGTGGTGTTTAAATGCTTTGCACTTGTTCCTATGTGTAAGCCTTGCTGCTCAGAGCCACAGCTACCCAGGGTTGAGCTGAAGGTTAGACAAACGAACCCTACGGGTCCTGATGGGGTTGGTAACTGTATTACACGGTGAGGTCACACAACCACACAATATCATGCACACAATTTCCTCGCACATATATACACAGTTCAATGGTCCAGTGTGGCTACAAAACAGGGATATAGAATTTGTGGAGTTAATAATCTGGGACTGGGGAGGTAGATTCCTGAGAGATTATAATGGGGAAATAATTGAATCTAACATGGTTATAGAATTTGAAATTTATGACATGGAATTTTAATGGGCTATGGGAAAGGATTAAGTAAGGGATAGTTATGGAACTAGTACAACATTAAAACTATGATGCGTTGCTCCTTCATGAAATGCTCTTCTTAGGCAACTTATTTCAGTTTTTAGGTATGATACTGTACAAGAAGCTCATCCACGCAGGAGTCATACTGGGATATTAAGGTGCTGTATCTCAGTGCAGAAAACTATTCATTCAACAAAGAGAGAACATGGGAAGACATTCCCCAAAACCAGTATTCAGGCAATGTAGAACAATGGTTACGGTACATCATCTTAGGGAAGTTGGGAATCGTACAGCCAGAAATTGCAAACAACCACCTTGTCTTAAGTAGAGACTTTAACACAGTCATAGACGAAATTTTGGAAAGACAGGATGCCTGGAGATGGCGGCATAAAGGCCCAGCTGGGCTGTGGCTGTTTGTAGAGGCCATTGATCTCTAGCACATGTGAATAGTCATCCAGGATTGATTAGTGTCTCGTCACAAGCTCAGACGAAATGCAGAATAGAGTAAAACGATTTCTGGTCTGGGGAACATTGGACCACTTCCACTAATCATGAGTATGGGAGGAAGGGAACGATGTATGGGTGGGGGATTCAGGCACAGGAAATGGCAGATCCAGAAATAGGCAGGGTCCAGGGAACATTATACAACAGCACTTTAGGAAATTGTGGGTACATTCGATTCTGATATAACTAATAATGAGTAATAATAACATAAAATATGGTGCTGGAGTTGCATTTGATGGGGAGGTGATCAGGAAAATGGAGAGATAACTATTGGTGCAGGAATGAGACTATGTTGCCGACACTATTTTGGACAGAAGGTCAAGTAACATGAGTCACAGAAGGCTTTGGTGAGGGACTGGCAGCAGCTTCAGAGATACATGCTGGTGTGTGTGTTTGTCACCCTCTGGAGATGTCTGCACCTTTGTACTTTAATATCTCTTTTCTGCTTGTTTTGTCTCTCAGTTCAAAAGATGTTGAAGACAAGCTCCCTATCTCATAAGAACTCAATAGCACATTGCAATGGTGGTTGGAGAAAGAATGCCTTTAGACCTTGAACAACAAATCTCCATAACTACAGAGGAGACCAGCATAGGCGGAATAATGATGGCCTTCAAGAAAGTTCAGAGCAGGTGGTCTTCAATGGAATGGAAAATTAATTCCAGTTGGAGGGAGTTGATGGGAGTGTTCTGTGCCCTCATGTGGATGAAGTGTATGGTCACCCAGGAATATGTGAACAGGCAGGGGAGCACCTGGAGAAAGCATCAGAAGATGCTTGGTTCTTTGTGCCGTCTGCTATCCCCGTCTGCAGCACAAATACAGTATTCAAGCAGAAAAGTTCAGTAGGCTACTCCCTTCCTCTACAGAGATCTATCAGAGTCCTTAAGAGAATGGACTCTGGTGCCGGGTGTCCCTGCAAAAAGCTGTCTGCAGCACACAACAACTTATTGTTTCATATGATATGATGGCTAGTCCCAGTTCACTGAGCACAGTGATCAGAAGCCCTGTCCCTCCATTCGCTGAAAGGGCTACCGTGTTCTTTGCATCCATTCCCTCTAATTCCACAGGTTGTGATGAAAATCACAAAGCAAGGGACAGAAGTAAAACTTGTAGTATTATTTTGGTAATGCCAAGCAAGATTCCTCGTACTTTGGCAGATGCTAGCGACACCACTCTAAATGTTGCCTTTTGTTCCTCCTAAATGAATCCTTAGAGGATCCAAAGGAATTGGATGGACACTTCTTAGGCAGATCCTCTTGGTCTGAAAGTTGAACTGTGGGGACCCGTATCAAAGGTTGCCTCTGGAATTTAAAATTCTCCTTAAATCTGGTCATTTTGACCCATTCACAGCTTACCTGGAAGCTCTTTCAGGGCTTGGGTTCTCTGAAAAAATGTAGATCACATTTCTTGTTTGGCCTCTTCAACCCTTGCATAATGGGTTTTCTTTGGAATTATCTGTTTGCATTTTGTGTTTGTTATGTGCAGTCATTTGTGCAGAGACTTCAGAGAGGGATGGTAGACGACTAGCCACCAGCAGGATGTTTAGTTTGCAGCTTTCTCGTTTCCTGTCCTCGCTCACTGGTCCCCATATAGGACTTCACTTCCATTCTGGAGGACTTGTGGGGCCATCCTTTTGAACAGATAGATTCAATAAATGTTAAATTCTTGAACAAAGTCATGTATTTGTACGCCGCTACGTCTTCCTGTCAGTTAGCAGAATAGTAATTTCTGGTGTAGAAAATCCAGAAGGAATTGAGGGAAGATCCACTCGGGGGGGCCTTACCTGTAGAAGTCCAAAGTGTGGATTGAGCCCGTCTGTCTCCTAGGAGATTTCTGAATAGAGGAGCAGCTCTCCAGCCCCACCCCCAGGCCAGCAAACCTAGGCCTGCTGATTGGCTCTTCAGCTCCCAGGCAACCCTGAGCCCTCCTCTCACACCTGCTCAGGCCCCTTAAGGCCTTGCTGGGTGCACCCCAAAACATTCCCCGCCATTTTGGTGAGTTGCAGTCTACCTGTGCCCCAGATTGCAGTGAAGCAGCAGAGTCCAGGAAGTGGTAGGGAGGCAGACTAGTGCTGTCTCTTGCCTAACAATTTAAAAAACGATTTTCCCTACCTGTGATTGCATCATTTTTTATTTTCTTTAACTGTCTTTGCCTGTGGTTGTTACAGTTTAAAATTGTAGTTTTAACCTGCCCGTGATTGCATACTTTATCACCTGTTTTGTGTTTAAACTTGCGGTTCTTCCTTGCCTGTGACTGTCTCCATTTAACCTGTTGAATTGTGGGATTTGCAGTCCTAACTCTGTAGTTTTTTTCCCTCTCATTCCCCGTGACTATCAGTTTTTCCCTCCGTTTTTCTCTCTTGCTCTGTGCTAAGACCTGTATGTTAAGCAGTCCACCCCCAGCTCCCATGTTGAGTTAGCAAGTGAGAGATACCAGCCCCCCCTTTACCCCCTAGCAACAGGGATATTTCTACATCAGAGAGAGAACAGAGGGTGCTCTGAGACAGCAGTAAGCTGTGTTTAATAGGGACTGTGCACTTACATTTTTGGCCAGGAGAGGGAGTAAAGTTTTATACAAACAGTATTGTTAGAGGACAAGTTTGTTAGGCCCTTACCTGCAGAAGTCCAAAGTGTGGATTGAGCTTGTCTGTCTCCTAGGAGATTTCTGAATAGAGGAGCAGCTTCCAACTCCCTGGCCAGCAAACCTTGTCTGAGGTCGCTGGGACCTTATATAGTCTGCTATTGGTTGGTACATGTGTACACTGATTGGTGGTTGTATCTGATGTTTCTATTGGATTGGGTTAGTGTCCTCATTGTTTGGGTATTTGAGTGTTCTGATTGGTTTCTGGGTCTGTGACTCAATCAATGTAGGGTTGGGACTAGGGCTAGGGTTAGGATTTCTATTGGAAGTAGGGACTAGGGCTTCCTGTGTGATTGGTTGTTGGGACTAGGGTTGGGACTAGTGTTAGACCTTTAATTGGAAGTAGCGATTAGGGCTTCTGGTGTGATTGGTTGCTGGACTAGGTGTGGGACTAAGAGTAGGGTTAGGCTTTCTATTGGAAGTAGGGACTAGGGCTTCCTGTGCCATTGGTTGCTTGGACTTGGGTTGGGACTACTGGTAGGGCTAGGGCCTCTATTGGACGTAGAGAACAGGGTTTTTGAAACTGATTGGGTGCTTGGGCTAGGGCTAAGATTGGCTGTAAGGTCCTGGTCTCCTATTGGTTCTAGGTTTTAGGGCTAGTGTTGTGATTGGATAGTGTTAGGGCTAGGGTTCCCATTGGCTGAAGGGGTCACCTGATTAATAGGGCTCTAAAAGGCCAAGGCTTAGGGCTTCTCAGCCCGAGCGTCGAGGCTAAGGGCAGAGAGGACAAGGGCAACTGCCTGTTTGAGCCTGTTAAGGGCGGAGAGGACAAGGGCAGTTGCCTGTTTGAGCCTGTTCAAGACTGGTCGGGACTAGGGCCAGAAATGCTGCCCATTTTCCCATTCAGTAATACCCACCCTACACCATCCACAACCACAAACAGAGCAACACACTCACCACACCAAATGTACACCACACACTTACTACAAACCAACACTATGCACGAATCCATGTCTCAGCACCCACTACAAAACCACACCTATACACCCTTCTATCCCAGCTACCACACATTTCCGCCATCACCTACAAACAATACACAACTCTATCCTATACCACAAACCAATCCACTCATCACTAACACAACCCCATTCCACACCATACTTAACTACATCCCATCCAGACACACACTCCCTGCTCTAATTACTCCTAACAGACCACTTGTTATCACTAACAAACATATAATCAGCCATCCATCATTTGTCCAACCAACACCCTCCTCTTCCTTCTACCATAATAACACAAACGCACAACACATACACTGCACAACACCATACTTTTTAACTCTTGCAACAAACCAGTCTAAGACAAACACTCTTACCTCTACTTCATTCCCTCCTACACAAATCATACTCTACTCATAAACTCATCACCACCCCCTCTACCTTACAACCTCCTCTCACAAACAATACTATACAAACAAATCCATTGCATGAAACAAATACACCAGCACCTCTTTTCACTACTCCTCAAAAACAAAACATATCACGCACACCAACACAACAAGATCTTCCAAGCGCAACACCTCATAATACTTACCATCACAAAATACAAACATAAACCCACCTTTCAAACCACACAAAGGAACAAACACCAATGCCAAGCTTTCTCTCTTCCACCACATCTAACACAGATACAGCAACACAGCAACTCTCTTCCAAACGCCTCTCATCCATTGGACAATTTAGAACCTTACTACATGACCCACATGCTGCACCACCACCCCTGACTCATACACCTTCCGCCCTAAACACACGCAAACAATATAAGCGACGTGCCACAGCTCACAACTTCGCTTCCCCATGTCTACTGCACAACAATGTTACACCATGAAAAGAACACAGCACACCAACTCACTCTCAAACACCGTCTCCACCACCTACACACGCAGACCCATCAAAATGCCTTCTTAGCATGCTGGATGAGGAACATGATACAGAACTGCTACACGATTGCTATCCTAACACAGCTAATACCAGCACTAAAAACACACCTGCTACAAACCCACACAATACTAATCACTCTTCTACAAAACAAAATCTCACTATCACCAAAGCCCATTCTCTAAACTGTCTACTAATAAATGCTCGATCCCTCTCTAAAAACAAACATCACATCTATGACCTTCTCACCGATGCAAAACCAGACATACTATTCGTAACTGAATCATGGTTGGGAGATGATATGGCTCCAGTCCTGCATGAAGTCGTTCCTCTAGGCTATCAAACGATCACCCAAAATCGTATAGGCAAAGAAGGAGGTGGTCTAGCTGTTGTGTTCAGGCAAACATTACATATCACTAAAGTTGACGACATCACCATAAAGAATTGTGAGGCTCTTCTCACCAGATGCAATCCTACACCGTCTTCCTCCTGTAACTTCCTGCTTCTTTACAGACCTCCACCTAGCAAGGCGACATTCCCAGACGCACTTCTAGACACAGTTTCAAACCTGATAACAATACACTCCAACTTATGCGTTCTGGGTGACCTCAACATTTGGTTTGACAAACCCAATATGACCCATCCAAAAACAATAATCACTGGCCTAGACGCACTAAACCTGCATCAGATTGTCCACAAACCCACACACATCGCTGGACATATCCTAGATGTCATTTTTGCTAATACCGAACTAGTTACCCTTCAAACTATAACTCCAGTCACATGGTCAGACCACCACTTGCTTGCTTTCCAACATAAAACAACACTAAGCAACTCACCTAAAACTACCTTACATCCATCCACCTATCGACCGTGGAACAAACTCAATTTGGAACACTTAGAAACACAACTAACATCCAGTACAAATCTGGAAACAATAAATTCTGTTCAAAAACTATATGAGTGGCTACAGGAAGCTTTTGACATCCTGATACCACTCAAAACCACACAACAGAACAAAAGAAAAAAAGCGCTGTGACAGAGCGGCGGCGGCAGGGGCGGTACTCGAAAACCCCGGGGGTACCACTGACCGCGCATTCCTGCCAACAGGAAGAGAACGCCTCAAGCCGGAAGAAGAAAAGCGGGTTGGAAAGGCAGAGGGAGAGAGCGGAGAGAGCGGAGAGAGCGGAGAGAGTGGAGTGAGCAGAGAGGACGGAGGAACAGCAGACCCAGCGGAGCAGACCAACACGAATACCGTGCAGCAGAGGGCGGAGGTAGCCCTGGCGGACGAGGAGGCAACGGCATCGAGCGCGGACCGAAGGAGAAGAGACAGCACCGAGAGGACCGGAGGGGCAGAGGACGCCATCGCCAAGGAGGGACCAACCGTAGCAGACCAAGGTCGGGAGGCCCAGCGCGAGGAGAAGGAAGGCTCCCTTCGGGAAGGCGCTCTGGACGAGACAGCCGTGACCCCGTTGCCGGGTCACGGTAACAGGCAAGTGACGGCAGGGACCAGGGGGGTGTTGCGCAGCTGGGTGTTCTGGCGAGTGGCATTTCAGGGATATTGAGGGTGGGAACGAAGGTGGAGAATATCCCAGGCACGATCTTGTGAGGTACAAACAAGAGAGAAAGGTGCTATTGAGAGACAGGCCGATAGGACTTAACGGGCACGTAGGAACCCGGAGAGAGGTGATTCCTCGTGGTTCCACTCCCTTCCCTCACGGGCGGGCACCCCCTCACACAAACCCCCCCTTTTCCGGTCCTGTGACGTGTGAAGGAACACGACAGTTCACCTGTGCACAAAAGGGGTGGGAGGAAGCCAGACGGGCTACAAAAGCCTCACTAACGGTCTCTCTGTTCTCCGTTTTCCCGAGGAGGAGACCCCATGGAGAACCTAAGCAGAAGACCCTGAAAAGACCCTGTGGAGAAGCCAAAGTATCGCCCTGGCGAACGAGAGAAGGACCAGCCCAGAGACCTTGTTAAATAATAAAACACCCCCTAATCACCGTTGCCGTGAGTCCCGAGTCGTTCTTGGTGCGTGACAAGTGGTGTCAGAAGTGGGATCTCCCTCCCTGTCCCGTTACGCAACAAGAACATGACCCAACCTCTTGGCCTCGAAGACATGTTGAAACAGCTGGCCGAGGGCCAACGCCACCTCCAGCTGGTGGTAGAAGGACAAGCCACTGAGGCTAAAACCGACCGGGAACACCTACAGGAGGCCCTCCAAGCCCAGGCGGGCCTTATCGCACAGAACCAGACGGTACAAGACTCCGCCATACAGCGATTAACTGACACCATCGCCAGCAGTAAAGTGCACCCCAATGTGCCTAGCTCGGTTTTACAGAAATACCAGCCTGGCGAAGACCCCGACTTCTTCTTCACGAACTTTGAGCGCGTCGCGGGCACTGCCCAATGGCCGGCCGAGCGTTGGGGTCACTACATCACGCCCCTTTTGTCTGGGGAACTACAGACCGCATATCAGGCGGCCAATCCAGCGGGCACAACCCCGTACGACGTCATCAAGAAGACCATCCTAGAACGGCTTGGTTGCGACCACGAGCACTATCGAATGAAGTTCAGGAAAGAGAAGTGGCTTCCCCAGGATAACCCCAGGGCGCTGTTCTATCGAGTGCAGGACCTGGGCAACCGATGGCTGCAGCCCCACTGCTCCACCATGGAACAGGTGATGGACAAGGTCCTCTTGGAACAATACTTGGACGCTCTCCCGGCCGCCACTCGTGCTTGGGTAAAACAGCACCCCAACGTAACGATTGCAGGCGCCATGGAGCTGGCTTGCGCCCATCAACGAGCCCCGGAAGTGAGAGCCTTCGTAGCGCGACCAACCCTGGCCGGCGTTCCAAGGTGGAGACCACCTGTACCTGGATTCACACCTACCCAGATCCGACCCCTTATCGATCCCGGTTTTCTCCCACGTCCCACCCCAAAGGAAGGGGGTCAGGTCCCCAATGTTTCCGCTGTGCCGAGTGGGGGCATATAGCCCGCCTCTGTCCCCAGAGACACAACACCGTTGAGCCTATGGAGGTAGGGTACGCGAAAGGGAGAGTGCTAGTAGCAGGCGACAAAAGGACGCCTACCACCTAGGTCTGGTTGTGAATGGTGCCCCCATCACCGCCCTTATAGACTCCGGGTGTCACCACTCGGTGCTCAGCCAGGAACGTATCAGGGATCATCAGTGGAGAAAGGGGGAAAGGGTGGCTATTACATGTGTCCATGGAGACCAGAAGACCTACCCGGTGGCTGTGGTTGTCCTAGGAGAGAAAGGAGAAGAAAGGGGCCTGAGGGTGGGCGCGATACCCAGGTTGGTCGAGGAATGTATTATAGGAACAGACTTCGCCGACTTCCCGACATACCTAGCCAGGGCCATTAAGGAAGAAGAAGAGCGCCACTGGCTGAAAGACATGGCTTTCTGCTCGGAGGACATAACAGGGGGTAGGTACAGGGAAAGGAATTCACGCAGCACTAAGAGAAAACACAACCGGGAGGTGGTGCTCAACGGGCTGTCTAATATCCCTCCTGCCTCCTCCTCTGTTGCAGACGGTGTGACGGAACGTCCACGCAGTTTCAGAGCAGCACAAGCAGAAGATCCCACCCTGGGGAACGCCTGGGCCCGGATAGTGTCAGAGGAGGACGAACAGGTAGGACCCTGCTTTTGTAGATCAAAGGGGTTGTTGTACAGGCGAGTGAGGAAAGACACCGAGACGATAAAACAGCTGCTAGTCCCCGCTTCCTTTCGTCGACAGGTCCTCCACCTAGCACACAACCAAGCGGGAGGGGGACACGATGGGAGAGAAAAAACCGAGGAGTACCTCCTAAGGCGTTTTTATTGGCCGGGGGTGTTCTCGGATATCAGACGCCACTGTGCTGCCTGTCCAATATGCCAACGGACCAATCCCCCGCACATGCCCCGGGCACCCCTACAGCCCCTCCCAATTATAGACACACCATTCTCCAGAGTCGGTATGGACCTCGTGGGGCCCTTAGTCACCTCCGCACGGGGACACCAGTACATTCTGGTACTGGTGGACTACGCAACCAGATACCCTGAGGCCATACCGCTCTCCAGTATGACGACCAGTAACGTGGCCCAAGCGATGCTGGGGTTCTTCAGCCGGGTGGGCTTCCCTAATGAACTCCTGACGGACCAGGGGACTCCGTTCATGTCCAAACTTATGGCCCAAATCTGTAAGTTACTAGGCATACAGCAGATACGGACATCCGTTTACCATCCACAAACAGACGGGCTTGTGGAACGATATAACCACACCATTAAAAGTATCCTAAAAAAGACCATATCCGCTTCTGGTAGGGACTGGGACAGACAGCTTCCCCTCACCTTATTTGCTATCCGTACCCATTCTCAGTCCTCGACCGGGTATAGCCCCTTTGAGCTAGTGTTCGGGCGCAAACCCCGCACCCTGTTAGACATGGCCGCAGAGAGGTGGGAAGAGGAAGAAGACGAAGAACAGGGACTTCTGGACTATGCCACCCAACTCCGGGACAGACTCACCACGTTGTGGGGAGAGGTGAGGGAGAACTTGGAGGCAGCACAGGGCAGACAAAAGGGGGCATACGACCGTCAGGCCAAACTCAGAAGTTTCCAGGTAGGGGACAAGGTCCTCCTTCTCCTACCGTCATCCGATAACAAACTCCTGGCCCGATGGAAGGGACCCTATGGCATCACGCACCAGGTAACCCCCGTCACCTATAGAGTAGCAGTTCCACACACCGGGAGGATAGGACAGATCTATCACGTCAACCTCCTGAAGAAATGGGAGGATGACTCTGACCCTGAGCCTGTTCCATCCACCGCCCTACTAATAACCAATCACCAACCCCTGGCCATCCCGTTTCTACCCCAAGAACAAGGCCCTATGCCCTGTGAAATCCCATTAGGGCCCCGACTAGAGTCGAACCAAAAGGAGTCCCTCCTCACCCTGGTCAACGAATATAAGGACGTCTTCTCCAAACACCCAGGTAGGACACCCCTGGTCCAACACCATATCAGAACCGACGGGGCTAAGCCTGTTCGGTTGCGTCCCTATCGCATCCCAGAAGCCCGGCGAAGAGTGGTAGAGCGGGAGGTAGAGGACATGTTACGCGACGGCATCATAGAGAACTCCACCAGTCCTTGGTGTTCTCCGATTGTCCTCGTACCAAAGCCCGACGGATCCGTGAGGTTCTGTGTGGACTTTAGACAACTGAACTCCCTCTCTCGCTTTGATTCCTATCCTATGCCCCGGGTGGACGAAATGATCGAACAGCTGGGCACCGCCCTATACCTCACCACTCTGGACCTAACAAAAGGATACTGGCAGATAGCCTTAGCACCAGGGGCCAAGGAGAAAACAGCGTTTTCTACCCCGTCCGGACTGCATCAGTTTAGGGTCTTGCCTTTCGGTCTCCATGGAGCACCAGCCACGTTCCAACGCCTAATGGATATCGTGTTGAGGGCCCACCAAAAGTATGCAGCCGCGTACTTAGACGATATCGTCGTTTACAGCCCCACTTGGGAACAACACACCATACACTTGAGGGCAGTACTGGACAGCCTGCGGCAAGCAGGTCTCACCGCGAACCCTGCCAAGTGCATGCTCGCGACCGACTCTATACGGTTCCTAGGCTACCACATACGGGAAGGACACATCAGGCCACAGGTGGACAAGGTAGACGCCATCAGGGACCTACCCTTACCCACCACCAAGAAGGGGATACGGGCCTTCCTGGGCCTGGTGGGTTACTACCGGAGATTCATACCCCGTTTCTCAGAGGTCGCAGCCCCGCTAACAGACATGCTGTCAAAAGCGTATCCCAACACCATCAGAGATTGGACAATTGAACAACAGCAAAGCCTAACCATGCTGAAAGAAGCATTATGCCACGAACCTGTACTGCAATGCCCTGACTTCACAAAACAGTTTACTCTCCAAACCGACGCCTCCGACCGGGGCCTAGGGGCTGTCCTGTCCCAACCCGATAACACAGGTAGCATGCACCCCGTTGTCTACCTGAGCCGAAAACTACTGCCCCGCGAATCCCGTTATTCTACGGTGGAAAAAGAGTGCCTGGCCATCAAGTGGGCTGTCCAATCCCTCCAGTACTACCTGCTGGGCCGCTCCTTTCTTCTGGTCACCGATCACGCCCCTTTGGTGTGGCTGACCAGGAACAAAGACACCAATGTTCGGGTCCTGCGTTGGTTTTTGGCCTTACAGCCTTTCTCTTTCCAGGTGTTCCATCGGCCTGGTGCCCTGCAGACCAACGTGGACTTCCTATCCAGACCGGACGCTGGTTTGTGGCCCGATCGGCCATGCCTGGTGGGGATGCCGTGTGACAGAGCGGCGGTGGCAGGGGCGGTACTCGAAAACCCCGGGGGTACCACTGACCGCGCATTCCTGCCAACAGGAAGAGAACGCCTCAAGCAGGAAGAAGAAAAGCGGGTTGGAAAGGCAGAGGAAGAGAGCGGAGAGAGCGGAGAGAGTGGAGTGAGCGGAGTGAGCGGAGAGAGAGAGGACGGAGGAACAGCAGACCCAGCGGAGCAGACCGACACGAACTACCGTGCAGCGGAGGGCGGAGGTAGCCCTGGCGGACGAGGAGGCAACGGCACCCAGCGCGGACCGAAGGAGAAGAGACAGCACCGAGAGGACCGGAGGGGCAGAGGACGCCATCGCCAAGGAGGGACCAACCGTAGCAGACCAAGGTCGGGAGGCCCAGCGCGAGGAGAAGGAGGACTCCCTTCGGGAAGGCGCTCTGGACGAGACAGCCGTGACCCCGTTGCCGGGTCACGGTAACAGGCAAGTGACGGCAGGGACCAGGAGGGTGTTGCGCAGCTGGGTGTTCTGTCGAGTGGCATTTCAGGGATATTGAGGGTGGGAACGAAGGTGGAGCATATCCCAGGCACAATCTTGTGGGGTACAAACAAGAGAGAAAGGTGCTATTGAGAGACAGGCCGATAGGACTTAACGGGCACGTAGGAACCCGGAGAGAGGTGATTTCTCGTGGTTCCATCTCCCTTCCCTCACGGGCGGGCACCCCCTCACACAAAACCCCCCTTTTCCGGTCCTGTGACGTGTGAAGGAACACGACAGTTCCCCTGTGCACAAAAGGGGTGGGAGGAAGCCAGACGGGCTACCAAAGCCTCACTAACGGTCTCTCTGTTCTCCGTTTTCCCGAGGAGGAGACCCCATAGAGAACATAAGCAGAAGACCCTGAAAAGACCCTGTGGAGAAGCCAAAGTAACGCCCTGGCGAACGAGAGAAGGACCAGCCCAGAGACCTTGTTAAATAATAAAACAACCCCTAATCACCGTTGCCGTGAGTCCCGAGTCGTTCTTGGTGCGTGACAAGTGGTGTCAGAAGTGGGATCCCCCCCTCCCTGTCCCGTTACGCAACAAGAACATGACCCAACCTCTTGGCCTCGAAGACATGTTGAAACAGCTGGCCGAGGGCCAACGCCACCTTCAGCTGGTGGTAGAAGGACAAGCCACTGAGGCTAAAACCGACCGGGAACACCTACAGGAGGCCCTCCAAGCCCAGGCCGGCCTTATCGCACAGAACCAGACGGTACAAGACTCCGCCATACAGCGATTAACTGACACCATCGCCAGCAGTAAAGTGCACCCCAATGTGCCTAGCTCGGTTTTACAGAAATACCAGCCTGGCGAAGACCCCGACTTCTTCTTCACGAACTTTGAGCGCGTCGCGGGCACTGCCCAATGGCCGGCCGAGCGTTGGGGTCAGTACATCGCGCCCCTTTTGTCTGGGGAACTACAGACCGCGTATCAGGCGGCCAATCCAGCGGGCACAACCCCGTACGACGTCATCAAGAAGACCATCCTAGAACGGCTTGGTTGCGACCACGAGCACTATCGAATGAAGTTCAGGAAAGAGAAGTGGCTTCCCCAAGATAACCCCAGGGCGCTGTTCTATCGAGTGCAGGACCTGGGCAACCGATGGTTACAGCCCCACTGCTCCACCATGGAACAGGTGATGGACAAGGTCCTCTTGGAACAATACCTGGACGCTCTCCCTGCCGCCACTCGTGCTTGGGTAAAACAGTACCCCAACGTAACGATTGCAGGCGCCATGGAGCTGGCTTGCGCCCATCAACGAGCCCCGGAAGTGAGAGCCTTCGTAGCGCGACCAACCCTGGCCGGCGTTCCAAGGTGGAGACCACCTGTACCTGGATTCACACCTACCCAGATCCGACCCCTTATCGATCCCGGTTTTCTCCCACGCCCCACCCCAAAGGAAGGGGGGTCAGGTCCCCAATGTTTCCGCTGTGCCGAGTGGGGGCATATAGCCCGCCTCTGTCCCCAGAGACACAACACCGTTGAGCCTATGGAGGTAGGGTACGCGAAAGGGAGAGTGCTAGTAGCAGGCGACAAAAAGGACGCCTACCACCTAGGTCTGGTTGTGAATGGTGCCCCCATCACCGCCCTTATAGACTCCGGGTGTCACCACTCGGTGCTCAGCCAGGAACGTATCAGGGATCATCAGTGGAGAAAGGGGGAAAGGGTGGCTATTACATATGTCCATGGAGACCAGAAGACCTACCCGGTGGCTGTGGTTGTCCTAGGAGAGAAAGGAGAAGAAAGGGGCCTGAGGGTGGGCGCGATACCCAGGTTGGTCGAGGAATGTATTATAGGAACAGACTTCGCCGACTTCCCGACATACCTAGCCAGGGCCATTAAGGAAGAAGAAGAGCGCCACTGGCTGAAAGACATGGCTTTCTGCTCGCAGGACATAACAGGGGGTAGGTACAGGGAAAGGAATTCACGCAGCACTAAGAGAAAACACAACCGGGAGGTGGTGCTCAACGGGCTGTCTAATATCCCTCCTGCCTCCTCCTCTGTTGCAGACGGTGTGACGGAACGTCCACGCAGTTTCAGAGCAGCACAAGCAGAAGATCCCACCCTGGGGAACGCCTGGGCCCGGATAGTGTCAGAGGAGGACGAACAGGTAGGACCCTGCTTTTATAGATCAAAGGGGTTGTTGTACAGGCGAGTGAGGAAAGACACCGAGACGATAAAACAGCTGCTAGTCCCCGCTTCCTTTCGTCGACAGGTCCTCCACCTTGCACACAACCAAGCGGGAGGGGGACACTATGGGAGAGAAAAGACCGAGGAGTACCTCCTAAGGCGTTTCTATTGGCCGGGGGTGTTCTCGGATATCAGACGCCACTCTGCTGCCTGTCCAATATGCCAACGGACCAATCCCCCGCACGTGCCCCGGGCACCCCTACAGCCCCTCCCAATTATAGACACACCCTTCTCCAGAGTCGGTATGGACCTCGTGGGGCCCTTAGTCACCTCCGCACGGGGACACCAGTACATTCTGGTACTGGTGGACTACGCAACCAGATACCCTGAGGCCATACCGCTCTCCAGTATGACGACCAATAACGTGGCCCAAGCGATGCTGGGGTTCTTCAGCCGGGTGGGCTTCCCTAATGAACTCCTGACGGACCAGGGTTCTGCGTTCATGTCCAAACTTATGGCCCAAATCTGTAAGTTACTAGGCATACAGCAGATACGGACATCCGTTTACCATCCACAAACAGACGGGCTTGTGGAACGATATAACCACACCATTAAAAGTATCCTAAAGAAGACCATATCTGCTTCTGGTAGGGACTGGGATAGACAGCTTCCCCTCACCTTATTTGCTATCCGTACCCATTCTCAGTCCTCGACCGGGTATAGCCCCTTTGAGCTGGTGTTCGGGCGCAAACCCCGCACCCTGTTAGACATGGCCGCAGAGAGGTGGGAAGAGGAAGAAGACGAAGAACAGGGACTTCTGGACTATGCCACCCAACTCCGGGACAGACTCACCACGTTATGGGGAGAGGTGAGGGAGAACTTGGAGGCAGCACAGGGCAGACAAAAAGGGGCATACGACCGTCAGGCCAAACTCAGAAGTTTCCAGGTAGGGGACAAGGTCCTCCTTCTCCTACCGTCATCCGATAACAAACTCCTGGCCCGATGGAAGGGACCCTATAGCCATCACGCACCAGGTAACCCCCGTCACCTATAGAGTAGCAGTTCCACACACCGGGAGGATAGGACAGATCTATCACGTCAACCTCCTGAAGAAATGGGAGGATGACTCTGACCCTGAGCCTGTTCCATCCACCGCCCTACTAATAACCAATCACCAACCCCTGGCCATCCCGTTTCTACCCCAAGAACAAGGCCCTATGCCCTGTGAGATCCCATTAGGGCCCCGACTAGAGTCGAACCAAAAGGAGTCCCTCCTCACCCTGGTCAACGAATATAAGGACGTCTTCTCCAAACACCCAGGTAGGACACCCCTGGTCCAACACCATATCAGAACCGACGGGGCTAAGCCTGTTCGGTTGCGTCCCTATCGCATCCCAGAAGCCCGGCGAAGAGTGGTAGAGCGGGAGGTAGAGGACATGTTACGCGACGGCATCATAGAGAACTCCACCAGTCCTTGGTGTTCTCCGATTGTCCTCGTACCAAAGCCCGACGGATCCGTGAGGTTCTGTGTGGACTTTAGACAACTGAACTCCCTCTCTCGCTTTGATTCCTATCCTATGCCCCGGGTGGACGAAATGATCGAACAGCTGGGCACCGCCCTATACCTCACCACTCTGGACCTAACAAAAGGATACTGGCAGATAGCCTTAGCACCAGGGGCCAAGGAGAAAACGGCGTTTTCTACCCCGTCCGGACTGTATCAGTTTAGGGTCTTGCCTTTCGGTCTCCATGGAGCACCAGCCACGTTCCAACGCCTAATGGATATCGTGTTGAGGGCCCACCAAAAGTATGCAGCTGCGTACTTAGACGATATCGTCGTTTACAGCCCCACTTGGGAACAACACACCATACACTTGAGGGCAGTACTGGACAGCCTGCGGCAAGCAGGTTTCACCGCGAACCCTGCCAAGTGCATGCTCGCGACCGACTCTATACGGTTCCTAGGCTACCACATACGGGAGGGACACATCAGGCCACAGGTGGACAAGGTAGACGCCATCAGGGACCTACCCTTACCCACCACCAAAAAGGGGATACGGGCCTTCCTGGGCCTGGTGGGTTACTACCGGAGATTCATACCCCGTTTCTCAGAGGTCGCAGCCCCGCTAACAGACATGCTGTCAAACACGTATCCCAACACCATCAGAGAATGGACAATGGAACAACAGCAAAGCCTAACCATGCTGAAAGAAGCGTTATGCCACGAACCCGTACTGCAATGCCCTGACTTCACAAAACAGTTTACTCTCCAAACCGACGCCTCCGACCGGGGCCTGGGGGCTGTCCTGTCCCAACCCGATAACACAGGTAGCATGCACCCCGTTGTCTACCTGAGCCGAAAACTACTGCCCCGCGAATCCCGTTATTCTACGGTGGAAAAAGAGTGCCTGGCCATCAAGTGGGCTGTCCAATCCCTCCAGTACTACCTGCTGGGCCGCTCCTTTCTTCTGGTCACCGATCACGCCCCTTTGGTGTGGCTGACCAGGAACAAAGACACCAATGTTCGGGTCCTGCGTTGGTTTTTGGCCTTAGAGCCTTTCTCTTTCCAGGTGTTCCATCGGCCTGGTGCCCTGCAGACCAACGTGGACTTCCTATCCAGATCGGACGCTGGTTTGTGGCCCGATCGGCCATGCCTGGTGGGGATGCCGTGTGACAGAGCGGCGGCGGCAGGGGCGGTACTCGAAAGCCCCGGGGGTACCACTGACCGCGCATTCCTGCCAACAGGAAGAGAACGCCTCAAGCCGGAAGAAGAAAAGCGGGTTGGAAGGGCAGAGGAAGAGAGCGGAGAGAGCGGAGAGAGTGGAGTGAGCGGAGTGAGCGGAGTGAGCAGAGAGGACGGAGGAACAGCAGACCCAGCGGAGCAGACCGACACGAATACCGTGCAGCGGAGGGCGGAGGTAGCCCTGGCGGACGAGGAGGCAACGGCATCGAGCACGGACCGAAGGAGAAGAGACAGCACTGAGAGGACCGGAGGGGCAGAGGACGCCATCGCCAAGGAGGGACCAACCGTAGCAGACCAAGGTCGGGAGGCCCAGCGCGAGGAGAAGGAAGGACTCCCTTCGGGATGGCGCTCTGGACGAGACAGCCGTGACCCCGTTGCCGGGTCACGGTAACAGGCAAGTGACGGCAGGGACCAGGAGGGTGTTGCGCAGCTGGGTGTTCTGTCGAGTGGCATTTCAGGGATATTGAGGGTGGGAACGAAGGTGGAGAATATCCCAGGCACGATCTTGTGAGGTACAAACAAGAGAGAAAGGTGCTATTGAGAGACAGGCCGATAGGATTTAACGGGCACGTAGGAACCCGGAGAGAGGTGATTCCTCGTGGTTCCATCTCCCTTCCCTCACGGGCGGGCACCCCTCACACAAACCCCCCTTTTCCGGTCCTGTGACGTGTGAAGGAACACAACAGTTCACCTGTGCACAAAAGGGGTGGGAGGAAGCCAGACGGGCTACAAAAGCCTCACTAACGGTCTCTCTGTTCTCCGTTTTCCCGAGGAGGAGACCCCATGGAGAACCTAAGCAGAAGACCCTGAAAAGACCCTGTGGAGAAGCCAAAGTAACGCCCTGGCGAACGAGAGAAGGACCAGCCCAGAGACCTTGTTAAATAATAAAACACCCCCTAATCACCGTTGCCGTGAGTCCCGAGTCGTTCTTGGTGCGTGACAAGCGCCTTGGAGAAACAGAGATAAAAGACAAAAAAACAAATTAGAAAGCTGCAATGTACCTGGCTCAAAACAAACGCCAAACAAGACAAACTTCACCTACAGAACATTAACAGATTATACAAGTCAGCTATCAAAAAAGCTAAGAAAAGGTACTATTCAGACAGAATTCAAAATGCTAAATGTGCAAATAAAGAATTCTATAAAATACTCAATGAATTTCGCAAACCAAATTGCCTAGAAGGAACTCATCCTGTTACTCAAGATTTCACAGACAAACTGGCAAATCATTACACTGACAAAGCAGACACGTTGGACTCATACTTAAAACAGAGACAAAGCACCAGCACTAACCCTTTGACAAAACAACAATCCAATAATACTCTAACCCAGCCTCTCCGTTCCTTCCAACACATCTCACACGATGAATTTATGGACCTGGTCAAAGCAAGCAGGCCTGCCGGCAGCCCTTCTGACCCGTGTCCACCACAAACTTTCAACACAATTCTTTTAACAACCTCTGCTGCCACTCCAGTAAGAAGAATCATCAACGATTCCTTAACTATAGAAGAACTCAAAAAGTCATACATACGCCCTTTACTGAAGAAAACAAACTTGGACCCGCTGAACCCTGACAACTACAGACCCATTACAAATGGACCTTTCCTGGGCAACCTGATAGAAAGAGCAGCGTTTGCCCAGATGTCACAATTCATTGAAGAGAATGACATACTTTCAGACTTCCAAACAGGTTTCCGTCCGGGAAGAGGCACAGAATTTGCCCTCCTTGCGGTCTGGGATGACCTGAAGAACACAGTAGACCGCAACGGGGTTGCTGCGCTTCTCCTCTTGGACCTCTCGGCTGCCTTTGACACGGTTGACCATGACACTCTGAAACAAAGACTCTATGAAGCCGGCATAGAGGGGACTGCTCTAGACTGGATCGCGTCCTACCTTCGAAACAGAACTAATGTCATCCATACCCCACCTTTCTCATCCAAACCATACTCCACAAAAGCAGGGGTCCCTCAAGGCTCTATCATCTCGCCCATGCTTTTCAACATCTACATGAAGTCATTACCGGTACTGATCAATCAATTTCACCTCACGTGCTATAACTATGCAGATGACACACAAATACTCCTTCAACTGGAATGCCCCAAAGACATTGGAAAATCCACAATTTTCAGTTGTCTCAGAGCCGTGGATCAGTGGATGACTTGGAGCCACCTCAAATTGAATGCTTCCAAAACGGAAATACTCATGTGTGGCGATTGGAAACATTATGACCCGCTTGCCGCCTGGCCTGATGAACTGGGATCACTGCCTAAAGTATCGAAGGGAGTAAGAAACCTCGGAATGACCATGGACTACAAGCTGTCGATGAATGCCCAAGTGGACAAACTAGCAAGATCAAGCTTTGTCACTATAAAAACGCTGCAACGAATTTTCCCTCATTTGGGATTTCCACACAAGGTCCAAGCTACCATCTCCCTTGTTCTGTCCAAACTCGATTACGCCAATAGCCTCTACCACGGATCACCTTTAACGACCATGAAAAGACTACAACGGATTCAGAACTCGGCTGCCAGACTACTCTTGCATATCAAACCGCGAGACCACATCTCACCTGCCTTGAAAGCCCTGCATTGGTTACCGGTTGCCAGAAGATCCACATTCAAGCTGCTTTGTATCACCCACAAAGCAATACATGGAATGGGACCGCTCATCAGGAATAAAATCACCAAACACATTCAACAAAGGAACCTCTGCTCTAAAATGGCACTTCGCATCAAAATCCCAAGATACAAGAAAAAAACCATGGGTGGCACATCCTTCTCTGTTCAAGCAGCCAAACTATGGAACTCTTTACCCCCCAACATAAGATCCACGGACAGCCACCTTATCTTCAGAAAACTGCTCAAGAATTGGCTCTGCCCCATATAAGCACCATACGCAAACAGAAATTTACAGCATATCCCTCTGTATATAATCCTTTATTTTTACTATAGATATGTACCTATCTTTGTGTATTGCTTTGTATAAACATGTAGAATAATTATGTTAAAAAAATTAAAGTACAATAACACTTGAAAACCGGAGTTTATCTGGTGCATCTTTGGTCTACATGTACTTCTTCCATTGTGCATCTATGTACCTCCATGTACTTGGATCTGTGTGTTTGTTACTTTCCTCCTGAAAAGCATATCCAATGCACTACCCTATTTCTCATCCTGTACCTCTATCAATATCTTTAATCTACACATACCTACCTCCTTTATGCATCTATATACTTTCAATGTACTTATGGATCTATATATTTATCACTTTCTTCTAATTCAGCATATCCAATGCACTACCCTATTTCTCACCCTGTACTTCTCTCAATATATCTTCTAACCCAACTTTCTGACTCATCTCAAAATTCTTTCTACTACTCTTTCCAATGCACTACCCTATTTCTCACCCTATACATCTATCAATATATGCTCTACACCCACTCTCTCATTTATCCCAAACCCCATACCACTACTATGATCCCCAAAATAACCCTTTCTAGATTCGCCCTTACTCTACCCCTCCTTGCATCATCTGACACCTCTTTTACTGTACCGATCCCCAAAACAAACCTTTCTAAACTCTTCCCTCTGACTCTTCCCCTCCACAACTCCTTTTTACTCATCCAAAAGCCACCTCCTACTGCTATGACCTCCAAAAAAAAAGAAAATCAAAATCCTTCACTCTCTTATCCCTCCACTATCCTTTTCAATGAAAATAACAGACTAACATGTTCACTTCTCAAATTTTCATATTCAACTATACTAATTCACCACTAATCCTTTATGGGTCCGAGAGTAGCGTGCTACTCGCCAAAAAAGTGCTTCAACACGTCATCAGAGGTAAGCAAGCATTATATAAATGCAAACCTTTTTCCCTCTTCTATCCCTCCGCTACCTTTCTCTATCCAACTGAATAACACATCCACCACTCAAACTACTTTCATATTTCACTATACTAATTTTCAACACTAATCCTTTATGGGTTCCGGAGTAGCGTGCTACTCGCCAATAAAGCGCTTCAACACCCCATCAGGGTTACAAGCGCTATATAAATGCAAACCTTTTCCCTTTTCTACCCCTCCCCAACCGTTCTCAATCCAAATAACTGACTAACATATCCACCACTCAAATTACTTTCATATTTCACTATACTAATTCAACACTAATCCTTATGGGTTCCAGAGTAGCGTGCTACTCACCCAAAAAAAAAAGCGCTTCAAACACCATCAGGGGTAGCAAGCGCTATATAAATACAAACCTCTTTCCCTCTTCTATCCTGCTGCTACCCTTCTCTATCCAAATAACTGAATAACATATCCACCACTCAAATTACTTCATATTTCACTATACTAATTTTCAACACTAATCCTTTTATGGGTTCCAGAGTAGCGTGCTACTCGCCAGAAAAGCGCTTCAACACCCCTTCAGGGGTAACAAGCGCTATATGAATGCAAACCTTTCTTCCCCTTCTATCCCTCCATTATCCTTCTCACTCCAAATAACTGACTAATATCCACTACTCAAATTACTTTCATATTTCACCATACTAATTCACCACTAATCCTTTATGGGTTTCCGGAGTAGCGTGCTACTGCTCAAAAAAAGAAAAGAAAAAAAAAGGCGCTTCAACACCCCATCAGGGGCAACAAGTGCTATATAAATACAAACCTTTTTTCCTCTTCTATCCTTCAGCTATCCTTCCGAATCCAAATAACTGACTAACCTATCCACCACTTTAATTACTTTCATATTTCACTATACTAATTCCACAATAATCCTTTATGGGTCCCGGAGTAGTGTGCTACTCGCCGAAAAAGCGCTTCGACGCCTCGTCAGGGGTAGTAAGCGCTATATATAAATGCAATTACAATACAATACAATCCTTGGAAAGGTTTAAACTTGCAATTTTGCTGGACATATGTACTGCAGCAACTGGGCAGCTCCTCATACTTTTATGTGCCAGTACTATCTGCGGATTGGAGAGGTTTGTTTAGTCAGTTTTAGTGTGGTGGTGATCCGAGCTGCAGATAAATTAATCAATTTTCTATCTCATGCATATTCACTAACAGGAGTGAAGCACATTTTTGTCCACTGTGTTTGTCTGTCAAATTTTATTTTGTTCACTATGCCTCATAAGAAGGGCTGGGACGAGAAAGATGGAACAGATAATGTCCCCCATTATTTTTGGCAGAGGTGTTTCTCAGGACATTGGCCACCCCATGGCCCATGGTCTGTGCTTTCTCTGAGAACAGGCCTCATTTCCTTAGGCCCATGGTGCTTTTCTAACAACAGCTCCACACGGTCTCCTCTGGCTTTCTTGTTTGTTTAGCAGATCCCCCATATCCCAGGGCCAGAGATGTTTTACAGCATGGGCAAAGTGGCTCTGGCTCAGGGCCCCAGCCTTTCATGGGGCTTCCTGACAGAGCCTGCTCAGTTTTGCAGAGTCTTGCCCTCATGACCTTGAATAATTTTTAAACTGATTGTTGTAAATAGTGTTTTTCTATCATTTATTTTTAATGTGTGAGAGTCTTTTACAGACATTTTGCAGACAAAATGTGTTTATGTTTCATGCAACATCCATATAAAAAGTTTCTTTTAGATCAATACAGGACCTCACATATGAGAAATGGGAGGGTGTAACAGAGATTATTTGCAGAAATATTAGTGAGCTGCTGCGGTGTTAAAATACTGAAACACACATCACTATCTCTGAATATCAGATGTACACACATTTAGAATTTGACCAAAGAGGGCATGAAAGAGCTGAAACTGGATCATAAAATCAAAGCTGTTCCGAACAGGGGCCGCCAAAATAAATTGCCCATGGCCCCAAAATCCTTAAAACGTCCCTGCCCAGGGTGTGGGTGTTTCTATGACAGAATTCCCCGACGAGCACCATGGAGTGTTTGAGTGATAGTCACCACAACAGCCCTAAAACCTGGTGTTAGGGAGTTTCTTCCGCCAGCCTCCCTGTGAACACCCAACCTTTGGTATTTGTGTCACTTTCTAGGCAGAGAAATCTTTCTATATTTAACACACCATGAGAAGTTCAAAACGGATATGCTGTCCTTCATAAAAGTTCAAGGATCTTAAATGAAACCTAGCCGTCTCCACCCGGACACGTAGGGCGCGCGCCGCACCGAGAGACGACACCGACAGGGTCCATGGGCCGGGCCAGTGCAAGGACTAATGCGCGCGTGTCAGTTAATTAGAGGAAAGTTCTGTTATTTAGACCTGAAATCAATGCAAAGGGGATTAAGGGCCACGCGATGAACGCCTGCGATTCTGGGCTGCGCGTCCAGAGCCGCATTTAGCGAAAATTCAATAGGCATTAGTGAGAGATCAATGGCGGCCCTGTTGGGACTGCGCGCGCAGGCATTAATTGGACTCAGTCGGAGCGTAATCGAACCTGAACAAGATGTCAGATTCAGAAACAAGCATTGTCAGGGCGGCCTGGCACGAGGGAGGCTACAGAAGAGAGGTGGGAGGGCATAGAAAAATAGTCTGCTGCTTCATTTGTGCCCGTGGGTGCAGATGGTGGGCACCCCAACTCATTTCTGGGCAACATAGGACTTATTTGTCATGTCATCAACCGATTTTGACCCAGAACAAGAAAGTGAAAGACAAAAATAGGAGAAGGAAGAAATAAGAGAAATATAAGAGAAGAACCTGCCAGAGCGAGATAAAGAGAACGGAATTGTAGGGTAGGAAGGAAGGGGGTATGAGATGGAATCTTAATGGAAACCAGCGAGATAAGCTAGGTTCAAAGTAACTAAGGGGTTGGAGGACTATGGAAGCAGAAGGGCTCCAGAGGGTCTGTGGAAACACGGGCAGAACTGGGTCTTTAGAACTACTTGCCCACCGAGGACCTAGAGAAACCTACGTGTGTGGGGATAAACAGAAACTAGTTTAGAACATGGAAAACCTGGCCAATGTGCGAGGGTCTATGAACGTCAGAGGGCAAGAAAGAGTTTATGAAACCTGCCCACCAATGGAGGATCTGGGGAACCGAGAGGGGCACAAGAGGGTTTATGCAGCCTCCCTCTCTTGTTCTTTTGGAAACCAGTGCCGAAGCCCTAGGTTCTGGGTAAGTAGAAACACTGCGAACATGGTGCAGGAAAGCCATCCAAGGATTGGAATACTAGGGCACAGGGTTTGTACAAATGCTTATTAAACTAGCCTGCCTGATGCCCAATCCAAAGGAAGCCACTGTGTATGCATGGAGGTTGAAAAGTGTATGGTTGGCAAAGTTAACACTTGTCCCCAGGCAGAGATAAAGGTAGTGCGAGAGACTGACGAGGATCCAGTTACAGTAATCCATCCTGTTGCTGATTAAATAATAAAGTGCACAGTGAAAACCAAATTATCTCCAAGCGCTGGGATAATAGGTTTTATTGTTACTTAAGTCAATGGTACTTATTTAATTTTGCTCAAAAGGATGGAAGTTGCAGTTGGTCATCCAAGATTAAAATCTGTCGTCTGCAGGTCCTTGGGAGGGTGCTGGAGGAGAGGGGGTGTCAGCTCAATAAAGTATTTTTATGTGACACAGAGATGCACATGGCTCCTGTCACAGAACTGGAAACGTGATCATGACCTCGGCCAAGATGAATGTTAGGAGGGGACCGATCTTGCGGATATTGCGAGGGTGGTCACATACAGCATTGGAGATCGAGGGGTCGAAGGTGGACATTCATTTAAAAATATATTTTTATTGTTTCATTAACCACCATAATAGAACAGTGTCTCAAACAATGACACCCTTTGATAATAATCAGCACTATTCGATGGTTTTTACATTACAGTGATTCATTAAAACTTTAGAACAGGGTCCACATCACTGCTTTTCTCCCTTCCGTCCAGCATTCTCTATTCAGACCTATATTTACACTGGGGATCCTCTGTATGGCTGCCACGCACCCCCTGCCTTTGTCCATTTATGGGGGCAGCCTCATCCCTCATAAATGTGACGTTCAGCCAGCATGCACCAATCCATGTCTTCTTTCCAAGCAGTTAGGGCAGGTAGCCCAGTCCCCCCCAAACAGTTTAGCAATATTTTTCATTGCAACTCCCCACCCCAGGGTTACCCACCTTTGGTATATTATGGGACTCTTTCTTCCCCCCCATATGATCAGCATTGTCCGTTTTGCTTTCCACTCAGGAACCACCACCCTCTACATGCAGTCACCTATTGCTTCCCAATATCTCTGCACAGCGGGGTATTTGAGGGTGTGGAAGGAAGTGCCTACTTGAGTGCAGCCTCTGAGACAGCAATCTGATTCAGTTCTGCCCATTTCTTCTGGGCTACCCTGAAGTAGTCTGACCTATGGAGGATACGCAACGGGCCCAGTCCGAAACCCGATCTGATCAGCACTTCGCGCGGGGCTCTTAGCGCCTCCTTCCACTCCTCATTCTCCAGGGAACCCAGGTCTTCCTCCCAGCTTCCTTTTAATTTCTGAAGGATGTTGGGAGAGTTGTTCTGTATTTTCTTGTAAATCATTGAGGCTTCTTTTGTCCTGAGGAGGCTATTTAACACTCTGTCTTCTAAAGGGGAGGAGTCTGGGAGCACAGTGCCTTTTTTAACGTGGGACGCTACTGCATGTCAGAGCAGGAGATAGGGTGGTGGAGTCTGGCATGTTGTATTCTTTCTGAAGGTCCTTGAATTGTATAAAGTAATCTCCCACCCAGAGATCCCCCATTTGGCTTTTACCAATACAATCCCATCCTTGAAAGCCGACAAGCTTGCCCACCTCAGAGAACAAGTCGCTATCCCATGGGGGGGTCTCTCCCGTTAGCACTGTTCCCCATCCCAGATAGTTTGCGGTCTCCTTCCATTCTAGCACCACTGCCTGGGTCTGTGTCGGCAAAAGTGGCACTAAGCTGCATCTGTAAAGCACCGCCATTTGGACTCTGTCCCCCATCACATGTCTGTCTATCCTGACTGCCGGCTAGTCCTGCTGCGCGAACACACAGTCATTGATCGTCACTAGCTGTGCGGCCCAGTAGTACTTCCGCATATCCGGCAGTGATATTTCCCCACTGTAGATCCCACTTGTCAGCTTGTGAGTGCTATCCTGGGCACTTCCCCACACCACAATAGCAGCTGGATTTTGGACTCCAGTTTCTGAAAGAAACTGTTCTGTATTTTATATGAGGGATTCTGGAGTACATACAGAAACTTCGACAGGTAGATCATTTTGAACATAGCAGCCCTGCCACCAACTACAGCGGCAGCATTCTCCAATGTCCAAAATCTCCCCTGAATTTGTGAAAGGTGGACATTCCTGGACCCCAAGGTTTGTGCACGAGGAAGAGTAGGAGAAGCTATCACAAGTGAATGAGACGGGGAGAGGAGCAGGTTATGGGTGACATAGAGGGCTTGGCTGGGTGCAGCATTGGCACTACAGAGCCAGAAGGGTTAAAACGGCTGAGGGGACAATTGGTCTTGGAGATGGACGAGAAGTGAGTGAAAAGAAAAGTACATTTGAGTATCATTAGTAAGGCGATGGTAGGAGAAACCAAATGCAGAGCTAAATAGAGAAGAGTAGAGGCTGAGGATAGGTCGTATGTCACTATATTGAGGATGAGAATATTGATCTACAATAACAAACGATCTACTACAGCTACCAACCACTATATCATCAAGGTAATTATATGTTTACTTTTCTTAACGTCATATCAACTAACCTAGACTTATCTGTGATGTAGTGATTAGGTCAATTACTGTCCTGCAATATGACTAATGCAATATAGTGACCCTGTACCAAGGATATCAACCTGGGCAATACCCACCGAAAGAAGAGCACATAGGGCGGTTAAAGACCCTGTGCCATGCAGTAGGGTTATGATGCTATGTAGGAGTGAATTGTAAGGCCAACTTCTGTTTCCAGCAGGTAGCTTGGGCCTCACTCACATCACTTATTCTGGGCCCAGGCTGGCGACAGTACACGCAGTTTACTTCGATCCTGAGTCTGCAACAAGGATGCACCTGCTCTGCACCCTACACAAGGACAGGGATACCCATATGATCCTCTATTCGAGTTTGTGACAGACACACCTGTCGTCCGGTGCAGGCTTGAGGAGGGTACACGTCTCTGAGTCCATGCGTAGACCAGGGTCAGACGACCTTTAACTCCGCTCCCAAGCATGTGACACAGACTCACGCTGGCGAATGAGCACAATCCTGAAAAAGGGTCAGGTCTATGCCCTCAGGCTGCACGCCTAGGCCTGTGACATGGACACATGACTCTAGGGCCAGGCCTGTGCCATAAAAGAGGGGTGACATTCCAGAGGTGTCTGTCACGTCTGTCCACGCCTGCATTTTTTCACGTTCTCTATAGCGGTGCTCCTCCTCATTTGCACCATGTATCTATGGAGAAAGTACAAAGTTGGGAACAGTCTATGGGATTTAGGGTCTGACCTTTTTACTGTACCCATGAGGAGGAGGAGATCTACCAACAATCTCTTTTAAGTTTATTCATAACTCCTATAACACTGCAGAATAATATTTGAGCAAAGCTACTTGCTGACTGAGAATTGGACCCATCTCCAGTCCCCCCTTAACTGAATAAATAATGGCCCCCACTAACCAGTACTTTAGCGAACCACATCATGAAGACGTGTATGGACATGAAGATTACGGTCTGTACTTTGGAGTGGATTTGTGTAGGCTGTGACCTAAAAAGCCTATCTGCGTGCCTGAAGTGAAAGCATCGTCCCATCCTGCCAGCCTGCGAATCATGGCAGGCAGCTGCATTTGTGCCAACACACTGGGGGATTTCCATGCCACAGTAAAGAACACATTAGACACGCCAGATAAGGATAAGTGCGGGTGAGCAGCTCGAAGTAGTGGGTCTATTAGACAGGTGTACTCACCTGCCCCAACAGACCTTGTAACATCCCTCGGGCTCCCAGTGCTGCGGAACATACCTTTTGCAGTATACAGCTTTGTCTGGGATTGGGTGGGATGGTGGCGGGGGCAGGGGCTAATGCTATGAGAGTGCCAGCAGACATTTGAGGCCCCCTAATTGAAGTATTGTTGAGGGCCAGCGGATTGTCGTCCATGTACCAGGTCCAAAGACTGCAAACATAGATGGTGTATCCTTTGCAAATCAAAATCCCTTGCTGTGTTGACTGCCTTAATCTTGTCCAAAGTGGGATTAAGGGCAGCAAGGAGACTGTGAAAAATAATAACTCTACCACAACCAGTGCTCTTTAAGATACACAGTTGAGTATCAGGTCCCCAAATATTAATTGTGAGGGAGCCTAGTTCCTCTGGGGCACCAGAAGAGCCCAACTCATCAGGGCAGGTTACAATTTATAGGCCTGGTAGCAGGTTCAATGCCTCACACCCGGACCAGAAGATGTCATAAACGGAAGCTACAGAGGTACCAGTAATACTCAACAGGGCAGTTTTGTCCCCATTGGCCAAGGAGGGCTCTAGGACACGAGTGAACATCGAAGAACCTACGGTAAGAGCTACATAAAGATATAGGAGACATATCAAGAAAGGTTTTTTATTTTAGCAACTTTGATTATTTATTTATATCAGATCAGCAGAAGCAGAACCCCCTATCTTATTAAAGAATGTGGTCTTTAAAGGAAGTGTATTCAGACAATGGTACATTTGCAAAGGACTGTGTGCTACCGGGTGTTACTTTGTATCTCCCACTAGCACACTGGCCCATGATAGTCTACCTGGTAGCAAACAATCAGCAGTAATTTATCAGAAGACTCGAAGCCTGAGCTCTTCCCAAAGCTTCCCCAGTGGATTACTAATCCAATAGCTTTACATAGTTTCTTCCATTTGATAGGCAGTAGCCAATACCCATCATAATAACTGCAGCATTACTGAGTTATGACCCTCAGACTTGTGTCCCATGGTCGACATGCCCCTTCCCAAGCAGTATCTACAAGAAATTTGAAATTACCACCAAAAAGTGAAGGTTGGGCAGTATAAAACTAGTAGGAGGTAAATACACTAAATTCCTTTTGCTAGAAAAAAGCTCTAAAAGTAATTACACCCTGAGATATTGGTGTACAGGAATCATATTCGTTTGAATATAGTAACCTCACCTAATCTATAAGGACTGCCCCAACACTGCTCCAATTTAGGAAAGAGTTGAAGGCACACATTTTAAAGAATATCATATTGTAGTGCACCCAGTGCAGTAACAACCCAATATCCAGCTACCGCTATATCACTCGATTGTATGTTGCCTTTGACCCGGTATAGCGATCCGAAACCTTTTTGGCCAAGTTTGCGCAATACATTACCGCATACATACGTGCATACATACAAAGCACCATAGGAATGACCATTGACATCTCAAACACATCCACCACTAGAAAGTTACAAGAAAACTAAAGAAGTATTGGTGAACTACTGGATTCTGAGTATTCTAAGTACTCAAAATCATGAGCCTTTAGGGAGAACATGCAGTTTCATCTTTGTCACCGATAGGTGTGCCTGCCCCACAACCAAAAATATCTGGAAAAAAAGGCCTGACAGAGGGACAAAGAGCAGCCTCTGGACCCAGGCCTGTCAACGATGGGGAGGAAATTGATTACTGTGCTATTTAGACAAAATATCGGAGAAAAGATACTGTGGGGACAAAATATCGTGTCAAGAATATTGAGGACAAAAATATTGTGATGGTAAGTTTCTGTAGGTAAGCAAAGTTTTACAATATATAACTGCACACATATATGTACCTTGACGATATATACATCTTCAAGGTACATAGTTGTGGAGTTAAGAATAGTAAATCTAAATTTACCTATTTGCATTTACCTCCTCAATATTTTGGTCTTCGATATTTTTGACACGACATTCTGTCCACACGATATTTTTGTTTCCGATATTCTGTCAGTGAGTCTTCTCTGACACACTAGCAGTGGAAAATCTAGCATATTTTGAATATGCAGCTATAGTGGTGGTGTTTCCTCTTTCAAGGTGGGTGTCTGCCACTGAGGGGTTTATGGCCAATACCAGTGTGGGATGGTGGAATTTTGGAACCTGATGTTGGAAATGGAAAAATAGAGAAACCTTATCAGAACCCACTTACGACTTATGCAGTATAATTACCATATAGGATCACTCCCTAACATCGACTACAAACTCCGTTACCTCACCCTACATTCTGCCCATAGATACAATGTTTGGACCTGCTCCTGGGCTCACTAATTGTAGCTGTGCAGAGGCCTTCAGAAACTGTGCAGTTGCTGCACACTGCATGTTCCCTTTACAGGAGTGAGTTATAAAGCTCCTTGTGTTGCAATGTTAAATGATTTCCCAGTGTAGTTGAGTGTGCTTGAAAATAAATGTTAGTACATTGCTCTGCTAAGAAAAGTGGCGTAAGGAGATGCAGTAACAACAAAGCCCAGCAAAAGCAACATGTAGGCTATCCTTGCAACAGGATGACTGCTGCCTTGGAAATGTGGCTATCGGGCAGAGGCATGGCTGGGTACTCAGGCTGCAGAAACCAACTCTTCTGTAGTTTCTTTGGGTGAGGACCCTTTGGCAGAAAGATCAGTGAAAGGGAACATCAAAGGTAACTCCCCTCCACTTCCGGTGTTGGAGGATCCCAAGTCAAGCGGGACAGCCAGAGCAGTATCTCTTTCCTTCTGAGCCCGCCCTCCACTCTACTCCTAGTTCTTCAGCCCTGGTTGAGTAGGGCACGCCTGACTGAAGCGTTTGAAAGATCACAGGGTGCCCTATTTCCACGCTCCAGAATTTCCCGTTTAAAGTAAGTTTGATGTGACTTACTGATAACACTTTGACCAAGACACCCCCCATGATGTGAAAGTTGCTCACTTTGCCAGTGGCTCCGAAAGACGAAAATAAGTATTACCTAGGTGGTGGTCCCAACATAGAGAACATAAGCTTCCTCAAAAACTACTTTCAAAGTGCATTGCGTGGGGGTTTTGTGGCCATAAAAGCCAGCTTATGGTGACCCCACCAATAATTACTGTAAGGGGGATAAAGCTTGTCTGACCTGCAGTAGGCTGAGAATGGAGCCAATTCCGCCTGTTGCTGGCGCTTCCTGTTAGCATTGTCTATAGGTTGCAGGGAGACGCATATATTGTTTCAATTGAAAGTAATCTCTGGCACTTATCAGAAAGTTAGCATTATCACTTTAAAAACCTGCACTCAAAACATTGAAAACAAAGCTTATTAAATATACCCGCCAAGTTTACCTCAGTTTAAAATCGTGTTACTGTGATACTGAAAAGCTTAATTACCCCTTAATAGGTTACAAAATATATGTGACTTTACAATAGGTAGAAATACTGCTAAAAGTTTATTTTTTCACGTTTAATGTAACCTCATCTAATTTGTGTGTTATTTTTGTATAACACCCACATTATTTAGAGGCCAGGTCAGAGCACTAATAACAACAGAACGTGATCACAAACGTCTGAGAACTGAACTCAAGCATCATGGCGCACGTCCAAGTATGGCAAACACATGCATTTCAATCATGATAGGGTGGAGTGCACACCTCCATTATTTCTTCTCCGATTTTAATATTCCTTTCTTTGTTGCTCCAGGCAATTATTATCAGCGTGCAACCCTGAAACGCGCTCCGCCCATGCGCGTATGTAATCAATCCACAGTCTCCCACCCGTTCAGGTTTAGGGAGTGTCAAGATGCACAGCCACAAGTACCGACATTAATCCATTAACGTCATCTTTTCTACATGTTAATCTTTTTGTCCACAGTTACATTCAGTCAATAATCAGATTTTTTCTTCTTCTTTATTTTTATTCCAAAAATTTCAACAGGTGCCAAAAGGCTTTCCTTGAGCATATTATAATTCAATCCTCTTCATAAAACCATATAGCAGTAAAAAACCAATGCATTTCGGGCTTAGGCGCCCTTCTTCGGGGGTAACTATAAAAAGAGACATGCCATCAGTATCATCATAAACATACTTGAGATCAATTGCGTCAGTGAAATTATCCATTCATTTTATGCCAAGTGTTATTCTCACATGTATCATACCGATGTTAATGAAAAATCATGTTCTCCAAAACAAACAGAATTATTCGATTACAGAAGAAGAAAAAATCTGATTATTGACTGAATGTGGCTGTGCATCTTGACACTCCCTAAACCTGAACGGGTGGGAGACTGTGGATTAAACACATGCATTTAACAAGGTACATCATCGATGATATTAACTTGATGGCTTCTATATATATTGAATAATAGCATGGGTGCATAGCTTCTAAAAGCATTATTTGCATTTCATAATCATGTTTTTCCCATCACTGGGGTGATTTAATATTCAGAGAGGCATGCATAATTGTAACTGTGTGTTCACGCATCACTTGCAACTTTGCAGTAAAAGGCACACAAGTTGTTAGATATAAATGTGTACTCAGTGGTGAGGGAACATTTTCTGAGTGGGAGTGCTTCCATCAGTGTTACATCACTGAAGTTATAATGATTCTGAAAAATCCAAGCATTACATAAATAAGGCTTGTAGCAAATGAGTTACCTCCATTCAGCAGGAGAGTGGTACAGGTGTAGTATGTAGCAGGTGGTGCATTTTGGAGCACACTGTAGCGAATATATTTCCAAGGCATCCACTGTTATTCACTGACAGCACATTTCCCATTGAAATGGCCACTAAATTTGCACAGATGTGCAGTTTTACTAATAAAACTATACAGCACAAAAAGGATGATATGAAGAAATGAACTTTCATGGACTATTTATCTTTTGTTCATCACCAAGTCAAGTGTCTTGATTTGTTATGATCCTATTAAAGTCTTTGTTTTCATCACACTTCATAATTACATAAAAGAGCTTCATTTGTGCTTTTCTAACTGCTGATTTATAAATATTTGTACAGTTCATTTACAGGTATTTAAGTTTTGTTGTGTGTTAGAAAAAAATTGACATCCTGCAGCTTTTCTTTCACACTTCCTGTACCTCAGCACGACTGCAACCTTGTTCACTTTACAAAACCCTCTCACTTTGTTGTCAGAGAAAGAAAAGTAAACACCAGTGTACCATGTTGAATGAATAAGCAGCAATTTGTCAGAAGACATAGCCTGGCATCTGACCGCTGTGACAAGATAGAAACAATATTTAAAGGCATCTGTATTGCTCATTCGCCTTCTGAATCAGCATAGTTATTTTGGGGGTGGCGCAGCACCTCCCCCGCACTCCTACTTCCAGTCCCTATGTGTGTACTCCAGATTTGAACAAGTGCACTTTAGATATATCAATGCATATGATATCTCTAAAAAAATGCCCACACACGTATCATCATACATCCAAACACCCCAATCAAGCCAATATACACCCACACACCACCCACACATTATATGCCATTACACCAACCGTCATGCGCCCATTCCATTTACCATAGCTCTGCAAACTCACACCAAGAACTTAGTGACACCATTATACAACCTTTTACACACTTATATACATAATCAGTTTCTGAAATACATCACATTTCAAGCTTTCTTAACTAATAAGAAAGGCGGGATTTAAAGTTGATTTAGTATGGTGGAGTTGGGACGTGAGGTGAAGGCAGCACCTTAACTCTTGCTTTTCATTACATTTTAGTTGTTATGTTATCTTTAGTGTCATTTAGGGAATTTCCTTGTTTTTTGTCTTTTGTGTGTTGGTGTAGGATGTAGATTCTATGGATTTATGATTGTGAATATGCTGGCTTCCGAAGAGGGGTGTTACGGCACATGATATGGGCTGGGTAGATGTATGATGGTGGCTGTGTTGGCATATTATTTTGGTTGTGTGACCATGGGGTAGTGGAAGTCTTGACATATGATTATGAGAATGTTTGCATATGATATTGCTTGTGTGAACATCTACTGTATAGAGAGTTGGGGTATGATGTTCTTTGTGTGGAAATACGATGGGTGAGTTGACGTATGATGCGGATATAGAGATGTATGATGGAGGTTTTGGCATATGATGGCAGGTGTGCTGGCATTTAATGTTGGTTGTGTGGACATAGGTTTGTGGATGTATAGGTCTTTAATGTGGTTGAGTCAAAGTATGATGATTGGTGTATTGGAGTATGATGATAGTTGTATCGATGGATGATGGAGGCTTTGTTGACATATGATGTTGATTGTATGAATGAATGATGGAGGCTGTGTTGGCGTATGATGTTGATTTTGTCAACCTATGATGGTGGGTGTGTTTTGAGTATGATAGTGGATGTATTGGCTATGATGGGGGTGTGCTGCTGTGTGGCTTCATGGTGGTGTATGATGTTGATTGTGTGAATATATGATGGTGGGTGTGTTGGAGTATGATAGTGAGGTAGCTGATGTATGATATTATTTGTGTCAACATATGACGTTGTTTGTGTTGGTGTACAACGGTGGGTGTGTTGGCCTGTGGTGTTGGGTGTGTGAACATATAATGATAGATGTATGGACGTATGATGCTGGGTGCGTTGCACTAGTTCACGTTATCATAGTGAGAGTCATGGTGGTAGTGATACAGCTGGTGGTGGTAATGGTAATAATTGTTGTGTTGTTAATGGTAGTGGTAGTAGTAATGCTGTTGGTGATGGTAATGATGGTGGCAACGGTGGTGGTGGTAATGGCTGTGTTGGTAGGTAGTGGTGGTACTGGTGATAGTAATGTTGGTAGTAATATTGGTGATGGTGGTAATGGTGCTAATGATGACAGTAGTGGTAATAGTGGTGGTTGTGGTAGAAGTTGTATTAATGGTGATGGTGGTAGTAATGGTGGTGGAGGTTTATTCAATCAACTGCACAGTCTTGCCCACAGGCAGAGGTAGTGTGTGTCCACAAATGCCATCCTGTCCAAGGAAAGAGGGGATTTGTTGTGTTAACTACCCATTCCTTGCTCAAGCTCAGAGGCAATGTGTGCTTCTATTACCTCACACCATACACAATGGCGCTTTAAAAAAAAAAGCTGGCTACCTGCCAGTCACTCCCTGTTCTCCTGCCCTTTATAGCCAATTGGGAACAGAGTGCAGGGGTGGGGACCTTGCTGTCCCATGGCCTGTAAGACATTGAGCATCGAATGACAGAAAGCCAGTCATGCCATAAAATTAAGTTATCAGTGGGTAGCTGCTGACCAACACTCGTCCAGTGACTGACTTCAATATGGTACCGAATATAGGGTCTTCCCTACAGTGACACTCTTACCCGCCTGCCAGGGAGGCACCTCATACGGAGCCCCCATTTGTAATAAAAAGGGTCCATACTGGACTTTTCCCACAGGCTTATGACATGGCCACATAGGGCTACTATATCATATGCGATATACCACATGACAATAATATCACATTCACTACAATGGCCTACCAACACATCGTAAGCTAAGTATATCATTACAGTTCGTAAGTAAATCCACTTATACTTAACTCCAAAGGTTAATGTAGGTGGAGTTGGCAAGTGTGGACTTACATTGCAATGCAGTGGTACATTAATGTCGTAGATGCGATGTTATTTTAGGTCCATATTATCGACCTTGATTAAGGGACTAGAACGGACAGGGACCCTGCTATGCCTCTCACGTGACCCTCATAAGGAGGGCACAACCCTCGTTTGTTGGGAAAGAATGGCGAGTTTTCTCATGTGAGCCTCCAAACATCAATATTTCAAAAAGGGGCTTGTTACAGCTTTGACAGGCTGTGGACTCTGGGTGCAGGCTTACGTCACACCCCTTCTGCTGGGTGCGGGCCCGCGTCACACCCCTTCCGCTGGGCACGCGCTCTGGCAGCAGGCACAAGCCTCACCCCGGCTCGGCATTAGCCGGATGAGCGCCAGGCCTGGGCCCGCTCAGTGCAGGCCCGCCCTATCAGCAGGCTCTGAGGGCTGCTTGTTAGTGTCATTGGTGCCGATAACAGCCTTTATCTGAAGTGCTCCATTATCTTTATTAAATATAGACAGGGCCGCAGAGACCGCCCGCGACACTATCGTCCCAGTGAGTAATGGCGCCTGTCCGTCCGCCCTGGGAGTGATTCTCAATGTCAGGGGACGGAGACCCCAGGGGCACGTGTGGCGCTGGCGCTGAGTGAGGGGTCAGTATTGACAGAAGGGCGGGGAGAGTGGATTTGGGCGGATGGCTTCATCTTGCATCGGGTGGGGGGTTTGAAGAGGATGGAGTGAAAAAGAGGAAGATGCATGGCCGACAGCACAAGGGCATGGCAATTGAGAAGCGGCGGGTAATTATAATAATCACTTGTTTCTTGTATTATGATTTTTAATAAACACCTGTGTAAACAACAGCACAATTACCAAAGTCAATAGTCCTCAATGAATCAACCTCGGAAGGTTGAAAGGGTAAGTTGGCCTTGCCAACATCCTAGCAGCGACTTGCAAACCACATCAGATGTCAGCAGCGATCGCTTAACCAAGTTGAGCCATCTTGTGGTATCCGAAAGGCTTGCTCGCCTTGGGTGACGGCATGGTGACTGGGGCAGCGGTAGGCGTCTGCATTGGTCAGGGGTTTTACTGTTGCTGGAGGTGCTTCAAGTAGTGGAAGATGTAGAGGGGCTGGAGGTGTTGCGGTGAGATTCGAGTGGGTATGAGAGTGGTTGAGTACGTACATATATTTCGATGCCTTGGAGTCCACGTGACTGAAATTTGGGACTTTTGATTATAAGTGTGTTTTGACAGAGAAAAATGAATTGATTCTTTCGACACATGGGGCTCAGTGAGATTGGCTAAGCTGGCTGCTCCGAGGTATGTAATGCATCTCTCGAGTGAGTCTGTGCTCTGTGGTGTGACACTAGCATCCACTGACTGACAATGTATCTCAAAGCGTGCAGCTCACGCCCAGTGAGTGAGTCCGTGCTCCACTACGTGAGTCTGACACCCAAAGAGTGGAGCACATAGCGATTTAGAACGAGCTCCTGCTGTGTAAGACTTACTCACAAGGCTCCTGTGCTCCTGGATACGAGACTCACATCTAACGAGAGAGTGTCACATTTACAATCAGTGACCGAGGCATACGTTGCCAGGGTGGAAGGCTGGGGTTGACGTGTGGGGCGGTGGACCTTCAGCTGGGCTCTGGCTCCAGAGCCCCTACCTTCAGTAGGGGCTCTGGAGAGCTGACGGTGTGGGCCTGGGAGTGGGTAGATGGGGATTGCACGGCGCTGAGCCTAGGGGACTCCCGGGGGACAGCTCGCTCCTCACATTCACTGTCACTCTGATGAAATGCGAGTTGATAAATCCGCTGTTTACATCTTCAAGACTGACAAGTCCCAAGTGCTGCAGAATTTATAGAGTGGTGGTCGGCATCAATCAGTGTTCGTGGCAGTCACGGAGAGACGAAGCCGCCCTCTGCGAGAGACGGCCGCCTGGGACAGACCACCCCAGAGAGAGGACACAGATAACACCTCTGGGAGAATCCAGCACACCCCTGGCTGCGTACCACTTTGGGCATGGACGGGTGTTTTCCCTACCTCAGTAGTAAATAATTTACGTCTTTTCACTTCGCAGTCACAGTAGTTTTACAAAATAAGAACATACCAAACCCAGATGCGCAGAGCTCTCACCCACCCTGTTCAAGTTGTGAGTAGCTCATCCAGTCCAGGTTTTTAGGTCTGGCGTTAGCCCATACCGTTTGATTTTAATAACATTTTACAAATACTTACTGGGGTTTCAGGCATCTCTCCCAACATTTTTTCTCCTGACCAATCACACCGATTTGTTATGCATACAACCAACCAGGTTTATCAGGCTGACCAACCTGTTCCCCCGGTGCAAAGGGGTACCGCATAACCCACCCCCTGTAGGCCACACCACTGCAGTGGGGCAAACCGAGTCAGCCTACAGGCTGCTCTTGCCTTCCAAAACCTGAGCCATGCCTTTGACCTTGTCACAGCTGACGATCACTAGAGTAGAGTCTTAAACAAGATTTACTTGAGCCTGACCCTCTAATCTAATTATAGGTACTCAATGCTCACCTACACCTGTAAACAAATGTTTCATAGCGGTCATGCCAGTTACATATTCACCAAGTCCAACTGTTGAAATGTCAGTTGAGTTGAGCCTTGGGTTTATAAGAGTTCATAACTATGAGTGATTCATTAGTTTAAGCGTTGCACAGGGGATTTAAGTATTGGACTGTTGGACTTGGCCCTTTTTTTGGCCGGTTCACCCCTAAACTTTTTGCCTGGTCTGTGACCTAGTGTTGGTGGTTTTAGGCCTCTGGGCACTTTCGCACTGTGGTCCAGTGGAAAGTGCGTGCGCGCTCTGTGCACATTTAGTGAGATTGACCTGCCTCCCATAGGAATGCATTGGGGATCTGTGTGCCAGTGGTAATTCCTAGGGTGAGAGGAGTGCAGGGGCGAGTTTAGTATGTGCGAACTCGTGAGAATAAATGCTGCGCAATGGCGTGCGCAGATTTATTATAACTGGTGTAGGAATGCCACTTTTAGAAGTTGGCATTTATGTGTGCTCTGTGTCTGCCTGCCTGATGTGAATTGCATGTCTGGCTTGTGAGTGACAGGGGCTGGGAGGTGTGTGTGGCTCCAGGAGGGGCAGGGTGAGTCAGCGCAGGGCTGAATAGGGAGATCTGCATCTAGATGGGAGGGAGGAGTTGCACCTGGGACCTGAATAGGGCTGTGCCTTCCCTCCACAATGCTGGCTCCACCCCTGTGGTGCGTCTGATGTCCCTAGCCTGTCCTGTGAAAGGAGAGAGGAGCTGAGCAAAACAAAGTGCTCCAAAGCTCCCCCCAAAACAGTTGCGTCTGGTTTTTCCCCAACCCTGTGCTGTGACACAAAGGGGATTTTGTGGATAAAAGAAGGGGCTGTGACCCCATGTTTGCTCTCTCTTGGTGCGCTGTTCCTGTTCTGTTCCTGACGGAGGGGGCTTGCTGCTGCTGGGGCCCAGGAGGGACCGCCATGGGGGCTGCCTCCCTGCTGGAGGGCCCTGTGTGCTGGCCCCTGGGCCCAGCTATGCCCCCTTCCTCTCTAAGGACTTATCCTTCTGCTTTGCCTGGCATCCTCCAGGCCTACAGGACTTTTGCCTGCATCTTGCGCCCTGGGAGCGCTGAAATCCGGCTCCTGGAGGAGCGCTGAGCTCGCAGCGCAGAGCTGCATGTTGCCTTGAGGGAATCCCCAGTGTAGGGATTCCCCCAAAATTGCTGTGATCGAGCGGGGAGCCCACCCCGCTTTATGATGTTTATTTTTACTGCGGGAGCCCACCCCGCTGTATAGTTTTGATTAAGAGGGAGCCTACCCCTCATTGTGCCAGGAGAAATGAAAACGGCCGCCACGATCGCGCGGCGACCAGGAAGTCAGGCACGCCTGCTTGGGACACGGGCAGGGCCTGCCAGCCGGCCGGACGTCCGCAAAGCCCGAGCGGGCTCCCCTGAGCGGAGTTAAGCCCCACGTGTGCTGAAGGTGAAGAGGAGTGCGGCGGGAAGCTGGGCTGCGGGCTGAGGAGGACGGGAGCCTACCCCGCCTCCCCGAGTGCCGATGATGAGTCCCGGGTCCCAGGAGGGGCCCGGGTGAAGAGGAGTGATGCGTGGTGAGAGGGGCTCCCGTGACCTGTGGGGAGCCCCGGCCTCATCGAGAAGTGCGGCCCCCGCCGCGTGGAGAAGTGGCACCGGTCCCCAGCGCCGAGGAGAGGAGCCTGCCGACCGCAGCCCGGTGAGTGGGGCTGGGGGCTGGTCTTCTCTGGGTTGGTGCACACGAAGCACCGAGGCAGTCCTGCTGGGCCGGGCGGTCCCGCAGGAGAGAGAGCGGGCCGCCCCACGATCGGGGCACAGCGTCGGTGCCCATTCCATGAGCGGCCCCGCCTGATGGCGGGCCGCTCCAACGAGGGGGCACCTGGTTGTTGAGGGCCCAGAGGGGCCCGTGTCCCCTACATGTAGAGGCACATTGTTGGTGCCTGAGTGGTCCCGCGGGAGAGCGGGCCACTTCAACGTCGGGGGCCACTTTGTTTTCAGAGCCCCGTTTGTCCCTCAGCTGTGCCGCCGGAGCGGGCAGCTGCAACATGGCCACTTGAGTTAAGAGAGCCCCGAGCAGGGCCTCGTGGTGATTTCTCAGTTGCACCGCCATAGCGGGCAACTGGAACGTTTGGCCCACATGTTTTAGAAGTCCCGGAGGGGGACCGGCGAGGGCACAGTCGGTGCCAGGGCCCACATTGGGTTTTCACAGCTGCCCAGCAAGTAGTGGGCAGCTGCAACGTTTAGGCCCACAGTTCCTGGGGCCATTTGGCGCTAGGAGTGAGATACACTCCTCTGCCCCATATCTTCACAGCTGCCCAGCACTTAGTGGGCAGCTGCTACGCTAGGTTTGCGCAGAGTGCGCACCCTGGACTTTCGCTACTTTGGCAGCGCGCCCTGACTCTTGGGACATAGGGCAGTTGAGCCCCTTTAGGGATGGCCAGTTGGCCAGGGGACTTCTAGTTCCATAGGGCGCCAGGCCCTAAGGTGATTTATATGCTAGTGAGATTCTCTCCATGATTTATGTGCCCTAATGGGATTATGTGGTGCTAGGAAATGTGATGCATTTACCTGATTTACGCACCCTGTGTTATACCTCTAATGTGGTTTGTGATTATGAGGTTGTTTTGCATATCATGGTTTATGCTAGTGAGATTATGTTTCACTGTGTGATTTACGCCCCTAATGTGAGTTATACTTAGGAGGTTAGGGTCTAATGCGTTTAGACTTATGAGAGGATTGCATAATGTATTTATGCTGGTGAGGTTGGCGCAGAATGTAATTCGCGCCTGATGTGATACTGTGCATAATGTAGTTTATGTTACAGGCTGATGCTAAGTACAGTGGTTACCAGTGATTACTGGTTGTACATTTATGATATGTCCTACATTTATGATATGTTCACTAAGTGATGGTTCTGACAGTGGCCCACGTGGCCCTGTCATGTGTAAATAATTCCCTTGTAAATATGACCTAGTGCCAGGTGGCACCATGTATATTATGTGAGTACTATTCTAATGTGTTATGAGAATACAAAGGCTATTTTTGATATAACCTTGTGTGGAGTTCCTTTTGTGGTGTGCCTAGTATGTTGTTGCTGTGGGTGTGTTGCGCAAACGCTTTACACATTGCCTCCGGGATAAGCCTGACTGCTCGTGCCAAGCTACCAAGGGGTGAGCAGGGGTTATCTTTGGCGTGCAACTCCCTTGCCCTGACTGGAGTGGTGGTCTCTGCCTGGCTTTTGGCGCAAGCCTTAGCCAACCAGAGATCCCATTTCTAACATTGGTTGTCAGCGGTGAGGATAGGACTTGCTTTGCGCAGCACCACAGCAACAACTGGTTGCACTACAAACTCTGCATTTAGATAATCACATATTGGGGATTATTTTTACTGATTTTATTTTTCTCCTCAACAGTGTCATTTTTTAATGGGGTTTTCTGCGCTTTTATGATTGGTGGCAGAAGAGAGAAAATGACAGGGCGGGACGCCAGTAGGTTGGGAGGTTCCCATAGATAGGGAGTCCCTTGCTGGGTCCAGTGCCCAATCCCTTTTCCTGTCCCCAGAGGTGTGGGTGGATAGGAGGGAAGAAAGGGAGTGTGGAGGAGAAAAGTTAGCTCTGGAGGGTAGTTTATCCCCTGAGCTCAGTTGAGTTGTCTGGATTCACCAGTAAGGGTGAGATCCAGTGGTGGCAGCAATATGGTGTCCAGTGCAGGAAGTCCCATTCCCCGTTCCCACAGTATGGTACCTGGTTCCCAGTAAGAGGGGTACAGGTTGAGATTCAGGGGCAGTAAGGAACTGTCTCACCAGTCTTGGTTGGGGGGCGTGTCTGGATGAGTGGTGTGTTGCACTGGACGAGTGGGTGTGAGTTCTTTTGGTGATAAGGAGCTTGCACGGGAGGTGGACCTCTGGCTGTGTGCTAGAGGTCCTGAAGAGGCATTGGAGAATGATTCCAACAAGAGTTGTGTTGGACTTGGCCCTTTTTTTGGCCGGTTCACCCCTAAACTTTTTGCCTGGTCTGTGACCTAGTGTTGGTGGTTTTAGGCCTCTGGGCACTTTCGCACTGTGGTCCAGTGGAAAGTGCGTGCGCGCTCTGTGCACATTTAGTGAGATTGACCTGCCTCCCATAGGAATGCATTGGGGATCTGTGTGCCAGTGGTAATTCCTAGGGTGAGAGGAGTGCAGGCGCGAGTTTAGTATGTGCGAACTCGTGAGAATAAATGCTGCGCAATGGCGTGCGCAGATTTATTATAACTGGTGTAGGAATGCCACTTTTAGAAGTTGGCATTTATGTGTGCTCTGTGTCTGCCTGCCTGATGTGAATTGCATGTCTGGCTTGTGAGTGACAGGGGCTGGGCGGTGTGTGTGGCTCCAGGAGGGGCAGGGTGAGTCAGCGCAGGGCTGAATAGGGAGAACTGCATCTAGATGGGAGGGAGGAGTTGCACCTGGGACCTGAATAGGGCTGTGCCTTCCCTCCACAATGCTGGCTCCACCCCCTGTGGTGCGTCTGATGTCCCTAGCCTGTCCTGTGAAAGGAGAGAGGAGCTGAGCAAAACAAAGTGCTCCAAAGCTCCCCCCAAACCAGTTGCGTCTGGTTTTTCCCCAACCCTGTGCTGTGACACAAAGGGGATTTTGTGGATAAAAGAAGGGGCTGTGACCCCATGTTTGCTCTCTCTTGGTGCGCTGTTCCTGTTCTGTTCCTGACGGAGGGGGCTTGCTGCTGCTGGGGCCCAGGAGGGACCGCCATGGGGGATGCCTCCCTGCTGGAGGGCCCTGTGTGCTGGCCCCTGGGCCCAGCTATGCCCCTTCCTCTCTAAGGACTTATCCTTCTGCTTTGCCTGGCATCCTCCAGGCCTACAGGACTTTTGCCTGCATCTTGCGCCCTGGGAGCGCTGAAATCCGGCTCCTGGAGGAGCGCTGGAGCTTCGCAGCGCAGAGCTGCATGTTGCCTTGAGGGAATCCCCAGCGTAGGGATTCCCCCAAAATTGCTGTGATCGAGCGGGAGCCCACCCCGCTTTATGATGTTTATTTTTACTGCGGGAGCCCACCCCGCTGTATAGTTTTGATTAAGAGGGAGCCTACCCCTCATTGTGCCAGGAGAAATGAAAACGGCCGCCGCGATCGCGCGGCGACCAGGAAGTCAGGCAAGCCTGCCTGGGACACGGGCGGGGCCTGCCAGCCGGCCGGACGTCCGCAAAGCCCGAGCGGGCTCCCCTGAGCGGAGGGAAGCCCCACGTGTGCTGAAGGTGAAGAGGAGTACGGCGGGAAGCTGGGCTGCGGGCTGAGGAGGACGGGAGCCTACCCCGCCTCCCCGAGTGCCGATGATGAGTCCCGGGTCCCAGGAGGGGGCCCGGGTGAAGAGGAGTGATGCGTGGTGAGAGGGGCTCCCGTGACCTGTGGGGAGCCCCGGCCTCATCGAGAAGTGCGGCCCCCGCCGCGTGGAGAAGTGGCACCGGTCCCCAGCGCCGAGGGAGAGGAGCCTGCCGACCGCAGCCCGGTGAGTGGGGCTGGGGGCTGGTCTTCTCTGGGTTGGTGCGCACGAAGCACCGAGGCAGTCCTGCTGGGCCGGGCGGTCCCGCAGGAGAGAGAGCGGGCCGCCCCACGATCGGGGCACAGCGTCGGTGCCCATTCCATGAGCGGCCCCGCCTGATGGCGGGCCGCTCCAACGAGGGGGCACCTGGTTGTTGAGGGCCCAGAGGGGCCCGTGTCCCCCTACATGTAGAGGCACATTGTTGGTGCCTGAGTGGTCCCGCGGGAGAGCGGGCCACTTCAACGTCGGGGGCCACTTTGTTTTCAGAGCCCCGTTTGTCCCTCAGCTGTGCCGCCGGAGCGGGCAGCTGCAACATGGCCACTTGAGTTAAGAGAGCCCCCGAGCAGGGCCTCGTGGTGATTTCTCAGTTGCACCGCCATAGCGGGCAACTGGAACGTTTGGCCCACATGTTTTAGAAGTCCCGGAGGGGGACGGGCGAGGGCACAGTCGGTGCCAGGGCCCACATTAGGTTTTCACAGCTGCCCAGCAAGTAGTGGGCAGCTGCAACGTTTAGGCCCACAGTTCCTGGGGCCATTTGGCGCTAGGAGTGAGATACACTCCTCTGCCCCATATCTTCACAGCTGCCCAGCACTTAGTGGGCAGCTGCTACGTTAGGTTTGCGCAGAGTGCGCACCCTGGACTTTCGCTGCTTTGGCAGCGCGCCCTGACTCTTGGGACATAGGGCAGTTGAGCCCCTTTAGGGATGGCCAGTTGGCCAGGGGACTTCTAGTTCCATAGGGCGCCAGGCCCTAAGGTGATTTATATGCTAGTGAGATTCTCTCCATAATTTATGTGCCCTAATGGGATTATGTGGTGCTAGGAAATGTGATGCATTTACCCTGATTTACGCACCCTGTGTTATACCTCTAATGTGGTTTGTGATTATGAGGTTGTTTTGCATATCATGGTTTATGCTAGTGAGATTATGTTTCACTGTGTGATTTACGCCCCTAATGTGAGTTATACTTAGGAGGTTAGGGTCTAATGCGTTTAGACTTATGAGAGGATTGCATAATGTATTTATGCTGGTGAGGTTGGCGCAGAATGTAATTCGCGCCTGATGTGATACTGTGCATAATGTAGTTTATGTTACAGGCTGATGCTAAGTACAGTGGTTACCAGTGATTACTGGTTGTACATTTATATGTCCTACATTTATGATATGTTCACTAAGTGATGGTTCCGACAGTGGCCCTGTCATGTGTAAATAATTCCCTTGTAAATATGACCTAGTGCCAGGTGGCACCATGTATATTATGTGAGTACTATTCTAATGTGTTATGAGAATACAAAGGCTATTTTTGATATAACCTTGTGTGGAGTTCCTTTTTGTGGTGTGCCTAGTATGTTGTTGCTGTGGGTGTGTTGCGCAAACGCTTTACACATTGCCTCCGGGATAAGCCTGACTGCTCGTGCTAAGCTACCAAGGGGGTGAGCAGGGGTTATCTTTGGCGTGCAACTCCCTTGCCCTGACTGGAGTGGTGGTCTCTGCCTGGCTTTGGCGCAAGCCTTAGCCAACCAGAGATCCCATTTCTAACATGGACTTACTGTGAATAAATGGTTAATGGACGCTCATTTAAAGTATTAGTAGATGTGAGTTATGCCTACTTCAGGAGTAGGACTACTCACAGAGAAAACTTGAAGGATGAAGTCCACTGCGTCCATGTGCTCTGAGCTGCCCATACAATGGCCATGGTCCCCTATCTACCTACCAATGTTTGTCTGTGAGCAAGAGGTTCCTCGGGCTGCCTCTCCATGTGTCCAGACCCTACCCAGGTGGTGAGAAGTGGCTGTGATGGGTATCCTGACAAGCAGTAAAAGTCATTCTTCTCTCCCAGACTTCTGAAGTCACTCAGGACTTTGGTTCCTGAGGAGACAAGCCTGAAAGGGGTAGGTTTGCGAGATTTGGATGTTAGATCCAGTCTATTGTTTATTATCCTCATCTACAGCTAGATTTGAGGATGACTCATGAATTATTCGGGGAGATTAACTGGAAGGGGCTTTCCTTTTGTTTCAGAGCTGCTTATTTTAGCAGGGCGACTAAAAAGAACCAAAATCATTTGACCCCACCCCAGTGGAGTTCACCCTGGTTGAAATCCTGGCTCTTTTTAAATGATGTTAAACATTAGTAAGCGGCCCTCTTGCAGCGGTTACAAAGCTCACACCTTCGTGCTTGTCTGCAAAATCACACCAGCTATTTGAGACTAGTTGGGACAAATTTCTTCCAAAAAAACAATATCTAAAGGTTGGTGCTTTCATTATGAGAATAGGCTTTGCCAGCCTAGAACGACGGACATTGAGAAAAGACTCCTGTCTGCAGCTTCGAAGCATAGACTCATGAGCAAGAAGGCCCCATCACCTTGAGCTAACCTGGAAACTATAGACACACTGCACTGAAGACCCTTGGAGATAAAAGTATCTGCAATCTTTGCAAAACTGAAAAAAAGTCCAATGTTTTTTCAAAAGCTCATAAAACTCAACAGAATAACCGAAGGCAGTGTAATTTGGTCTTTGCAAGGAATATTTCCCATTTATTCGCTAAGTACATAGAGACCATTTTTCAAACAGGAACAACAGTTAGACATGGTTGGCTTTGGTGCTGTCTGACCTGGAGGACATCCGTGTCTGTGTGCTCCAGCCGCTATGCCAGCTGAATGATTCTATACCGGGTGCATCTGCTATAGTGTTCCACATCTGCCCAATCATCGTGCTTGGTTCCAGTGAAAGCCTCATTTTCATCCCCTGGCTCTTTTTAAAAAAATTCTTCAGTGGTCCATTTACTGCTTGATCCTTCCCCAGCGCAGCATCATTAAATTCCATGCTTTGGCTTATTATTTGATGTCTTATTTTCTGTTGGGTCTTTAAGTCATTCGCAGTGTTAGCTTTATTAAAATTGACTCCTGCTCTTTTACTATGTCCGCTGCTTATGTCGTTTTCGTTAGAGGAACTTTGCCCTGGATCTGCTAAAAGAAACCAAAGTATCCACATTGGAACCCTTTTCATCTTTGTGATGGAGTATCATAGGTGCATCTGACTTTGGCCTACTGCTTTCCGAGCATAGACCAACCCAACCGGCTATTGAGGACTGCCTTAAAAAGTCACAGTGGTGCAGACACTGAAAAGGGACTACATCTCCAGTCTGACTACTTATAGATGTGGGGGAATGATTTAGCTTCACAAGACTATTCCAGAATGCACTTGCCAAGGTGCTCTCTGACAGATGAAGCATGCACTTGTAGGTATTAGCATTAAGAGGTTTTGGCGTCATTCGCATCCATTTCAGCATGATGGGCCTCCTTGGTAGTGACTCCGCGCCCAGGAGGCCCATGGCGTTCAGGGAGAGTTGGGCAGTGCGTAGGAGTGGAGGACAACGAGCTCTGGACATGGGGTACCCGCTAGCCCCCTCCACCTCCACCCGCATCTGTTTACGCAACGCTTTTAAACAAAGTGCTGCATTAATTATAGAAAGGGCACGAGCAGAGTAATAACTAGAAAAGAGGAAAAAACAGCGAACAGGAGATGGAGAAAAACAAAATGAATTAGACAAACCCATTAGCAGATGTAATGTCTGAACAACAGGGAGGCAGAAACCGGGAAACAGAGGGAGGCAGGCTATGAGGAGGAGGAGGTGGCGACGGTGTGGTGTGCACAAAGCTCGCCTTCTGCAACATGCTCCTAATCCCATCGCTGCCAAAAAAGTGTGACTATGGATTAAGAGTTCTTATTTTAGGACTGTTATAAATCGTATCTAGTTCTCACTCGTATTTTGAGTTTGATTAGTTTATAATTGGAATATTACTATTTGTGTATGTGCAGTATTCGCGTAACGAATACAGCTGTGTTAGCATGGTATGATTATGATTCTTAACAAAGTTGCATTGCCAATCCGATATATATATTTATATATGTGTGTATATATATATATATATATATCGCTCATGGTCCTCTGGCTGACGACTATTTCATAGCCGTTTCAAGAGCAAAGGCATCAGAGTTGGAAACAAGATAATAGGAACAGAAGCAACTATTGACAAAGCAGAGGTTTCGCGTTACGTATACAGCTGTTAGCATGGTATAATTATGATTCTTAACATAAAGTTGCATTTCCAATCCGATATATATGTATATTTGTGTGTGTGTGTGTATATATATATATATATATGAATATGTACAGCGCTCATGGTCTTTGGCTGACGACTATTTCATAGCGTTTCAAGAGCAAAGGCATCAGAGTTGGAAACAAGATAATGGAAACAGAAGCAACTATTGACAAAGCACAGAGGTTTGACTGCTTTTTTACATTATTTTTTTTATAGTGCAGGCACACAGAGACACATACAATCGCTAAACACATTTTAGCCAAAGCCACATTTATAGTAGCATCACTCCAGCAAAGGAGGTCTTCAGAATCATCTCTGAATTGAAAGGACCTACAGCTACATGCCTTAAAAGATTGGTCCAATAGTGCGGAGAGAGTGTATTAAGAGTGCTTCTTTCAACTGTTCGGATTTGTGTTACTGGTTTGGAGTACTTTATTTTTCTTGCCACCCTTGAACTGATCAAGGGTGCCAAGAAAAAACAAGCACCCCAAACCAGTAACACAAATCCGAACAGTTGAAAGACGCACTCTTAATACACACTCTCCGCATTATTGGACCAATCTTTTAAATAACTAGCATCACAGAGCAAAAAAACGCTATCTTCAAACAAATCCAGTCCATGAAACGTTTCGCAGAAGCCACACAAAACACTACAAAGCTTCGCTGACTACGTGTATCATGACAAAAGAGCTCAAATGCTCCTCTATCAAACAGTTTATAAATAAAACTGTTTTGGATCCAAATAACCCAGTGTAATGTAGACCAAAGGCATATAGATGCTATGTGGCCATACTAACTGATAAGGTAGCTTACATACAAGTGCGAGAATTAATTGAAAAACATCCTTTCTGTTAAAATGGTCAAATCTATATTTGCGCAGATAATTAAAACCATTGCAAAAGAAAAATATAAGGATGTGGTCGACAAATTTATGGCAATTCATCCAAGCGTTTGATTACAGCCTTAAAACGAAATAAACACTACAAATATTAAAATGCATGACTTCAGTGGGAAAAGTGTTGCTCAACTAAAAGCTACGTACATTCAACAGCAATTTCAGAACACTAAGCCGAAGGCGGGTTGCTTTCGTCTGAGTAACCCTCCCTGTTAAAAAAGCTAAATAGAGCCAAATTCAGGTTAATGCTGTATAAGCATTTCATTAAAAACTACTCTCCCTTAAATTACTGTAACTAAAACTTAAGAAAAATGTAAAAGGGAAAAAGTGCTTATCACTGCAGTATCCATTCTGATGCAGAGGCTTGCTTCCACTCTTCTAGAGGAACAGACTATATATATATCCTGGTCTCTTTAATGGATGAGCTAAAAACATAATCAGGTACTAAAAGAGCAACTCCCCTTAATCCTACTGGAGCTCTCAGTTGCTTTCAACACATCAACCACCAAACACTATGGAGAATGTGGGCATTCAAGAAATAAATTAGGATTGGATCACCTCCTGCCTATTCAACTGAGGCCACCTCATCTCACTACCCCGTTAACCTCCAAACCCTACCACTTGGATACTGGCCTCCACCAGAGCTCCTATGGTTAGAGACCCGCACAAGGCAGTGTTTCTTCAGGTATATCGAACTCAACCATATCCCTGTGTGCTTATAGGCTGTCACCCTCCAATCCTTGGGTCGAATCTTGAATGTCTATGCACAAGTCCTACTCTGGACTGTGTCTACCTAATACTACGACTCTTGTGGTACCCTACTGGGTTTCCTTATTTCAGTCCACTTTTAACAAAATTTGGCAGTAATTTTATTGAGCGACGTTCAATTACTGACATTGAGTGAGAAGCTTCAATGCGATGTGTGTCGGCCTTCGATGTAGATGAAACCATAACAGTACCCTTTGAAGACACCCCCTGACGAAGGACCAAGTAGGCTAAAATACATAGGGAATTAGGGCCACAGATGAATGTATTAATGTGAACACAGAAATTAAATGAATTAATAATAATAAAAAAACTAAGCAGCGTCAAACTTGAATTGGGATGATTCATTAATCGAACGTCTCTAAATACAATTGCTGCCAAGTTTTGAAAAAAGTGGATTGAAATACGGAAACTCAGTGGGGTACCACAAGAGTGGTGCTATCAGGGAGGCACAGTCCCGAGTAGCACTTGTGCACAGTCATTCACCAGAGCTCATTCATCTCACCCTTTCCTTTCAACGTCTACCTCACATCATTATTTGGACTGGTTCAATCCTTCGGTCGGTTTTGTAACAGCTATGCCGATAACACAAAGATTATCCTCAAATTCAAGAACCTCAATGACACCATGACATCCAAATTGACACCGTGCCTGGTCATGGTGAAAGAGTGGATGACTGCTATCTGCCTTAAATTGAACTTGGACAAAACTAAAATCCTTAGTTGTGGAAACTGGCCACCTCCATTAAAGATCCTGACCTTGCATGCAGACCTAGGCAAAGCGACTCACCAACAAAGAGTATACGAGCTATCTAAGTTGCACATCTTACTCTGAACCCACAACTAGGCTTCAAACAGAGTCCAAGCCACATCGATGCTTGTGCTCTCTTAAACTACACAACATTTTTACACATAGGAACCCAAAAATTCCTATTAAATAAATTACACCAGGTGAAAAATTCCACTGCCAAGCTACTTCTGCACCTGAAACTACGAGACCACATCACACTAGCGACTTTGCAAAGTGTTACAAATTGGGTTACTGGTTAACTGAGGTGTGAGCCCTGTTCAAGCAGCAACCACAATCCTAGTCAGGGTAAGGCACAAGCAAACTCCAAATGAACCTGCGCTCACCCCCTGGTAACTTGGCAGAAAGCAGTCAGGCTTAACTTAGAGGCAATTTGTAAAGTATTTTTGCAACACTTTAAGTGGTAAAACAGTGAAAACACCACACAAAAAGACCACACACCAGGTTAGAAAAACAGAGCTTTGATTTAATGAACGAAAACACCAAAATGAAAAAAAATCCAATCAGTAGAACCAGAGTTATGAATTTAAAAAAAATAAACTGCAATATAGTGCCTAAAAGCATAAAGCACCAACCGTGGATATCTGGTCGAGCTGGAAAGGGTCAAAGTCAAAAGTTCATGACGAATGCAATGGAACGTGAGTCAGATACAGTCCCAGATCCGTCCTGCTGAAGGTTGACCTTCTCAAGTTTTGTACCAAGAGTCTCCCATTCACGTTAAAAAAGAATTGCAAGGAGCAAAGAGAGCTGGCGTTTTGCGCTTGCGGTTCCCCGCGAGCGGTTGACGCTGCTGTGCGAGGAGAAGACAGGCGGCGGCACGTGCTGATTTTCGGTGCGTGCATCGCGGTTCCGGTGCGAACAGGCCCGTTTGTGAAGAGCCCAAAGCTTGAATTAAGAGCCCACTGAGCCGCACCAAGGGTCTAGGACATGAGGGGCACCTCTTGGGATCAGGGAATTGTTGAAGACGGGTCTAAGAGCTGTGGGAAACCTATTATGTCCCCGAGGATCAGATCAGGAGGCCAGCAGACTAGCCCTTTGAGTCACTTTGAAGTCCTGGGTTTAGGATAGGTTTCAGGCCCAGTTCTTTCTCTCCAGACAAGAGGGCAGCAGGCAACAGGACAGCACAGCAAGTTAGCAGCTCCTTCAGAGTAGCAGCCCAGCCGAGTGACAGTCCTTTCAGCAGCACATCAGGCCTTCTTCCTGGCAGAGTATCCACAGGTCCAGAAGTGTACTGACGTGGTGGTGTCTGATAGCCTTCTTTTATACACTGGTGCCCTGGTTCTGGAAGGTGGGAGAAGCTTTTAGACAGTGCCTTTGAAGTGACTGGAATTCCCTGCCTTCCCTGTCCTAGCTCCAAGCTGGCTGAAGTGACAATGCAGGGTCATTAAGCCCTTTGTGTGGAGGCAGGACACAGCCTATTCAAGTTTAAGTGGGGCTGTGCCCGCTTCTCCCTCCAATCCTGCCAGTGATGGCCCATCCAATCACACCTAAGCTCCCATTGTGTTTGGCTGTCTAGGAGGAATACACAAAGCCCAACTGCCAACTACACCGAGTCATGTAACCAGAGACAGGCTGCAGGCACCAAATGCCTAAGGCAAGAAAATGCCAACTTTGTAAAAGTTTTATACAACAAAAAAACAAAAAAAATGGCCAGATAGGTTATTACTGATTGCTTGTGTATGAGCTTAGACAAACAGTTCTAAGTTCATGTGATTTATTTCACATCACTTGTGACTTATTTCATGCACATGTAAATTAAAACATTCATTAATGTCATAAGATGGATAACACATCATTCAGTATGCCATGCTTATGAAAACATAACAAAAATCAACAATACAAAGAAAACACACAATTGATAAACATAAAAAGAAACATAAACGCAATACAATTATAAGTGTCCTACAAATATCCTACAAACAGCCAGTTCATGTGTAACACACAAATAACAGGCAGACCATTGACAGTTCCAGAGGTCCTGCCTGTGTGTAGGGCAAAGGGCTACACAGTTGTCATGAGGGTTTTCTGCCCACTGGGAAAGAAATTTCTTTTGACCAATTCCGATACAGCACCCCCAAGGATCATTCGCCTTTGCCCAGATGTCAATGCGTTTCAAACCCTGAATGGTTCTAGGGTTCTCCTCAGGACTTGGACTGGGGATCAGTGACTACAAAACAAAAAAATGACAAAGCGTGGCGTCAATAAAATTGGGGACCCCTGTTTCTAGGTTACAAGAGTGTGGACTGTTCCAATTAAAAAGTACCTGTTGTTGTGGGTGCCCAGACGCTTGTATGTCGTGGCGCCAATGATGAAACTGTTCATTATTTACAGAAGCTGTGGGGACAAGAGTAGATTGTGGAAACTCAACAATGGTGGAGTGTGGTACACGCAGGGTTGAATGAAACAAATTTGAAATAAGAGTTTCGTACCTTGTACGTGTCTCTGGGGTTATTTACAATGTCCATAATGTCATCATACAAATAAAGGGCTGCACTCGCAAGGAAGGCTTCAAAGTATTTCTTTTTAAGAAGTTCCCTGTAGGAGACAAAACCCGCCTTTAACAATGCCAATGGAGGTCCTAAAGAGAGCGTACTAACGTTGTGAATGGCATCTGGCCTGTACAGTTTGAAAAAACAATTTGAAAAGACACAAAGAGACGAGCTCTCCACGTTAATCTGTAAAGCGCGGATGTTAATTAGCTCACAGAGTCCATATTGTATTGCGCGGGGCACTCACACATCGATAAAGCGGTCGCACTTCCAAAAAGGTGGCTGACGACGCTAGCACCACAGTAACAACTTGCCTTCTGGTTTCTGATGAAAGAGGTTCCTTCCGAGTGCCGGCGTGCTCCTAAACCGCAACGACTCGAGTGGGGAGGAGCCTGCAAGTCGTACATATAACTGCAAAACATGGAATGGAATTCCAACCCCAATACATGCTGGTCTCTGTAGTTTTACACTTGTAAGTGGGTGATTTCCAAGAGTTCATTGAGCCCACGAATAGCAGTATCAAATTTCATTATCAAAAACGCCTCCTTTCGTGCTAGCTGGATCGCCGGGTCACCACCCCTGGGAGAAGTTTTGATAGCTGCCAATATCGTCCACTTGAAGTCGTGTTGTGTGTGATTCATCGCGACGAAGTGGTCCACCAATGGAGCGGCGGCTGTCTTATTTTTCAGCCTGGAGCGATGTTGCACTATGCGTTGTCGCACCTCTTGACTCGTTTTACCGATGTACACTTTTTTGCAGGGGCAAATGATGGCGTATACGACATTTTTATATTTACAATTTGTAAAGTTGTTATGACGCCAGTATTTATGTCCATCAGTAAATAGCGTTCCTTCCATCGTGGAACCACACACAGAACATATGCCACATTTATGGTGGCCTTGTATTGGTTGGAGGTTGAACATAGTACGCAGGTTGTCTTTTTTTGTGGGGAGCGAGGAAGAGCTGATAATTTGTTGGCCAATGCTGCGATTCTTCTTAAGAGCAAACAGTGGCAGGCCAATGTCTGGGATGGCGCCCTCAATCAAGTGCCAGTTGTTACAAATGATCTTCTTCATAGGCTGAGTATGGGGTCCAAATGTAGACACGCAAACAATGCGTTGCGTAAGTGGTTTGAGCTTCTTCGTCAAAAGATGTTCCCTCGGTGTCCACCAAGCTCTTTTTAATGAATGCCTCAAAAGCTTGCAAGGGTAACCTCTCTCCATGAGTTTCTTGACCAGGACTTCTGAGTGGAGTTCGAAGTCCTCTTTTCTGGAGCAGTTGCGCCTAATTCTTAAAAACTGCCCATATGGCAAATTGTTTTTAAGACTCCTAGGGTGATAACTCCGATAGTGGAGGGCATTGTTCTTGTCTGTGAGTTTCGTGTGAAGGATAGTTATTAATCCATCGGCCGTTGATTTGACCTCTACGTCCAGGAATGCCAGGCTTTTAGTGCTGTACGTTAGACTGAGTCTGATGTCAGGGCTGCGGTTGTTAAGCCATTCGTGGAACTCTTTCAACACTGGTACTGGACCTTCCCAGATGCACCACACGTCGTCGATGTACCTGTACCATTGTTTAATGTGGGCACTGTATGGGTTATTTTAATGCACAAATCGTTGTTCATATTGGGCCATATATAACACAGCCGTTTCCGGTGCGAAAGGACACCCCATGGCAGTCCCTTTTATTTGCACGAAGAATTCGTCTTCAAATTTAAAGAAATTACGGCGTAGTGCAAATGAGGCAAGCTTCAAGATGAATTCCGTAGGAACCTGATGTGGTCTGGGTCTTGATTCTAGATAAACTTCAATGGCATCGAGCCCCTCTTGCTGAGGAATTTGTGTATACAAGGATGCTACGTCCATTGTCACTAGAATGTGAGTTTCAGGGTCAAAAGGGAAAACATCGATTTTGTTAATAAAATCCATGGTGTCACGTAAATAGGAGGGAACCTCGGGCAGAAATGGTTTTAGAAACACGTCCACAAACTTGGACACTGGTTCCAGTATGGAATCACACCCGGAAACGATGGGACGGCCGGGTGGATTTGATGCATCTTTATGAACCTTGGGTAAGAAGTACAATTGAGGTATTCGAGGATGTTTCTTAATCAAATACTCCAATTCTTTTGGTCCGAGGATCCCTTGTGGACAGTATTGGCAGCTATCAAAACTTCTCCCAGGGGTGGTGACCCGGCGATCCAGGTAGCACGAAAGGAGGCGTTTTTGATAATGAAATTTGATACTGCTATTCGTGGGCTCAATGAACTCTCGGAAATCACCCACTTACAAGTGTAAAACTACAAAGACCAGCATGCATTGGGGTTGGAATTCCATTGCATGTTTTGCAGTTATATGTACGACTTGCAGGATCCTCCTTACTCGAGTCGTTGCGGTTTGGGAGCACGCCGGCACTCGGAAGGAACCTCTTTCATCAGAAAACAGAAGGCAAGTTGTTACCGTGGTTCTAGCGTCGTCAGCCACCTTTTTGGAAGCGCGACCGCTTTATCGATGTATGAGTGCCCCGCGCAATACAATATGGACTCTGTGGGCTAATTAACATCCGCGCTTTACAGATTAACGTGGAGAGCTCGTCTCTTTGTTTGTCTTTTCAAACTGTACAGGCCAGATGCCATTCACAACGTTAGTACGCTCTCTTCAGTGGCCTCCATTAGCATTATTAAAGGCGGGTTTTGTCTCCCACAGGGAACTTCTTAAAAAGAAATACTTTGAAGCCTTCCTTGCGAGTGCAGCCCTTTATTTGTATGATGACATTATGGACATTGTAAATAACCCCAGAGACACGTACAAGGTACGAAACTCTTATTTCAAATTTGTTTCATTCAACCCTGCGTGTACCACACTCCTCCATTGTTGAGTTTCCACAATCTACTCTTCTCCCCACAGCTTCTGTAAATAACCAACAGTTTCATCATTGGCGCCACGACATACAAGCGTCTGGGCACCCACAACAACAGGTACTTTTTAATTGGAACAGTCCACACTCTTGTAACCTAGAAACAGGGGTCCCCAATTTTATTGACGCCACGCTTTGTCATTTTTTTGTTTTGTAGTCACTGATCCCCAGTCCAAGTCCTGAGGAGAACCCTAGAACCATTCTGGGTTTGAAACGCGTTGACATCTGGGCAAAGGCGAATGATCCTTGGGGGTGCTGTATGGGAATTGGTCAAAAGAAATTTCTTTCCCAGTGGGCAGACAACCCTCATGACAACTGTGTAGCCCTTTGCCCTACACACAGGCAGGACCTCTGGAACTGTCAATGGTCCGCCTGTTATTTGTGTGTTAAACATGGACTGGCTGTTTGTAGGATATTTGTAGGACACTTATAATTGTATTGGCGTTTATGTTTCTTTTTATGTTTATCATTTGTGTGTTTTCTTTGTATTGTTGATTTTTGTTATGTTTTCATAAGCATGGCATACTAAATGATGTGTTATCCATCTTATGACATTAATGAATGTTTTAATCTACATGTGCATGAAATAAGTCATAAGTGATGTGAAATAAATCACATGAACTTAGAACTGTTTGTCTAAGCTCATACACAAGCAATCAGTAATAACCTATCTGGCCATTATTTTAGTGTATAAGATTTGAGTGGTCCAGGCCAGGTAGTGACAGGACCCAAGCCTTTCTTGTTTTTCCAACTTTCTAAAAGTGGCATTTTCTGAATTGTAATTTAAAATTTGACTTCGTCATGAGTTAGGATTTTAAATTCGGATTCCAGAGACACCAAACATGAAGAAGTTATCTCTTCTCATTTGGAAATTACACTTATAAAATGTAATAAGGCAACTCCAATGGTATTGTATGTGAGAGAAAGCCTTACAGTATTGAAAAATAAATTTAAGAGTTTTTCACTACCAAGACATGTAAAACTTAAAAGTACATGTCCAACACTTTTTAAACACCCTGCACCTTGCCCTCAGGGTTGTCCAGGGCCTACCCCAGGGGTGGCTTATATGTTTTAAAAAGGCAGGTTTGGGCCTGGCTTAAGGTTTATTTGGCCAGGCCGAAATGGCAGTTTAGACTGCACACACAGGTCTTCAATGGCAGGTCTGAGACATGTTTGAAGGGCTACTTAAGTGAGTGGCACAATCAGTGCTGCAGGCCCACTAGTAGCATTAAATTTACAGGCCCTGGGCACATGTAGTGCCACTTTACTAGGGACTTACACATACATTAAATATGCCAATTGGGTATAAGCCAAACTAACCTGTTTTAAGACGAGAGCACATGCACTTTAGTACTGGTTAGCAGTGGTAAAGTGCCCATAGTCCAATGGCCAGCAAAAACAGGAGATCTGAAGGCAAAAAGTTAGGGTGAAACCATGCCAAGGATGCCAGGCCTAACATAAAGGCTCCTAGGGTCTCGTTGGATCACTTTCAAAGCACTGTGCATAACACATTGAGCAAGGTATGAAATTTCTATATTAAAAATTCCTGACCCACCACAAAGTCAGGAATCCAACACACAACTGAAAAGGACAAGCTTCAACAATTCCCAACTATAGGGTGCTCATTTTCAGTACAAGAAAGCTAGAAAATCACTTTGTTTTTTGGAAGGCCATAAAAACATTGTGAGTCCCTGTGATCAAAGAGATACAGAAATAATTCCTAGAAAGCACCCATCAACCTTGATACTAGTGAACCACAAGGCAAAACAGGATGATACATGTTTCAGAGAAGAACACAACAACTTTTTAGGTGAAATAATGCTGCTAGAAGTGCAATCCATCTGTCTCATGCACCCTTTACACATGAGAATGCAAATGAGCTGTGCCTCGTTCACCGCAACAGAACCAGACCACTTGTCAGGCATTCATAAAAGATACCCAAAAAATGAGAGAAGGAAAAAATCATAGGGCTTGTTTAAAGTTCTTCTAAAAAGGAGTATTTTTGATCACTCCAAAGATTGAACAATCAGAGGAATTGTGATCCTCCCTATTGAAAGTATTCCATTCCAGGTGAGAAGTTTTGGCCTAGTGGCGAGAGTTGCTTCATTTGGGACCCAGGTTTGAATCCCGACCTTGTCGCTTGAGTCAACGTCATCTGATTCTGGGTAAATCACTTAATCTCTTTGTGCCTCCAATGTGTTTAATGTATTTGTATACTCTCTGCTTGATGTACACGATCTTATAGATCATCCCTGAACCCCTCATGTAATGTACAACGCTGCGTTATGTCACAGCTAGGTTCGCGCTATATAAATATCCTTGTATAGAGGAAGATGCCAAACCGGAAGCACTGGCAACCAGCAATGAAAGAAGGCGACCTAGCCTATTGCGGTCTATTGAATGAAAGAATTCTTTGTCTTGTAATATTTCTTAGTTTAAATATTGCATCGATTGTTTGCTGCATAGGACCAAAATAATGTATATGTTCTTTATATAGGGAAAAGGTTCACAAATCTATGCTACTTTACTGTGTCATTATTGTATGATACATTAGTATGATTAGTACTACAATTGTTATTACTACAAATAATATTATTCTTTTTTGCTCTTCACATTTGTATATTATACTGGCTCTTTGCTGTTTAGGATTACGGTGAGTTAAATGAATAATGCTGGTAACACAAACCTCCCCTCTTGCCGTGAAATTCTAGGTGTGAAATCCAAGTGAAATGGGGTCTAGGAGCAGGGCCTCCGGTTGCCCCAGAGTCTCCAGGGATTGTGCCCTGCAGCACTGCATATGATGACCCCCCTTCGCACCAGCCAACGTGCTCCGTTAGCAGAGACAATACATGTAATAATGCTATGTTAGCATAAGCAAATATCAAACTGTTGCAAAAGTTTAGCCCTAAAAGAAAGTTCTCTCCTCCATGCTTCAGGAGACCTCCCCTTACATCTCGTTTTGGACGTTCCCAAGGAGGTATCAAAAGGATATAAACTTTCCAGAATTTACAGTTACCCAGGGGAGCAAGCAAACCTCCTTGTTGTCGATGGTTTTCATCAGTTACTTTAAGTTAAGCCTGTGAAAAGGGAACCAGGGCACAAATGAATTTGCATTACAGAAATGATGATAGGGTTGCATTAAAAAGCAACCTTTGCTGTTATAAAAAGCCTGTACACCCAGGAAAGGAGGGCAGCTGCAGTTTATACAAAGGTCCTCCAAGTGTACGGTAGATGCCACATCTCCATAGAGAACAACACTTCTGAAGTCTCAATGACTTTGATGGCTGGTTTTGGGTGCCATAATTGATGGCTGGTTTTGGGTGCCATATTGTGCAACCCCTGTGCATGTGTATTGCATCTTTTCTGAAGGCTTTCCTCTGGCATGCACAGCAACAAACCTGGATTGTGGTAAAGTTCTGTGAGGACTGACCACCACTTCAGCCAAGAAATAATGCTCTTATTTTTGGTGAACTGGACTTATTATTCATCATCAGAGTCTAACTCAGAGCATAAGAAAAAAGCAGAAAAGCGAAGAAAGAAAGCGGAAAAGAAAGGGACCCAGTTACAAAGGAAGAAAGCGGAGATGAAAAAGAGATTGCAAGAGTTATATATAAAAAAAATTAAAAAAGTGTAGAGTGGTGGAAAAAAGTGAGGTGGAATCAAGACTGGGCCGACTTGGTATTCGGCAACAACGGCACTCAACAGCACAGATGGCGGTCTCCTAAGAAAGTCTGTGGGCACAGCACTTATGTGGTTTTTTTTGGTTTCCGAATTAAGCACTGTCGGAACATTTGCTAATAAGCTCCCGGGCGCCTGCAGCCACAATATGCTTCTAATTTTCCACAGAGCACCTGCGTTATTCCCTCTTTTATTTAACATTCTTACATCATGCTACAAAGAAGTGGCGCCTGGGAGCTTTATAACTCCATGCAATTAAACAATTAAAATACATAAAATGATAAAGCTTAAAATATCACTGTGTGCCAGGGGCAATGGACTCTGTCTCTTGGCTTCTCATTTTAGATAGCCGAATCCTCTTTTTAGTGTGGTCTGGAGCTGCACTGAAGCAGCCACGGGAGAAACAAGCATTTGCAATGCAATAGGTCTCGCATTTACGAGAGTTTGAGCTATTGGCATTGTAAATGACAATAACTTTTATTTCTGTTTTGGTTTTTAAGACACAAATAAAAGGCATTAACATTTACAATGCCAATAGCTTAAACTTGTGTAAATGTGAGACCTGTTGCATTGCAAATGCTTGTTTTAGCTCTATGTGCGTGAAATTGGGAGTCTTCATTGACATTAAACAGGTTCTTAAAAGAGCATTTTTACTCTGCCCCCAAAACGAACAACAAAATTACTTTTGGAAGGCAGCACCCATTTGAAATAACGCTACGGAAACAGGAAACCAATGTCTGTATAGGAGTTTCACCAATAAATAATAGAAAAAATTAAAGCAAATCACCAAAGGAAAACAAAAAAATGCTATTTTTAACAAAAGCCAGCCACACTACAAAAATAATATTAGCAATGTCCAGAGTTACGTCCCAAAATATTGACGTTTAAATTTCCCACGGATTACAACTACTTTCATGATAAAACAATCTTTTTCAAAACGCTTCCTAAATGACCTTTTTTCCACAACATGCTGCAGAAGAAATACCTTCTGTCTCTCTCGTACCGTTTTTCTGCACCTCACGCCCTCTGAAAAGAGAGACGAGGGGACAGAAAAGTGACGTGCATGCACCATGAGACTCTAAGGACCAAACTGCTAAAACGTTCCCAAAAAATTACATTTCAACCTACCGATCGAAACATGTTTTATATAGGTACTGCTCGGAAGGGGCAAATGTTGGTTTAAAATGCCAATGCACGAGGGGAAAGTTTATTTCGTCCTGTGCCAATACATTCAGCGATATCAGGAGCTAGTTGGTGAACCCTAGAGTGTCTCCCGGGTCAGCCCTGGATATTGTGTGTGTCCCTGGGCAAAGACCAGGCCTCTCTGCAGTCCTCAGAAAAGTTACTGCAAGTGGTCTGGAGTTTTAAACCCTTCTCACACACCCTCTTTAAATAACACATGAGCCGTTCTCCCAGGAAATTCATCTCCAGAAACGGATAGTTTACAAACGGAAACGCAGGGCACCAAAAGGCGAAAACATTCGCCTGCAATTGAGACACGGTAATTTAAAAAATCAAATGTAGAAAGGAAAAATGGCCAGCTTTTACATTACGGAATATAAAAGAAATATGCATCAAGATTTGTAATGTTTCCCTGCAATACTGTGATTTAAAAATTAAAGCATCGCTTTAACTGTCGGCCGGTCCTTGCAGTCTCCTTGTGTGCGGCGAGGGCGTCTGGCAGAACCCTCTGCCCTCAATGAGAGTGGCGTTACAGGGCACGGGACTGGCACGGCGGTGGGGAGGGAGGGGGCCTCTGGTTCAGGGGCAAGGGGGCTACCAGAGATGTCAGTGTCTGGGCCTGTGCACAGCCCGACAGGGTATGAGGAGATGTGAAGACCCCTCTGTCCCACATGCGATCCCTGGTGCCCCGCCCGAAACATGAGCTGAGCTGCAAGTCTTGACTTGTCCTCAGCACACCGGGATCCTTAACACCTTTACACAGCATCCCCCATTGGCACAACCGGTGGGCACCGGCAGCAGCTCGGGCATGAGGAGCGTACCGTAGGCGAGCGACGAGCGGGGCCGGCCTGCGGCCCGGGTCTACCCGAATCACATGAAGTAATACACAGCGATCTGGGAGAGTCGCCACGGGACCTGAGTGAGACTGCAGAAGGTTTCGACGGGTGCTGGCAGGCTGAGGTGCGGCCTCGAGGGTGTGCTGAGCCGGAGTGGAGAGTCGGGGCTTGGCCGGCGCGCTGCATTGAATCGGAACTTGAGCGCGCTCTTGGGGACGTGTTGGCTTGGGCATGCCGACTGCCTGCAGCGGGGGTGGCAGCTGTGCCCAACCTACGCGGAGATGCAGTAAAGGACTGGCTGCATTTGCCTGGAGGGCCACTACTATTGCCACCATTGTAGCGAATGGAAACGGGAACGCAATGAGGCGCGTGGCCTATACTGGTGCGCCGCTGCGAGTTGCCCGCAGCGCAGAGGCCACAAATCACGGCAAACCTCACATGGTGGAACCGGAGGCGACATCTTGACCGCGCCAGCCACTGGCTGCCAGATCACCACGGACAGCAGCCTGAGCAGGCCTGACTGCTCACAGGATACAACTGATCCCAGCGCGCCGCGCATGGCGCAGGCCCACAAACCCACCAAAGGCGGAACTGTGAGTACGGCAGGAGTGGTCACTACGGGGCAGCATCACGGGGCACTGTGCGCAGAGAGCCACAGCGATCGATGCTGTTTGGGAGGTGGGAGGGGTCAAAGAAGAAGACGCTTCAGGACGTCGCGCGCAGCCCGGTAGCTAGCAAAGATGTGATCGTGCGTGTGCACATCTGCTGTCCGGGCGCAAGCTGAAGACACGCCGTGAGCGTGCACATCGGCTGTCCGGGCGCAAGCTCAGCATTGCCAGAGAAGACACGCTGTGAGCGTGCACATCGCCTGTCCCCTTCCAAACTCAAGTCAACAATAGATCTCGCTAGCGACAGCGCTTCGCGCTGCGTCGCTAGGCGAGACCTAAAAGGAATATTCTCCTCTGAAGAACGGCAAAGTCTATGAAACAGTGTCAGGAGACTTCCAGTATAACAGGACATGTATTCGGCTGCAAAATAACTGAAGTGTAAGCGAAGTGAGCTGCACCTGCCGCGACTCGTGCAGCAACAACCATGGTGGCTTCGTAGTGGAGCACATTGGAAATGCTTCAGTTCTGAAATGGTGGGACTGTGAAAGAACGAGTCTATTTGAAGTTACGTCAGGCAGTGAAGGGTGGTACTGCTAAAAGATTTATTTTTTTCATCCGGAGGGTGAGGGAAAAAATAGAGAGCCCGATAAGGACCCGCCTAGTATCTGCTTTTTAGAACTGCCCGGCGCACTTAAAGCCCTGTTGGTGAAGTCCAGATTCCCTGGAACAGCATGAACCAGCCACGGTGGACCCTGTTTGAGGTAGTCAATGTGCAATAACAGCACAAGCGCTATGGGCTAGTAGGACTGGGCACCGGGAGGGACCATCCTTCAAGGGGGACTATGGGTGCAACGTGGGTAACAGGAGAGACTGACTGAGGGTAGGTGGCTATAGGAAGGGTTCAAGTGTGCAGGCAGCGCGCCGGAGGTCAGGTGGCTACAGGAAGGTTTCAAGTGTGGTCAGACGGCTATAGGAAGGGTTCAAGTGTGCAGGCAGCACGCCGGAGGTCAGGTGGCTACAGGAAGGTTTCAAGTGTGGTCAGACGGCTATAGGAAGGGTTCAAGTGTGCAGGCAGCGCGCCTGAGGTCAGGTGGCTACAGGAAGGTTTCAAGTGTGGTCAGACGGCTATAGGAAGGGTTCAAGTGTGCAGGCAGCGCGCCTGAGGTCAGGTGGCTACAGGAAGGTTTCAAGTGTGGTCAGACGGCTATAGGAAGGGTTCAAGTGTGCAGGCAGCACACCGGAAGTCAGGTGGCTATAGGAAGGGTTCACGTGAGCAGGCAGCACGCCTGAGGGCAGGTGGCTATAGGAAGGGTTCAAGTGTGCAGGCAGCGCGCCTGAGGTCAGGTGGCTACAGGGAGGGTTCAAGTGTGCAGGCAGCGCGCCTGAGGTCAGGTGGCTACAGGAGGGTTCAAGTGTGCAGGCAGCGCGCCTGAGGGTAGGTGACTACAGGAAGGGTTCAGCACGCCTGAGGGTAGGTGGCTATAGGAAGGGTTCAAGGGTGCAGGAAGCACGCCTATGGTCAGGTGGCTATAGGAAGGGTTCAAGTGTGCAGGCAGCACGCCTGAGGAACTGTGGCTACCGGAAGGGTTCAAGTGTGCAGGCAGCGCGCCTGAGGGTAGGTGGCTATAGGAAGGGTTCAAGGGTGAGGGAAGCACGCCAAAGGTCAGGTGGCTATAGGAAGGGTTCAAGTGTGCAGGAAGCACGCCAAAGGTCAGGTGGCTATAGGAAGGGTTCAAGTGTGCAGGCAGCACACTTGAGGTCAGACACCTATAGGAAGGGTTCAAGTGTGCAGGCAGCACGCTTGAGGTCAGACGCCTATAGGAAGGGTTCAAGATTGCAGGCAGCACGCTTGAGGTCAGACGACTATAGGAAGGGTTCAAGTTTTCAGGAAGCACGCCTGAGGGTAGGTGGCTATAGGAAGGGTTCAAGTGTGCAGGCAGCACGCCTGAGGTCAGAAGGCTATAGGAAGGGTTCCCGCAAGCAGGCAGCACGCTTGAGGTCAGACGGCTATAGGAAGGGTTCAAGTGTGCAGGCAGCACGCTTGAGGTCAGACGGCTATAGGAAGGGTTCCCGTAAGCAGGCAGCGCGCCTGAGGGCAAGTGGCTATAGGAAGGGTTCACGTGAGCAGGCAGCGCGCCCGAGGGCAGGTGGCTATAGGAAGGGTTCACGTGAGCAGGCAGCGCGCCTTAGGTCAGACGCCTATAGGAAGGGTTCAAGTGAGCAGGCAGCACACTTGAGGTCAGACGCCTATATAGGAAGGGTTAACGTGAGCAGGCAGCGCGCCTGAGGTCAGACGCCTATAGGAAGGGGGTCAAGTGAGCAGGCAGCACGCTTGAGGTCAGACGCCTATAGGAAGGGTTCACGTGAGCAGGCAGCGCGCCTGCAATCGGTTTTCATTGGGTTGAAGGTCAGCCACCCTGTTTGCACTCGTCCACATGTTTATGACGGGCATACAATCCATAAATCATTGCAGATTATGGACTTAAGTAGACAAAACATTCACGGACAGTGAACAGTTATGAGGAACTTGGACATAATCAGGGGCAATACGTAAAAGTTTAAAAAGTATAATAAGTCACCAAACAACAAAGCCAGGACACCAAGCGCATCACAGGTCAGTGGAACAAAATGCCTAGTAAACGTGGTGATGGGGTGGTAGGGTGTGACTACTAGTGAACAAACAGAAAGTAAAAGAGCTGCACGATTCCAGGACTCTGCCACTACTGCCTATAACTTCCTGGAGGCGAACCATGGTAGAATGAGTCAACCTCAAATAAGGCGAAGATATAACTTTGGCACGCCTTTGGTCTTACGTTATCCCATGTTAAGACAATACTGGTTCCCTTCACCGTATCTAGCCTAACACCACCAGGAGGGGCCTCAACAAAGCATTCCTTTCAGATAAATGCTGAAGTTGGATCGTAAGAACCATTGCCAGCAGGTTGGCATAGCAGGACAAGCTGGAAATGGTTTCAAAAGCAGGGTGGACAGTAGCAACAAAGGAAGGCTTGAGAACATCATTAAGATTCAGTAGTGGAAATCCACTGAAAATACACAAGTTACGTGGCCAAAGAATGAAGTTAAGCTGTTCTAAAAACCAAGAGTGGGCAAACATTGAGTGCAGAACTAAACATTTGCTAATTGGGCCCAACTTGAAGGCAATTCAATCAATCAAGAGTTTGTATCCCACGGCTACTCACCTGTGAGGGTCTCAAGGCGCTTAAATGTACCTTTGTTGCTGTAGCAAGTCTACTGGGCGAACCTACAGATTTTAGGAGTTTAGTTTGAGCCAAAATTGAGAAGAAAAAAAAACAAGCAGAAATGTTGTTGGATAAAGGGGGTGAGGTGAAGTTAGACAAACTTTAGTAAGATTCCTGAGATCTGGACACTAAAGACAGAAAACGAGAACAGTATTTGTTACCATCGGTGGGAGGATACTGGCCAATGCAGAAGGAACTGCAGAATGACTATCCGCTATGAGGGATGTGAAAAATACAAAACTGTGTGTGGTCCTGTCCAAAACCAAATCTAGCATATGCCACTTCGAGTGAGCAGGTCTTACGACTTACAGTTTAAAGTGTAAAAACAGTAGAATCTTCTGAAGAAGTTTTAGCTAGGGCAGAATCGGGGTAGCTTGCCCAAATGAGTCAACCTGCAAGGATACCTCAGCAATTAAGCTAAATTACCAACTCTCAACTTAAATCTATAAAAGATTCAAGGTTGGTCATCAAAGCCACTGACGGCAGTAAAGAAACTGAAAAGAATATGATCATGGACCAATTTTGGAACAATATACAGTGTATAAAACAAAATTCACAACCAAAATGAATTTGTAAGAGGTTTTAGATCGCCATTAAACTGGAATCACTTCCTGAAGGCTGGTACCCAAGGATAAGCTTGACAAATTGAGGGAATGATGGTCGTGGCAAAATGTCTGTGATCATCCAACAACAATAACCACGGATTTACCCCACATCAACACAATTTAGGGAATTTTTTTTAAATTTAAAATCGCGATGCAGCGACTTCCATGAGTCAATGATTTTGGCCACAGAAGCGGAGTCAGGGTTTAGAGACTGATAATCTAAGACCGGTAATCATAGAGAAAACCGATTTCCTATGGAACACCTCTTCTGTCAAAGCCACTTTGGAGCACCTACCTATAGCCCCACATTAGCATAAAAGAACAGGTGCCCAGTTTAAGCTCATTAGCCAGAAGCAAGTCAGCTTTTTGTCTTAAGACCCCATAGTGTGATAGTTCTCTGCCTATAAACAGGCCTGATTTTAGCCCTCCATGCCCTGGTGTCCAGTAGGGTAACCTTGGTTCCCCGACTAGATACAGGCCTGCTCTGTTCCTCGCCACAGCACATAATGTTTTTTTTTTCTTCAAACAAGATGTGGTCTAGTTTTAGTTCCTCACTCTACTGCATGAAGGGATTTTCAAGCATATAAATAGTTTCAATCTTTCAGTCCGTTCATGGCGGAACTTACCAACTACCATGCCTGGATGTTAGCTCCTTGCCCAAATGCAGGATAGGAGTTTTTCCATATGTACCTCATCACCCCAGTTAGTGCGCGATGGGAGTTCCTTGTCTGTGGTATGGCTCGTAAGTCCTCGCCGCCAGGCATGGTTAGATTTTTCCCCCAGATCCAATGCATGATGGAATTTCTTCATCCTCTGTATGGTCCTCTTTTTAACATCCTCACCTCAATTCATGATGGAGTGCTCGGTGTTCATCTCCTTGACCCAGTGCTTTGTCACCTGACCAGCACATTACTGCCACTAGCCGCACGGCCTCAAGGGTCAGAGGCGTACAGGTGTGGGCATTGCCGAGAAAGGGTTGGTAATTGGTGTGGCTAGAAGAAGAGTGCAACTTGTTGCTTGGCTAACTACAGGGGATGCAAGTCAGCTGTAATGTAGAGAAAGTAGTAGCATTGCATAAATGGTGTAGAGGCGGTCTTAGAGTAGCAATTAGAGGCAATCAGCTCGGGAGTGGGGGCTTCTTGTGTGAGGTGTGTGCGAGGGCCAGACATTTCCTCAGATCTTGGCACAGAGCTTGGTGTGTTCAGAAGGTAACGTGCGGCTGGTCAGGGTTTGGAAAGCTTTATGGAGGCTAGATGCACGAGTGTACAGCATGATGGAAGAGGGGCTGTGTGTACATGTAGGTGCATGGGCGCGGGCCAGAAGTGTATTCAGACCATTATGCAGCAAGCCAGAGGTGCAGCTAAGAGGAGGTCAGGAGAATTCAGATACAAACCGTTAGTTAACAAGAGGTCTAGAGTACTTGGCTAAGGGCTTGACAATGGGTTTCACCAGGCTCGTCTAAAGACGTCACGGGGGCGGAGGGGGTGAGGCTAGTGATGGGAGGGGCTGGTGCAGAATTAGAAGAAGCAGCCAATCACTGGCGGCTGTTATGTGGCAACTGGGTGCAGATGGCGGTGGTTCACCTGGTGCAAAGACCTAGTGGTTAGTTCCTCCATGCAGAGCTTGATGGAAACTCTCAGCTTGGCTTTCGTCACCATGTCCCAGTGCCAAATGGGATATACCACCCTATGTACAGGTCTAGTTTTCACCTTCTAGTTCCATTCATGACGGGGTTGACTCATCTGTGTATGAGTCCGACTTTCCCTTAGCCACAAAGCATGATGGGACTTCTGCTCTGAATACACAAACCTGGTGTTTTATCTCCTCAGAGCAGTTATTTCTAGAGCGCCTAGCCATGGTTTTCAGCCCTTTCTTCAAGTGCATGCCTGGACTTTTTGTTCTTGTCCAGTGCAATGGTGAGTCTCCCACCCTACACAGCACAGGGGCCTGGTCTTCATTTCCTCTTGATGAGGCATAATTGGTATCCACCACACCATTTAAAAGCTTCAACACAATAAACATTTGGATTTCCAGACATTTTGGGTACTAGCCTGATAATTCCTTGTCCGTCTCTTTAACACTGTTAATAAAGGTCAATTGATAGCTAAATCAAATAAATTAAACTTGTCAATTGATAGCTATGATCAAGGAATAGGTTACACCTCCTCGGTGCAACTCTTGATAGGGTCTGCCAGTCTGTGTTTATGTACACGGTTCACCGCCCACTGCAATGTGCTAGTTTCCAGCCTGCATACAGTTCTGATTTTACATTGCGTCGCCACGTTGCTGGATGCACAGGGAGTCCATTTGATCACTTAATGCAGTTTAACACGTACAGTCTGCGTTTGCTTCCAATGAACCAACATGCTTAAATAAACACTGATAAAAACGATGGGCACAAAGTGAAATTCAGCTTTGGAAACATGACGTCTTCGGGACATGGAGTAAGATGGCAATAGCAGCAATACGCCTTCATCCCGGTATTGCACGATGCTATTTCTATGCACACATATATTAACGTAATACATAATTGCATGAAAGGTTTCCACCAATTCTTCAGTGTATATGTATGTGGTATTTCGATAGCGCGAACCTAGCAAAAAGACAGCAGCAGAGCAGTGGGTGAAAAGATTTCACAGGTTTTCAGAGGCTACGGTTCCCTGTTTGCACTGAGAAGTGGGCTTACAAAACTGGACATGGGTTTTGTTTAGTACCTTAGAGAAAGATAAGAAAGCCAGCTGGCAAACAGTGCCTCCACCGGCAGTCAACTGCCCAATGGTGGTTTTTATCCAACCCATCCACAAGCCCAGGAGGCAAGTACTTAGGTATATGTGGGTTTACAGTAAGTGCATTTCAACTGAATTTTTAAATAACTTCCCTCCTTCAGGGAATCCCCCTCCGCCGAAAGATGTGTATATTAAGTAAATAAACAAAGCTCCTGATTGGTCAGATATGCCCCACCCTGCAGCCTTCGTGAACAGAACTATTTTCAAAAAATGATGACACTGCACTTACCGTCATGGCCCGGGGCCTCAGCAGGGGCGAGGGTGCAAACTGAATGTGGAGTCCTCAACGCTCATCTTCTGTGAGAGAGGTGGGCACGGCCGCCGGCCCCATCCTCTGACCAGTCGTGGCTGACGGGGGCACTCTATCGGGGTGACTCACAGCTCCAAACACCAGGGGCTTTGACTCACTCTCCTTCGGCCACTGTACACCACTCCAGCGCCGCTCACAATCCCCTCTGCCACCAGGGGTTTGGGACCCTCTGATCGCGCTAACCACTGTCTCCTGGCAGTCCCATACAGAAGAGCGTCTCGATGCTACTCACAATACCCCAACTTTAGGTCTACGGTTCCCCGGCCGTCTGAACAATGCTTTTACTCGTTGCTAGTTTTCCTCTTCTATTGGAGGGAGAAACAGCTTTATAAAAAAATCCAGAATAATCCGTAGCCGAACTTTGTGTCTGGTTACTGGGTGGAAGACAAAGGGGCGCCCCTCAGGAAGGCACCCTTACTGCCCACCCTGTGCAGGAGCCGCGAGTCCTTGAACCGGCTGGGAGGTGGAGGAGGGGTGGATCCGGACTGGTCAGGATGGTCCCAGGCCAGACGACCTCTGTGAGTGGAAGCGGGGCTCCTGCGGCCTGGATCCGGTGTCGGGCGACTTCCGGCTGCGCCGGCCAGGGATCCTCCGGGTCAGGAACGGGCAACCCAGGGGCTCTCCCTTTCCACCAGGCTGGGGATCCTATCCTAATTTGTGTCCTAGTTGCTGCACAACAAGCGCTCCGAAAACAATCACGGAATCGAAACCTGTGGTGCGCGCGCACCACAGAGGAGCGGGGGAGGGAGAGCGGCAGCGAGACGAACGCGCGCTGCTGCGCGTTCTGGCCACCGTCGGGAATGGGCGCGGCAAAGGCGGGACATGCGCCCGCCTTTGACCAATAGCGTGCCGTACCATAAAAAAAACGGATGCACCAGCCAATGTGGGCTTCTGAAAACAAAACCACACGCACGAGCGTGTGGGTCGTTTTCAGAAGCCCTTTCTAGAGGTCTCGCGCTGCGCGAGCAGTGCTGCGCACTGCAACGCTAGGCGCGAGACCTAAAAAGAGAAATAATCGTTCCATCAGTTTCGTGCCTGCAAATCCTCTTCAGAGTTATAACATTTCTAGTAGCAATAACAGCAAGTCATTTAGTTCAGTGGGTTTGGTGTTGGTTGCAGACTTGAGGTTTTATTTGATCGAATCCTATCCGCAGCTAATCCTTTCACCCTTTCGTTGCCAACAGATACGTCAGACCATGGTCGCTGGCCCCAACCTGCAAACTGGGCAAGTACTGCCCTTTCAGCAATCGCCACTCAAGGTGGTGAAGATGAGCAGTCACAGGCTTCTCAGGGTGGACAAGAGCTCAGCCGTCAATCAACTGACACTATTAAGTATTGTCTAACCCAGTGCTTATCCTTTAAGTAAAATAAAATAGTATAATCAGAGAGCATTACTAAACACTACAAATTCTTTAGGTGGTTGAGTTACAGGGATGTACGCCCACTACAGGATCTAATTAAATATAGATATCCTTCTGGTGCCCGCTTTCTCGGCCGATCTGTCTCTCATGTGAATCAGACAAAGATATGGCTAGGCACAGTTCACTATTGATTACCCAAATGGCAGGTCAGTTCAATCGCCTTTTAGCCCAACAAGTCCTTGCCAGGAAAGGTTAGCATTAGCAGCAACAGTTTCCCTCTGCTCATGTTCAGGCAGTCTCTCAATGTGTGCAGACACAGTACTGTGTTACCTACTCAGTGACGCTGGTGAGTCCAGGTGAGGGCCTGTGCGATCAGCGTTCACACTCTTAAGGTCGGTGCCAGGGCAGGAGGCCGGTAACGGCGGTCTAGCTCACTGAAGGATCACAGACGCTGAGCAACGCACTCAGCGGCCTTATCGGCAGTCAAAGCCTTCGGCCTAACATAGGTAGGCATTTGTCTTTAGCTGTTGTAGCCCATGAAGCTGGTGTAGGTGGACACTCATCTTCAGCAATTGCAGCCTTGGATGCCAATGCAGGCGGGTGCTTGTCTTCAGCAGTTGTGTTACTAGAGGCCGATGCAGCTAGACACTTGTATTTGGACGTTGCAGCACTGGAAGGCGATGCAAGCAGATGCTCGTCTTCCGTACTTACGGCCCTCGAGGCTGGTGCAGGCAGGCTCTCATCTTCAACACTTGTGGCCCTGGAGGCAGTATCATGCGGATGCTCATCATTGGCAGTTGCGTCTCTACGAGCTGATGCAGCAGCTACTTATGGATGGGCACATCTCAGATGCAGTGGTAGCACCAGGCGCTCGGGACTGATCGGAAAGCCAGGCTTCACGTTGACAGCTTGGTGAATACTTCTTTACACAGCTCTTTGTGGGATCTGCAACAGGAGAGAGGTAGACTTTGGGTCAGGATTGGCTTTGATCCCTGTCAACAATCAGCTATGTCTGGGTGCCCCATACCCTAGGAGCACCCTGAGCGTCGACTTCTGGACTGTCTCTCTTCCTGCAGAGCAAGGCACTCTTCTTCCTTCTCTGACAAGACTGGCAGGCTTTTAAGCACTTAGACAGGTCCTCAGCTTCTCCAGCAAGTTACTGACCTAAGGTAATGTCCCCTCACCCCAGGGAGTCTGGCAATAATGCAGACACCAACCCTAATCACACAGCAGTCCTCCAGGCACTCTCAAGAATGCTCCCTTCTATGGTCATGAAGGACTTGGAACTGAAACATAGTGGGTTGACTTAGATCTCACATTTATAACCTCTTCCAGACATGCAGTGTGGATACACAGCCTTAGGCTCCAGCACTAGTTTGAGTTAATTCTCTTTTGAATGTCATTTCCAGGTTGCTCTCCAGACATAGCCTTTGTGCAAGGTGATAGTTCTCACAGCAGCTAGCAGTGGGCTGCCTCCAAACTGGAGTATCTAAAACATGGGTACACTGAAGTATGAGTTCTCTTCAACTGGCTGCCACTACCTTCCTGAAGCAGTAAGCAGAGACTGATAAAAGGGTAGGCTCTGCCTAGAAACGTCTTCACCTTCAGCAAAAGAAACTTCAGTCTTACCCGAACATCCCTAACATCTACCAAATGGCAGGGCACAGGAAGAACTAATCAGCAGTTCTTTGCTAACAAAAAATTTACAGAATTTTGAAAGGGCAGCCTGCCTCCATCCTCTTCACTTTAGTGTCTGGTTCTCCACTCTCCAGGCACAGGATTGCAGGCAATAAACTCCCCTTGTCGGGGGTAGCTATCGTCACCCTTCCCACTGGCCCAGTATTCAGACTCACAACACAGATTCCTGCTACCATACATGTGCTTCACATGCACTGCACACACACACAAGCACTCGACATGCACACAAGATTTGTGTAATGTGGGATTTAGGTTTCACTTAACAGCAGATGCAGGTTTCACATGCTAATGGAACTTGCAACAAGAGGAGTCAGTAGATCATGTTCGGTCTGGTCACACTATAAAGTCACAAGCCGCGTTATGCTGCCATCACCGCTTTTAGGGTTGTACCCAGGGCATGGACCGTAGTCCACTCCCTGATATGAAGGCACGCTCTATGTGCCTCGCCAGGTCACTGGTCAGCTTTAAAGATTAGCATGACGCAGGGGCCAAAATAAAAGTCAGGATACCAGTCGGGCGCTCATGGCAGGGTTCACACCTGGTTATTTGCAGGGGACATTCCCGCTCCCACAGCAGTGTAAGCAGGTCATTTGGATTATGCCGCATTGGAGGACCAAAGCATAAAGCAGGGTTGACTATGTGTCAAGGAAGGGCAAATTATGCAGCACATTCTTTGGCAGTATTAGTTCACTATTTTGTGATTTCACACATATTAATAATGGCAGGGGGAAAGTTTCAGCTCATTAGAATTAGTTTAGCAACTAAATACAGAAATTAGTAAATTAACATTTGCAAAGGCTCTGGCGTGCACAGCACTGTGGCACTTTCTTTTAGTAACTTTTGATCAGTTTCAAAAAGAAATACAATTGTTTGCCGAAATCTGCAAAGTTTGCTGCATTATGTGGCAAATGCAGTTTATTGATAATTGGGCAGAAAACTGTACAGTTGCTGCATCACATAATTCCAGTGGCGTGCTACATATGGAATCACTCGTACCCGATCAGGATATTATGACTCTAACCGGTTATTTTAAAAGGCAGACAAACAATATTTATTTTAGATAGTCACACAACAGCTGTAAGAACACAAGAAGGCATTAGTGAGACTGTATCATGGAAAACTGATGAGTAAATCTTGGGTGAACTTATTTCAGTGAAAGTTCTAGCCATGCTCAATAAACTAATCTTAGCCGCAGAGATATCGTGATGATAAAACTGCAAGACTGACCGCCCTGTGAGCACTCACTCCCAAGATGATAATTGGGTCACGATGAACTATTGCCCTGTCCTTGACTTGGCCAGGTAGACCCCTCCGAACAAAGAAATATGACATTTGGTTCCCTAACTGGCCCCGCCAATAATCAACATGCCACCCTCCTCTTTGCGGAGTGGCAAATTCCCGTACGTTCTCCAATTCCCTTTGTAACTCAATCAGTCATTCACAGCGGTCGGTGCTAGACAGGAGGTGAGACTTTTCAGGGGGAGGGCGTTTTATGGTTGTCTAAAAATGTACAGCCCGCTCTATCCATCCTCATTTCACCTTTCACTAAAACATCACTTGCAGCACAATCATCAGAATCCTCTGGGTCACGCCGAGAAAAAAAAAAAAAGATTTATAAATATATTTAAAAATAAAAAGCATACATCATTGCACAGTACAAGCTTGACATTTAACATCTGCAGCCCAATATATATTGACGTTTGACATTTATATAATTGATTGGAGCAAAGTGATTCTTTATCCACCAATCAAGGAGTCAGCCTCAGGGAAAGGGTGGAGGATGGGAGTGTTATACTGCAAAGAGGCCGCACAGCAATCATGCTGGGAGGTGCACGGCGAGGTCACGGAGGGTGGAGGTCACGGAGGGTGAAGGTCACAGTGTAACAGAGACTGACGCATGTACTTCCTCAGGGACTGCTATTCTTTATTTAGCTTACAGGGGTCCACAAACCACTCTCTTTTCCGGGGAGAACGAGCATTATTGTTTAAGCCCCTAACTGGTCACCCCTTACGTTCCTATTCATGATACCCGGCCAAGGCATACCTTATAGGCAGGGCCACTGGAATTATGCAGCAGGAGAGGACCAAATTATGCGGCAGAGTTGAGTAAATTACGTGGCAAGAAAAGGCAAATTATGCAGCGTAATGCGGCACATTTTGTAATAGTAGTACTTCATTATTTCATAAATGTTAAACTTGGTAACTGTCTGGGCATTGGGTGCACCTCATTAGTACTAGTTTAACACCCAAATATAGCAATAAGGAACAGAAAGGGGACTAGTCTGGTTTTGTTTAGGGCCTTTCACTGCGTGGCAACACGTGTTGCTGTATTTTTAGTAACTTTTGATCGGTTTGAGCTAGAAACAATTTTTTTTGTTAAAATATGCAGATTATGCGGCAGATGATGGATTATGTGGCAAATGCAACAAATGTATAATGATGTGAAAATCGCAGCAGCTGCGTAATCACATAATTCCAGTGGCCCTGCTTATAAGGTGATCTTTCTTCCCCCACTCGATACCACACCTTAGAGGACAGTGAGGGATATGGACATAGGTTGGTCCGTTGTTTTAAAGTTTTTTAAAGTTCATATTTTTGTGTGGTAAATAATATTGAGTATTAATGTTTTTTTTTTAATGTTGGATCCAAGTGCTGATTTAATATGATTGCAGCTAAAACGAGTTTAATATGAGGTTTAGAAGCGTGTTTAATAACATGGTTTGGTTATGACACATTTTGGTGAAAAACTCCATATTGGATAAAATGGATGCTGCTGTCATCTCAGTTTTCACTCCTGCACTCACCCACTTCCCATTGAGTTCCCTTACGTGTCCTTTTTTCCCCACAGCTCTGCAGATGGAAGACAAGTTGATGTAATTTTCCTGTTGTGCTCTGGATAAACTTTCTGGTGTTCCTAACTAACAAAATCCCAAAGCCATTCCACAGCTCAGTTCAGTTGTATTCATTCGTGAATAGCTTTTGTTTAATGTTGTATATTTTGCCCGAAACATTTCTGGGCGACAGTGACGTGGAAAACAGGATGCTTTCTCAGAAAATGGGATAGTGCTAATGTGTAATGTTGTTGACTTGGATTTCTCTGGCTGGCTAAAGAGATGATACATGGGATCATTCCATGCTGAATCTGTGTTTCGGCTAATTTCCTATGCAGGAATTGTGGATTAGAACCCCTTGATTCTGGGGCGGGAGAGACTTTACATTTTGTTATGATGGATGCTATCTGACCTTTTTTTGATTTTGCTCCCCATTTGAGACTTGGGGCCTGATTTATTTTTTGGCAGGCGACCCATTTCTCCATCAGGGAGATGGAGTAAATTATCCCTTCGCCCTGATGGAGATGCCGCTCGCCAAATTTAGAAATGACCGTCAAGCTGGTGAAAATTTCTAAAGCATTGGCAGGAACCCCCGTTACAACGGTTTATATCTGAAAGAAACAGTTAGTTATAGATTCCTTACCTTAGAATCTCCCTCAGGCGTCAGACTGGATCTGGAAAGTTTTTCGTCAGCAGTACCCTTGCGCGTCTGAAGGTGGCGTCGGTCGGCTCCGCGTCCGTTGTTGGCGTCGTGGTCGCCGGGATGACGTCGCGGAAGTTACTTAGACGCCGTCCTTGCACGCTGACGTCAGTTCTTTCTTTTTCTGTGCCAGCAAGCGCAGATCCGGGAAGAGCGGTACCCCCAGTCACTTTTTGACTGAGTTTTTTGCGACTTTTGTCGACTTCGTTTTCGAGTCTTATCCGACTCCTGGTGCACGAGTGATGCCCGGTTTCAAGGCCTGCGGTTCCTGTTCCCGCATGATGTCAGTGACGGATCCGCACCGCGTGTGCCTCTTCTGCCTGGAGCGCGACCATGACCCCAAGTCATGCTCCGATTGTCGAACCATGGCCCCGAAGTCTTTGTGGGAGCGGTCCCGAAAGCTCCTCGAGGCCCGGCAGTCAGCTCCGCGTCGCGCAAGGTCCCGGTCGCGTGGGAGGTCGAGGGACCGATCGCGAAGTCATCATCACTCCTCTTCTAAGTCTTCGCACTCGGGGTCAGGTAAGTCGAAGCACAAGAAGAAGTCGAAGAAGCATCGTCGCTCTTCGACTTCCCCTCGTCCGTCGGCCGACGCGACGCCGGGTGCGGGTGGTGCCACACTCGCAGCTCCGCGTGCGGAGCCTTCAGGGTTGACTCCGGCCTTCCCTCCCTGACCGAGAGCGACCCCTGCCCAGCTTCGTCAATTTTACGAAGCGATGCACGCCATCTTTGGGCAGCCCGACTCCGCCGGCGTGCTTTCGGGCCCCGCGAACTCGGCTGGGGGCCATAGGCCTTCGACGCCGGCGGCTTCGGCCTCGGCCATGCAGGGCCCCCTTGGATCCAGGCCTGGATCCGGATTGGCACCGGTCGACCTCGTTACACCTCCACTGGCGTCGGCACCACGTCCGCAGCCGACGCCGGCTGGGCCCCCAGCCGGCGTCGACCCCGGCTGGCGGACCCGACGCCGATGGGTACTTTTGACCCGGTGTTCCACCCTGGCTATTTTCATCCAGATTGGCAGCTAGAAGAAGGTGAGGAAGACTGGGAGGGGTCTGGTGACCCTTTGACTGACCAGTTGGAATACAATCCGGACTGGAGAGAGGAACTGGGGGAGGCCAGTGGTCTGGATACCTCCCCAGACCTAGGCATGTTGTCTCCTCCTACCGTGGCTACGGAGGAGGGAGCGTCGTACGCAGAAGTGTTGCGTAGGGCGGCCGAGGCTCTCAACCTCGAGGTTCCTATGGTGGCAGTCAGGACTAACCTCCTGACAGAGGTGCTTCAGCCGGCAGCGAGCTCTTCGGAGCCCCTGCTCCCGTTTAATGAAGCCCTTCCGGACATCCTTTTGGGCACTTGGTCAAGGCCCAACACAGGGGCTCCTGTGGACAGGATGATTGCCTGACGCCACCGCCCGGCCCCGGGTGACCCCACTTTCCTCTCCCAACACCCCACCCCTGAGAGTTTGGTAGTCCAAGCCTCCACGTCCAAGGGCGCCTTCCCTACCGCACCTCCGGAAAGGGAATCCAAAAAGCTGGACCACCTTGGAAAGAAAATGTTTTCTTCCGCCAGCTTGGGACTGCGGTCGGTTAACACCGCATGTCTGTTGCACCGTTATACCCACTCTGTCTGGGATACGGTGGCGCAGGTGCTGCCTCAGTGCCCGGAGGAGGCCCGGGCCAAGCTCTCCCGTGCCGTTGCCGAGGGGAGAGACGCAGCGAAGTTTACCATCCGCTGTGGGCTGGATACCGCTGACGCACTTGGCAGGACGATTTCAACGTCAGTAGCCCTTCAACGCTACGCCTGGTTGCGTTCGACTGGTTTTTCAGGGGATGTCCAATCCACCCTTATGGACATGCCCTTGGATGGCCGTCGCCTTTTCGGCGACAAGGCAGACAACGTGCTGGAGCGCTTTAAGGACTCACGGGCTATGGCCAGGTCCTTGGGCCTCTCCACCACCCGCCCTGCGCAGTCTGCTTTTCGCCCCTTTCGTGGCTACGGAAGGGGTGCCCCACTACATCCCGCCCAGAGCCACAGGCCGGCGCAAGCTGTACAGTCTGGCCGGGGACGTGGGAACCACCGGCATGGTTCTGGGGGCCAGCGAGAGGGCCAGTCCACCACCGCCCCCTCTGCAACAGCCTCCAAACCTTCCTAGTCTGACATTTCAGGGCCACCAAACGCCAGTGGGCGGCAGGATCCGCCATTCCCTCCCCTACTGGCGCACCATCACGTCGGACAGGTGGGTTTTGCAAATAGTCCGAAGGGGCTACTCCCTCCCCTTCGAGACTACCCCTCCCTCCATGCCACCTCAGTACCATCGCATGTCGGAGGATCACCTGGCCCTTCTCCAACAGGAAGTTTCAGCACTCTTGGCCAAGGGTGCCGTTCCTGTCCCGGAAGTAGGTTGTGGTTGCTATTCCCACTACTTTCTGGTGCCCAAGAAGGACAAAGGCCTGCGTCCTATCTTGGATCTCAGGAACGTCAACCGCTTCCTCCGGAAGGAGAAGTTCAAAATGTTGACACTCGCTCAGGTCTTGTCTGACCTCGACCCTGGAGACTGGATGGTAGCGTTGGACTTGCAGGCCGCTTACTTTCACATCCCCGTCCTGCCGGCCCACCGGCGTTAAATGCGGTTCACGGTAGGCCACGAGCACTTTCAGTTTACCGTGCTCCCCTTTGGCCTTACCAGCGCCCTTCGGGTGTTCACGAAAGGGATGGCGGTGGTCGCAGCTCATCTGCGCAGATCAGGGGTTCCAGTCTTCCCCTATCTCGACGACTGACTGTTGAAGGCGGGCTCGCCCCAGACTGTCGTCTCCCACCTCCAGACTACGGCCGACCTCCTGCATTCGCTGGGGTTCTCCATCAATGTGCCGAAGTCACACCTGATTCCCTCTCAGAAGCTCCTCTTCATCGGAGCGGATCTGGACACGACGCGGTTTCGGGTTTATCCTCCCGAACAGCGAGTCCGGGATATTCGGGCTATGATTCCGATCTTTCAGCCCCTATCCCGGGTTTCGGTTCGGATGGTCCTGAGGCTACTGGGCCTCATGGCCTCCTGCATCCTGCTGGTTGATCATGCCAGGTGGCATATGCGGGCTCTGCAGTGGGACCTGAAGTTCCAGTGGGCGCAGCATCAGGGGAATCTGTCCGATTACGTCCAGATCTCGGAGGGCACTGCACGACAGTTGTAGTGGTGGCTCACGAACCAGGATTGGGTCAACGGCAGATCCCTCTCCCTTCCCCAACCAGATCTTACAGTGGTGACAGACGCATCCCTTCTGGGATGGGGCGGCCACATGGGAGAGGCGGAGATCAGAGGCCTCTAATCTCCGGCGGAGATTGCAGTACCACATCAACCTTCTGGAGCTTCAGGTGATCCGTCTTGCACTCAAGGCATTCCTTCCCTCTGTACGGGGAAGAGTAGTGCAGGTGTTCACGGACAACACCACCGCCATGTGGTACTGCAACAAACAAGGCGGGGTGGGGTCGTGGACCCTATGTCAGGAGGCCCTCCGCCTCTGGAAATGGCTGGAACATCAGGGCATATTTCTGGTGGTTCAACACCTGGCAGGTTCACTGAACGCCAGGGCGGACGAATTCAGCCGCAGGTGCATGATGGATCACGAATGGCGTCTTCACTCGGAGGTGGTGCAAGGTCTCTTTCAGCAGTGGGGAGAGCCTTGGTTAAATCTATTCGCCACCGAAGAGAACGCGCAATGTCAGCAGTTCTGCGCGTTGGAATTTCCAAGGCGGCACTCGCTAAGCGACGCTTTTCGTCGCGAGTGGCGTTGCGGTCTTCTATACGCCTTTCCGCCTATACCACTTCTGCCCAGAGTGCTGAAGAAGATCATGCACGACTGGGCCCAAGTCATTCTTGTGGCTCCGGATTGGGCACCAAGAGTCTGGTATCCCGAGCTGCTCAACATGGCCATCGATCCTCCGATCAGACTGCCTCTTCGGGAGGATCTTCTGTCGCAGCAGCAGGGTACGGTCCTCCACCCGAACCTGTCCAGTCTCCACCTCCTTGCGTGGAGATTGAGCAGCGGCAGGTGACGTCATTTGACCTGCCTCCTGAAGTCTGTGATGTTATCTTGGCAGCCAGGCGTCCCTCCACTAAGAAGGTATATGCCTGTAGATGGAATAAATTTGTGGCATGGTGCACAGGCAAAGGCTGTGGATCCCCTTTCTGCCCCTCTTTCTGAGGTTCTCTTGTTCCTCCTCTCTTTAGCCCAGCAGGGCTCTGCTCTGGGCACTATTAAGGGCTACCTCTCGGCCATTTCAGCCTTTCTTAGGCTTCCTGATCAGCCTTCTCTTTTCAAGTCCCCTGTTGGAAATAGATTTCTTAAGGGCATTACTCATCTTTTTCCTCCTGTTCCCTTTGTAATGCCCCAGTGGGACTTGAACTTGGTTCTTACATTTCTTATGTGTGCTCCCTTTGAGCCGCTTCATAATTGCCCTCTCAGGCTTTTAACTCTGAAAACTGCCTTTCTGGTGGCCATCACCTCTGCTCGCAGGGTGAGTGAGCTCCAAGCTCTTTCTTCTAAGCCTCCTTTTCTGGCTATCCATCTGGACAAGGTCGTCCTGAGAACTAGACCTTCCTTCCTTCCCAAGGTGGTTACTTCCTTCCACATTGGCCAAACCATCACTTTGCCCACCCCCTTTCCACCTCCGCATCCTTCAAAAGAGGAAGAGAGGCTCCACCGTCTGGATCCAAAACGTGCGCTTTCTTTCTACTTGGATCGCACAAAACAATTCCGGGTGGATGACCAGCTGTTTGTTGGGTACGTGGGCGCTAAGAAAGGTCGGGCCGTGCACAAACGGACCATCTCCAGGTGGGTCGTTCTGTGCATCAAAGCCTGCTATTCTTTGGCTAAGGAGCCTCCAGTGGGGCTGCGCGCCCATTCCACCAGGGCGACGGCAGCTACTTCTGCTTTGGGACGAGGAGTCCCCCTGAATGACATCTGTCAGGCAGCTACGTGGGCATCGTTGCACACATTTAGGAGACACTACTGCCTGGACAATCAAGTCCGGAGAGACGGCTTCTTTGGCCGTTCTGTTCTCCAGGACTTTCTTGTGTGAACTTGGTTCGCAGACCCTCCTCCGGGGTTGGTATTGCTGGGGTATCTATTCTAAGGTAAGGAATCTATAACTGTTTCTTTCAGATGAACAAGTTACTTACCTACGGTAACGATATATCTGTAAGAAACATAGGTTAGTTATAGATTCCTTACCGCCCCACCCATCCTCCCTGTTCTGCGAACTGACTTCTAGGGTTAAGGACATCCTTTCAGGGCCCTAGTTTTGTGCACCAGTGGTCAGTGTCTTGCATGGCTCTGCGCTTCTGGCGTGGAAAGTCGTGTACAGAACTGACGTCAGCGCGCGAGGGCGGCATCTAAGTTACTTCCGCGACGTCATCCCGGCGACCACGACGACGGATGCGGAGTCGACCGACGCCACCTTCAGACGCGCAGGGGTACTGCTGACAAAAAACTTTCCGGATCCAGTCTGACGCCTGGGGGAGATTCTAAGGCACGGGTACTCATAGTACGGCCCGCGGGCCGCCAGCGGCCCGGCAAGCCTTCCTTGGCGGCCCGCGGACCTTGTAGACATAGTACCTGTGTTTTTTTTTTATTTTTTAAATAGTGTCAGCAAACACCGCCGGTTGCAGCAGCGCGGACTCCGAGAGGCTCTGCTCTATGGGGGCCGGGCGATTACAGCGATAGTCAGAGTGGAGATGCAAGGGCGCTAAGAAGAGGTGAAATACAACAAAGCCTCGTTAGCAGTAAATGGTCTTTTAAAGACCTGTGAAGTACTCGGGTGCGGCTGTGTGTGCGCCCGGGAAGCTGTCTCAGCCCGGGCTGACACACACGCGGGGTGAGGTGACAGGGGGTGAAAGTGGATGGCAAACTGCAAAGGAAATCGGGGCTGCTGTATAATGAAGGGGTAAATTGCTAACTTGGTATTAAGTGTGTCAGAAAGTAACATGGAATAATCATATCATTGCCAAAGCCAACTAGGTGATGCTGCACGTGGCCCTGCATTTCACTGGGATTTTCCGTTAAAAAGAGTCATGCAAGCTATGTCAGTGTGTCCTGTTAAAAATGATGGGAAGGATAGAGCAAAAAACTAGAAAAGAGACAATAAATGGAGAAACGCAGTCACAGGCAGGAAAATAAGGTAAAGAGAAAGAGGGACACAGATGAAGAGAAAAGAGACAGCAGAAGAGAGAAAGAGAAACAGAATGAGAGAGAGTTAGAGAGAGAGAGAAAAGTTTGTTTTCCAGTTACAGCCCATCAACAACAACAAGTAACACGATCACAGACATAGCAATCGCCAATTGGAACATGAAGATAATGGTGTGTAGAATTTGAGTTTTATGACAATTAATTATATGCGCTTTGATCCAAGCTGTGAAATTACAGGGTGACAGAGGACAGCAGGGTGTGAGAGCCGGGTGAGGTGACGGAGGGCAGCAGGGAGTGAGAGCCGGGTGAGGTGACGGAGGGCAGCAGGGAGTGAGAGCCGGGTGAGGTGACGGAGGGCAGCAGGGAGTGAGAGCCGGGTGAGGTGTGCGTTAAGAGCCTGTGATGTGATGTTTACCGAGGCACAGAGACAGATAGAGACAGTAACAGACAGAGACAGATAGAGATAGAGACAGAGATAGACAGAGACAGACTGACAGATAGAGATAGAGACAGATAGAGACAGAGACAGATAGAGACATATAGAGACAGAGACAGATAGAGGCAGAGACAGATAGAGATAGGGGCAGAGAGAGCTAGATAGAGGCAGAGACAGGGAAAGACTGACAGAGGCAGAGACAGATAGAGGCAGAGACAGATAGAGGTAGAGACAGACAGAGACAGACAGCGATAGAGACAGAGAGAGAGAGGCAGAGAGAGTGAGACAGAGATAGAGGCAGGGACAGATAGAGGCAGAGACAGATAGAGGCAGAGACAGATAGAGGCAGAGACAGATAGAGGCAGAGACAGACAGATAGAGACAGACAGGGACAGACAGAGACAGATAGAGGCAGAGACAGACAGAGATGGAGAGGGAGACAGAGGGAGGGAGACAGAGAGAGAGAGCGAGACAGAGAGAGAGAGACAGAGATAGAGACAGAGATAGAGGCAGGGACAGAGAGAGGCAGAGACAGATAGAGGCAGAGACAGACAGAGACAGAGACAGACAGAGACAGAGAGACGGAGAGGGAGACAGAGGGAGGGAGACAGATAGAGGGAGACAGAGGGAGGAGGGCGACAGACAGAGGGAGACAGACAGAGGGAGACAGAGGGAGGGAGACAGAGGGAGGGAGGGAGACAGAGAGAGAGAGGGAGGGAGAGAGAGAGGGAGGGAGAGAGAGAGGGAGGGAGAGAGAGAGGGAGGGAGAGAGAGGGAGAGGGAGGGAGACAGAGAGATAGAGAGAGGGAGGGAGAGATCGAGGGAGGGAGAGATAGAGAGAGAGAGAGAGAGAGAGAGATGTGTGTATGCCGGGTCTGGTGGCTCAGTGGTCAAAGGCGTCCGCTGCAGGGGCCTGTGTTCAACCTCATGGTCACATGTTTTTTTTTGCTCTAGCTCCGGCCCCTCCCCCACTGACCCCACCCCCACCGGTGCGGCCCTCGGCCACAAACCACACTGTAAATTTGGCCCCCGAGAGAAAGTTTGTGAGTACCCATGTTCTAAGGTAAGGAATCTATAACTAACCTATGTTTCTTACAGATATATCGTTACCGAAGGTTCGTCAATGCTTTTTACAGTTTGGTGCAGGGTTCCGTCAACATCCCAAAGCAGGATGTTCTTTATGAAAATAAAAAAAGAAAATGCTCCCCTCGCCATGGGAGTCCTCTCACATGGCGAGGGGAGCATTTAGCAGTTTTCACTGCCTCTTACCGCCAGGGTTTTCCTGGCGGTGACAGACCGTGAAAACTGGCCTTTAATTCTGCCCATGTAAATTAGGGGGCGGAATTGGAGGTCTGCCTATGAAGGTCCTTACTCTGTAGGGCCATCGGAGGGGTTGAATCATGGCAGAGACGGAGTAGTCTCCGCCGTGATTAAACCTAAGGTCTGCCCACATAAACATTATGCGACTGAGTAGTTATACCACCAAGATTTAAATCAGGTCCTTAGAATTATTTCTGATTTTGACTACTCTCTATGTTATGTTATGTTAATGGATTTGTAAAGCGCATGGCTGCCCCAGCGACGGGGTGTCCCAGCGCTAGATCCACAGATTATCAGACAGAGAGTAGGAAGCAAAAAGGGGTTATTCAGGGAAGAGCCAGGTCTTAACTGCTCTCCTGAAAGCCCCATGGTCCTGAATGCTCCGGAGAGTGCCTGGGAGAGCATTCCACAGTGAGGAGGCTAACGCCCAAAACGACCGTCCTCCCACCCGTGCTCTTCTAACACGTGGAGCACGTAACAGATGTTGATTGGAGGAGCGAAGGGCGCGTTCTGGTATATAAGGGGTAAGAAGATTGTCTAGGACGGGAGGTGCTTGGGCATAAAATATTTTGTGGGAGATACACAAGGATTTAAAGTGGATTCTCCTTTCAACCGGGAGCCAGTGCAATTTACGTATGAAATTGGAAGTAGGGCAGGATTTCGGGAGGGCGAAGAGGGTCCAGGCAGCAGCGTTCTGCACCCTCTGAAGTCGATTGATGCCAGCTTTATTAGCACCTAGGTAAAGGGAGTTACAATAATCTAATCTGGAAAGGATAGTAGATTGAGGAGGTGAGATTACTTGAAAGGATCTGGTTGATAAAAAAAGACACAAACCAATTAAAGGCAGCGTCTCTTAATCCGATCTCTTGTAAACGTTGCACCAGGATTTTGTGCGATACAGTGTCGAAAGCGGCACTGAAGTCATGAAGAATTAGGGCAGAGGCATGACCCTCATCCAGTGAGCTCCGCAGCTGCTCAGTCACTGCCAGCAGGGCTGATTCAGTATTGTGGCCAGGTCTAAAGCCATTCTGCACAGGGTCCAGAATGTTATTGGACTCTATAAAGTTGGTCAAAATGGAATTGATATAGGACTCTGTAACTTTAGCCACAAAAGGAAGTAATGAGATTGGGCGAAAACTTTCTGGTTTGGAGGCATCCAAGGTAGGTTGTTTTAGTAGTGGAATAACCTTGGCATGCTTCCATGAAGCTGGCACAACTGCGGAAGCTAGAGATAAGTTTATCAGTTCACGGAGTATGGTAGAAGTAGGGGTAGGAATTGCAAGAGCTGATCAGGTTTGAACGGACCGGCTGGAGATCCTGATTTAATTTTATAGCAGAGAGTTCTTAAAGCTTCACAGGATAGCTCCGGGAAGGAGGATAGGAGGGAGCCTGAGAAGCTGGTAGGGTCGGATTGCCCTGCAATGCTGATAGCTGGTGGGAAGGATTTATGAATGTCCTCAACTTTTTTAACAAAAAAAGTAGCTAAGGCCTCACATTGGGAATTGGAGATAATGGTGGGTGCTCTAGCTGAAGAGGGATTTATATTATCGTTCAGCAGAGAGAAAATACTTTTGGCTGGATTATTACTATTTTTAATTTTTTCTGCAAAGTATTCAGCGCGTGATTGCCGTATAGATTTATGATAAGCCTTGATGGCTGAACGATATTGTGTCTTGAGCTTAGAATCGTATTTACATCTCCAAGCACATTCTAGCACTTTACACTTTTTTCTCATCTGAGTTAAGGTGTTGTTGAACCAAGGGCTAGTATGGGTTCTACGGCAGGGCGTAAGTTTAACAGGGATATGTTTATCGAGGGAGTGTGTGAGCCATTCATGGAAGCAGCTATTACCTGCTTCAACATCACCATCCAGTTGTGGCGTTTGGGAGCTCAGAGTGTCTGCAAGAAGGTTAGCATCTAACTTATGCCAAGGGCGTTTTAAGATAAGCCTAGGATAAGTGGACGAGGGTGGATTATCTATAACTCTACATTTGAGCCTTCATGTCAATTCAGTAGTTTATTATGTACCGCCTTATTTTGAGGTTGCTGTAATAAAACCCTTTAACGCTTCCCCTCATCTTGAACTCAGATATTGTGTGGTCCCATTTATTTATGAAACTGTACTAGATTGATGTTTGGTAAGGTGCTCTTTTACACAAAATCAACCCTGAAGTGGAACTTTCTGAGGTAAATTGTGGATTATGAATACTGGGGTACAGTTTTAATTGTTGGGGTATGGGGTTCCACTCCTACAAATTGGTAATAGAGGATGGTTGCGTAAGAACACCACCTCTTTGTAAAGGTTCTCCAAAAGATTTCCTGGTCCTTAATGCCCATTCCGAGAGAATAGAGGACTTTTCTCTGAATGCTCCTGATGAGGCTCCCGTCTCTGGAGTTTCCCAGGGAAAAGTGACTTGAAGTGCGTACCTGAGCGATTTGGAGTGTAAGTATGAATAAGGCAAATAGATTGATGATGTACCACAGGGTTCTTGTCTTAGTCCCACACTGTTCAACATTTATGTTGCGCCTTTAGCTGACTTACTCAGGGAACTGGGCTTTACTCCAATCTCACACGCTGATGACACCCAGCTTTTAATGTCTTTTGATAAAAACTCTCCCAATACCCAGTTGACCTTCTCAGAAGGCATGACAGCCATTGCTGCTTGGATGAGGAACAACTTCCTGCAGTTAAATGTGTGGAAAACGGAGATTATGCTTTTCGGAGAAGCCCCTCTTCTCTGGTCTCCAGAATGGTGGCCCCTCGAACTGGGTGTCGCCCCGGTCCCTAAAGCTGTGGTAAAAACGTAAGTGTACGTCTGGACCAAAAACCTACGATGAAGGAGCAAGTCACTACCACCGTAGGCTCATGCTTCCATACGCTAAGCCTTCTACGGAGGGTTTTCCCTTTTCTCCCTCTGATTGTACGTAAATCACTCCTCCAAGCATTAGTAATAAGCCGCCTAGACTACTGTAATTCCCTCCTGATTTCAGCTAACGTGTCTTCCCTTAATAGACTTCAGGTGGTTCAAAACACCGCGGCTCGCCTTCTCTCCAACTCTCCTGCCAGGACCTCCTCTCTTCTGCTACTACAAGGACTACACTGGCTACCAATCCGCAAGCGGATCAGATTTAGGATCTGCTGCATTGTGCACAAGGCACTAAACGGCAACGGCACTAGCTACTTAGCAGATACGGTCACCCATTATCAGCCATCTAGAACACTCTGTTCAGGCTCTAAGTCGCTACTTCTGGTGCCTCGTGTTAAGAAATCCAGCATAGGTGGGAAAGCATTCCATCACCTAGCCCCCTCCTATTGGAACCAACTCCCCAGCCACCTCCGGAAATGCCCAGACTATCTACTATTCCGAAAACTCCTTAAAACAGAGCTTTTTAAAAACCTTTCCTCACCCTTGCTGCAGCACCTCCGTAGCACGGAGATACCCATTTGGGGGTGATTTGGGCGCTTTACAAGTCAAAAATAAATAAATATAAAATGTATGTGGTATGTTGAAGTATGAGTTTGCGAGTTGGATTGTTGTGTACTTTGCGAGATGTTTGAATATGTAGTGTTAATTGTTGGTTCAGTGATGGATTAATCACTGTATTGATGTATTATTCATATTTGTCAATTCCGATTATTGGTTGGTATGGTTATCAGATTTGTTGAAATCCAAGATCTCAAGATATTGCGGTGTTACTTGTCTGCGTAAGGTAGTGTATAGAGCGAGGCGCTGCATGCACGCAGTTAGGGTTTCTGAAACTACCAAGATTTCTTTTATAAGGTTGTGTGCCTAATTTAGGTTGGTGTATCTTTGCTCCTAAGTGCAGATCAGTGAGTACATTAACCGGGGCAGATTGCTGCTGGACGGGGGTCTGCCTAGTGTGAACTGGGATTTTAGAATTGTACAGTGAAAGATGCGTTTGTTGCTATTTGGCTAATAATTGTGGGAATTGTCTTGTCTTACTTTAATCTGTTGATACCCTTCCTATTTAGGTTGAACAGACCAGGGTTTAATTAGTCTAAAGTTGTTTAGAAGGTTTCTGCAATTGTTTTCCGTGTTCTTGAAGTCACACTGTGATTGGCTAGTCAGCCAGGACGCTGTGCTGGGATTGGTGAGACGTCACCACAAGGTCGGCATTTAAACAATGGCTGGAGAGGAAGTGGTATAGACAAGAAAAATGCTGGAGGGAAGATACAATAGAAGTGAGAGCTTATTCTGCTATAATTTAAGAAATAAATGATCAAAGTAAGACAAAAGAGGGGAGAAAACAGAATGATGATTCTGATAAGGAGAATAATTTCTTTAATAATATCTTGAATTCTAGACCTCCTCCATATACAGTTTGAGCTGCAGGAACAGATGGTTCTAGTTCTGGTACTGGTTTGTGCCCTTACATGGGAGTGGAAGGAGATACGGTGCAGGCTCTTACAGTTGTGGTACTGAGTGCACTGTCAGAGGTGACAACAACGTTACCTAGTACAAGTAGGGATACCCAACCTTTTTACTCCGGTTCTAGTCGATTCACTTGAAAGAATGGCAGTGGTTGAAGAGCCTTCTAAAGTTATTAACACTGGCATTTTGAAAATCAAATTTGGTAAAATATTTCAGGGAAATATTGATTTGAACAGACCGTTGACATACAATGCTGATAACATGAGATATCTAATTAAAGAAGCAGCCAGATGTACAAACAGAGCCCATGAAAAGCTAGAGGAACTAGCTGATGAATGCAAAGTTGACATTTGCAAAAGGAAAAATGTGAAACGAAGTTACGAATTGGAATCATGATGAAATTAAAGAAATGGGCTTATTTACTTTGAGAACTAATATTAAAGATTTAATTGGGAAAACAAGGGACTGGGGTGACTTGAAGAAATACAAAGTGAGATGGAAGAGAGGGACAATGAGTAAAAAGAAAGCAAAGGGAGCAGGGGGTAAAGCAGGGGAAACAACAAGTGATTAAAAGGTTGAAATTGGAGCGTTTTTGAAGTTTCCTTTCAGAGACACACATTGAGGGAATTTACTGCATTTGCCATGGACAGGTGTGATCTGTATGATTTCCTAAGTTTCAAGAAGAACCTGAGAGTTGGTATAAAGAGGTGCATATATTGACAAACATATAGGTGCTGTGGACTGAACGTAAGGCAGTGGCTGATTGGCCAAATGCAGAACCAGCTAGGGTTGCTCTAATAATGCTCCTGAGGAAGTAGCTAAAAAAAATACAGACAGTTGATTGAGTACTTGAAAAAGGGAGTTCCTGAGCAGTATATAAATTGGGTAAAGATTTGGAGAACCTCACAGGAGCCAAAATAATCAGTGCATACCTTTTATGAGCGGCTTATGCAAATTTTCAAGAAAAACATTGGAGTCAATGATCCAGAGAAATACGGTGTCGTCAGTGGTTTTCTGCCTGCTTTTGTCATGGGTTTGCAACCAGAGCTTACAACAGAGTGAACTGTGTGGGCAGACAAAGAGTATTCATGGGAACTTGAAGCTAACTAAGTATGAATACAAATTTTGTTCAGTCTGTGTTAGACTTGGCATCTTTTGGCGTGTTTCCCCTGACTTTTTGCTTTCTGACCTCCCGGTTTTGACTCTGTTTTTGCTGGTGTAATGATTCTGCGCACTTTCCTCACTGCGGTCCAGTGGGAAAGTGCAAGTGCTCCTGTATAAAATGTATTATGGATTGGTGTTTCCATGATTGGCCTATTTGGTTTATGTGTCAGTCCCTTGTAAAGTGCACTGCGAGTGCCAGGGCCTATAGACCAAATGCTGTTGGTGGGCTGCAGCACTGGATTGTGCCACCCACGCAAACAGCCCGTAAAGTGTAACTCGGGCCTGCCAACGCAGAGCCTGTGCGCAGCCTGGGGCTGCCATGTCGACTTGGCAAGTGCACACACTTGCAAGTCCCTAAACCTTCCCTTTGCTACATGTTAGTCACCCCTAAGGTAGGCCCAAGGTACCCCTGTGGGCAGGGTGCGGTGTATGCGAAAGGTAGGACATGCCCGGGTGTGTGCGGCATGTCCTGATAGTGAATTACAGCCTAGTTCGTTTTTCACTATTGCAAGGCTACCTGTTCCCCCTAGGCCAGAACGGGCAGTTTTGATTATTACAGCTTATAATCCTAACTAACCCCGGGAACATGGTAGAAATTCGAGTTTAATATGCCTGGACTCAGAATGATAAAATGCAGCTTTTAGTGAAGTTGGTTTTAACATTCTGTGTTTGAAAATACCACTTTTAGAAAGTGGGTATTTTCTGGTCTAACCATCCAAGCCTGCCTCTGCGAGGTTGTGTATTCCGTGTCTGGAATGTGAGTGACAGGGGCTGGGGGATGCCAGGAGACAGGGTGAGTCAGCGCAGGGCTGAATAGCCAGATCGACCTGTAGATGGGTGGGAGGGGTCGCACCTGGGCCCTGAATAGGACAGTGCCTTCCCTCCACAATGCTGGCTCCACCTCCTGTGGTGCGTCTGATGTCCCTGGCCTACTCACTGAAAGAAGGGACGGAGACTTGTCAACAAAGTGCTCCAGAACTGGTTTGGACTAGGCAAAGGCCTCTCTGCCTTCAGAGAACAAAGGAATTTGGGATATAAATATTGGGGCCCTGACCCCATGAATTTAGATCTCGCTGGAATCAAGGAACCTGCCAAGACGAAGAGCTGGAAGAGCTGCCAGGAGGAGTACTGCCCCTTTGCTGTGTTGTTGCTTTGTTGGGTTGGCCTGCAGTTGCTGCTTCTGTCTTGGGCAGTGAAAGGACTGGACTGAACTTTCTCCAAACCTGTGCTGAGTATCTCCAAGGGCCAGAAACCGAGCTGGCCTCCTGTTAAGAAGTCTCAGGGACTGCAAAGACTTCACAAGCCTCTGGGTACCGCTTCTGGAACGCTGTTTCAGTTGCCACAGAGGAAGGGAACCGCAACCGACTCCGTCAACCGAATCCATCCCTGGCCGGTGACCTGTTTGCACCGCAGACCGCATCGCCCCGCTTCGCATCGCAACCCTGGTCTCACCGTGGGCAACGTCCAACGCCGCCAACATCGAGCCGCTGCTTGCACCGTGACCTGTGGGCACCGCAGTTCGCATCGCATCGCTTCACTGAACCAACCGGACCCGACCGACGAGGTCGCTGCAACTGGCTCAAGAGTCGCGACCGCACCGCATTTGGGGCACCGCTCGCACGTCTGCGACGCACCGCTCCGACTCGCACCGCTGTCCGACGCCAGCTCCCGCACTCCGGCTAGGTCGCCTGCATCGCAACCTGTCAGCACCGCATCGAGCATCGTCTCACCCTGCATCGCACGCCTTGGACTCACCGACTCCGTCTGCACGACGCTCATCGAGCCGCTGCCTGCACCGCCTCGAGGGACACCGCACCTTGCATCGCTCCGTCTTGCACCGCAACCGCGACGAACGCCGACCGGCTCGTACACTCCGTACCAGCCACAACGAGAAAGGTACTGTAACCGAGTCTGTTCATGACTCTGCTGGCCCGTATCGACGCGGTCGGCTGGAACTGTTAGACTCTGTGGTTTTCAGCATCACGGTAGGCTCGGACGGAGCTACCGACTCGTACGAACTTTGCTTTTGTGCTATTCCTGCAAAGAAGAAGTTAACGTATCAAGTATTCATTCGTAAAGTATAGTATTGTGGATTTTTGTCGTAATTGGTCTTGTCTTGAGTATATAAAATATTGGTTATTTTTCTAAACTGGTGTGGTGTCCGTTTGTAGTGCTTACACTGTATTACTGTTGGTTATGTGCAAATGCTTTACACACTGCCTCTGAATTAAGCCTGACTGCTCGTGCCAAGCTACCACGAGGGTGAGCAGGGGTTACTTCACGAGTGTAACAACCCTTACCCTGACTAGGAAGAAGGGTCCCTACTTGGACAAAGGTGCAAGCCCTTGCCAACTAGAGATCCCATTTCTAACATTGGTTGTCAGCGGTGAGGATAGGACTTGTGTTTGCACTTGACTTACAGTGATTGGTGTGCACTACTACCATATCGCAGACCATTACGTACCACATACTGGTTCTTTTTCTTTTGGCCTATTTTTGATCTTGCCAGTTTTCAACTCACGACTTTTGTCATGCCTGAATCAACTGCATCATCCGTTGCATCTCTGGAAGTTATCTTTGAGGAGGACAGGTTGGAATCCTACGCCGTAAAGGAGTTACGGGCGATTTGTAAAAACCTGAAAGTCCAAATTAAAGGCCTCACAAGGAAGGAGGAGCTACAGAAGGCGCTGAGGGCCTGGGTAGCAGCCAGACATGCCAATGGGCAGCCTGGTGATCTCAGTGAGGAGGCGGAGGAGCCTATTTCCAGGGTGGATGTGCTTTTGGGTAGGGGGGAACCCGCCAGGTCGGGCAGCAGCAGTCTGTCCCCAGAGGAGCTGGAGGACAGGCGGGAGGCAAGGCAGTTCGAGCTGCAGAAGCTCAGGCTGGAGAGTGAGCGGGAGGAGAAGAGATTGGCCATAGAGGAGAGGAAGATGCTCTTAGAGCATGAGAGGGAACTGAAGGAGCTAGAACTTAGGAGTAAGTCAGGCTCAGATGGTGGCAGCAATTCGTCCAGAAAGGCAGACAGGATTGTACACATTCCCAAGAACGTAGGCAAGGAGTTCAAGAAGGGGGATGACATACAAAGGTGGTCCCAGGGTTATGAGGCAGCCATACACATGAATGGGGTCCCTGAGGAGAATTGGGGAGCAGGATTGTGGCCACTTTTCCCGGAAGAAGCAAGGGATGCTCTGATAGCTTTGGGTAAGGGGTATCACCTCACCTATGCTGACATGAAGGATGCCCTTCTCACGAAGTATGGTCTTACTCCTGAAAAGTACAGGGATCAGTTCAGGTCCAGTAAGAAGTCTGATGTCAACACTTGGTTGGAATGTGTGGATGTGTTCTGCAGGTCTCTGGATGGTTGGGTGAAGGGCAGTAGTGTAACAGATTTTCAGGGGCTCTACAACTTGATTGCATGGGAGCACTTGTCTAGTCTATGTTTCGCAGATCTGCGCCAGCACCTAGTTGATAGTAAGCTAACTGACCCCAGGAAGCTTGCTATGGAAGCGGACCGCTGGGTGAGTACCAGGGTCCACAAGAAAGCGTTTGGGGGAGACTCAGCCAAAGGTGGGCAGGGTCCCCAGCAGAAAGGTGGGGGGACAAGGGTAAAGCACAGGAGTTCTCTAAAGGGCCCCAAACTAGTACCCAGGGTAAAGGTTCCCAGCCCCCGGTGATAAGAAGAAAGGGGTCTCTACAGGGAAGCCTGTTGAGACCGGCCCCCGCAAGTGTTATGCATGTGACCAGGTAGGTCACTTTAAGGGGGACCCCAAGTGCCCGAAGGGGACACAGCCACCCACCGGTGGACAGTCCAAAGTGTTGGCTAGTGTAGAGCTTGGGGAGGAGGGGTGCCCACAGGAGGGTGGGGATCCCGCAGAAATGACCCTTGTCTCACTCGGGGACAGTGAGATGGTCCCAGGAAACCAGGTGCCCCCTAACACAAAGAAATATAGCACCTGGGTGACCATTAACGGGAACAGGGTAGAGGCTCTCAGAGATACTGGAGCCAGTGTGACCTCAGTCCGGTGTCACCTGGTGTCTGAGAAGCAAGTAGTCCCAGGAGCATTCCACCAAGTAGTTGCTGTCGACAACTCTGAGCGCCAGTGTATGGTGGCGCAGGTTCCCTTTGAATGGGGGGGGTCTCAGGTCCCTTGAGGGTGGTTGTGAGCCCTACCATGCCTGTCGATTGTCTGCTAGGAAACGACCTGGAGCAGTCCTCATGGAAGGAGGTTGAGCTCAGGTCTCACTTGGAGATGCTTGGGTTGCCAGAGTGGGCATGCGTGTCTACTCGGTCAATGGCAGCCAGAAAGGGTGATCAAGAGGACTTGGAGCCTGAAACAGTGGCCCAAGTCCCTGCCAAGAGAAAGGGCAGGGGGCGCGGGAAACCGGCCCCCGAAGTTCCCACGGACCGGGAGGAGGCGGACCTCGAGGGGGACGCCCCGGTGCCTACAGGGGAGCAGGTAGCCGAACTGGGAGACATCTCTGAGCTGACCCATTGGCAGCAAGAAGGGGGTCCCACCAGGGAGGAGTTCTGCAGGGAGCATAACGAGTGCCCTACTCTGGAGGGTCTGCGGCGGCAGGCTGCAGACCAGGCAGCTGGTAATCAGTCCGGGTCACATCTGATCTACTGGGAGAGTGGTCTCCTATACAGTGAGCCTAAGGTTGCTGAGCCTGGGTCAGCCCGTGTGCTGGTGGTACCCCAGCGCTTCAGGACCTTCCTACTGGGTCTGGCTCATGACGTGCCTTTGGCAGGACATTTGGGGCAGGACAAGACCTTTGACAGGCTTGTCACCCACTTCTTTTGGCCCCAAATGCGAAGGCAGTCAGATGCACACTGCAGGTCTTGCCAAACTTGCCAGGCAAGTGGTAAGAGTGGGAGGAAGGTCAAAGCTCCTCTCCAACCTTTTCCGGTTGTTGGAACACCCTTTTAAAGGGTAGGGATGGATATTGTGGGGCCGCTGGATCCCAAGACAGCCATGGGCAACAGGTACATCCTGGTCTTGGTGGACCATGCCACCCGGTACCCGGAGGCAATCCCTCTCAGGACAACGACGGCGCCAGTGGTGGGCCGGGCGTTAATGGGGATCTTTTCCCGTGTGGGATTCCCCAGAGAGGTGGTTTCCGATAGGGGGACCAATTTCATATCGAAGTATATGACATCCCTGTGGAAGGAGTGTGGTGTAACCTACAAGTTCACCACTCCTTACCACCCACAAGGAAACGGTCTGGTGGAGAGATTCAACCAGACCTTGAAAGGCATGATCAAGGGTCTAACAGAACCCATGAGGCGTAAGTGGGACGTCCTCTTGCCATGCCTACTCTTTGCATACAGGGAGGTGCCTCAGAAGTCTCTTGGGTACAGCCCCTTTGAGCTCCTGTATGGCCACCCTGTCAGAGGACCTCTGAGTTTGGTAAAGGAAGGCTGGGAGGCAGCTCCCAGGAAAACTCCCCAGGATGTATTTAGCTACATGCTGGCCTTTAGAAACCAAACTGCCCGCTTCAGGAAACTCGCTCAGGCGAACCTAGAAGCAAGCCAGGAAGAAATGAAGAGATGGTATGACCAGAATGCCACTCTGGTCGAATTTCAACCTGGGCAGAAAGTGTGGGTAATGGCCCCAGTGGCACCTTGTGCCTTGCAGGACAAGTGGACTGGGCCATATGAGGTAAAGGAGCGCAAAAGTGACGTCACCTACCTGGTGGATTTGCAGGCTCCAAGGAACCCGTTGAGGGTCCTTCACGTGAACCGCCTCAAGCCCCACTTCGAGAGGTCCGAAGTGAGTATGCTCTTGGCGACAGATGATGGGGTGGAAGAGGAGAGCGAGCCTCTCCCTGACCTCCTGTCTACCAAGGAGCATGATGGGTCAGTAGAGGGTGTGATCCTCTCCCCTACTCTGACTCAGGAGCAGCAGGGGGACTGTCGCCAGTTGTTGGGACAGTTCGCCCCACTGTTCTCTCTGACCCCCGGTGTTACTCACTGGTGTACCCATGACGTGGACACCGGTGACAGCCATCCTGTGAAGCACAAGATTTACAGGTTGACTGACCGGGTCAGAGCCAGCATCAAGGAGGAGGTCTCTAAGATGTTGGCGTTAGGGGTGATTGAGCCCTCCCACAGTCCTTGGGCCAGCCCAGTGGTCTTGGTCCCAAAGGCTGCGGCGCCCGGTGCCACTCCAGAACTCCGGTTTTGTGTGGACTACCGTGGGCTCAATGCCGTCACCAGGACTGACGCGCACCCCATCCCCAGAGCTGATGAGCTCATTGATCGGTTGGGAGCTGCCCGGTTCCTCAGCACGTTTGATTTGACGTCTGGGTACTGGCAGATTGCCTTAACCGATGGGGCCAAGGAGAGATCAGCATTCTCAACCCCAGAAGGTCATTACCAATTCCGGGTGATGCCCTTTGGGTTGAAGAATGCCCCTGCCACCTTTCAGAGGTTGGTCAATCAGGTGTTGGCTGGGCTGGAGGATTTCAGTGCCGCCTACCTGGATGACATTGCTGTGTTCAGTTCCAGCTGGGAAGAACATTTACAGCACCTTGAGAAAGTGTTGAGGGCTCTGCAAGGTGCAGGCCTCACGATCAAGGCCAGTAAGTGCCAGATCGGGCAGGGTTCTGTGGTGTACTTGGGACACCAGGTAGGAAGCGGCCAGGTGGCGCCCCTACAACCCAAGATTGACACCATTCTGGCTTGGGAGCCCCCCAAGACCCAGACAGAGGTGAGAGCCTTCTTAGGTCTCACCGGTTACTATAGGAGATTTGTTAAGGGCTATGGCACCATCGTTGCCCCCTTAACAGAGCTGACCTCTAAGAGGCAGCCCAGGAAAGTGATCTGGACTGAGTCCTGCCAGAAAGCTTTTGATGCCCTGAAGGCAGCCATGTGCACGGCGCCCGTGCTCAAGCCACCTGACTTCTCCAAGGAATTCGTCGTGCAGACTGACGCTTCAGAGCATGGTGTGGGAGCGGTGCTCTCACAACTGAACGAAGAGGGCCTGGATCAGCCTGTAGTCTTCCTTAGCAGGAGACTACTTCCCAGGGAACAGAGGTGGAGTGCCATAGAAAGGAAGCTTTTGCTGTGGTCTGGGCACTGAAGAAGTTGAGACCATACCTGTTTGGGACTCACTTCCGGGTTCAGACAGACCACAGGCCCCTCAGATGGTTGATGCAAATGAGGGGCGAGAATCCAAAACTGCTGAGGTGGTCCATCTCCCTACAGGGAATGGACTTTACGGTGGAACACCGTCCTGGTACAGAACACGCCAACGCAGATGGTCTGTCCAGGTTCTTCCGCCTTAGTGAAGAGAACTCCAATGGGGTTGGGTAGTTCTCCCTACTTTCAGCTGGAGGGGACATGTGTTAGTCTTGGCATCTTTTGGCGTGTTTCCCCTGACTTTTTGCTTTCTGACCTCCCGGTTTTGACTTGAAAAAGGGAGTTCCTGAGCAGTATATAAATTGGGTAAAGATTTGGAGAACCTCACAGGAGCCAAAATAATCAGTGCATACCTTTTATGAGCGGCTTATGCAAATTTTCAAGAAAAACATTGGAGTCAATGATCCAGAGAAATACGGTGTCGTCAGTGGTTTTCTGCCTGCTTTTGTCATGGGTTTGCAACCAGAGCTTACAACAGAGTGAACTGTGTGGGCAGACAAAGAGTATTCATGGGAACTTGAAGCTAACTAAGTATGAATACAAATTTTGTTCAGTCTGTGTTAGGCTTGGCATCTTTTGGCGTGTTTCCCCTGACTTTTGCTTTCTGACCTCCCGGTTTTGACTCTGTTTTTGCTGGTGTAATGATTCTGCGCACTTTCCTCACTGCGGTCCAGTGGGAAAGTGCAAGTGCTCCTGTATAAAATGTATTATGGATTGGTGTTTCCATGATTGGCCTATTTGGTTTATGTGTCAGTCCCTTGTAAAGTGCACTGCGAGTGCCAGGGCCTATAGACCAAATGCTGTTGGTGGGCTGCAGCACTGGATTGTGCCACCCACGCAAACAGCCCGTAAAGTGTAACTCGGGCCTGCCAACGCAGAGCCTGTGCGCAGCCTGGGGCTGCCATGTCGACTTGGCAAGTGCACACACTTGCAAGTCCCTAAACCTTCCCTTTGCTACATGTTAGTCACCCCTAAGGTAGGCCCAAGGTACCCCTGTGGGCAGGGTGCGGTGTATGCGAAAGGTAGGACATGCCCGGGTGTGTGCGGCATGTCCTGATAGTGAATTACAGCCTAGTTCGTTTTTCACTATTGCAAGGCTACCTGTTCCCCCTAGGCCAGAACGGGCAGTTTTGATTATTACAGCTTATAATCCTAACTGACCCCGGGAACATGGTAGAAATTCGAGTTTAATATGCCTGGACTCAGAATGATAAAATGCAGCTTTTAGTGAAGTTGGTTTTAACATTCTGTGTTTGAAAATACCACTTTTAGAAAGTGGGTATTTTCTGGTCTAACCATCCAAGCCTGCCTCTGCGAGGTTGTGTATTCCGTGTCTGGAATGTGAGTGACAGGGGCTGGGGGATGCCAGGAGACAGGGTGAGTCAGCGCAGGGCTGAATAGCCAGATCGACCTGTAGATGGGTGGGAGGGGTCGCACCTGGGCCCTGAATAGGACAGTGCCTTCCCTCCACAATGCTGGCTCCACCTCCTGTGGTGCGTCTGATGTCCCTGGCCTACTCACTGAAAGAAGGGACGGAGACTTGTCAACAAAGTGCTCCAGAACTGGTTTGGACTAGGCAAAGGCCTCTCTGCCTTCAGAGAACAAAGGAATTTGGGATATAAATATTGGGGCCCTGACCCCATGAATTTAGATCTCGCTGGAATCAAGGAACCTGCCAAGACGAAGAGCTGGAAGAGCTGCCAGGAGGAGTACTGCCCCTTTGCTGTGTTGTTGCTTTGTTGGGTTGGCCTGCAGTTGCTGCTTCTGTCTTGGGCAGTGAAAGGACTGGACTGAACTTTCTCCAAACTTGTGCTGAGTATCTCCAAGGGCCAGAAACCGAGCTGGCCTCCTGTTAAGAAGTCTCAGGGACTGCAAAGACTTCACAAGCCTCTGGGTACCGTTTCTGGAACGCGGTTTCAGTTGCCACAGAGGAAGGGAACCGCAACCGACTCCGTCAACCGAATCCATCCCTGGCCGGTGACCTGTTTGCACCGCAGACCGCATCGCCCCGCTTCGCATCGCAACCCTGGTCTCACCGTGGGCAACGTCCAACGCCGCCAACATCGAGCCGCTGCTTGCACCGTGACCTGTGGGCACCGCAGTTCGCATCGCATCGCTTCACTGAACCAACCGGACCCGACCGACGAGGTCGCTGCAACTGGCTCAAGAGTCGAGACCGCACCGCATTTGGGGCACCGCTCGCACGTCTGCGACGCACCGCTCCGACTCGCACCGCTGTCCGACGCCAGCTCCCGCACTCCGGCTAGGTCGCCTGCATCGCAACCTGTCAGCACCGCATCAAGCATCGTCTCACCCTGCATCGCACGCCTTGGACTCACCGACTCCGTCTGCACGACGCTCATCGAGCCGCTGCCTGCACCGCCTCGAGGGACACCGCACCTTGCATCGCTCCGTCTTGCACCGCAACCGCGACGAACGCCGACCGGCTCGTACACTCCGTACCAGCCACAACGAGAAAGGTACTGTAACCGAGTCTGTTCATGACTCTGCTGGCCCGTATCGACGCGGTCGGCTGGAACTGTTAGACTCTGTGGTTTTCAGCATCACGGTAGGCTCGGACGGAGCTACCGACTCGTACGAACTTTGCTTTTGTGCTATTCCTGCAAAGAAGAAGTTAACGTATCAAGTATTCATTCGTAAAGTATAGTATTGTGGATTTTTGTCGTAATTGGTCTTGTCTTGAGTATATAAAATATTGGTTATTTTTCTAAACTGGTGTGGTGTCCGTTTGTAGTGCTTACACTGTATTACTGTTGGTTATGTGCAAATGCTTTACACACTGCCTCTGAATTAAGCCTGACTGCTCGTGCCAAGCTACCACGAGGGTGAGCAGGGGTTACTTCACGAGTGTAACAACCCTTACCCTGACTAGGAAGAAGGGTCCCTACTTGGACAAAGGTGCAAGCCCTTGCCAACTAGAGATCCCATTTCTAACAGTCTGGAATAAATTAAATGAGTCAAATGCAAGGTGAAGTGTTGGGAAATGGAACAATGCAAATGCAAGGTGGTGGGAGAGGAATGGTGAATAATGATGGGATGAATGTGAGTGTTAAAATGATAAAAAGAAACACTGCTCGTCACGTCTGTAGGAAAATTGAACACTAGAAACGTGAGTTTTGTCAGAATTCAAACCGAATGCAAGGGGATGTTGTTCTCCAGATGTGGATGCAGAGAAATATGGTGGACCCAACAGTTTCAAATTCTGAGCAGGGTATGCAGAATCAGAAATCACTTTGAATGCCAATACCTTCAGCTCCAGTGATACAGCAAAACGTCATGAATAAAATGCCATGTAGTGCAGGGTACCAACAGAATCCATTGATTCTAAGTGATGATTTCAGTAGGGAGAACATTCACAATGACAGAGTTCCTGAGGATTGAGGAAGTTTGACTTATTTGGAGCAGTCCTAGAGGTAGACCAAAGTGGTCCATGTATGTTGATGGAGAAGTCAATGACCATTCAGTTTCATTCTTAATCGATATGGGGGCTATACCATCCTACAGTTCGTTCTGTGGAAGTCCCAAACCTACCCTCTCAGGGAAAAGAAGTCCAAGTTGTAGGGATCAGTAATGACACAAATTGTTAATCAAGTTATAGCAGATGTCCCAGTTAAAATTTGTCAAATGGAAAATAAACATCTGTTCATTTTGTATGATTCAAGTTCTGTGAAACTGTTGGGTAGACACTTGCTATGCAAAACAAATTGCATCATTTATTGTACACCATGATTGAGCAGTGCAATTGAAATACAAGATGTGGATTCAGTGTTTAAAATGCAATCAAAACAGAGTAAAGTTCAATTACTTCCTGACTTTGTCAACAGAAGACCTACCTCTTGATTTACGACATTCTGCCAAAGATTAGGTATGGGACTTATTCTCGAAAAGAGATTGGATCTAATTAAAAGTGCTGAACTAGTCAAAATAAAAGTGAGGTCAGATGCAATTTTCCCTGGAAGTAAACAATATAGACTTTTAAAGGAGTCAGTGAAAGGAATGAAGCCAGTGACTGAAAGACATGATTGAACAGTGAATCCTTGGAAGAAGTGACTTAGTAGTCCTTGTAATTCTCCTGTGATGAGAATAAAGAAACTGAGTGGAAAGTTGAGAATAATTCCCAAGACCTGAGAAAGATAACCAGAATATAGTCATATTGCATGTTGTCCGCTGGTACGGAATCTAGCAGTGATTTTCTTCTAAATTCCTATTAGATGCAGGATGGTATACAGTCATTGAATTATACCAAGCGTTCTTCTCATATTCCTCTGCACAAGGAAAGTCAAATTCCTCTTTGCATTTCAATTTCAAAATAAAGTTCTCATGTGATGCAGACATCACAACGGTATAATACTAAAGTCCCTTCAATCTGTTAGTCAAATACTTGATGAAAGATCTAGAAAATGATAAGATTGCCTTGTAACATCAGTCGTAGTACAGTATATAGATGTGCTGTTAGTCGCATCCAAAATGAAGGAGGACTGTAAACCTGATATGATTGCTCTATTAAATCATCTAGTTGACAGTAGACATAATGTTCCCCCAACAAAAATGCAATACTGTAAAAAAGAGGTAATTTATCTTGGATACCACATTGAAAAAGTGTGAGGAAAGTCTCAACAGAACATGTTTCTGCAATTCTGAAAATGAGCCCACCAATCACCGCGAGATAGAGGTTTGGACTGTTTCTTGGCATTGTTGGCTACTACTGTCAGTGGATTCCAAACTGTTTCCTTGATTGCAAAGCTTTTAGTAAGGCTGATCCACAGTAACATACAACATCCCTGGTACCATTTGTCAAAGAATGTTACTGAAGCAGTCAAAAACTTGAGGGAGAGTCTGTGTCGTACACCAGCACTGGGAATGCCAGACTATAATCTAACTTGTCTTTCTGTTTTGTCATGAGAGTAATGAATGTTCAGTGTCGATATTGACACAAAGGCATGGTGGGTTGATGCACACAAGTGGCATACTATTCAGCAATATTAGGGTCCAGTAGCTGTAAGCCTTCCAGGATGTTTGAAATGGGATGCAGCTGTTTCTCTTGCCATTTAACAAAGTGAAGGAATAATGATGGGTCATACTTTTGTTGTATATGTCCTTCACTCGGTTGAGCTTTAGTTGATAAAAACAAGAACTCAGCACATGTCATACAGTAAGCTGAATCATTAGGAGCAAGTCACTCGTGCAGCAGAGAACATTTATGTTAAAATGTATATTTCTTTGAATCCAGCAACATTGCTTCCTTTTACAGATAAAGCTGTGAAGACAGGGAAATTAATGCAAATGATAATACTGATGATGAACCAGGACATGAGTGCATTGCAGTTACTGATTTGTGTAGCAAACCAAGACCAGATATTAAAGAAAATCCTTTGGAAACAGCTGATCTTACATTGTTAGTTGCTGTTTCTTGTTTAAGAGACCAATATGGAACATTGAGAGCTACCTATGCAGTATGTTCCAATTTGAAACCATAGAAGCATCTTTCCTGTCATATGTAACTTCAGCACAGGTGGCAAAATTAGTAGCATTGACAAGAGCTTGCTGCCTATCAGAAGATTTGAATGTGATAATTTGTACAGACAGCCAATAAGGTATTGCAGTGGTCATGAGTTTGGTCAACTGTGGTTTATGATATGGATATGGAGTAGTGGAGTCAGTGGAGAAGTGTGGCTCAATGGTTAGAACGGCAGACCCTGATGCAGAGATCTGGCCCGGGACCAGGGTTCAATTCCCGCCTCGGCGGGTCTTGGGCTCAATTTCCTCGGACCTGATAATTCTCGCCTCGGTGCCTATTCTAATCATGGGTCCCACTCTGCAACTCTGGGCAATAGCTTGCTTAATCTCCACAACGGCCCCAACAGCGCTGGGATGCCTGGCTTCACACTGGGGGTGCCCAGGAGTGGACATTTCACAGGGAAAGGCCAGGAAGGGTTCCACAGCGGTATGCGTACAGCGCCTGGACACCCCTTTGGGGGTATGGGTGCGCTTTACAAGTACAAATTTCATTTCATTCATTTCATGATATAATTTGGCACTCCTATCAAGAATAGTGCTTACATATTGGATTTATTGAAAGCAATACAATCAATACAACAGCCAAAGCAAATAGCAGTGGTAAAACTTGTTGCCCATAAAACTGGAAAAGATTTAGGGGTCATTATGATGTCGGGCGGATCGCCACCGCCCGACCGGCGGTGGCGATCCGTCCGACATCTTTCCCCGCTCGCCCTTTACCCCCGCCATATTACAATGGTGGGGGGACAGCGGCGGACGGAAAGACAGTCCGCCGCATTTCCACAGGCAGGCAATCGTTCCGATTGCCTGCTGGGCGGAACTCGGGCCTAATATGGTGGCGGTGTCTGGAACACACCGCCATCCTTATTAGGATGCCTTGTGGTGAAGGCCTTTCCATGGAAAGGCATGCGGGAATTGCTTTGGGGGCCCATTGCAGGACCCCGGGGAGTGGCTGCACTTGGGGGTACCTATGGTGCCCTCTACATTGGCATGCACAAGGTGGCAGGCACCACGCGGTGCCTGTCACGTTGTGCATGCCAATGCACTGCATGCATTTTTACATTGCGGCGGGTGCTGCTGACAGCACCGCCCACCGCAATGTAAATAATGCGGGATGCGACCGCCACGGTGGCGGTCGCATCCTAATGGGCACAGCGGGACCGCCGCACCTCTGGCGGTCGGTCCCGTTTACCGTTACGGTGGCGGGCGGACAACGTCCGCCCGCCATCGTAATGGGCCCCATAGTTACCATTGCTAATAAATATGCAGAGCAAATGGCAAAGTATTGTGCATTTTAGGATGAGAGAGTGGTGCAGGAAAATGAAGATGAGGAATCAAAACTAAGCACTATGCAAAATGTAGACAATGTAAATTGCTTCTTTATGAGTTCAATTCAGATGTCTGTGGGTGAATTGAGAGCCTCAGATGATGAGAAAAAGAAATGGGTGAAATTGGGTTACAAGAAATCTATCAGGATTTGTGTGCTAATACTGATTGTAAGTACATTCCTCCCAGATGCAATGTTGTATCCAGTGGGTAAATACTTACATGGTCAGACACATGCAGGTGAAGACAGTATGATATATGTATCCAGAAAATATAGGGGCAAATACAAGATTTAGAAATGATAAATCAAAGGTTCCATTGTAGTCATTGTCCTCAATCTTCAGGTGCGGTGGAGATAGCTAATGGAACTCTCTAGAACAAATTGGCCAAAGTATGCTCTTCAACTGTTTAAAGTGGCCTGATACACTTTCTCTTGTTTTGATGAGCATGAGAAGTACTTGTGACAGAAAAACTAGTTCATCTCCCCTGGAGGTGATTATGGGATGAACAATGAGACTTGTCTATATTCCTTCAGCTGCATTAGTTTGACATAGTATTTGATTACTTCAAAGGTCTGGCTGATATGTTGAAATCTTTCTCTCATCAGGTGAATTTGCCAACAGAAGACACAAAGGACAGTACTTGTCACACATTGAATCCAGGAGCCTGGATAGTGGTCCAGAAGCAGCGGTGGTTTGGGCTCTATCAGGTAATATTGACTACCAACACTGTGGTGAAATGTGCTGAAGTGCCACAGTAGATAGACGCTGCTCATACAAAAAAGGTGAAATCAGCAGAAAAAGAAGTGGTAGAAACTGCCACTGAATCAGTCACTAATCTACAAAATCAGGCACAAAGAGAAGTTCAAAACCAAGCTCAAGTTTGCCGTATGGATCCAGAAGAAGTGACAATTTTGAAGCTGCTGAAGAAAGAAATGATGAAAGAAATGTACTCATACTATTTCAGGTTAGTGAAAGCTCTGAAGAACCTGAAAACCTGTAAGTGCAGTTTCAAAGCCAAGATCAGAGTCAAGAGTCAAAATCATGAATGGCGGAATGAAGAAGTAGTCTCTGATCCAAACAATGAGAAATTGCAGTTAAAAATCTGAGTTAATAGAACCACCAGAAGAAGAAAGCAGTTTGCAGTAAATTGTGCAGACAAGACTGATCAAGGTTCAAGCACAAGTTCAAGCTCAAGTCTGAGTTGTTTAGAAAGTAAAGAAACCCTGACAAAGATTGTTGGTGCACAAAGAAAAGCTGAAGAAGATATTCCATGGAAAAGAACTTGCCAAAGAAAGCATTAAGAACCAGCAAAGATTGAGTGACAATTATACGCTAAAACTAGTTGGAGTAACTCATCTGTTTTGAAAAGGTCAGAGAGCAGGACAGTTCCAAATAGAAAATATGCTTCTCTTGAATGGGTATATCAAGCCAGTGTCAGAAGAAGAAAAATCAGAGTTAGAATGTTACAAGTCAGAGAATCATTGTCAGTATACATTTGGGAGTGTATCTATAAAGATTCCTGCCACAGCTCACTTCTCTTGACAATCATAATATACCAGCATGACTCCCATCATTCCTCTCAACACTTATATACAAACATCATGAACCCTGACTTTTGACCATATTACATGCTGTTGGTGATAGCTAGCTGCAGCTGGTGTTCCCCGGTTTTGTTTCAGAAGGCTTAATAGCTTTTACAAATGTTTTACCATGCATATGCAAGGTCAGGTTTCAGGCGTCAGAGAAACATCCAGAAAATCCACCAGAATAGGCATCTAGCAACTGGCATAGATTACCTCTAAGTGAACCTTCCGGATGACAGCCCTCATCAAATTAATCCCCTGCACCTGTTTCTTGCTACAAGCAATTGGAACGTGACCTCTGTGAACATTCTAAAACACCTTCTAGAAGACAGCCTCATCAAATTAATTATCTGCATCTTTTCTTTGCTGTAAGCAATTAGAACCCGACCTTTATGAACATTCTAAAGCACCTTCTAGAAGGCGGCCTCATCAAGTAAATTATCTGCACCTGTTCCTTGTTACAAACAATTAGAAGTGACTTTATGAACGTTCTAAAGCAGTCTTATTTAAAGACCATCCACACTCCTCCCCTGCGCTTAGCCTCTTCGCCTTCCACTTACCTGTTTCCCGGCTTCCAGGACTCCATCTTGCCAGTTCCCTTGATCCTTCCACTTCGACCTCAGCACAAAGGACATCATGCATTAGTCTGGCACTTGGATGGAAAAACAAGAAGAAAAGTAGAGACGCACTAACAGACTTGATTTCTCTATGCGCTGATCTCAGTCGCACTTGCAGACAAGGTAACCAGTGTTTTTGTTCAACTTGTGCTTTCTATTGGTAGGTCTTTGCCAGAAAGGACTTGGGTGAAGCTAACCCCAGCCAAATTAGATTGTGGATTTGATGCTGGAATCATACTCACTACAGTTTCAAAACTTTGATGAAGGAACCTCTATGGACTATCTAAAGCAACTGACAACAAAACTAAAGGTTGGTTGAGATATAAAAGCTTTCGTGAGGTGATATCTTAAGAGATTTAACTAATACTAGACGAAAGCCTTATCATTTGTTTGTTTATTGATAACATATCTGCCAGCACCATTCATCAGACTGGTGTGAATGCCTGCTTCAATGTTGCGGTTGAATAGACGAGCCACAGCTTCTTTTGACTCCACACGATCTCACCATACCAGCCCCTCCCCTGGGATTTGCCACCGGAACAGTGTCTTGTTCTTTACACCGAGGGATTTGGGAACTAGCGTCACAGCCCCATTGCAATCACCTGGGATCCAGGTAGGTGGCTTATGACAGTATCTGAGAGAGGAACAGAGACAGAAGAAGAAATACCTTGAAAATAAAGAGACTTTTAAGACAAAGTTGAGGTGAAAAACAGTTTGTGAACAAAAAACAAAATCTGAATACCACAGACTGAAATGAACTTTTGAAAGAAGTAAAGAAAAGAAAAATTATTTTGATTTTTTTATTTTGATTATTGTTTTAAAGGAATAGGAAGAAGAAATTTATTTTTGCTTTAAAGAAAGTTTTTGCTGCCTTTGAATTGTTTTGAGCCTCACAATAACTTTTTGTCTCATAAAGATGGAGAACGCTAAATGCTATAAAATTGTAGGGTTAATGATAATACTAACAATATTATTAGTCTTAGTTGAGCCGCTGTTGTGCTTACTGAACTGACTCCGGTGAGACATGCCTCAATGAACATTGAATTAACCCCTTTGCTGCTAGGCCTTTCCCCCTGTGCTAAGCCTTTTTTGGCTATTTGGCGTAGTTCGCGCTTAGGCCCCTATAACTTTTTGACCACATAAGGTATCCACGCCAAATTTGCGTCCTTTTCTTCCAACATCATGGGGATTCTAAAGGTACCCAGGGTTTGTGGATTCCCCTGGAGGGGACCCAAAAATTAGCCAAAATATAGCTACTTTTTTTTTTTTTAAATGGGAAAAAAGGGCTACAGATGAAAGCGTCTGTTTTTTTCCTGCAAATGGTATCAACAAAGGGGTTGTGGTGCTGAAATCATAATTTTCCCAGCTTTCAGGGACAAGCAGACTTTTGTCAGAAAACCAAAAAATTTTACACAGTTTTGCCATTTTTCTGAGACATAGCCTATTTTTGCTATTTTTTGTGCTTTCAACCTCCTTCCAGTTAATGGTAGAAATGGGTATGAAAGCAATAATAGATCCTGTAAAGCTATACATTTTAGAAAAGTAGACAACATTTTGAATTCAGCAAGGGGTCATTTGTGTAGATCCTTCAAGGTTTCTTTACAGAAACTAACAGTTGAATATAGGAAAAATTGAAAATTAGTTGAAAAAACAGCCATTTGTGTCAACGTTTTCACCTGTAACTTCTTTTAATTATGACAGCTGTTTAAAAGCAATATACCGTTGCATCTGCTGGACCTTTCTGGTTGTGGAGATATATAGGACTTGTAGGTTCACCAAGAACCCGATGAACCCAGAGCCAATAACTGAGCAGTGTCTTGCAATGGTTTTATATTATGTACCGGGTATATAGCAATTAATTTGGGTAAATATATACATGGAAAAATCGGTAAGAAAGACACCTATGTATTTCTGAAATTGTAACAAAATATAGAGTTTAGAAACAGTAGATATTTGCACATTTCTGAAATTGTGGGTACCCATACTAGCATGAGAATTATAGGTCATTTTTCAAAATGACTTCTTTTTTACACATTGTCTTTTATTTGGAAGGCAGAAATGCATCGAAAGTCAATAGGTAATAACAGTTGCTCTACAATTTTGTGTTACCCTAAGTCTCCCAATAAAAATGTTACCTCACTTGTGTGGGTAGGCCTAGTGCCCGCGACAGGAAACGGCTCAAAACGCAATGTGGACACACTTAATTTTTACAGTGAAAACTGACCCTTTTTTTGCAAAGTGCCTAGCTGTAGATTTTGAACCCTAGCTCTGCCGGCACCTAGGGAAACCTAGCAAACCTATACCTTTTTGAAAACTAGATACTCAGGTGAATCCAGGATGGGGTGACCTGACTGGCTTTCACCAGGCTCTATTACCCAGAATCCCTTGCAAACCTAAAAATTTGTAAAACAAAACACATTTTCCTCACATTTCTGTGGTGGAAAGTTCTGGAATCTGTGTGGATCAACAGAATTCCACCCATCCCGCGTTCCCCAAAGTCTTCCAAGAAAAATGGTACCTCACTTGTGTGGGTAGGCCTACTGCCCGCAACAGGAAACGGCCCAAAACGCAACCTGGACACACCACATTTTCACAGTGAAAACGGACCCTTTTTTTGCAAAGTGCCTAGCTGTAGATTCTGAACCCTAGCTCTGCCGGCATCTAGGGAAACCTAGCAAACCTATACATTTTTGAACACTAGACACCCAGGGAATCCAGGATGGGGTGAATTGACTAGCTCTCACCAGGTTCTGTTACCCAAAATCCCTTGCAAACCTAAAAAGTTGTAAAAAAACACAATTTCCTCACATTTCTGTGGTGAAAAGTTCTGGAATCGGCGTGGATCCACAAAATTCCACCCACCCCGCGTTCCCCAAAGTCTTCTGAGAAAAATGGTACCTCACTTCTGGGGGTAGGCCTAGTGCCCGTGACAGGAAACGGCCCAAAACTCAACTTGGACACACCACATTTTCACAGTGAAAACGGACCATTTTTTTGCAAAGTGCCTAGCTGTAGATTTTGATCCCTAACTCTGCTAGCACCTAGAGAAACCTATCAAACCTATACATTTTTGAAAACTAGACACCCAGGGGAATCCAGGATGGGGTGACTTGTCTAGCTCTTGACAGGTTCTGTTACCCAGAATCCCCTGCAAACCTAAACATTTGTAAAATAAAACGCATTTTTCTCACATTTCTGTGGTGGAAAGTTCTGGAATCTGCGTAGATCCACAAAATTCCACTCACCCCGCGTTCCCCAAAGTCTTCTGAGAAAAATGGTATCTCACTTCTGTGGGTAGGCCTAGTGCCCGCGACAGGAAACAGCCCAAAATGCAACGTGGATACACCACATTTTCACAGTGAAAACTGACCCTTTTTTTGCAAAGTGCCTAGCTGTAGATTTTGAACCCTAACTCTGCCAGCACCTAGGGAAACCTAGCAAACCTATACATTTTGGAAAACTAGACACCCAGGGGAATCCAGGATGGGGTGACTTGACTGGCTCTCACCAGGTTCTGTTACCCAGAATCCCTTGCAAACCTCAAAATTTGTCCCAAAAACCACATTTTCCTCACATTTCTGTGGTGGAAAGTTCTGGAATCTGCGTGGATCCACAAAATTCCACCCACCCCGCATTCCACAAAGTCTTACGAGAAAAATGGTATCTCACTTCTGTGGGTAGGCCTAGTGCCCGCGACAGGAAACAGCCCAAAATGCAACGTGGATACACCACATTTTCACAGTGAAAATGGACCCTTTTTTGCAAAGTGCCTAGCTGTAGATTCTGAACCCTAGCTCTGCCGGCATCTAGGGAAACCTAGCAAACCTATATATTTTTGAAAACTAGACACCCAGGGGAATCCAGGATGGGGTGCCTTGACTAGCTCTCACCAGGTTCTGTTACCCAGAATCCCTTGCAAACCTAAAAGTTGTAAAAAACCACAATTTCCTCACATTTCTGTGGTGGAAAGTTCTGGAATCGGTGTGGATCCACAAAATTCCACACACCCCGCGTTCCCCAAAATCTTCTGAGAAAAATGGTACCTCACTTGTGTGGGTAGGCCTAATGCCCGCGACAGGAAATGGCCCAAAACGCAACGTGGACACACCACATTTTCACAGTGAAAACTGACCCTTTTTTTGCAAAGTGCCTAGCTGTAGATTTTGAATCCTACCTCTGCCGGCACATAGGGAAACCTAGAAAACCTATACATTTTTTAAAACAAGACACCCAGGGGAATCCAGGATGGGGTGACTTGTCTGGCTCTCACCAGGTTCTGTTACCCAGAATCCCTTGCAAACCTCAAATTTGTCAAAAAAACAAATTTTCCTCACATTTCTGTGAAGGAACGTTCTGGAATCTGCGTGGATCCACAAAATTCCACCCACCCCGCATTCCCCAAAGTCTTCCGAGAAAAATGGTACCTCACTTGTGTGGGTAGGCCTTATGCCCGCGACAGGAAACGGCCAAAAACACAACGTGGACACATCACATTTTCTCGGTGAAAACTGACCCTTTTTTGCAAAGTGCCTAGCTGTTTATTTTGAACCCTTGCTTTGCCGGCACCTCGGGAAACCTAGCAAACCTATACATTTATTAAAACTAGACACCCAGGGGAATCCAGGATGGGGTGACTTGTCTGGCTCTCACCAGGTTCTGTTACCCAGAATCCCTTGAAAATCTCATCTTCTTTTTTAAAAAGCCACATTTTCCTCACATTTCTGTGGTGGAAAGTTCTGGAATCTGTGTGGATCCACAAAATTCCACCCACCCCGCATTCCCCAAAGTCTTCCGAGAACAATGGTACCTCACTTGTGTGGGTGGGTCAAGTTGACCCACGACAGGCAGGGGCCCAAAACCTATTGAGGCGACATCAAAATTACCTATCACAAAACAACCTGGTTTTGCAAGGGGAGTCCCTCGAGTTTTTGGCCCCGGGGGCAGAAAGACTGTAATTTCTCTAGAGGGGTGGGGGCATTGTCATGCCTATTTTGGGCAGCCCCCACCCCTACATGAAATTTAAAAATCCCTGGCTTCTAGTGGGCTTTCTGCCCCCAGGGGGCAGAAAGACTGGAATTTCTATGGGGGTGGGTGGGTGGGGTCATTGTCATGCCCATTTTGGGCAGCCCCCACCCCTACATTACTAAAAAACAAATCCCTGGTTTCTCGTGGGCTTTCTGCCCCCGGGGTCATATTGGGAGCTACTTCCCCATCTGCCCCCCGGGGGCAGAAAGACTGTAATTTCTCTAGGGGGTGGGGGCATTGTCATGCCTATTTTGGGCAGCCCCCACCCCTACATGAAATTTAAAAAATCCCTGGCTTCTAGTGGGCTTTCTGCCCCCCCGGGGGGGCAGAAAGACTTTAGTGGCCAAATGTAATTGGGGGGAGCAAAGGCTTTTGCCCAAGGGCCGCTCCCCTCTCCTGGTGTCATGTGGGTGGATCCCTGCTTGGGGATTGCCCTCCTGGGGCGATCCCCAAGCAGGATCCACTAGGAGGGGTACCATAAGAAAGGGAGATTCTCCCCTTTCCAATGATACCTCTCCCATCTTTCTATGTGCTCGGGGGCTGAGATAGCCCCTGAGCATGTAGAAAGTGAAACTGAAATGAGCCTATTGGCTCATTTTAGTTTCGGTTTCTGTGCAATGAAGTCAGCGCGACGTGCGCGGAGATCTTCATTGCACAGAAACTAACAGAGACAGCCTCGAGAGCTGGGGTAGCCCTTCCCCAGCTCTCAAGGCTTTCAGGGGGAAAGGGAATCCCTCTGGTGCCCGCACCAAAGGGATTTCCCCTGCCATGTGCGAGGTCGGCCGGGAGCCGTCCTGCGCACACGAGCACCGTGGCGCAGGATGGCTCCCAGCCGTCCTGCGCATGCAAGGGGTTAACTACTGTAAAGAATGAGCTGAAACAGGATATGCCAGAGAAAATAGTGGATTTCAAGTTAACATCTATACTAAAATGATACATGAATACATATATATTATGAAGCTTTAGGGATCAATCAATCAGGATTTGTATAGTGCAGCAGCTTCACCCATGAGGGTCTCGAGGCAACGTGGGGCCATGCTGCGGGATCACGCTGCCTGTTCCTACTGGTTGAACATCCAAGTCTTGAGGTCCTTCCTGAATGGTTGGAGTGATGATGAGGCTCTGAGATCCAAGGGTTGGGTGTTCCAGGTCTTAGCTGCCAAGTGGGAGAAGGAGCGGCCTCCGCTGTTTGCTGGGTGGATGCACTGGGTTGCTGCTAGGGAGATGGATCTGGAATGGAGTTCCCTGGTAGGTTGGTGGAAATTCACTCATCTGTTGAGGTATACCAATCCTTCGTTGTGTATTGCCTTGTAAGCATGAGTGAGTGACTGAAACTGACATTTCTTAACAACTGGTAGCCAATGGAGTTTCTTGGGGAGAAGCGTGGTGTGCATCTGTCTGGGGAGGTTGAGGTTGTGTCTCACTGCTGTGTTCTGGATGGTCTGGAGTTTCTTCATAAGTTGGGCGGTGATTCCTACGTAGAGGAGTTGCCGTAGTCGAGTCTGCTGATGACAAAAGCTGGAATGACAGTTCACCTGGTGTTGGGTGGGAGCCATCTGAAGACCTTCCTGAGCATTTGGAGGGGAGGAAGCAAGTGGAGGAGATGGCGTTGACCTGCTTCTTCATGGAAGCTGGTCAAATGGAATGTTTTGTTTGTACTTTTATTTCTACTTCTGCTGGCAAGGTACCTTTGTGAGATGTTAAGGCTGAGTATGTGGAAGAAATTGTCTGTGAAAGAAGTTATCTAGTGAGTGGCAAATACTTGTTGAGTGGAGAGCCAATCTTGAGAGGAATTATTTATGTTTGTGGGAAGGCTGCCTATTTCAATGTGCTGCATAATTGGGTTGGAACTTGTTATCTTGCTTTTGTGTTCCCTAGAGTTTACCATATGGGTGAGATAGATGATGAAATTGGCATGAAAAAAGTGAAACTGAGTTTTGGAAAGATAGTTTTTGATATATTAGGTGCTATGATTCCTTCTATAGGGAGAGAATGAATGATGAAAAAATACAACATCTATCTACTTTAGTGGATAAACTGACAGGAGATATGGCAAGATCATTGAAACAGGTAAATACAGAGAGGATTGCTATTAGGGCTATGTTATGTAGAATCACTTAGCTTTTGATATTCTCCTGGAGAGGGAAGGTGGAGTTTGCAAGGTGATAAAGGCCAAGAGGTGTTGAACATATATTCCAGATAATAGTAGGATTCATAATTATTATATTACTTATAAAACTAATATCTTGCATGAACTTCAGTCTTTTGAAGAGCATGACCGATGGGACGCTGTAGGTTCCTACTTTAGTGTATCAGGAAAGGGTTTTAGCAAGATTGAGGAATGATTTGATAATTTGGATGGGAGGGCATTAAGCCTAATCCTAACACCTGTAATAATTATAATGGTTTGAGCAAATGTCTGATTTCTTTTGCTAAACCATTCTGAATGCATGTTTAAAAAATGTTGAAAGAGAATTAATAATGGTTGCCTAAAGAGGAAAAGATCCAAGGACCATGAGATGGAGTATCTCTTTGATCTCAGAACCAGCTGAAGATGGCAGAGAAGTCCAAAAACAAACAGAAAGTGATGCAGACTGAATGATTTCCTGATCAAGTAAGTTTAACGGGTTTAGCGATTATAGTAAAATCAGAGGAGGGAACTGTGGAAGTGTTTTTCTGAACCTTTTTATTTGTGCAATAAATAATAATGAATAGAATTAGTTTTTATGTTGGGTCCTACATGCAAATGATGATTTAATATGATAACAGTTATAACGAGTTTAATAGTATGTATGGAAGTGTGCTTTAATATGATTTAGGAATGCCACATTTATGTGAAAACACGATCTTGGATCAAATGAATGCTGTTTCTGTCATTCACTCCTGTATTCACCCGCTCTCAACCTGTTCTGCTGTGCAATTTCTATGCTCATAAGCTCCGCAGATCAAAGACAGCTGATGTAATGTTTTTTTCCTACAGTTATGAATACAAAGCTTTCAATGAATTCTCTAGTGTTCCTGTTATATTGCAACTTCCAAAGTCTTTCCACTGTAGTTTTGTTGCATATAATGGGTCTTATTAATTTATGTGAAGTGATATTGTTGAAATGTTTCCTAATTTGTTCGAGCATCTCTGGATGGCAGTAGCACAGAAGATGCTGGATGTTTTCTTACAATGGGATAGTGCTTAATTGTTAAGCTAATGACATTCACATTGATTGTCTTAAGAGTTGTTACTTAAGATCATACTAAGATGAATTTGCTGTTTTACTAATTTGTTATGCAAGAGTTGTGTATAAGAACACCTTGGATTTGGGATTCAGCCAGAAGACTTTCCTCTTTTACAAACTCCTCCTTTCTAATTTTACTGCTCATTGGGAGTTAGAATGGTTTCTGATTTTTGACTAATCTGTACAACTCTGCATTTGGCTATTAGTAGAGATTAGTCCCCCAGCAACCTTATTCTTCCATTAATAGTTCACAATCATTCATTCATCCATTCCAATATATATGCGGCCCAAAATTAAGGTTATGTTTTACTTTTTATTTTCTACTTTCTTTTTTGTCATTCCATTTCTATTTATACAATGTATCGAACATTCATTTGGCACTGTTTTATCAAAACTTTCAATGAAACAATTTATGTAGGACACTATATATACATCACTCTACTTTTTGGGCCAGATGTACCACCCTTACATTTAGCAAATCGCAAATTGTGTCACTTTGCAAATCGCAATTTGCGACTCTCAAAATGCAATTTACAACAGTGTCTCAGACACTGTTAGCGATTCCTAATGGGGTCGCAAATTGCCTGCCTCATTAATATTCATGAGGGCATGTGCTATTTGCGACCCCATTAGAAATGGCTAGCACTCCCAGGGATGGTGGCCTGCTGTGGTCAGCAGACCACAATGTCTGTGACTGCTTTTTTAATAAAGCAGTTTTTTTTTTATTAAATGCAGCCCGTTTTCCATAAAGGAAAATGGGATGCATTTAAAAAAGAAAATTTAACTTTTCAGTTTCATTTTTTAAGGGTAGGCAGTGGTCCCTGGGACCACTGCCTGCTCCTAAAAATATTTTTGCACTCATTCACAAGGGGAAGAAGACCCCTAAGGGACCCCTTCCCGTTTGCAAGTGGCTTACCACCTAATTGAAGTAGGTGGTAAACTGCGAGTGTTTTGCGACTGCAAATGCGGTTGCAAAACAATGGTGCATACCATTTGGACTCGCTATTAGGAATGGACGACCTTGGCACGCCCCTTCCTAATAGCGAGTCGCAAACTCTATTTTGCGAGTAGGTAATTGGTTACCGACTAGCAAAATAGGGTTTGTACATGGGCCAGACCAATTTTGCAGTCGCAAACGGGTCATACATCTGGGCCTTTATCCTTTAGACACTTGATATGGGTCAACATATTTGCACGAAGTATCACTTCTTTATTTCATTTTAAAACATCCCTGTCATGACTGCAATTCCTAATGGGTTGCAAATTGTGACCTACCTCAATAATATACATGAGGTTAGTTGATTTGCAATCTACTAGGAATCGCTATTTGGGGAAAACAAATCATACATTAGGAATACCGATTCCCTAATTGCGATTCAGAAATTGGTATTCCTAATGTTTATACATCTGGCACATAGATTCACAGTTTTTGCCAGACTTCGTTTGCAGCTGTACAAGCATGGAGGATGCTATATATAATCCTTTAACCTTTGCTTTTTTCAGTATCTATCTATACATGCATGCACACACACACACACACACACACACATATATATGTATATATATATATATACACACACACATTACTGTGAGCTGCAGACATGAGAAGTCATAAAAACATCCATTAATGTATCCAAATGAGTTTTAAATACTGCTTTGGTGACATGTATGTGATTTTCTTTGCAGCTATTACCCAAAATGGCCAAACAATTGCATAAACGTATGGGTTGATACGAACAACAGACTATCATGTTCTTTTGGGTCACTTTGCTCTCATACTCCCAGAAAAGTCTAACTGTAAATGTTGCAAATTGCATGAGATTAATTAAATTGGTGAGAACGAAATGTTCAACCGCTACCATATATATAAACATGTATATAAATATATATATATATATATATATATATATATATATATATATATATATATATATATATATATATGTATTCAGTAGCGTTTGAACATTTCGTTGACACTAATGTATATATGGTAGCGGTGTCTAATAGCTGGAAAGGAAATTACATACATGTCACCAAAGCATTATTTTAAACTCATTGGGTTGCATTAATGGATGCGTTTATTACTTCTCATGTCTGCAGCTCACAGTAATTTCAACTATACATGATAGTATGAGTGTGCGAAATTCCTTTAACTAATTTCAAAGTATCTAAATATTATTGAAATATTAGCTGATTTGTAAACCGAAGTAACTCAAAGTTGATTCTTAGCTTTTGAAAGGATCTGATTTGAATTTGCATTTTGCCACATAATTTACATTTACATATATATATCTATGAATTCCTTTGAAATCAAAGCGCATAATTTGATGTTTTGCTTACTTAGGGTTCTATTCATGCATAATTATACAGGGGGTTACATGGCATGTATTCAGCAAAACCAATGGCACTGTGTTCCGCACCTGGCCATCGTGACTGATCAGTTGACCCGCTAGCGGATGTCTTTTTTCTCAAATTTACATGTTGTTCTTTTAACTATTTGGCTCATTTCCATGAAGATCTTTAGAGTCACCATGCACGTTCACTTCATGCAGCATACATTCACGGTATCGTCGACAGTAAAGAGAAGCAAGTACAGAAAATTTGAATATAAAATGCTAAATCATTCACAAAGTGCAAACTGTAAAAAACAATGTGGACATGTGCGCTATCACAGCCTCTTATAACCTTAATTTGGATCCAGGAGGGCACATAAGGCACATCTGGGTCAGTTAAGGAAGCCTCACGTGCAGGCTTTAAATCAATATAGAGAAACCATCAAATTCTGCATACATTCGTCTGCAATGTACACAAACCTGCACTTGGTGGTCATGTACAAGTTAAAAAGCAGCAAAGGAATTGAGTACCGAACTGCATGTTTAATTGATCTTCATTTTCAAACGAATGACGTCAGCCTCATAAGGAGGTAGGGGCAAGATCACTATATTGCATGTGCCATTTCGCTTGACAAAAATATCAGGTCAGCTACATTGACTAGCACTATGTCATCAAGCAGGTGTGGAGCTAAGAGCAGTAAATATTAACTTACCTAGACTATGAGGTGGTAGGAGATGGAGGGGTTAGAACTGATTTGCATGTCGATTTTGTTGATCTCATAATGGTGACATACATGTTCATTATAAAAATGCTCAAAAGAGAAATGCTTCATAACAACAATTCTGTGTATCATGCAATATAAAATATTAGCAACATCTGATTAATGAAGAGGGAATGTATCATACTTCAAACTTCAGCGATAAAATATCACTACTCTTCTTTTAACTTAGGACTTGCTACAGCCCTTTTTGCATACCTACATGGCATCTATAAAAGAGATGTGAGATGTGTGATGTGTCTGAAAACGGACTCTAGTTGGACCAGGATTGCTCTCATGGATAAAGAGGGTAAAAGGTTTTCCTCGTAACAAAGTTATGTCTCACAATGAAGGGGAAAGTTCTGCCCTTGATTAGGGTTTGACATGTGTTTTCTGCTGTGAGTGAACTGAATTGACATCTGATGTTGAATGTCAAAATTACTGGGGAATGAAGAATTTCAAAATAGAAACCTAGTTTTCCCCATAATTGAACAAGAAAACATTTCTTCTGTCTGTATTTCTCTTAAATCCAGAAGGCTTGCTGATGGCACTTTAAGAGTATCTATATGTAAAGAAGAATACATATTTTCAGAGGAATGGTGCCTGGTTTTGAGTTGTGCTCCTATAAAGACTGGTGGTGCAGCTGTGCATTATCATCGGTAGGCCCTCATCTGTTTGCAGGGTATACTACAAAATGTGGGAAGCAATCAGAGGATTGCTAGATAATCAACCAGGATTCGTTGACATCAGTGAGAATTGTGTTTATATTTATATGCTCACAAGAAGCCTTTCTGACATCTTTATTGATAGTTGAGAAATCGTCATGTAGAGACTTGGAGCAAAAAGCATGAGGACTAGAATGACATCCATGCATTTTGGATATTGATATTCACTGATCTGTGCTATGCACTACCTGTGCCCTGGGTCTGTAAATCAAATGTTACTAGTGAGCCTACAGCACTGGTTATGCCACCCACTTACGTAGCCTGCAAACTCAGGTCTGCCAGTGCAGCCTGTATGTGCAGTTTAAACTGACATTTTGACCTGTCAAACAACCTTTTGCCAGGCCCAAACGTTCCTTTTAACACTTATAAGTCACCCCTAGAGTAGGCCCTGGACAGCTCAGAGGGCAGTTGGCAGAGTGCAGTGCATTTTCAAAAAGTAGGACAGGTTCTTTTAAGTTTTACTTGTCCTGGTAGTGAAAAACTCTTACATTTGTTTCTCACTACTGCAAGGCCTGCCTTTCCCATAGGATAACATTGCAGTTCCCTTTTACATTTAATAAGATGCAAATTCCAAATAGGAACAGGTGTCAGTTCATGTTTGGTGCCTTTGGAATTGTAATGAGAAATCCTCTTGTTATGTTTCCGGGTTAGGCTCATTTAGCAAAGCTGCTTATTTCTTACATTGTCCTCTTTTTTACAATAACATTTCTGCCGTAAACATTTGCACATATTTGCATGCATGACAATGTTGAATTAGTTTCTCTGAAACTACTTTGTTTACACATCTAGCTTCCCAGAACATCATCATGATGCCTCGAACATCATGTACAAGGCCTCTTTACGCACTATGTACAAATTTTCTATCTTCATCCACAGGGCAACAGAGCTATCTACATGTCCATGACATCGCTAATCTACAACGTACATCGCAAGGCTGCTTTCTATTATAAATAATGAGCATCCTGATAGATTAGCAGAGGAGGCACTTCAGCTGACACTGAGGGTCCCTGCATGCTGAAATTTCACCATGCAGCGGTCTGACATCTATGAGAGGGGGTGTCCAGTTCATGACCAAGATGGGCTCTTACATTCTCTCCCACTAGGTAATGGGGTTGGATCATCCCTTGGGGGATTCTTGGCTTCACACCTACACACACTCTAGGTACACTTAGAGTAGGGTTTTGCATAGTAGGAGTACGCCAGATTACTGCCTTGTTTATATGCCTGCATATGTTTTAGCACCATGGTAGAACTGTACTCTCTTGGTGCTTGTAATCACTTTCATCTGCTCCTGTCTACTGATTATCGCAGCACATGTATTCTATACGAGAATAACATTGGTTCAATAAATATATTGAAAACATTGCACTGTGTATTCTCTGTATATTTCTCTGAGCACGAGCAAGCATGAGTGACTGAGCTAAAGGTTCTGATCTGTTTCCACGATCCCTGAGGGGACATGGTTGTCATGTTCAGTGGTTGCCAGAAACTATTCGCTCCCTGGTAAGGTTAGGGGGTTTATGGTGGCACTGTGAGCTAGCTGGTCTCTAGGCCAACATATCCTGACCGGGTGCCTGGAATCAGTCTAGGCTCCTCTCCAAAGTTTATGGTGTCCAACAAACGTGCAGGTCCTACGGATTAGTGGGAACTACGCAACACTCTTTTATGGTAGAGTCAGATTTTAAATTACAGTTTTGAAAATGCCACTTTTGGAAAGTTGGCATTTTCCTGCCTTAGCCATTTAGTGCCTGCAGTCTGTCACTAGGTCATATGACAGGGTGTATTTGGCCGTTGGACTTTGTGTATTCCTCCTAGACAGTCACACACAATAGAGGGCTTAGGTGTTCCTGGATGGTCCAACACTGGCAGGATGGGAGGGCGGAGCTGGGCACAGTCTTACTTACACTTGAATAGTCTGTGTCCTGCCTCCACACGAAGGGCTGCATAATCACTGTAGTCAGTTTAGAGCTAGTGCAGGGGAGGCAGGGAATCTGTAAATTTCTGGATCTGTGGAGCCTCTGCCTGGAAGAAATACACTTGGTTGGCCTTCTGCCCTGCTGGACTACAGCCTTCCTGGACTGCTGCCTTGCTGGATTGTTGCCCTGCTGTCCTCCTCCCTGAGCCGGAGGGATTGGACCTGCACCTGAGCCCAGGACTCCCAGATTTACCCCAAGGGTTAGTCTGCTAGCCTCCTGTTCAGAGCCACAGGGATGTTTCACCCGAACCAGCACCCAGGTCCAGCTGGAGTAAGTGCTTGGCCTCTTAGTGGTGCCCCTCTGGTCCTGGACCCTAGGTGTGGCCTCAGGGGAGCTGAATTGAAGTTTTTGTGAACTTCGCGATCGGGTGCGTTGGTGCTGCAAAATCTTGTTGTTTGCATTGCCTGCCAATGCAAAGTTCTGTCAGCACTACCCATTGTACTACAGGATCGATGGGGGAGGGGGTGCCACTGCGAAGCTCCGGCCTGATTGTGCGCAATGATAACAGGATCTTTGTGTTGCAGGGATGACCGTCCACAGTGCCTAGCCTGCTCTTTGAGCTACAACAATGGCCGTCCGCGAAGCTTCCCTGCTCCTTGAGGGCCCCTCCACCGTGAAAAAGACTCTTTGCGCTCGACTGCGAAGGTAACTATCCAGTAGGACTCACCTGGTCCCTGCTTCCGGCCCACACTCCATCGCAGTTGGCCTGAACTTGTGACTTTGTCCCTGTCTCGCATGACCAGATAGCTGCGAGTGGCGCTTTGGTCTTTTTGCTCTATTTTCACTTAAATATTTCAATTGGGATACCTCCAGTTCTACCAATAACATTTTTGTCATTTTGCTCTATATTTCTAAATTGGTGGGGCATTTTCCTTGTGCTGTGTTTTCACCTTACTACTGTTTGAAGTTCTGCATAAATACTTTACACATTGCCGTTAAGTCAAGGCTGAATGCACTGTGCCAAGCTACCAGAAAATTGAGCACAGGTTAATTTGAGATTTGCTTGTGCCTCGCCCTGACAAGGATTGTGGTTGAGTGGGTGAGTAGGGTTTCACCCTCAACCAGTAACCCAATTTCTCACAGTCACAGACGTATGTCACTCCAATATATTTAACATATTAGGCATATGAACTACCTTTACATCATTTCAGCACCAACCACAAAAAATGAACAGTAAGCATAGGGTAAATTAATGTCACTTTGCCATTTATTTTATGAACTCTGGTCCTACAGTACCATATGATAGTAAAGCTGCTGTGACTTGCATATTTGGTCACAAACTGCAGCACAAGCTAATGTAGGAAGTCAATGCACCTGCTACACAGAACTGTATGAGTATATCAATTTTCAGAGTATAGTACAAGTAGGAGAACTATGGTAGTTAATGTGTTCACTGAAAAAATATGTGGGAACTCTCCTGTCACAGGTTCTAATCATCATAAAATAGCTCAGAAGGTTTATGTTCCTGCTGCAGAGCGTAGCAGGTGAGTGTAGTGCACATATTTGTATGTTATATCACATAGCACAGTGTATAAATGTTTTTTGGCAGAGATCTTTGTGTTACCTGACGATAGTAAGGAACAATCTGATTCACCAAAGTTTCACATCAGCACTTAGAAGGAATGATCTAGTTTTTCTATTCTACCAATAATCATTAATTGGATGTTTCCTTTGCTGTTATCATGCTGCAATAAGAGGCATTCAAATAGAAAAAACACATTTAAATATATACAAATACATATTCACTAAAGTGAAAGCCTTACACCCTTCCATGGCCGCTGATGGTTTCATTTGTGGTCACATGTCAGTCAACATTTCTCTACTATGTTCGTAGGACAAAAAAGCAAAATTTTGAGAACAGGGGTGTAATGTCTTCAAATAGTCTCATAGATACAAACAGCAGCATTAAAACATTACACAAATATCATTACAACACAACAGCAAAACAGTGCAAAAACAACATAGGGCATTAGGGTGAGCACAATGAGTGAGCTCCCAAAAGGAAAGCAATCTAGTGCTTAAAAGAAAGGTAGGTTTCAATATAGAGTTACAAGCTTACCCTTGGTAGCTGTGCCTTAAGTGAAATCTGTCTTTCAGAGAACGTGTGTATAGTTTTGTGAGAAAGTGGATTATTAGTTGAAGAGGTGGGTGTTCCTTTTCAACTAATAATGGCACTATTTCGTACTAGGTTCCAGTTGGGGTTTCTCTCCATAGGTTCAACAGAAGGTGCAGTCATTCCTCTGTTTTCCAAAGGCCCAGAGATATTTTGAAGAGGGTACTGAGGGTGGAACTTTCTTCCATTGTGCAGAGCTCTAGGCATACCCCTGAGGTGTGTCCTAGGTTAATGAAAAACCTGCCCCAGCAAACGGGTTCTAGAACAGGTTCACCTTCCACTGGGATTGGTGCAACTCTGGCTACTTGGACAATGGCAGGGACATGCATAGGTGGGAGTTACATCTGTCTGTGACAAGGGATGCCCCTTTAAAGCTTGTTCATTTGGTGGGCACATACCCCAGGCTATCCTGTCAGGAGAAGGTCACATCTCCTCCCAGCCAAAGGCACTGCCTTAGGCAGTAGCGGCTCGTGGAGGGAGTGCTGTGGGGCGGGGAGGAGCAGGGTGGGGGTAGTAAACTGCGCATACGGCCGAACAGAGGTAAGTAAACAAATAAATAAATAAAACGAATTTCATTGCGCACGCTGCATTGCCAAATGCGATGTAGCGACGCAACGAAATTCGTTTTATTCATTTATTTGTTTACTTACCTCTGTTCGGCCGTATGCCGTAGCTTACTACCCCCCACCCTGCTCCTCCCCGCCTCACCGCTCGCAGCACTCCCTCCACGAGCCACTACTGGCCACAGGGCAACCTGTCTGCCTGTTTGCTATGATTTCTAAAATCCCATATGCAAGTGATATAGGCCCACATTGTGTCCACCATTAGGCATTTTGGGCCCCATGCATCAAACTAAACCGGTCACAAATGGGCAGATTCGCAGAATCTGCCCCTTTGCGATTGAGTATCTTTGCATTTGGGATGCATCATCCCAAATGCAAAAATCGCAAAATTAAGTTATCGCAAATTTGCGATCACTTAAATTGCGATTGCATTCAAGAAATCGCAATTTGCGATACCTCAAATGCAATGCATGATGATATTTAAAATAGTGATTTCGCTTATTAGGGGCGCTAATTACCATCAAATGAATCTTGATGGTAATTCGCGAAAACTTTGAAAAATGCACTAAAGTGCATTTTTCAAAGTTCAGATTACCCACACATGCCCTTGGGGCATGTGTGTGCACTAACATGGGTTCACTTAGCAATTTCAGGGGTGCTACAGGGTGTCATCTTGGCACCCTAGCACCCTTGAAATGCATGCGCAACTTGCAGTACCTGTTGGGTAATCGCAAATGGCGCATGCTATTCCCATTCATTCCTATGGGCCTCTAGGCCCATAGGAATGAATGGGAAGCAATCCTTAATTGCGACTCGCAATGAAGGAATTTGTAGGAATCGCTAATTTATTTGCGATTCCTACATCCATAGCCAATAGAGAATCTTTAATTGCGATTCCTCAAAAATCGCAATTAAGGATTCGCTATTGGCTATTTTGATACATGTGGGGGTTTATGTTTTTGCCACTTATAGTTTTACTGTAGATGTTAAAGGCAAATATGGCAATTGCTGTTTACCAATTCATTGTCTGTTTTTGGAAAAAAAGCATATGCACTGAGAGTTGTTTAGCAGCCTCTCAGTGCATGCCTATGGTTCCAAACTGCCAGCAATTTAGGTCCACAAAAATGAAACACCTTACATTAAAATAGTTAAATTTGTTTACAAACCTGAAATCATGGAAATAACACTGTTACCTTATTAACCATGCAATTGTATATCTGGATAATGTGTGTGTCTTGTTCCTTAATATTTTAATAACGTTATTTCTTGAAACTACTGTGACTGCTATATTATTGACAGTCCCTGCACACAATCGCACTGCTTCATACACGTGTGGACATTTTTTATTTTCCTTTTTGTCAGTAGGGCAAAGATGTGCAGCTGTATACTTGTGACACCAGCTCATTTTTATTGCAGTAAGCTATATTATTTCTATACCCCGCTCAATAATTCACATCATTTAAATAAAAAGACAAGTCCAGACATTAATATTCACTAACCAAATTTCTTCTCATTTAAAACCCATACTCTGAGTCACAGTTTTTATTATTCTTCTGAACTGTCAACCAACTCTCTCCTGCTCTCTGCAAAAATCCCATTCCCTTCACCGACCCTCCTCCTTTCACATATTCTCAGGTCTACTACCTTGCAATTGTCAATTCAAACTTGTGGTCTATACCCACATCCTGGCATTGATAACATAATATTTTTGATCAACTATACTCTGTTAGTTTCCCATGGTATGCTCCTGTGTCATCTGAAAGAGCGTTGTGCCACCGCCATGCACAGTGTCGTCATTAATTATGTGATTTCAAATGTTGCAGTGTTGTTATCAATGATGTCATAAAACATGTCATGAGTGATGTAATATGTGAGGTAATTAGCAGTTCATGGCAAAGGCATGTGTTATAGTTACTTTAGGGCATGAGTTATGGTTACTTGACATAACTATAACTTGTGAATTTCAGTAGTTTTTTCTCTTTTAACTATAACATCCCTTTAACCTGTGTTTTTTTCAGTGAATTTCTTAGGTTTTGTGAATACCTAACTATAACTGTCACTTTGACCTTTGTTTTCTTACTGTGAATTTCTAGTTTTTTATATGTAAGTCATTGTCAATATATAAAAGTCAGGTCTATTGGTTTTGTTAAGGGGTCATTGCAATGTCCATCCATAACTATTTAAATATTCCATTTAAACAAGTGTCATAGTCTTTCTTTAACACTCCTCAAGCTACATAATGCAGCCATAAGACTAATCACAGGTGGTCCCTGCATTCCCAAGCTGAAGAGCAAACGTTCCAGCTCTGGGAATGGTTAAAAATATCAACACAATTTCCTGGGGTCATATTCTACAGGCCCCAGGCAACATAGGGTTTTATACATATTTCTGGGGGCTGCTTTGCTGTCTACAGCTCCCTACAATACTTAACAAGTATGCTGGTGGTTCCCCTACCCAGATAGGTCATATAGAAGCCACAGCAGTTCCAGGAGATAATGTACCTATATATCATAAATTTATAATAAAAATAAAAGAGTGACCAACAGAAAATTTTAAACAATTGAAATTCTTATTAGATAAAGATTTTGCACAAACATAATATCACAATACAATATACAAACAAACAACTTGTGTTCAACCAACACAAAAAAAACAATATACAGTGTAAACAAAAACTATGGCAGAGGGTCTTGAATTCAATTAGGTAGTCCCAACAGGATGGAATCTATCACAGTCAATGTTTCTGCCCCGATTTCCCAATGATGCGTCAACGGCGTTTCAACCCTTACAATTACTGGGTCATCATTAGGACAGACAAAGTTTGGAGAAAAGAACAAAGATCTGAAAAATAACTATAGCAATAATAAGGGGCACCATATAGAATGAGAGAATACTAAATATAAATAGGGCAGTATATAACCTTGGCCAAGTACTCATAATGTTGGCCACTGCACAAAACATGCAACCACCAGCTAAGCTTCTCAAGGGAATCTTTCCTGAAAATCGAGATTGAGGCAGCATCATCAATAGCGGCAATTAAAATATACGGTTGATGTCTCCAACAACAAAGCTAATTTTAAGTGGAAAAACAAGTTTATTCGCAACCAAAACTGTGAGACTATCATCATGATCAAAACCCAAAAGTAATGCAAAACAGAGAAATCAGTGCAAAGTAATGAAAATAACCAAACATGCATGAGACCACCACTAAACTGCAAGGACATGCAATATATGTTATAGCCACACCATTCCCAGTGAAATACCGAAGTGGTCAAAAGGATAACAAATTGCAAAACAGTAAGATGCCACCCGCTTTCACGGCGGTCGGGAAGTTCCTATTGCGGTTTGTACTGTGGGCCGCAGCAGAAGCCGCAATAGGATAAATACACTTTTTAAATACACTTTTTAAACATCCATGCACTGTGTGGCAGGCCCCACGATGCATGGATGTTTAGAGGGGCACCACAGGTGCCCCCCAGGGCCCATAACTGAGGGCCACAGAGGACAGGGGCCCTGCTAGGGGCCCCAAAAGACCCTTTCCACCAACCTTTTCATGGCAGTAGAACCGTCATGAAAAGGCTGTTGGAAGCGTGCATCATAGTCCCCTCGGCAGTGCCTGAGCAGTCACCACCACCGTTTTGGGAATTATGATCCACCTGCTGCCCCAACGGGCTCCTTGAACCTGTCGTAGGTGGAGCAGATTCTCCCCTCAGGCAACGGTTGGACTGCCTGTATCATAATATATCGTTCAGACTGATGCCTCAGAAGTCGGGCGGACCGCTACCGATGAGCTGTTGGATGGCCTACCGCCAAACATCATAATAAGGCCCCAAGTTGGGAAATTAAATATGATGATTTGGTGTAATTTCATTCAGCCTTTTTGCTCTACTACTGTTCAGTTTTCTTATGGAAAATTTCTTGGGGAAAATGCAATTTGGAACCCCCATTTTTCTCAGCACCCGTTTGACAGTTCATCCCGAACATTTCCAAGTAGGAGCTGAGGTGGATGAGGCTTTTTTTTGGAAACAAAAAAAACTAATTTCCTATGGAAACGTGGTCCTAGCAATAACAACCCTGTGGTGACCACCACTGGGTAATACAAACAGTGCCCCTGCCATTGCACAGTATTATCAACAATGATGGCACTTCAAATGTGATTAGGAATGTTATAAATGTAGTCAATGAATATGTAATGAGTGATTTAATGTACTAAGAGTAAAAGCCATGGATGGCGAGGGGCAAATTATAGTTACTTTAGGGTGTGAGTTATAGTTACTTGACATAACTATAACCCGTGAATTTCAGTGGTTTCAAATAGAGTGACATTTTCACCTAACTATAACATACCTTTAACCTTTGTTTTTGTAGTGAATTTCCAAGGTTTTTCAATGTAAAGTTAGATATTCTTACAATTCGTGACTATAACACCATTTTAACCCTTGTTTTTTCAGTGAAAAAAAAAAATATATATATGTATATATATATATTCACTGAAAAAACAAAGGTTAAAATGGTGTTATAGTCACAATATATATATATTTTTTAAAAGACAATCCCAGATGTATTCGTACATCAATAGAAAAGGGCACGGACTCCAAAGATCGAGTGCTTCAATATTTATTGCTCATTCATGTCTATGACACGTTTCGGCCACCTCAAGTGGCATTGATCACATATAACGCGCTGCTGCGTTGTCACCATTTAAAAACATATCGTAAATACCATCTGATTCATCAAATGAAAGGCATTGAGAAAAGACTAAACATAAGAACCCTGTCTAAATGAAATCTTCCTGACCTTAGAAGTAAGAGGTACTGCACCAGGCTTAAGTTTTATATAATGTCGATACTCTTTGACAAATCCTAGTTTCTTAGAGAAAACTTTAGGGATTCCACGTGCAAAATCTCCACAACCATTAATCACTTGCCTGACTCCCACCAACGGTTGAGCGTTAGGATCCAGAAAAATACCTAAACCCAAGAATGTATCTCCCTTGTATGCCATATATATGTTTGCCGGTATAATTCTCCTCGATAGTCTACTGTGCTGATGAAATACGCTTACATCTTTATTTCTTGTCCTCCATACCCCCTGGCCTAATATCCATTTGGCAGAGATTGACACCAGGATTTTTATTTTAACAGACTATTGCCAATAATAGTTTTGAGCATGAATCAAACAACATGCTAACATCAACATTGCCTACTTTCACCTTGTCTGTAGGATTATCTGAAGTTTTGTCATCCTTTTTGCTCTCATTAATATAAAAAACATATACCTGTCCACCTTCTTTAACTTCACATTTTTATACCTCCTATATTTGGAACTACTGGTTTTCTCAGCACGCACAAAATTAGACTTTATAGAATGGCAGCACTTCCTGAAATGCCCTTTCCTCCCTCACTAGTGGCACACCATTTTCAACACAGGACATCCAATATTATTTGCCAAATGCCCTAATTGTCCACATCTAAGTCGCGTTCTTTTAAATCCATTTCCCATTTTGTTTTCAACTTTTATTACAGGTCTTGTTTCCACTGCCTTCGCCACTTCTTTCACTGCTTCATTTTTTGCATATTTCCTTGCCACATATAAGAATGTGTTCTACCCTCTTCACAGTTGCCAAGACATCACTCAACGGAGGATCATCCTTCATCCATAGTTCCTCACTAATGTGATCAGGTTCGTTATCTTTGTGTGTTTCTCTTCCAAAATGGTAGGTCTCCAAAATTGTATTTGTATGTGGTAAGTAATGATTGTCCAACTTCTTTATTTCCACCTCAAATTCATTTAAACCTTGTTGTTCTACTGGGCAAAGTTTGGGTACATTTTCTCAAACATATTGTCCCTCTGCCCCAAGAGTGTGCATCAAAAGCACTAACTTTCTTTCTGAGCTTAAGCTTGTACCGCAGACCCTTGCATAATTATAAAACACTTTCTTCCATTTCACCCATTTCATTGGTGGTTCTCCTTGGCTTTTAAGGAAGATTGATGGAGGAGTATCTTCCGGATGGTACCAAACTATATTTATCAATGTTAATGCTAAACCTTGTCGAAATAAACACCACATTTTTTCAGACATAGAGATCTGAAAAATAGATTTGTTTTTCCCTCAAATTACAGTTTTTTCTTTTTATATATATATATACTTTGGCTTAATACTTTATAAAGGTAATAAAAACTGAATTTCTTCAGGATTTATCCTATTTTAATCCCCTCCTTTAAATGTGAGATACTGTAGATATGTACACCTTCAAAGATGGCGGTCGGCACTACCAATGCTACAAATATCTTTTAACTCCAATCGAAAAAGAATTTCAAATGCACAACAAGGCCTTTTATATGATTGATACAAGTTCAGGCAGATGCAGTTTCAGGCCTGTCAGGTAAAAAAACAATTCCTGTTGCCTTAAAAACTTCTGATATCTGACAAAAGACTTCAACAAAATGGTAGCCACACCTACAATATGAGTTGCGTCACAGATGCAGCCCTGTCTTATTCCTGATGTGCCTGACTCCTTGTTATGTCTTTCCGTTAGTCTATTGGTAATGCGCACCTGCCTTAAAAATGGCCACTGCACCTGCGTAGTTTACGTAACAGCGTCGATGTGTTACAGATGCAGGCCTGTCTTATTCCTGATGTGCCTGACTCCTTAAATGTGTGCCCTAGTCAATAGTTAATGCGCACCAGCCATAAAAATGGCTGCCACACCTGCATAGTTGGTGCAACAGCATTTGACTTTTTGGACGTTTTAAGCTTCTGTGCACTAACTACTCTAATGAGCACTGCTCTTCTCTAAATAGCTGTCACACTGTAGAGTCTGAGAAATTGGACCTCGCCCCTATGACACTGGATATAATATCCAGAATTCCTGACACCACCCAAGCACCCCAACTGCAGATTTATACATCGTATGTTGAAGTCTTGAAGGGGTATAACATAGAAAAATTGTGTTATCTACATATTGCAGAAGATGCAGCAATCATCTATTCAGCTTTGATGGAAATGAACGCACCAAGGTGAGTGTCCCTCATGTTCACAGTTTATATGCTAAAAAATAAAAGGCAGATGTCTAATGTGTACCCCTGCTTCCAAGCATCTCATAGCTTTGATCTTATTAGAGACATGATAGTTCCCTTCTCTGACTTGATCCTAACCCATGTGTTAGAAAGTAGAGCAATAATAGAATTCAACAATGATTTCGAGATACCCCTGCATCAAGCGTCTCATAGTTCTGATCTTATTAGAGACATGACAGTTTTCCTCTGACTTGATCATAAAGCATGTGTAAGAAAACAGGACAATTATAGAATTTGCCAATGATTTTGATATACCCCTTCCACTTTACTTACATCTAAGTAAATGCCTACCCAATCTGTCAAATACATTTCAATAGTCAATAAAAAAGAAGGTGTAGAGCTTACACTTTCTTTTAACTTTAACCTGATGTACCATTACCTGCAGTGCCAAAACAATACCCATTGTAACATATCATGGTAAAAAACTAGTTTGGTAGAGTGGGATTGAATTCTTCTCAGCCACTTAATCCTCAGTGTCTCTTAATAATAGTTTAGCTAACATTTTCGCTTCATAATCAAGCAGGCCATCAAGTTGTAATGAAATGTGTTTACCTATTGCTTATCTACATAAGTCATAATTTCCCTGCTGTCAGGATCCATGGTTCATGCTCACCTGGGGATGTCATATGAAACAGGTAAACAGGAAACCAACCATACCCACATGGAGATAAGTTCCAGTTCCTGAGTGCCAGCAAAAGTTAGGAGTCCATCACCCTTTGAGTTCTTGAGTGAGTCCTCATCTCCGAACTCCTGAGTCATGATTCTTCTTGCATCAAAGCCTTATTTTTCAAGTGAGTCTTCTCATGTCCACGAATGTTCTAAGCATATGGTGTTTGCTTTACCAGATTCATAGGGCCCGATTCACAGAACTAACTTACGACAAAATCCTAAACTTACTACCATTTTGGTATTCACAGAATGAACTTACTCATTTTGGTATTCACAGAATAAACTTAATTATTTTGGTATTCACAGAAGACACACATTTTGTGTAACTTATACATTTTGTGTAACTTACACATTTTGTGTAACTTACTCATTTTGTGTAACTTACACATTTTGTGTAACTTTACACATTTTGGTATTCACAGAAGGCACTTACTCATTGATGAGTAAGTGCCTTCTGTGAATACCAAAATGAGTAAGTTAATTCTGTGAATACCAAAATTGTTGTAAGTTCATTCTGTGAATACCCAAATGTGCAAGTTCATTCTGTGAATACCAAAATTGTTGTAAGTTCATTCTGTAATACCCAAATGTGTAAGTTCATTCCAGAATACCAAAATTGTTGTAAGTTCATTCTGTGAATACTCAAATGTGTAAGTTCATTCTGTGAATACCCAAATGTGTAAGTTCATTCTGTGAATACCCAATGTGTAAGTTCATTTTGTGAATACCCAAATGTGCAAGTTCATTCTGTGAATACCAAAATTGTTGTGGTGTCAGATTTTGACGTAAGTTAGTTCTGTGAATCAGGCCCACTGTGCACGACCCAGTGATAGGAGTGAATTCTGCTCTATAGCACTTCCTCTTGCCTTATGGTAAAAGCATTCAAAAGTCCCAGTTCAAATATGGCAGAAACTGTCTGCTACCAAGCAAGCTTGTCTTTAGCTCTTTAACCACTTCCCTATCAGAAGAGCTTCCATCCACTCTGACAGAGTCCACACTGGTTCTCTCCCCACTGTGATTGAAGACTGTCTATCTTAGTGGCTCCTTTGAATGAAATGAAGAATCCCACCCTCTGCCATTTCAAAGTCCAAAGAGAAAGTATTAAGGACTGATATGAGTCTGGCGGTCCGACTGCGGGACCATCGTTGCGACAGTAGGAGAACGCCACCAAGCCGGCAGCATCCCGGACACCACATTCTGAGTTATCCCACGGCGTGTCCGGCAGCCCCATGTTTTGGATTACAGAGTGAACCTGAGTGCTAATGCAGCCACACTGCAGCATCTGCACTGTTATATTCCATATAGGTACCATAATATAGGCCCGCAACTTCATTACCCTTCACCTATATTCTTCCTTACACTTGTCATGGTTTACAGGGACTGACCTTTACCTAGATACGACACTGCATTCAGAATGCAGGTTTTCCCTAGTTAGAAATCTCATACATTATGCATGAGGATTCTTGAAGCACAGCAGGACTATCATCTCCCGTATAATATCTATGTACAAAGTTCATGCCCGACGTCATCTGACACAGTAATACAGCGAGGAGGACCCTGGGGAGACCTATGGGTATATATACATCACATCTTGCTAAGATAGACAGAGGGACTCCAGACTTCCCGGCCGACACACTGACCAGAGTCGCTGAGATTCCTGCATGCAGACACTCCAGCTCGCAGTGGTCTAACATCCTCTCGGAGTGTCCAACTCCGAGACCAGGACGGGGTCCCACAGCCCTCACTTCTAGGTAATGGGGTTGACTAGATCCCAGAGGGATTCTGCTTCAACACTCCACACACACGCTAGGTACACTTAGGTACATCTAGCTAGGGAGTGCATTGTAGGAGCATGCATCTTCTATCATGTGTTTTATATACTCGTATGTATTCATGACTATTGTAAGATGGTAGAACTGTACCATCCATTTACCTTTATAGTACTGCTAATTATTTATATTCTTATAATGTGTCTAATGTTGTTGTAGCTCATATTTTACACGCAGAATAACTGTTCAAGACATGGCGCCTGCCAACGTTGGTTGGGTACTTAGTTAACAGTAGAATCGTAGTAGTTCAGTCGTGCTACTCTCAGAAATCCCACTCTCACAAAACACCAGAGACATCTGGAGTGGGTGGGCTAACAACTCCACCACAGC